>OX123190.2:61504563-62704563 GCA_944739405.2 Euclidia mi
AAAGAACATTTAGCGGCGTTTAGAAACAACCAGCCGGAAAAGTCTCATTTTGCCGAACATTTACTTGAATCGGGTCATACCTTAAATAGCGGACATTCATTTGACGTCATACACACTTGTCAAAAGGGTATTAGAATGTGCGTATTGGAACAATTAGAGATTTTAAAGCGGGACAAGCATACATTACTGAACGATCAAAACAACTTTAACGGGTCCCCATTGCTGAATATATTCGCACACCGTCATAATGACTCACATCAGTCGAGCAACGGAGGGAGGGGATTAGAAAGTACAATCGTTTATAATACATGCCCACGGTTGGAAAGCGCTCAGTCGTTGCCCATCGTTCCTGAGGATGCCTCGTGCAGAGGCGAAACACGTGTCGAAGAATAGTCGGCGCATACAGCGGGATACTGCAAGTCAGGTATCTTCCTGGAACCCATACCATTCCTATATCCCTTATCCTTTTAGAGGAGTTCGATATTGTCAACCTTTTTCTATTGCAATAGTTGGGGTGGTCAATTCGAGGGTGCGTGATGGGTTCCTCTTTCCTTCATTAGGTTACAATGGAGTTCCGCCAAGTAACGCCTGATTCAATCAACTATATCGACTTTAATTATTGGGTACTTGATTAAAAACAAATTGAAGCTCACTTTGAGACAAATCAAGTATGAAAATAATTTAGTTACACTGATATTAACTATTATAGGATATATATTGTAGGTATGAAAGGTTTGAGAAACATTCTAAATCTATACCACCAAGTACAGTCGAGAGACGAGAGTAATTTTCGCAAAATGACACCCCAAATCTCGGTTTATTGTCTCAAACGCTATTATTAAAGAGATTAGAGCGACCTAAGGCTCAGTAGCTCAAAGATTTCAATTTGCAGACTATAATAGGTACATACACCCTACAATATATGTGCTCATTTCGTGAGAGCATACCTTAGATAATGTCGTATTGAACCTTCGTAAAGGGTTACGTAGGGGCTCGTTGGCTCATTTTGGGTACATTGTTTATGAAAAATTTATTGGTGGGTGCAAGGGTTTTCCTTATTAACGTATCCTGTTTTATGTAGCACGCAATGTTTCAATGTTTCAATTACAATTTAAAATTCGTTAGAAATGGCATGTAAAGGGGTGCCCATTATTGAAACTGTAAAAGATCGTATCAAAATCGTTATAACAATTGGTTACTGCGTGAGAACTGGACGGTATTTTGATGGAGTGTAATGTTTAATGATCTATGTAAATAGCCGTTTTCATAGTTGTCTTATTACCAATCAAGTTATACCTAAGTGGTCCTGGTTTTAAAATGAGTCTTATGAACGGCCATACAGAGGTACCTATTCTTTTCTTATTCATACTTTGCGAAGTCTCGGCCTCTGTCTGACACTTCCCAAACTGGATGCACAATTTCTGTCACAAAGCAATACTATATTTCGATAGAACGACGTAGAAGTTACAAAAAAAAAATATTTTATCTGAAAAAGATTGAATCTGAATGTGAAAAAATACCTTAGTATTTCTATGTTTAAACGTGTATTGAAAAAAATGATGTGTAAAATATGCGAATGTTTGAGATTTGACATTCCTAGTTGACATGTATGTAAAGAAGTGATTGAAGCTAACATTTTGCAATCTAACTTCGACGATTACGGAAATTTAGTAAACTTTCTATTCTAATATAGCACACCAACTCCGAATCGAATAAAAACAATCAAATTATCATCAAGTAGCATAATAATACATTCATTCTACCATATTCACACAACACCATCTAGTCCCAAACTAAGCAGAGCTTGTACTATGGGTACTAGATAATGGATATACATACATATATACTTTTTTTTTGTAAATATATACATATTATACATAGAAACACCCAGACCAAGACAAACATCCATGTTCATGCACACAAATGTTGGACTTGAGCGGGAATCGAACCCGCGACCTTCGACGTAGCAGTCGCTTACACTCCCACTACGCCAACTGGCCGTCAAAGCAACAGCCCATACAAAAATAATTTCATCGAAATCAATCATAATTCGAAAGAAATAATATTAATGCGAAACAATATTGCAAAGCGTTTGTTATTGATCTTCATATCAAAGAGTTTATTAGCAATTCTCCAATAAATCCACATCTAATAACATCGAGCGAAACAAATGCTTTCAAGGCTCCATCGTGTTTCAATAAGCTTTGATTGTTCGATGAATGGCTCGGCTACACTCTGAGGTAGATTTATTTCATGGGGAATTTGTTTTTCTCTACCTACGTGGGCTTTTCGTGTTTTATGATATTTGTTCTGTTTCATGTTAATGGTAAATGTGCATCACCAATTTTTGATAACACCTTATTGTAACCACATTTATGCAAATAAATATTATTCTATTCTATTCAATACTATAGCGGATGAAGTTATATTCGTATTATTCACGAGTCTTGCCGAAAATATTTCCTACTAGGTATGTGACTGCAAAATTTCAACAAATTTTGTTCAGTCGTTTTTCAGTCAAAGAATAACAATCATCTATTCATCCATCCATCTATTTAAACTTATTAAGCGGTACTACCGCTTAAAAAGTTACTTATAAGTCTTGCTAGTTTCAACAACATTAGAAGATTAAGGACCGAATAGTCCAAAATTAAATATGTAATGATTTACCCTGCCTACCCCTTCTTTTTCAGAGACACCACCGCTAGTAAGAGATTTCTCTAGTTTTGATAGTCTGCTAGTAAGTATAAAACAAATACATTCACCGAAACCACGGCATCCATATTAGGTGTATAATTACGAATAAAATAAATTCATGCCGCCATTCTTGGTATACCCGTCTGTTTTAACGCATGAAGTCAACGTCAATCATGGTTATAACAATAATAGACTGAACTTCAAAAATGTTGTTGAAAACATGATGTCACGCCTCATCATGTGTCTGCAAGGTTCGTTATACGAAGATAAAGGACTTTGCTGAGATACAATGTCACGGATATACCTAAGGGTTATTTTTGCGGTAACTAATATTTATCCGAAAGCTCGGGTTCACTCAGAGGGCGATGGAGAGAGCTATGGAGCTGGAGATGGCTAGGAGTTTCCCTGCGAGATCGAATCAGACATGAGGAGATCCGCAGGAGAACCAAAGTCACCGACATAGCTCTGCGGGTGGCTCAAAATCGGTTTGTGTGGAGAACCTTGGGGGAGGCCTATGTCCAGCAGTGGACGTCTCTAGGCTGACATGATGAAGTTACATTTTATCTAAAATCCATTTTATCTTATCCGAATTAGTATGTTTTTTACTGTACACCATAAAACAATATTTATTACATGAACTTGCGGATAACATTTATAAGCAGCAGACGTATCGCTTTGAACCATATAACAATCGCACTCAGATCACGTATATAATAATGACGAGTTTTAATGTACATAAATACAAAATCAACCACCATTTAGGTATATGCCATACAAGTAATTACAATACATACCTACACAACGGAGGAAATTACATGAAGGCAAGTGGAATATAAACAGTATCTATCATATGACTCAAATCTCAATATTTGAACACAAAACATGCCATAAAAACAAATCATATTTATATATTATGTTTGTGTACCAAAAGCCAGACTAATTACTATGCAACGTCACGTCGCTCTGTTATTTATAAAGAAGAGTTTACCGGGTCAATGGGAAATGTTACAGATGAAAAGTTTAGGAGAAGAGAACTTATTAGACAAAAAGTGGCTTTGAAGTAATTTCTTGCTATATTCATACTAATCTGCAGCTTATGCGAATCATCGTTTTGCAAAAACGGAGTAAAATGTTACTGTCTTCGTCATAATTATTTGATTTCTTAACTTGTAGCCGCGTCTAATCTACACTAGTTATTTTCGAGTCCTGCTACATAAAAATTCTATTATAGGCGTGTACGTGTACACTTGAAAGTTTGTGAGTATGTATGTATGTTTGTCACTCTTTCACACAAACTACCTACTGGACGGATTTTCATGAAACTTTTCAGGAAAAAATATTTAACTAACCAATAGCCTTTTGTCCCAACAAGCAACGCGGTCGCACCCACTGGCAGAAATTAACATTATATAAATTCATTGTTTTCATAGGAATCTCCTACCCAATCGTGCATCTTACTTCTAAGTTTATATATATAAAGATAATAGTATAATTCCAAGCAGGTCAGCAACAGTCAAAACTTCACTTGATTTTACGCAATAACGCGTATGCGAATACCCATGTCCTCTATACTCCAAGACTGTTTACAAACATACGGTGTACTGTTCCTTGTCTAACTGTCAAGCTATACACCACTATTTTTTAATTAGTACAAAAACTTTAAGGACATATTAGCGAAAACATTATTATCATATATGTGACGTAAGAATTTCATAATATCAAAGTTATAATCATTTGTTTTTTGGAGAAAATCTCACCTAAATCATAGACATATTTTACAAACCATTCACTACTTCATTGATAGAACTTACTTTCCGTCCTACTCTTACGCATTCTTTCCATCGCACTTACAATGTAGGTAGCCTTAGACAATGAAATGAAGCAAAATAATAAGTGTAGGTAGTTACTTATTTTTTTTTTTTAATTCTACCCTCTCCTTAATACTTCATCCGGGCTTAGGACCGGCAAAATTTACCGTTTTCAAGTAATTAAATACGGAGGTATGTATTTAGAAAGCAAACACATATCAAAATAAAAGAAGGTATTCTGTAATAAAAGAAAAGAGTAATTTTAAAAAATCATCATCATGTCAGCCTAGAGACGTCCACTGCTGGACATAGGCCTTCCTCAAGGTGTGTGGAGAACACAGACCCATTTTGAGCCGCCCGCATCAAATTATTATTTACTTAAGTACGTATTATTTACTAAACTTACAAGTATTTCCATTGTCCATCGAAATGTCCACTACCGTTGTCAATACACAGACAAATTTTTAACGAGAGAAGTACGCTTCTGTCTTTTCACTTCATCAAAAGCGTCCAATATGCACTGTTTTAATTGTTTGACACTAAAGTAACTAAGGCTCACTTTTGTACACTCACAATAAGATGTCCATGGGTACACATCCATGGGTGCACTTGCGATTTTTCCACTCAAAAAGTACGCACGAAGCATAGCTACATACTCCCGTGATATGAACTGATATGATAGGCCATCACGTCGGGCAAACGTAGACAAACAATTAACTTTTGCAACGAAATTAGATACGCTCACTTTCGCTAGCAATTTAACACTGTTTGTCGCATCGTCGGGGCGCGGCGCAGGCGCAGAGGGAGGGGGATTTATCAATGGGTCAGTTTACTATGATAGTACGCAGGTCGGTCATAGTATTAGTTATGCAATTACCAATTATCACGTATTTTTGTGGACAGTTTTGAGACAGTTTTGGGACGTGTTGGGAGAGGCCTATGTCTGTCTGTATGAACGCGGTAAATTAAAAAAGTACTGAATGGATTTTTGTACGGTTTTCACCAATAAATAGTGTGATTCCTGAATAAGGTTTAGATTTGAAATTTAATGCGGATGGAGCCGCAGGCGGCGCCTTGTTTATATTAAGACTTAAATTAAAGCTATCCGGTCAGGGCCTTATTCAATGCTAACATAATATATGTAGTTAGTCAACATAATATCGTTTATCAATCTCAGTCAATAAAACCAAATAGATAAAATAACTAATAATATGAGAGTAAGAATCGAAAGTACATCTTATTTTTTTTCAGATTCAATTGATCAAAATTGACACTTTATTATTTATGTATATTTCAACCATCATGTTCGATAGTTGAATACCAACTTTCGACCTATGGCTATGACTAATGGAATACTTATTACTGTGATATAGTATGGCAAATTGAACCTAACCTCATACAACATGTAAATAAATGTCTTACGTAAGAAACATCGTGCACCTTCTACAAAAACATCGAGTCAGATTAAACTACTTTGATGTTTGGTTAAATATTTTAGTGTAATGTCTGGACTGAGTTCTTTGCACCGTGATGCTATCGTACCTTTAGTAAATGAACAAAACTGCGGCAACAATAAACTCAAAGTGTTGCCACTCAAATACTCGCGACTAAAAAGATAATTTTGACATATTTAGTGCAAAGTTTTTGTAGTCGCTAGTGCCGAAAATATTATTTACACCGCCACTATCGTAAATGGCCTGGTTTTAAAAAATGCTGAAGGAAATAGATATACGAATAGTTTTCATTTCCTTCTGTTCTTTGCATAACGTGACTTGGGGTGTGATCCATGTGATAAGTGTACCTATTTGTTCCGCTCAAACTGAATAAATAATCTATTGCACTGTACATTCGTAACGGAAGCAGTAATTCTCTTTTTTATAAATTACCTGATCCATGTATGGCTTGATATTTCTTAAAGGATGTAAGTGTGCGCTTTCATGCTGTAATGCACCCGAATATGTGTGGTTTCAGAGTACTTTTCAAAGTTTAAGTTATTCACTTAGCTTAATCGCGTCGCTTCCTACATTTTATAGCAGCTACAATATAATAAAGACCAACAATTTATAGATCATACTATGTATAATGGTCTTGTGTGACGGGTGATCAAATTCAATATTTTTTTCCTGCCGTACCGTTATACATTATTATGTCGTTTACTTTTGTCTCCCAGGAGACTCTTACCAACCAGATGGAATATAAAGCGAGCTTTATCTATGGCACGTTTGAAAGAAATAAAAGCCAAAAGACAATATCGTCGGTAATATCTACATTACTCATAAAAAGGACGCCAGAATAAAAAAACAATGTAAACATATATATATATATATATATATATATATATATATATATATATATATATATATATATATATAGCCTACTTGACGACCGGTTGGTGTAGCGGGAGTGTAAGTGACTGCTACGCCGAAGGTCGCGGGTTCGATTCCCACTCAAGTCAAACATTTGTGTGCATGAACATGGATGTTTGTCTTGGTCTGGGTGTTTCTATGTATAATATGTATGTATTTACAAAAAAGAAGTATATATGTATGTTTATCCATTATCTAGTACCCATAGTACAAGCTCTGCTTAGTTTGGGACTAGATGGTGTTGTGTGAATGTGGTAGAATATTATTATTATGATTACTAAACAAATATCCTCCTTGCCAATAAACCGACAACAACAATTTCACCAGTAAGAAATATTCAAAGTGACAGAAAAACCAATTTGACCTTTTACCTGTATCCGTTTGTAAATACGGCCGGGAATCGCATTATTGAAGCAAAATTCACAAGCTTTCTAATTTTTACGTAGCCGGAATATTTAGTCACATTTTATTTGGTATTTTTATTTTATTGTTGCTGTTTTTTACCAAAATTATTTTGAAGGATTTGCTTACATTAACTTAGTACTGAAGTTGTTGTAATTTGATATAGTGTCAGAGAATTACAGCTGTTCAGCAGTCTATCTTATAGATATTTTTGTCGTACACATTTCTCTGATCAAATAAGTTTTGATAAACATAATGTTAGCTACAAACTATCTGCTATGCTGTCCTATCTATGGTAGTCACTTATCAAAAGCAACATTAAACAACTATATGTTAGTTGAAATATTTTTCTTTTTTCGGACCAACAGAATCTCATTTAAATCTGCTTAAAAATTTGTAAATTGAGGTATACATAGAATATCTACGACTGATTGAAGAGCAAGAGTGCATTGTTCTGTCCAGCCGCTCATTCCTTGCGCCGTGCTGCCAGCGAGTGCAAAACAATGGCGTATCGATAGAGCCTGTCCGCTTTGCTTTGGTAACAATACCGTGCGCCACATCCTTCAATGTAAACTTCTACAAAAGACAACACACGACATAACGTATTGCTGACACGCCACGAATAAGCTTGCAAGACGAACTCATAGTGATACCAGTCAGTTGTTTATGGGATTCATTTTAATTGTTTATGAGCACGATTTCAGGCATAGGATGGAGACGCTTGGACGCCTTAAATTCCGTAAGATTTTTGCAGAGTAGTGGAACAGTATAGCTTAAAAAATGATAACTTTTGAGTGTCTGGTAAATAAAATTAGAAGGCAGATTATGACTTTGTATAAATAGTGCACTCGTACTAGGTTGCTTTAGATTTTAAGACGTTCTGTTTAGATTATTATGTGAGAGTGATAGTCAATAAGGTAATCAAACTAAAAGCTTTTCATTAAGCACATTATGATTTGGTACTCCCAAATTACATACTAAGGATTACATACTAAGGAAAAATGTCGTTCATTGTTAAAGGTAGTATCTTCGTCAAAATTTATATTATGTATAATTATTTATGTTAATGCGTAAATCTATATATTAAAAGAATTTGTGTTTCGGCCAGCCCGTTCTAACCAACCGATTCGCATGTTTCTTTTTAAATGAAAGCTCTCGCTGCATAGATTTGTCATCAAGCATTAGAAATTACCTAACTTGCACATTCATCAAGTTATATGCAAAAACAGTTTTCTCCCATACATTTTTTACGTTTTCGTAGCCGTAGTCAATGAGTTTCTGCTTCTATATATTTGGTTCTCATTGAGGTAGGCATTTCGTTATAGGCCTATAACACGCGCTGAAAAGAGCTCTTTCATTTGATGGTATGCTCATTAAAATTGGGTAAGTTTGAAGGAAGATAGGTGTGGACATTGAACTTATTTTCAATATTTTCCTATAAATTTCTTAAGATGCCATTGCTTACATGCATACATGGACGGTTCTAAATTCAAAAATATTTTTATGGCATCTAATTAGTTCCTTGCGGTAACTGCCAGGAAAAACCGTTATGCCTCCTTAAGGTGACCTTGCCTTACTTTCATACGGGTGTGAGTGTGATGGTGTGTAAAATTATACCCGATGTTGGTAAAATTATCACTATAGTGAATTATCGCCGATGGCAGGTAATATTCTCCGAATGTTACCAGGTAACCCTTAATGTTGGGTGAACTGATCTCTGATGTTGAGGAATTTTCCCCCTTTTTTTGTATCGCGATGAAATCCAGTTATGGACTGACCCTCAAAAGGTCCCCTCTGCCAACTTTGTACAGAGTTTGGGGCAGATGGAGGGGGGGTGTGAGGCTCGGCTCTCCCCCCTAGCTGTTCGGGGCATATCTACTAAAACACCGCGGTGTTCCTCTATCGACCCTCAGGACGGGGTCGCGGTAACGACGTCAGTATACCTACCCGCGACCCGAGGCATTTTCCCCAAATGTAGTGAAATTTCCGCCTAATGTTGGGAAAATCAAACCTACAGACGGGTAAATTACGTTTTATGTTAGGAAAATTTTTGTGTTTTTAATTTACGGACTTTCTTCGGACATCTGTTTTTTTTTATGTGGAACATATACATGGTGTAAAAAGACACTTAACGAAAACTGAAATCCCATGTTGTACCAATCACTATGAACATTTTTTTCTTCGGCACCATACCTGGGAAATTACTGGTTCAGGAGATATTAAGGCTCAAAGTTAGTATGGAATTTTTCTAAAAAGGTACAAAATCGATGAATTTACCCCGCCAATGTATTCTTTAGGTGCCTTATAAACCCCATGGATAAGTAGGTATTTCTAGCATTGCACGCACGCGCTTTTAATTGTGGTAAAATATAAGAAAACTCAAAAAAAAATTCGTTTCCCAGGTATTATTTTTGGTTAGTATGACTTGGCATGATGTCCACAACGAGTAGACTTCGGCTTGGTGATGGGTCTTGTGACACCCTGTATATGACAATAGTACTATGAACAGCGGTTCATAGTACTATTGTCATATAATTATTATGTTACAAGTGGTAGTTATGGTAGAAATAGTAGCTTTTGTAAGAATAGTAGTTTTCAGAGAAAAGGTACTTTTGACATCACCGGTGGTGTTGGTAGAAATGTTAGTTTTGAAAAAATGGTAGATATGATAGTGTTAGAACGAATAGTAGTTTTGGTAAAAATAGTAGTTTTGATAGGAATGGTATTTTCGGTAGGTATAGTAGTTTTGGTAGAAATGATATTTCTGGCATACTTATATGGTAGTTTTGGTAGCAATGTAAAGAAGTTTTGTGATATTATATATTTTTCTTAAGAATATCATCTTTTTACTTATTAGATAAGGCTACAATGTACTCATCATACCTATAATTATGTAAGAGCTTTTTTATAATATTAAAATATGCTGTGGAGCAGCACGGGTCCTCTAGTTTTTATATTATTTTTATTTGTATTAGAAACTATAACTATAAGGTTCATCCAAATTTGACAGACGACCCCCAACGCGTATGACGCCGTGTTCATCGAGAAACGGCTTGAGTCTAAGGATAGCGGGAGAACAAGGTACATTGTCTTTTAAATTTTGAATGTCGTTACTAAAATGAACAGCCTGTACAGCTCGTAGTAACTTACATTCTGCGAATTTGATATCAGTACTTGATACAAAAGTCTCATTAGGTAGGTGCCTAAGAAACCTATAGACATAAACGAGAGCGCGGAGTAACTTAGACCACGATGACATGCGTAGTGCGAGTGCATAGATGGGAGACTCCGCAACCTCAGCAATCACGGGATAAGAAACAGACTTCCGTTCGGGTACATCTTCGTCTTCTGCACTGTGGTCAAAGGGTTGCATGGGCCATTCTGACGGATCATGGGAAATCCAAGAAGGTCCACGATGCCACAATGGATGATGCAGAAGATTAAGTGGAGTGACACCACGAGACAAGCAATCTGCGGGGTTCTCAATACCCGCGACGTGATTGAAACAAGTAGCAGTTACCAGTTCAATAAATTTGCTAACGCGGTTGGCGATAAAAGTCTGCCAGCGATGAGGAGAAGAATGAATCCAAGCGAGCACTACTTTGGAGTCGGAAAATGCATATATTTTATTAATGGGGTAGTGGGGCAAAACTGTGTCTTGAACCTTGCGGAGCAACTGAGACAGCAGAAGGGCCGCGCACAACTCCAGTCTCGCAACTGAAATGGTTTTAACAGGTGAGACCTTAGACTTGGCACAAACTAACTGCACCGAGTAGTTAGAACCAATGCGGACTTGCAGATATACGACTCCGCCGTAAGCACGCTCGCTGGCGTCAGCGAAACCTATTAAATTGATGGTACATCCATCTACCAACCCAAGATGACACGGAATAATAATTTGATTGAGCGCGGTAAGCTCAATACAAAACTGGCCCCAAGCGGCGACAATATGGTCAGGGGGTGTTTCATCCCACTCATACTTTGATAGCCAAAGCTCTTTGATCAAGAGCTTGGCGTACAAAATTGTGGGAGCCACAAAACCCATTATGTCTCATAGCCTAGCCACTGTGGACAGCATAGTGCGTTTGGTGCACTTATCATCTGGTGGTGAGACGTCAAACCGAAAACTATCGCAGGATTTGTCCCAGCGTAAACCGAGAACCTTATGCGGTACAGACTTCTCAAACTCAATGTCTGGAGAAGCTTTATGAGAATCAGGTATGCGTGCGAGAACCTCCTTAGAGTTGCTTGTCCATTTGACAAGATCAAACTGGCCTCGCTTGAAAAGCTGAATAAGCTCTTCACAAAGCGAAATTGCTAGCGGAGCGGATAAGACACTACAGGCAATGTCATCCATGTACAAAGCGGAAGTGGCAACAGCCGCTGCGGCGGGAAAGTGATCGCCTTCATCAGCGATCAACTGGCGAACAACTTGTAACGCTTGATATGGGCTAGACTTGAGTCCAAAACAAACACGATTGAACTGATACACAGATAAAGGTTCTTTCTTGTCAAAACGATAAAAGATCCGTTGAAATCTATGGTCAGATTCGCGAACGCCAATATTGAGAAACATTTGGCGGCAATCAGCTGACAGAGCGATTTGGAAAAGACAAAACTTTATTATGATGTTAAATAAATCACCCTGTAGATTGGGGCCGGCATGCAAAATGTCATTAATCGACTGACCCGATGTAGTCTTACAACTAGCGTCTAAAACCACACAAAGTTTAGTAGAGGTTTTATCTTCGCGAACTACGCCGTGATGCGGGATATAATATGAGGGCAGAGAGTTGCCCTCGTTGTTTACAACTACACTCAAAAAACCTTTATCTATGTAGTGACGAATGACGTCAATATAGGCGATGCGTAACTTAAGTGATGCATCAAGTTTACGTTCCAAACAATGGAAACGTCTGAGCGCAGCAGCGTACGAGTCGCCTAACGAATAAGGGTCACCACAGAATGGCAACGCCACAACGTATCTGCCACTGTCGTCACGAACAGTGGTAGCGCGGAAATGTTCTTCACACTCGAGATCTTTACGGCTCATCGAGGGCGGTGCGGTAACCTCTTCAAGCTCCCAAAATCGCTTGAGAAGAGAATCAATATTATTTTCTTCAAGAACAGAACAACAGCAAGACGTAACGTATTGAGAAGTATGTAATGTAGGTACGGTACCCATAATCACATACCCAAATACCGTCTCAATAGCGGGCGGTAAGTTATTTTGCTCACTACGTACCACCTTAGTTAGTAGCAAGTGCGGGAATATTGCGGCTCCGATCAAAACAGCAATGTCTGCCGGATTCGCAAACTCCAAGTCTGCCAGCGGCAATGACACGAGGTGTGTGAGAAGCAATACGTCCACATTAGCGTTTGGCAATGTGTCCGTAATACGCTCCACGATAAGCGAAGAAATGTTAAAATTAATGTCTCCATCAAAACGCGAATGTATTTTAATATCTACGGAACCCTTGCAATGTTTTTCTGAACCGCCGATCCCTCGGACTATTGAGTTCGTATTTTTAAAGTTATTCCATAATCCGAGGCGTTTGAATAACTCAAACGTTATTAAATTGGTCTGAGATGCGCTATCTAGCAGACAACGTACCATGTGCGGCGACCCATTAACATCATATACGATAACTTGCGCTTTCCCTAACAGAACAGTCTTAGACGCCATACATCGCGGCTCAGCACTGTTCTGATCACTACAAGCGCGCGAAGGCCGTCCGCGCGTGCGTGCCGCCCGCGCAATGGATGTCGTACACAACGATATCTCATTCTGAATCGTCGGGGGCGCAGTTATCGTAGCCTGCACCTGCGACGTAAGTGTGTCAAGGTTAGCGGCTTGGCTTGATAACGGGTTACCTTTATCGAAGTGAAGCAGAGAATGATGTTTTTGATTGCATAAGCGACACTTAGAAGAAGTATGATTGATTTTGTGATAGTAGATGAACGATTGAGAAAGAATGTGTTGGATACAAGAGTATATCGAGGGATCGGCATCCACACAGACCACTTCTTGGTGTTGAGCCGGATAAGTGGGCTCTTTAAAGGATGGCGACACCGAGAGCGTAATGAAAATAGGGTCTTGGAAAGAATAAAAGTAGAAAATCTACAAGAGAAAGATGTGAAAGATGAGTATAAACGAAGATTGATAGCAAGATTTGAGAGATTCGATGGCATAAATGATATGGAAGAATTATGGCAGGCCTTTAAAGAAGAGGTAGTATGTGTAGCGTCTGAAGTATGTGGTATGATCAAGAGAAGGAAAATACGAAAGGTTAAGAATACATGGTGGGACAAGGATGTACAATCAGCAGTGTCAGAGAAGAAGAAAGCTTGGTCAGATTGGTTGCCTGCCAGAGCAAATGAAAGAATGGGAAAAGCAACGAGTGTAGACATAGATGAAGCAAAAAAGGAGTTTGTTAGGTCAAAAAGAAAAGTGAAAGAAATGGTTAAAAGGAAAAAAGAGGAAAAGAAAGATGAGTTTGATAGCAAATTATCTGACGATTTCCAGAGTAACATTAAGTTTTTCTGGAAATCCGTTCGTGCAGTTCGAGGAAAAACTCAATCCTCAGAACACACATCCATCAGAGACGAGAATGGAATTATAGTAAATGGTGAATTGTGCGTGCTGAAGAGATGGAAAGAGTATTTTGAAAGTTTATTCGAAAGAACGGCGATACAGACACCGATAGCTGAAGTGAATTGTAATGATAGCAATGATGAAAGCGTTATTGGCGTGGACGACATCGTGAAGGCACTGGGAAGTATGAAAGTAGGTAAGGCTGCAGGATATGATAGGATTACAGTCGAAATGCTGAAGGCTGGACAGGGCATCATAGTTGGTCAGTTGCAGCGGTTATATAACTTGTGTTGGAACACCGGCCGAGTACCTAATGACTGGACCACAGCTGTAGTTGTGCCTTTATATAAAGGAAAAGGCTCGCAACAAGACTGCAAAAACTATAGAGGCATTAGCCTTCTCAGCATTGTTGGCAAATTGTATGCAAAGGTACTTATTGAAAGAGTTATGGAAGTAACCGACAAGAAAATATGGGATGTACAAGCAGGATTCCGAAAGGGTATGGGATGCACGGATCAGGTTTTTTCCTTGCGAAGCATAGCCGGAAAATTTTTGGCCAAAGGTCAAAAGGTCTATTGCGCATTCGTGGATTTGGAAAAGGCTTACGATAAAGTGGTGAGGAATGAAATGTGGTCGGTGCTGTCAATGAACGGGGTGGACAGCAGCCTCATTCGAGCTCTGAAATCCCTTTATGAGGATTCTAGAGCTTGTGTGAGGATAAACGGGGCATACACTGACTGGTTTACCATCGATAAAGGTGTTAGACAGGGATGTGTAGCGTCGCCGTGGCTGTTTAACCTCTTCATGGACAGTTGTTTGCAAGATTTAAAACATAGTGACTGCGGATTAAGGATGAATGGGTTACTCGTCAAATGCCTCTTTTATGCTGATGATCAGGTTATACTTGCGTCTTCAGCGGAGGAGTTGCAGGAGATGGTAACAATCATGCATCGTGCGTTAGAAAGGAAAGGAATGAAAGTGAATGTAAGTAAAACGAAAGTTATGGTTTTTGAAAAGGAGGAATGCGTTACGGCTTATAATGTTTTGATCGATGGACAGCGAGTGGAACAAGTGAATGAGTTTGTTTACTTAGGTACGTTGTTTACAAGAGATGGTAAGAATGAAGCAGATATTGAAAGGAGAGTTAATGCCAGTAATTGTGTGAATGGAGCTCTGAAGGCGTTTATGAACAGTCAAAACGTGTCCAAAAAGGCACGTTTGGCTGTGCATAGAGGTGTGTTAGTGCCTACCCTTATGTATGGTAGTGAAAGTTGGGTATGGCAGAAGAGATTTGAAAGTAGAATAAATGCTGTAGAAATGAGAGCACTGAGAAGTATGTGTGGTGTGTCTTTGACCGACAGAGTAAAGAATTGTGTGATACGAGAGTGGTGTGGGGTAAAAGAAGATGTAGTGACAAGCATTGAGAATGGCATGTTAAGATGGTTTGGGCACATGGAGAGGATGGATGACGATAGACTGACAAAGAAGATATATCAGGCTAGTGTGAATGGGACAGGACAAAGGGGAAGACCTAGGAGAACGTTCTCTGACCAGATTGGAGACATCCTGAAAAAAGGACAAGTCAGAAGTACCCTTAACAGAAGAGCATGCATGAGAAACTTGATGGGAGTGAGTGAAGCAAGTGAGCTATGGATATGGATAGGATCGTTGCAAATGGCGTTCCGTAGTCTCTGCCTACCCCTCCGGGAAACAGGCGTGAGTCTATGTATGTGTATGTATGTACACTTTGTCTTACTAGAACAATTACTTGTTTTATGCTTAAGCAATTAATGCAAGCTTCGTTATCTTTTACGCATTTAAAACGAGCGGTTGGATTCAAATTATTGATGGCACACATTATTGATGGGACACTTGTATAAATGGTCGTGCACTATATTACTGCACAAACACTTATGTGAATTAATTTTATTCGATTCCGAGCATGTTACGTAAGATTGTGGATTAGGGACCGAGTTATTATTACTATTTCGCGATTTATTCAACCTTTGTTTGTTGCTGTTAGTGTTAGATGGGCCAGATGAACCAGACTGCGTATTATGAAATATTCGACACTGATCTTTGATGAACGAAATAAAACTATCTAGTGTAGGTATTTTATTATTGCGTTCCGACATCTCGAAAACACGAATTGTATCAGTGTCAAACTTTTTTAAAGCGAGTTGAAGCAACATAAAGTCGGAAAGATCTTCTAATTTTAAGTTCCTAAAAGAATTAACCGCGGTTACGAAGTTATCAATAAACAGCTGAAAATTCGCGACAGACGCGTTGCCGGACAGTTTAAGATTTAAAGCTTGGTCAAAGTAGGTAGACGCTAGGACGCGCGTGTCTTGATATCTGTCAAGTAGTGACTGAAATATGACCTGATAATTCTCAGCACTGGGTGTGACACCTGCAAATACGGACTGGGCCTTCGGTGACAGTTTACCTATTAAATAGTACAACCTGTCAGCATCTGTCAGAGAACCATTATCGTGCACCGTAGACTTAAAACTCGCATAGAATAACGGCCAGTTTCGTATATCGCCATCAAACGACATAATCTCGATTGGCGCTAATTTCGGCTTGCGGGCCGCGGCAACGGGCTGAGCCGAACATTTACCCTCCAATTGCAATTGTATACGCTTAATAATACAATAAAGATCTTCGAATGAGGTGTACGCCTGATAATTCGGTTTTTCATCAGGATTGATAGAAAGTAATCTTGCGTTATAATCGTCTAACAACTTATAAAAATCTGTTCGAATACTATCTCCTGTCATACAATAACTGAGAAATGCTTCGCTATTACTGTCAGAAATAAAGGCGGTTTTTGAACGCTCGTATATGTTTTGAATGAGCTCAAACTCAAACTCAAACTCAAATATGTTTATTTCCATAAAAATGTTTAAATTTTTTGGACACGTCAGAAAGTTATAAAAAATAAAAAATAATAAAAAAGTAACTTTAAATGCATATTAACATAGTTGAGCATTGAAAAAAATGCCTGTTCAGAAAGTAGAGCCTCGTGAGAAGAATCAGGCAAGAAACTCCGGGCCACTCTTTTCTACGTCTTGATTCTATACAATTTAAAAGCTTAGTAACTACATTGAATTTTTCATAGGTATATGAGCTGGTGTGTCTATAATGTTGTTGTCAATTAATAAGACTTTTTTAATAATAATATAAAAGTACTAACTAGCATAATATAGACACAATAACTCACACTCACATGAAACTTAACACTAATCAAACATAAGTAGCCTGTGGGACCGAGCAAATTAATCCCAAGCATTTTTATCTTCAATATAATCTAGCACTGAATAGTACCCTTTTTGGCAAAGTTTACGTTTTATAATCTTTTTGAATTTATTATAACTTAAATTTTGAATATTGCTTGGCACTTTATTGTAAAAGCGCACACATTGGCCTTGAAAAGATTTCTTTATTTTCTCTAGCCGGGTAGCCGGCACTACTAGCTTACTCTTATTTCTAGTATTCAAATTGTGGATATCACTTTTCTTTGAGTATGAGGCCTTGTTTTGGAATAAATATATTAGGTTGGAATAAATGTACTGGCTTGCAACTGTTAAAATGTTTATTTCCTTGAATTTATTCCTTAACGAAGCCCCATAATCCAAATTATAAATTGCCCGAATAGCTCTTTTCTGCAGAACAAAGATGGTCTGAATGTCGGCAGCATTTCCCCACAGGAGAATACCGTATGACATTATACTATGAAAATAGCTATGATATACAAGCCTGGCAGTGTCAATGTCAGTTAACTGGCGAATTTTCCGGACTGCGTATGCTGCAGAGCTGAGTCTATTCGACAATTTACTAATATGTGGTCCCCATTGCAGCTTAGAATCTAGTGTAATGCCTAAAAATTTGGTGTTATCCACAAGATCCAACACATCATCCTTAACCTTTACTGAGGTGTTCACTTGTTTGACGTTAGGCATCAAAAATCGAATACATTTAGTTTTAAGTCTATTTAAAAGCAGGTTGTTAACCTCAAACCAGCGAACCACCTTTGAGATAGCAATGTTTACATCGTCCATATCAATTTGCTGTCGTTTTAATTTAAATAAAAGTGAGGTATCATCAGCAAACAGTACTATCCCGTGCTTGTCATTGACGAGGTGTGGTAAGTCATTAATATAAACTAAAAATAAAAAAGGAACGAGGATTGAACCCTGTGGGACGCCCATTTTGACTACAGACCCATGCGAACGCGTCCCGTTGACATCAACTCTCTGAATCCTATTACTCAAATATGAAGTAAGAAGATGCAGAGCAGAACTACTTAAACCATAGTGATGTAATTTCCTGATCAATGTATCATGTTCTACACAATCAAAGGCCTTGGACAAATCACAGAAGACACCTAAAGCATCATGTGAATCCTCCCAGGCATCAAAGATATGTTTTACAAGCTCAACACCGGCATCGGTCGTGGAGCGCCCCTTTGTAAAACCAAATTGTTTAGAGTGTAGAAGCTCGTTGTTATTAAAATAACTTTGCAGTTGGTCTAGTATCAATTTCTCGAAAATTTTGCTAAATGTGGGCAGCACAGAAATTGGCCTATAGTTGGTGGGGTCTGATGTGCTACCTGCTTTGTACAAAGGTATTACCTTGCTATCTTTCATAAGATCAGGAAATACACCACAGTCAATACACTTATTAAATATTAAAGCTAATCTGTTAGCAGCTAAAGCAATAATGGACTTGGTAATAGTAACGGAATTTCCCCACAAGTCTGCAGTCTTCTTTAAATTTATATTATTAAAAGCTTTTATAACATCATTTGAATTTATATACTGAAATGAGAAATTACTATAGGTTGTACTCATGTTTTCTTTTAAGAGAGATTCCGCTGCATTGGTTGATGAGTCCAAAGATCTAGTAGTAATAACGGGGATATCAGTAAAAAAACTTTCAAACGCCGATGCAACTTTTGAGTCTGATGTGATAGTGTCATTATCAATGTTCAAACTAAATTTTGAACTTTTACTTTTAACTTTCCCAGTCTCGCTGTTTATTATATTCCAAGTCATTTTCATTTTATCGTCACTACTCCTAATCCTTGAACTCAGGTAAAGAGACTTAGCTTTCTTGCAAAGTTTCCGAAATATCCTAGCATAGTTTCTAACATAATCCTGAAATTGTTCACTTAAATTAAAGTTTCTCTCGTCATATAGCTCATACAATCTCTAAAATTCTTTTTTTTTTAATTGCTCAAATAAAATATTGCGTTTTGCTTCTAAGATTGTCATCTCCTTGTCTTCCGACACGCGTGACTTCTTTTGTTGTGACATGCTTACGTAAGTATAAGCTAATGAGACCGAAATAAAATAAGAATATCTAATGTACCTATTATTTTACCAAAGTAGGCTAAGTAGGCAACACTTTAGAGCTGTGGAATTAAAAGTTGCTCGAAATATGAGATTTACAAGACAACTATGATAGTACCAGAAATAATAATTGAGTAAGTAGGTAGCTACATAAAAGTTTAGTTTAATGCGGTGATGCTGGGGGAATAAACTTCCAGTCAATATGATTTATGGAAAGTTCTTCCTGAATACGAGTACGATAACCCGCGACGTGGCCCTATACAGTGTTTGTACACGGATAACGGCACTTGTTTAGTGGGCGCAAGCTCTTATTTACGCTACCTTTATAAGTTTCTCAGGGAAGAATATCGTACTCGTCTTCAGGAAGAACTTTCCATAAATCATATTGACTGGAAGTTTATTCCACCAGCATCACCGCATTTCGGCGGATGTTGGGAAAGCATGGTCAAAGTAATTAAAACGCATCTCTTCAAGGTCATAGGTCAACAGATCCTCTCTTACGAAGAGCTTTTAACTGTCCTTGCACAAGTCGAGGCACTGATCAACTCGCGTCCGCTCACGGCATTGAGTAGTGACCCTGCAGAACCATCCGCGTTAAGCCCTGCACATTTTCTGAGCACAGTGCCATCATCGTCGTTTCCGGCTCCTGAAGCAGACTCTTCAAGCTTGCTCCAGAGACATACTCTGCTGGATAAACTCGTGCAGTCGTTCTGGCGGCGCTGGCGTGCGGAATATCTACACCAGCTTCAGGCTAGATCCAAGTGGAATAGTCCTGCATCCCCTATACAGGAGGGTACGTTAGTCGTCATAATACATGATAATGCTCCGCCGCTTTCATGGCCGTTAGCCATCGTAGATAAATTGCATACTTCCAAGGACGGTACAACCCGCGTTGTTACCGTGAAAACCGCTAAAGGGAGTTACGTGCGCCCTGTTGTGCGTCTCTGTTCGCTTCCAACTCAGTGAGATCTAGCCTGAAGTTGGACCTACCTCTTAGTTTAAGTATTTAGTTAGTAGTTTTTGCTATTATTGCGTTTGTAGTTATAAGGTTCATCCGAATTTGACAGACGACCCCCAACGCCTATGACGCCGTGTTCATCGAGAAACGGCTTGAGTGTAAGGATAGCGGGAAAACAAGGTACATTGTCTTTTAAATTTTGAATGTCGTTACTAAAATGAACAGCCTGCACAGCTCGTAGTAACTTACATTCTGCGAATTTGATATCAGTACTTGATACTAAAGTCTCATTAGGTAGGTGCCTAAGAAACCTATAGACATAAACGATGGCGCGGAGTAACTTAGACCACGATGACATGCGTAGTGCGAGTGCATAGATGGGAGACTCTGCAATCTCAGCAATCACGGGATAAAAAACAGACTTCCGTTCGGGTACATCTTCGTCTTCTGCACTGTGGTCAAAGGGTTGCATGGGCCATTCTGACGGATCATGGGAAATCCAAGAAGGTCCACGATGCCACAATGGATGATGCAGAAGATTAAGTGGAGTGACACCACGAGACAAGCAATCTGCGGGGTTCTCAATACCCGCGACGTGATTGAAACAAGTAGCAGGAACCAGTTCAATCAATTTGCTAACGCGGTTGGCAACAAATGTCTGCCAGCGATGAGGAGAAGAATGAATCCAAGCGAGCACTACTTTGGAGTCGGAAAATGCGTATATTTTATTAATGGGGTAGTGGGGCAAAACTGTGTCTTGAACCTTGCGGAGCAACTGAGACAGCAGAAGGGCCGCGCACAACTCCAGTCGCGCAACTGAAATGGTTTTAACAGGCGAGACCTTAGACTTGGCACAAACTAACTGCACCGAGTAGTTAGAACCAATGCGGACTTGCAGATATACGACTCCGCCGTAAGCACGCTCGCTGGCGTCAGCGAAACCTATTAAGTTGATGGTACATCCATCTACCAACCCAAGATGACGCGGAATAGTAATTTGATTGAGTTCAATACAAAACTGGCGCCAAGCGGCGACAATATGGTCAGGAGGTGTTTCATCCCACTCACACTTTGATAACCTAAGCTCTTTGATCAAGAGCTTGGCGTACAAAATTGTGGGAGCCACAAAACCCATTATGTCCCATAGTCGAGCCACTGTGGACAGCATAGTGCGTTTGGTGCACTTTTCATCTGGTGGTGAGACGTCAAACTACAAACATCCTTGTATTCTTCCGCGACATGATCATGTTGTCGACCTTCTTGTTGATTTTTATCACAAGAAGCACCTCCATGCCGGTCCGGAGTTGCTTATGTCCTTACTTAGGCATAAGTATTGGATTTTAGCCGCTCGACGAATAATTCGTCACAGACCAGGAGGCTGCCATTCGCAAGGAAGGAGGACTGACGTACAAGGTAAGTGCCCCTCATCATTAGAATATCCTATACCCACTCACAATCCTTTTCCACATCCTCTTCCCTTATCCAATCCTAGGCGACTAAAACCCGCCATCCTTTGTATACAGTCCATTTCCTTCTCCAAGTCGCCTAGAACCTACGGTTTCGGTATATCGCCGAACCAATAACCAAGGTATTTTTTTCAGAATCTGTAACTCATTGAAGATTGCCTCAGTTCGCTTTAATTCACTCCATATGAAACGAATATCGTAATAATTCTAGTTATGTAAACGCTCGTACTTTGCAAGATGAAACATCAAAATAAACTTTAGCCCCAAGTTATCCTCACATTGATTTCGATTGCAGATCCTTCGATATTTCTCTTTTATGTGCGTGTCGGGATAGTGTGATTGAGAGTGCTTTTATCTTTCTAAGGCGTTTTTTGGGATGCAGCATCCATTTTATTTTTCGGCAAACTATTTTAGTATTCTTGTAACTTGGTAGGTATCTAAAGCGAGTTTTTCCAAGTAAAGCATTTTCTACGCAAGTAAAAGAAATTCAGCAGATAAAATATATTAATAAGAAAGTCTATTTCAACACATATTTCAACGAACCTTTGACTCATCGAATGAAGATTGGATTCGAGAATATATACATAGAGAACGTTTACATTTATAGATTAAATATATTATATTAGATTGATAAACTAAGTCTTGAGGATCAATTGTTCAATCTGGTGATTTTGAACGGAGCGTGCCAGCGTCCAATCCACGAATCATTTTTGTTACAATCTTTTACGTCAAGGTATTCTTATTAAGTCGGATCACGACTCGGGATTAGCTATTCTTAGAGATTATAGTTTGAAATTTAATTTCAAACCGGTGTAGAAAACCCACTTTTCTGTGTCTTTAGCCGCAATGTGCGCATGATGTCAATTTACGGCAACTTTAAAGTTTGGCTTCTGAATTAGATTTGTATTTAAACGCAGCAAACGCCACAATGTTTAAATCGTGAGTCACTACATAGAGACTATTTTGTTTTCTAATAAGATAAGAGCAATTCTCGAAAGTTTAAAATGCAGTATTGATCTAGCCTCGGTGTCATAAATGGTATTCTCGTAAATTAAATGATATTTGAATGACATCAAAGCGTCCAAGTA
This sequence comes from Euclidia mi, assembly GCA_944739405.2. Classification (NCBI taxonomy): domain Eukaryota; kingdom Metazoa; phylum Arthropoda; class Insecta; order Lepidoptera; family Erebidae; genus Euclidia; species Euclidia mi. The sequence goes on from OX123190.2 coordinate 61,527,298, forward strand.
TGTGCCAATGTCGATCTCTATGTATCAAATCTTAATATATAAAATCCTTGCGTTACTGACTGACTGACAGACACGCTACAGCCGAAACTATCGGGCACAGGAAGCTGAAATTTGGCATGTATGTTCCTTGGGGACCGTAGGGGTGCACTAAGAAGGGATTTCCCGAAATTCCCACGGGATCGGCTAAAACGAGGAAATTTAAAAAATTGCAGGCGTAGCTGCTGGCGTCCTCTAGTTAGAGTATAAGACATTATGTGATTCAAAATCAAAAGGCATTTCGTTCAAAATACAGGGACGATCACATCTATTATATATTTTAAGCATAATTGTTTGTACGTATGAAACAATTATTCATAGCACCTATAATTCAAACATACTTCAAAGAATAATGAGTTATTTTATGCTTACTAATCACGAATGTTTCGGCTGCAATTACTGATTTAAATTAGGCTGTTGAAGCCTTAATCGAAAACATATATTAACGTGTAATGGCCATATTACTAAAATGTGGCCTTTACAATATTTTTAAACTTATCATCAAATTTCCTTAGCAACAGAATAAGTTTGACCAGTAGTTGAAAGGGTCTACACATCTAATCATAATTTCTTGACATTCCAATAGCGGGTGGCACATTTTCCAGGGCATAACTTTGAAGATTTGACTCTGAAAGGGTTAGGTCCGAACCTCAATTACTTTGGGGTCGATTTTGTGTGAAGTTTCCGTTAACCGGACATGTTGGTAATGAGAATTCGTAGCGGTGACACAAGTCAAACTTATGTAAGCACTACGACGAGCTCGCCGAAATTTATTTATATGAGGACGGACGAAAGTTTCCCCCGAAATAATAATCGTTATATATAAATCCACAGAACCATGTCTATCCCTATGGGGTAGCCGGAAGAGCAAAGGCGCAATAAACATAATAAGTAATCAGTTTTATTTCGGTGGTAGACTGATTTATTTTAAGTCAGCAATACCGAATTATAAAAGACTTTATGGAACAGTGAGCAGGATATGGAAATCGCTTTTGTGATGTGTAACTTAGACTCTATTATTAACGTAAATTGGACAAAGACAGCCCCAGCGCGTTATGCCGCTGTTACACCGCTGCCCATGGATACTCGCAACACAAGAGAAGCTAAGGGAAAAATAAAAGGGGATGGGTCTCCCGGAACTCTCACTCACCGAACGAAACGCAACAGCACAAACTGTTACTTTACGTCTATGTGCTGTGAGAGTGTAGTACTCCCCGGTCGAGCTGGCCGATTTATGACTTTTGGAGGATTAAAAAAAATAAGACAATTTTTTAGGCCTACTTTGCTTAACTTATTAGCTTTTAGACTTACTAGTTATTCTATCCTTGATTTTTTACGTTATGATTGCCAAAACTTATATTTATCGCCAATCAGCTATGTAGAAAGATTTTTAAAGCGATATGTGATATATTTCTATGAAAGCAGAACAACAAATATGTAGTTTTAATTGATAATATGGCGTTTGGCTTAGTTAAGTTCTCGGTTTTCAATCCATTCCTTTCCAAATTTCCAATATGGCTTTGTAAAATACTCAGTCATTCGATATACTCGTATTTACCACAATAACGCCAACGTCAAATAGTTACTAGTCAATAAATTTTCCATTAAATTATTTATTTACAAAGCCACCAACTAAGCGCTTCAATTAAATCAAAATGATTGAGATACGGTATCTAACATGTTTCCTTAACTCAATTTATATTACCGAAATTTCTATTCATACTTCAGTAATGAGAACATAACATGCCTACGTATAGGCGATGAGAGAAATAGCGGCGCAAGGTGAATCACATGCAATTTTAACTTTCTTCCTTGAGACTTTACGTACCAACAGTTCTGAATGAGACCTGGTGATCCAGCCCATCCAGTCGTAGAAGTACGGACCCTAGTTTGAATTTAGTACGACACTCACAAAGGCTCTTAATATAAAACTCATTTTTTTGTGCCGTTTTTGTTCGTAATAACACATAACATAACATATCTTCACGCCTTTTATCCCCGAAGGGGTAGGCAGAGGCGTATTACACACCCACACTTCGCCAGATATGTTTCGGTCCCAATGTAATAGGGGGCGAGACTATTGCCATCTACCGGGCACATTGCTAAGCGAGCGATAATTAACAATTTAATACACACATAACTTCAAAAAGTCAGAGGTGTGTGCCCGGGGTACCAGGGGATCGAACCCGAGACCATCGTCTCGGCAGTCCGTTACGTACACCACTGGGCTACCGCCGCTTTTTTAATTAGCTGGTCTCAGAATAATAGTGTTCGTAATAGTTTGGGAATATTGGTGAAGAGAAAATAAGAATAAGTTTTATTACGCCAATGTAGGAAAACATCTACGAAAAGGTAATATAATATCACGATATTTTCAATGCCTCACATATTCATAAATCTCTCGTCGATACGCAGCTTAAATGAGTAACAGATGAAGAGTGGAAACATCGCAGCTATTCCGTGAATTTGGGAAGACGAAAAAAGGCCGGAAACGTCGACAACCGAGTTGTCCCATCAACAATAATGATGATGAAAATCTGTGCATTTCACATGAGAGTATAATATCCGTGAATACAAATTGTTCTCGCTTTAATTGCATTGTCTACGGTGTTTTGAGTAAGCATAATAAAAGGCAAAGATAAAACATGACAACAAACACAAGTTTGTCTGTCCTACCAAAATATGCACTAGAAAATAAAGAACAAACTTCATAGCAGTAGTATGTAGAACGCTTTTCAATCGAACAGGTTTAGACAAAAAAAAACATGCAGTAGTGTGTGGAGGTCTATTCAATCAAACAGGTTTTCACAAAAGATTTTTTGGAGACGAAATTCTAGCAGATTTTTTAGAGACGACCTGCATGCACTTATACAAAATATACTACGTCATCAAAAAGCCTAACTGTTGCATCTAAGAAGCAATAGCCCTTAGCCCAATAGTCCAAAAATTACATACACAATCGAATCTTTATGTTCCTTGTAGGTAAATCCATTGTTATCTGTAATTCACGGTTGAACGCCTGTAGTAGGTATAAACTAGCTCTCGAAGTTGTGCAACAAAGACAGTTTCATACAGCAACTGTGAATGTCTCTGTCCTTAATTACTGGCCGACGAATAATATAGGTATGTTAACTACAGTATTTAAATAAATATAGCATGTACATATATTAATACGTATATACGAATATCTAACAATGAAGCAATTAAAGCAAGGCATAATCTATAATATAAAAATGAATCGCTGAATGTGTTACTAAGCGCAAATATCAAGAGCAGATTAACCGATTTCGCTATTTCTTCTTTTGTAATATACCTTGAAGTACGAGGATGGTTATTACGGAGAGAAAAATAAAAAAAGGAAAAAATTTAGAATCGACTGTTAGGCGGTACGAAGTTCGCCGGGTCAGCTAGTTATATATAAATAAGTCCAAATAAAACAACAAATACTAAGTTTATTACATAGCTGTCCAAATTCATATTCTGAGACCAGCTAATTAACTTTATGGACGTTAGAAAGAAACTATAATAACAAAGAAATTAAATTGTCTGATAGATATTTGTTTACGAAATATTCAATTCAAAATTGAAGTAGTACTATTTATAATAAGAGTTATATCATATACTATATAAGATTATTATCTTAAAATTTAATCATTCTTTTTACCTTTGTGTTTTCAAAGGTCGTGCAGTAGTAAACATTTTAACACCCACTTTTCATGCAATCCTAATTTTCTATCGAAAACTTCAGTAACACTTCGGTCTGAGAGTAGAGACGTAAGAACAAATGATAACTACAACGAAGCCACATGACTATTTTAAATACAGACCAGCTAGTAAGTGGTCTGAGATTTCAAAGAACGAAATGTTTATAATTTAGAATAAAGCCTTTATAGTAGCAGGCATGTGTTCAAAATGTCACGCTTGGTTCATCGCTGTGGACAAGTTTTAGCGCCAACTCTATTACACTTTGTTATAAAATAAACCGCTTGTTTACACTCGACGGTTTAACCGGAACTTTGGAAATGTTTTCTGTTTTAGTAGCTATGTTTGAGGCCCATTTTTGTAAAATATAGTACAACTAGCTGTGCCCGCGGCTTCGCTCGCGTGGAAGTCGGTATCCTTTAAGGATCCCTTTCTGTGGCCCTGATAATGTAAAATAACATAATGATCGGTTATTGAAACTCACACTAATATTTAAGTTTCTTACTAACCGTACCTACCAGAAAATTAGTAACCTGTACCTGCCACCTAAATTCTTATCTCTTTCTTTTAATAAATACTATCTGGCAGGATTACATTAGTTAATTGGATAGAACTACATCTACCACAGGTCTTGTCTACCGAACGTCACTATTACTCCAGGATAGTGAGTGAAGCGGTTGAAATAAAAAAACACAAGAATTTCAACCGGGAGGATGGATTAAGATTATCAACAACTAGGAATCCAGTCATCAATACGTGTAAACACCGCCGCAATGATACAGCTCAACAGTGTGTAGACGTCTTTAGTGTAGTTTGTCAAGGTACCGACAGTGCGGTTAAAAACAAAAATAAAAATCAAGTGAGGGTAGGTGCCTAAACCCGCACAACACAAGGACGGCGCTGAGCTCACCAGTCCCGCCGCGACCACGTTGGCAAAAAACCGAGGTATTTATGCCTTAAATATATTATTTATCGCTATATAACCTTGTATAATCCATAAATTGTTGTTTCGAGTCTGGGTGTTCATTGTGGTCGTTGGTTGTAGGTTTGTAAAGTACTCCGCGACACACGATTTAGTCCTAGTGCGGGAGTTTTCTTTTTTTAAGGCTTTGAAAGAGTCGTAGTTTTTAGGGTTCCGTACTTAAAAGATAAAAACGGGACCCTATTACTAAGCCTCCGTTGTCTGTCTGTCTGTCCGTCACCAGGCTGTATCTCATAAACCGTGAGAGCTAGAAAGCTGGCATTTTCACAAATTATGTATTTCCGTTGCCGCTATAACAACAAATAATAAAAAAAATATATAAAGGTACATACAACAAACGTAATTTTTAAGCAATTTGTTACGGTAGAAACTTAAATATATTTAAGTACACATACAACAAACGTGATTTTCTTTTATAGATGATGGTACGGAACCCTTCGTGCGCGAGTCCGACGCGCATTTGCCCAATTTTTTTTATAAAATTGTCCGTATATGTCAATCCAGCTATGTTTCAATACAGCATTGGAACAAATACCTTGATAATGTAACCATTAAACATCATCATTATCAGCCCCGTATCTTAACTGTCCCACTGTTAGGCACGGGTGTTTTCTCACTAAGATAAAGGACAATTTAAACTTTTCTAGCTTATATGAATGACCAACATATTTGAAGTCATCTAGTATAACTGAAATGGTCAGTAGCATTTCTTTATTAATCATCAAAGCTCTTACAAATAAAGCCAAGTAAATGTTATCTCGAAAAATTATTAGGGTTTGACCGCCACTGGCAATCTAGATCTACTAGAGTACCCATGTCGCACTTGTAATATTGATAAAGTCTTAATGACTATCTTACATACTTCTGTAGACGTTACCTAAACGTCTCTTAAAGGGAAACCACCTGGCTGTTATGCCAGGCAAATCTGAACTTTCACACATATAACTGTACAACATACATATATTACGTGTAAGCTCTGGAATGACCTGTGTGCCATTATAATATAGAAATGACCTTAAATAGATTCTATGCTAATATGCAACTGTATGAAGCTATGGCGCGTAGCTGCATTGAGGCAAACATTTTCTACTTTTCGCATATTCTCCGGCGGCCATATTGCGTTTAGACATGTCTAGTTTTAGCCCGCAGCGCTGTCCGCATGGGTGTAGGTCAAAAGGTATTCCTCCTGCACTGCTGCTGCAGCACTGAGTCAATGACATACAGTGCTCCAATGGAACAAATTAGGTGAGGCGTAAGTTTCATCAAATCCATCCAGTAGTTTTGAGTCAAAGAGTAACAGTCATCCATTCCCACTAATTTACGCCTTTATAATAGTAGTAGAAATTAGAAATAAATGACTTTATTACCTAATTGCCCGCAGAGGTGGCAGTTTATCAATTTCATTAACAATTTCGAAAACTGTCAGCATTTGTCATTTATTCACAAGATACTCGTTAACCACAAGAAGCATAATCCAAAATTCAAAAACAAAACCAAATAATCCATATTTTAAATAATAGCCTACCAACTAGCTGGCTGATAACGGCATAGCATTATCATCAATATGGACGCACTGGGAATGCAATCTCGCGGATCGCTGCGTCGCACGCTGCACCTGACGTCTGCATTACATAACAAAATATAATAACGCGGCAATTTTAAAGTCTATTTTTTTATTTGACACAGTTTGTTTAAAGAGTTTATGGGATAAAGGAATAAAAATTGTGATAGTAGATAGACTATGCTATGTCAATATATTATCTTAGAATTTAAGGATCGGGTTTTACCTGCATTTGGCAATCTAATCGGACAATTTTGGCGTTCGGTTTAATTCAAAGTATAATTATTAGAGTAACGAATTCGGATTTATGCACACATTAAAAATATGTATAAATAATAAAATACCTTAAAGCGCATGTTTAGTATTTCAAATAACGCATGATGTCTTGTAGAATGAGCTTTATATCCAAGGTGACTACTAATCGTACTGTATTTGAGATCATTAGCAACAAATAATGTTCTATCAACAAGCCCAAAAAATGGGCGCGATTAAACTCTTTTTGAAATTTTTACCTCCCAGGAAATAATTGAAAATAAAGAACAGTACACATCTAGGCACTAAATTGATACTTTTTAGAAAGGAACTCTTTCGAGGAACAGGTCAAATCCGTACAAATCATACAGGGTGACATCTCACACGTTGTTACATACAACGTTTTTAATTTATTAACGGTAGTGGATAATCTTTTATGCCATTATTTATTTTCACCGATAAAACGCATTTGCTTCTTTATAGCCCTTTATTGTTTACGTTAATAAAGAATTTATAGAATAAGAATATTGTATTTAATATGCATGAAAATGTTCTAGATTATGTCTGATATTCTAGTGAGAGCGAGTCTAGCGTCGCGTCGTGTGATTGATCACAAAGTAAAACCAAGGCGACGCTTGTCGAGCTAAGAGTAAAAATATCTGAGGATGTTTAAGTTTAATACTCGTGGCGACAAAGATTCCGCTCAGAATGAAAGTTTGAAAACTGATTTTATAAGGCTAATAATTAGGTAACATTTATTTATTCAATGTAACTGAGAGTAGGACTGGTGTAAGCATAATGAAACGTAACTGCAATAAAGAGGTATGTACTTACATCTTATAATAGATTTGGACCGCGGCTCCGGCCACGGGAATTACACCTAAGCCTTCCTCAAGAATCATACTATATATTTGTGGCAACTGTACAATTTTCGTTTCGTAGTTTTTTAACTTATTTATTAAGAGAAGTTTAAAACCTTCTTTAATTATATATTTTTTATAATTTCATGACTTCGTTTCTTGCACTTCATTTATCACTACATAATAATTTGTTTTAGTATTAATGCTAATGTAACAATCAATGCAGCTATGCTGTGTTACACTAGTTTGATTTAATCTTCAATACTGAGCTAGTAATGAGGATAGTGTACCGCAGATTAAACGAAACATAGACGCAGCGGCGTGCATTCAGTAACCAAGATTTTTTTCCGCAGTACAAATATCCCTGAAGCCTATGCCAATCATACTGCCAATGATAGCTTTAAGCCAATAATTAATAACTTTTGAAACTGCATATATCTATGTATAGAGTACCTAATATAACCATTAGGTAACGCTATGTTAATTATTACTAAGTGGCCAACATGGAGAATGTTCTCATTTATTTCGTGAATATCTGTTAAACAAGTATGTAAACATTGAAAGATGGAATAAAAATATAAACTATTTTAAATAAATCTCCGTTTGCCGGAGATACACCAATGAAGCTATACCTAAACAATAATAAATCCCATCGGTAAACTTTCACAACTACGCAACTGCATTTTATTATTTCACAGCGGACACTATTGAATTAGAACGCAGCGAAGCGATTGGCAGCACTCGACAATTGTACGCCGAACGAATAGAAAACCACAATGTCCATTGTCGCGTAGATAGACTCCTGCTTTCTGCAGTAGTGAATAAGCGTCAATGTATGGTGTACAACGAGATGGGAACGCGAACGAGTCCTTCCATTGTTTCGCGAACGTCAACACTTCCCTGTTGTAAATGAATGCAGACCTGGAACGTTTATTGTCGTTTAGATTGTCGTTGGTTTTTACAAAATGCAAATGCAACAAAAAATGTTGGAACATAATGGGTTTATAAGTGAATCTTTAGGTTAATACGGAGGATTTTTCGCGTATGAAAAATGTTGCTGAGATGTTAATTCTTTCGTTCGCTGCTCTGTTTAAACAATTTTGCTTAAGCTGTTAGCTTAAAAGAAATGAGATAATAACTCATAATATTTACACAGAATCGGCACAAGCTGAATCCCGTACCATAGTTGCACAAACACAATAGTTGCATTCGTCTACCATCAGTATTTTTATGGTAATAGGCGGCAAACAAGCAGACGGATTGCCTGATGGTAAGCAATTACCGCCGCTCATGGACACAACCAACACCACAGGAGTCACAAGTGCGTTACCGCCCCTCGGGATTGGGAAAAGGGATAGGATGAGGAGTGGAATGAGGGAGAAGGAATAGGGGATAGGGCCTCCGGCACTCTCACTCATCGAAAGAAACGCAACAGTTTAGGTACTGTTACTTTACGTCGATTTTCTGTGAGAGGGTAGTACTTCCCCGGTTGAGCCGGCCCATTCATGCTGAAATCAGCAAGGCAGTACTACCTGTGATTTAAGTCAAGATGGCATTTGAGCATTGTACGCTGGCTACTTGAGCGTACCTACCTATATAATTACTCTATATACTAGAACCATAATAGATAAACCCTTTACAAATGTATCAACCGACACTAATATTATAAAGAGGAAAAATTTGTATTTTTGTTTGTTTGTTAGTTTGTTTGTAATGGATAAACTCAAAAACTACTGGACCGAATTTCAAAATTCTTTCACCATTAGAAAGCTACACTATCTGCGAGTAGCATAAGCTATATTTTATTTTAGAAAAAATAGGGGTCCGTAAGATATTTGGGTTTTTCGGGTACACGAAGTAGTTGCTTCTGGACGCGGGTGAAACCGCGGGAAACGGCTAGTGTATGAATATGTTGAATGATGGTGGTCGAAATGTTGCTTACACACGATAATTAAACGGAAAGCATAGTCACTAAAGATCTTTAGCATCTATAATCTTCGAGTTACACCGCATACAGATAGTCAAGCAAGTCTTAGCAAGTGTAACTTGCTTGTCCTGCCTATTTTGTCAATGATCACAATAACTGTTTTAAGTGCAATTATGCTCTCAAAATCTATAGAGTCGGTGACAAAACATTTGTCTACCATTATTTTATAACAGGCTTAGGTATACCGACCAACGGCAACGGTTTGGAAAGGTTCTCACACGAATGACACAAGAAAAATAGACAAGAATCAAGTGCAAAGCTGTAATATCTATCTTGCCTAGACGCAAGTGAAGACACGTAGTGTTTTCATATTTTTCCATGTAAAGTAGCAACGCTGTCCTGCTTTGGATATAAAATATAAGTAGTAAAATTTCTCCATATTATTTTGTTCTTTAAAAGTCTGTCATGTGTCCTATGAAATATAATATGTATTTTGTATTAAATGATCATAAAATTATTATCAATATTCCGGTAGACATGCTCTAAACAATAATGAAAAATGAATAAAAAAGCTAGATAGACCTCCATAAAAAATTAAAACCAAACCCACAAACAGATGAACCCGAATATCAACCGTATCACATCCCACTCAAAGTATCTGTTAGTTTGGTTATGTTTCGCGCTAACATATTATTCTAAAGCTTATTTAAATGACACTCTTGTTGTCTTGTCCCGCCCCAGCCTCGGGCGTAACCCCTAACACCAAGAGAGCAAGTACTTACTCCACAAAAAGCGTATCAGATTTGCAATGCTCACTTTCGTCACGTTTCGCGTTCACCGTTGGCAAAACATTCGTGATTCGATCTCCTAACAATTTCTGTTAAAGATAAAACGAATAGTAAAAAGGAAAGGTATAACCGATTTAGGAATATCTGTAGTGCTCGACAAATGCTGTATTTATGGATATATTCGGCGACCACGTTCTCATGCGTTCTTTTGAAATAAATTTGTCAGCAAAATATTAATATTGAAGGCAAGAATTATTTTTCTGGTGAGTAAATATCCAGTCTCAGATTTTCTCAATATAGGTATAACTGAAGAGAAAATTGCAACAATTTACTTTATTGACATCAAAGAGAACAAATTCATCTACAATCCACATTTAACTTTTTTATAACATGTCTTAATTTTCATTAATAATAATTAGCTTTATTTTTTAAACAATTCTAGGAGATTACTGAAGGCTAAAAAATATTTCCAGTTAAATATTATTACGTTTGCAAACATCAAAAGCAAGTAGGCAGCAACTTTAAAGAAACTGATAGCCATTTAATCTGCTTATACTAGAGAGCCAGATAAACACTTAAAGATGTTACTCTCGGCTGAAAAAGCATTAATTGAAATCATGTTTACACAATTACGGTATAACGAAGCTTATCAAGCCTGTTACTTGAGACAGGTGAAGTACAACAAGTAGGCACAAGATGAAGGTAATTTACACATTGTTTATACAAATTAACCATTAATTCGTCCCTTAGTAAACAAACATAGTAAAAGGTTATTTTGCCGTGTTTGCTGGTATGCTAGCCCCCTTACATAGGCACCTTATCAACACAAAAGGGAGATTTTTAATTTAAAATAAACGAGCCCCACGGTAAAGACAATATACAAAGTTTTTTATACCACAAAGAGCCATATGATCTGTGACAAATACAGGTAAGTATATGGAGAAGCATATAAGGGTAGCGTCTCATGTCAAACTAACAGCAGTCTACAGTCTACACTAAACCAACATAGCGCGGTGTGTAGTTAAAAAATGACCTACATCTAGTAGGTATATGTGAGTTACCTTGCTGACAATTTATAAAAATAACATCACATTAACTTTGGTCTAAAGATAATCAATTCTGGAGGAATTCTAATAATTTCCTTGAACCTTGAAATTGACTACAGTTTCTATGATTTTGTATATTTAAGTTCCATCCGCAAGATAATATGCATTTTGGCAGCTACTAAGTATGTGACTATATTTTGTCATAGTAAAAATGCCGTCTGCCGTATATGCTATATGTATAACACATACTAATATTATATACTAAAGAGCAAGTATTTTGACTCCTTGTTAATCAATCTCACGCTTACGAGGTTGAACTGATTTTATATTAGATATAACTTTGATGTTTCTCAAGAAAGAGCGATCAAGAATTCGAATTCCACGTACAAAGCGTTGTTTGTCGGCAGAAAATACTTTCTGAAAATATAACAAAACAAAAGTAAAATCGCTTTAATACTTTAACGCCATTCAACATTCCGTAACATTTAGCAGGTACTCTCCTAGCAAAAACAACAGTATTAACCGGGAAAACCGCACTTTTCCTTACATAAAATATGTACAGACGCCTGTACAAATTCACTTTTATCTACATTAGACGTGACCTAACAACTGACTGTGTAACAAATCTGGTATTCACGGCTGTGGGTGTATAATAAATCGCATTGGAAATGGTAATAGGACCTTCTGAAGCGGACTCTTTTGTGTTTTGGAACTGTCTGCGTGAGGAAGCTCGTCGACTTACGTAAAAGTCTACTCGATTTATTGAAATAGTGGGTACGAACTATATATTCCTTCTCTTGTAACAATAGCCCACTTAGGATATCTAGACTTACTTTATCTAGAATTCCGGTGTAGTAAGACACTTGACAAATATTCAAAAAGGCACGAAGAATGCTCAGACTAAGACAGATCGTAACAAAACTATAAACATTTTCTGGTACCAAAAACCGAAATAATTTTAAGTGCATTAAGTTATAAATTTTCGGGTTCAATGTAGAGATTATTCCGACGCCATCAAGTAGGTATACTACCAAGACAAATTCCCGTAGAAAATCAGTGCCAGCATGTCTGGTATCATGCTGAACGGGGTCCAATTGTCGTCACGACCTAACCATGACGAGATGTACCAGATATCCATGTATTTCTTCTTTTTTTTTGTATTTTTGTGTGCTATTACGACGATTTCTGTATACCTATAATCATGCTTGTTTGGTTGTGATAGCAATAAATATTATTTAATTTCATTTCATTCACATAATTTGTATTATGTCGAAGCATTCCAAAGAAATGTCTGCAAATATAGCGCATTACCATGTTAGTTTTTCCAAGACAAAAAATTCGTTGCCATGTCACTGTTTTAATCAGTTTCATTTATTGTCTAGTGGTGGCATTCCCCATCACTCATGAATTCGATAAAATTTACTTCTGGCAATTAATCATTGTCCGTTTTAACAAACAAAACCAATCAACGCTGTTTCTTAATTGATCAAAAATATATATTTACATACGCTCATCGCATCAGATAAAAATAGCATATTTTTACATTGTTTGGTAACATTCGCAGTAAGAAAAGTCGAGGATTATTACTGCAAAATGTATTTTTCAGTCCGTATGTTAACATTTGTTTTACTGCATGTATTTGACCTACAAGGGCGTTTGATGACATTGGTTCCTAGTTGCATAGCATTGATATCTGCGACAGTAATAATTGCGAAGACCACTATCCAAATTTTAGTGGAATCAGATTAAAATAAAGTAGTATCGTCATATGAATAATCGATGTAATACATGTTTAAATGCTGTGCAAATAACATAGGCATGTCAGGATATTTCTTTCCTGGTTCCTAATATTGTGTGAATAGTCAACTACAAGATTCGCTACATACTTCAAGTATGTTGCTAAAAATCTTTTATGAATTAAAACTTTCCGATTATTATTACTAAATTATACATTTATTCAGGATTCAGATGAGATAAATAGGGTAACGGTAATAATTTAAAATTGATACCTGACTAATAAACTTTGCAAGTCTAGCATGCGCGCTATTATAAACTTCATACTTATTCAAGTGTGTGTGTTTATTTATCTAGATTACATCGGCATAGGCATTATTCGTAACGAGGTAATTTATTTAAAGAAAATGTGAAAACAACGTGTCTAAATGATCCATCTGATTGGAATTAAACTACAGTTTACGGATTTTATCGCGTTTCTAGGTCATTCGGTTTAAATGTAATAACTCAGTAAAACCAATATAATGCGATAAAATCCGTAAACTGTAGCTTAATTCCAATGTGTAACATTCGCGTAAACCAAAGAAAATATTAGATCCATCTGTGTTTAACCTTAAACAGAAACCCAAAGTGCACATTAAGAAATTATACCAAAACGTAGTAACAAACTAAACAGTTTAAATTCTACCCGTTTGTGTAAACAAGGAAATTCAGCTCAACTATTAATTTGCTTGCTGTGAGCAGAGTTTAGTTGGCTATCGTGGCATCATAGCGGGACGAGAGCATCTCTAGAACAATTATTAGTTGTAAACTGAGGAACTGCTTGCTCTTGTGGCTTCTAGCGGTAAGTGTGCTTACTTAGATCTTTAGCTTTGATATAGCAGTGGGTGGAGTATTTGACATTAGGAAATTTTGCGTTTATTTGTTGAGTTTTTTCGATGGATAAAAATGAACTAAGCAATTACGTCAACATCTTCGGCCGTGTGTTGCCAATTATTGACCGTCGATCCTCCTATTGACTATTATGCTAAGATTCCTTTCACAAATAAAGGATAGAAAAAAAGCAGATTCATTTTCGTACTATTAAGACCGTAACAAGTACATTCAATCCAAAAATATCACTTTAAGCTATCAAAAGACTCGTACTGAAGCTTTGAATACTCATATTTATGAGTGTATTCAAAATTCAGTATTCACAACCCTCGCCTCACCTCTGTCGAGCAAAAATTAACATCAGAGTCAGTGAAAAATAACTTACAAAACGTTGAAAAGGCTGTTATTATGTAAATTTCAAGTTAGCTTCGATTAAGTTATTTGCGTGAATTATACACTTTATGTCAGAGGTAATTCCCCCTTTTATTAATGGACTTTTACCGCGATATTGCTGTTTAAGGCATGAAAGCTTGCCAGAATTATTTCTTTACGTTTTAACTTCGAGCACATTAAAATTAATCGGCCATTAGCATTTTGAGTTTGGCTAGGCTATTTAAATTTGAATGGATGCAAAGTTAGAATACTACGCATATTAAAATAGTGACGAACGATAATGAAAAAATTTGTAATAATAGATGACTTAAGAGGATGACAGTTTTGTTTCTTTGCCAATACGCAAGAATGGGTAATCGTAGCCTTATGGGAAAACGGTATAATAAGCAATGTACATCACGTTCTGATGGAATGTGTCCGAAGCGTGCCATGAATGATACAAATATTTGCAGGTAGAGTATCTCAAATTGTAGATTTAATAGTATATTGGCTAGTCGAGTAGGTAGGTTTACATATTATTCTAAGCCACATACTAACTTGGTCTGTGATGTAGAATATTAGTCAAGGACACTGTACAGTAACATAGAGTCAGCTACATACATACTTATGTACATTTATTAATTAAACTAATTATTATCCTCAATACCTGGTATTATTTTTGGTCATGTTTTCAATAATCTCTTATTAAATGTCGTTCATTAGCAGTAATGCAATAAAACTAATAATCTCTAGCTTTCTCCTGCAATTAACTTTTCAAAAATCCACGGATAAGCTTATTTTCTTAGTCATGTCTCTAAATTAAAATAAATTCCAATACAAGGTAAATATTCTACACTATTACTAGTAGCCATAAACCTCAGGAATGAAGTCGGTTCACGTTATTTTAATATTATCGTCCGCGTGAGAAAACTTTCTGGAATATTCGCCAAGGAATTCCATTAAGTCGCCGTCGGACAATAATGCAAGTTAATTGACTACTCACTGAAAGAATGGGTGCTTCATAAAAATATGCCAAGTTTTTTTTTATTAACTTATAAACTTTTTTTCTTATGAGATATAACAGATTGCTTTGAAAAGATTGACTAACTGACTGACTCAATAAAGTATTTAATTATGAACATATTTAATACGCTGGTTTTGATAATTTTGTATAAATTATCTGTGTAAAATAATCGAATGTGCTATAGTTATGCTATACATATTTCAACAGTCTGATTTATTTCGTACTAACAGTCTTAACTTCATCTTAGTTGCGTTACTGATTTCGATTTGGTACCTTTTTCTTCAGATAGACTGTCTTCTGACCTCGTCAACCCTGGAGAGACTGACTCTCCATAGTGACACGAACTCACGCCTTTCAGCGTTTTGCGAGGCACGGTACAATACCGAACAAGTATTAAATGTGTTACCTGATTTAGTCCATAGTTTGTAATTTTCAAGAAAAGAGTCACAATATTTTCAAAAAGTAGTTACACTTTGTCATAGTACTATTATTATGTTCTACTGTCTACGCATTTCAGCTATACTTTGAACTCATGTTTTAATAAATGTTTAATAATTTGACAGAAGGTTTTAAGCATTAACAAGCAACCTGAAGCTATCGCTCAATTAAAACCTATCAAAATGATTTTACAAATCACGTTGGCGTTTTCACGAGTATGTTGTGGTCGGTTTCCATCGAATTACTCGCCTGGCTATGTTCCAGCGCTTTTATAAACGAACTGCGTTGAAATCCAACCACCGGTGATTTCAAATACCTATAAAGTGTTTCGATACCCCTGGAGATATTCGGGAACTGGCCTCCTTACTGCTGTAAGAACTTTATACAGCTCGCGTTGTAGGTAAATACCGTAAGGTTATATTTTGTTGGATCTCGTTACAGAGGAGAGTTTATGGTAACCGTTAAGCTGATTATACATACACTCGTATATGTATAATCGCTCATTTACATTAATTTTATCAAAACCACTTGGTAGCGGAAATAGTCTTTAAGTGTAGATATTGAATAATTTTGTGCCAAGGAATTTTGAAGTTATAGTATAGTTATTAGTTATAGTTATTCTCGTGATGATATTTGTCCAAAATTCTCATTCATGTTATTCTCGTAAATTTGCTGACATTTGAATGACATCGTGACTAGATTTTGCACAAAGTGCCAAACTAAGTGTCAACGTCGATCTCTGTTAGGGTCGGCACATATCTGACGGAAGATGCGTCGCGTATCGTCCGTTGCGTAACGCCAAAACAGCCAAATATATGATAAATCATTCAACCTTTCACACCTAACCGATGATGCGTTAGTGCGTCGAGCGTACAGCGACTGTTCCGTTTCCGTCAACGTATCGTCGGTCGACGTCGCGTGCACCACGCACCACGTGTATTTTGATTGACGCGTTGGGCGACGACTTAAAATTAAATGTCATAAAAAGCAACCGCACTGTAGATGATGAAAACAGAAACTGACTAGACGCGTAATGTAGCAGGTCTAATTTGACGGAATAGACGCAACCCTTGCAGATACGCTCGACGTATTTTTCGTCAGATATGTACCGACCCATCTGACGGAATAGACGCGACCAATGATACGCTCGACGCATCTTCCGTCAGATACGTTCCGACGCTTAGGCACATTAGACTATAACGACAGTGTAGCAGAGTGCCAATTGTAAGTCAATTCAAAACCAAATCGTATTTCGTTCAAAATACGGTGTTGGTGTCTGTCAATATACGAGAATCCGCCTTCTGTTTGCTGTTTTGATTATTTATCGCAAGGTGTTGCTATTTTCATAAAGATCGCAATTAATCGATCGCAATCGCAGCTAGCGCAATAATTATATACCTTTTTCTAAACCTAACCTTCTGATGAATCAAAACTTGATATCGTAAGACAAGATCAACTTTTAGGTGTAAGCAAGGATTTTAATGTTATAAGTGTTATAACATAGCAATTATTATGTATTTTATTCCAAAGAAATACAATTACTTGATTGACTTATATCTATACCAATGAGAATATAGAAGAAATACTCTAGGTAATTTAATTAGATACAGAATCTTTGCGTATTGCTTACTAGTACTTAATGAGCTTAACTTTACTTAAAATAGAGCCTTCCAAATTTATAAACAATGTCCAATAAAATCAGATATCAGAATACAAACTCAATTTCGAACAGTCATAGAATAAATGACTATCATAAATTGTTTGGGAAGTTCCTTTAAGACCAAAAATAATTAATTGGTTTGTGCCTTAACAAAATTAACCGGGTTAACTTTAAGGTTAATTAAGGCTCACCCGGGTATCTCCGTCCCTTCCTTCGCTTAATTAATGATATTTTTAGGGTTTTCTATAGAAGATTAAGTAAGGTTATATGCAGTGCACCTTTTTTATATACTTGTTACTTTATAACAATTCTTACGAGGATGCTTCGGAATGTCTTTAAGTTTTTAATCCATAGCTGCGATCGAATTTGTTTAAGCGACGCCTTAAAAATATGGAAAACCGTCGTGTGTGTGGAGAACATATGTGTACATAATGGTATCATTTAGATACCATCATAATTTTATTATAAAAAAATAATCTCGCATGAGCTACAAATTACTCATAAACTTCTGCACGTGTACCTAATATTTTTAAGATGCATTATGTAAGACTATTCATTTAAACTATTTTGTATTTCATAACTTTGAAATACCTGTGGGTTAATATTTTTAAAATCGATCGAGAGTCGTACCAGGAGACTCATTTTCAGCGATGGTTTAGCCGACCGCATGTAGCAGAGTTCTACATCGACCCTCAGTAGCTAGGCTATACTGTAATGTATTTGGCTCGCACAATCACACAGTGGAATGCAATCCTTGATTTTAATGAGTGGTTAGATTTTTGTTCGTTTATCAATATAAAGTTAACATTATACGCTCGAAGTAAATGTTTGCGTGAGTGTGTGTGTGTGCTTGTAGTTTAAGGGTAGTATTTAACTCTTCCTCAATTTATCTTTGATTTTAACAAAATATACCTTTGTTCCACCAAAAATACTAATTGTGCCCCAAAATATACTCATTAAAATATTTAATAACGAACACCTGTTTATTGTCCCTTGCAAATCTCTAATAATAAAAATAATCCTTTCAACTAAAGAAGCATTTCATATTTTAGTTTCAACAACAAAATAATTTAATAAGCTTAGTTGACGGAGCCTCGAATTAAATCGAGTAAAAATTACCTCTTATTGACTCAGCACGATGTTATGACGCAAATTAGGAGTGGTCTGTGTCCAGCGGTGAACAGCGAATTGTAGTTATAATTTCGAACTTGCACAGCACACGGCAGCGCCGTATTCCTATTGGTTCTGAGTGTTCAATGAGACAAGTCATGTGACCTCTTTGAAAACGTCATTAGCAATAGTATGCAATCATATAGTCGGACAATGTGCGGTCGGGCAACAACTCGCTACGGCGCGCCGTAGACGATGTGTAGCTCGCTACGAAAGGTATTGCGTAGAAATATCTACATAGAAACCAGTTTCGTGGCATACCTCGCGTGCAGTTGCGATCTGCGGTCGCTTACGAACTCATACCTTTAGAGTTCCACATTTTGCCGGTTTGTATTGTGTTCATTACTTTGTCGAGTACATTTTACCTACGTTCAGATGACTTCAACATGTCAAATACAAACTTCCTACAAGAGAATATTATAATTCAGTATGCTATTATATTGATGACAACTTTAATCATTTTACTTCGATGTTTGGGCAGTTAGCTCTCGGTATTCCCAAAATTCTTTTTCCTGCACGATTGTCTTAATTATAGATAGGGTAAGAATATAAATAGATAGCAGGCAAGATCAAATATCCTCGTGTATTCTTTCGGAAAGGTCCCAATACAATATCGAAGAATACTCCTGCAGAGAAGACATAAGTCCAGTCACAGACAAAGAGGTCCATCGCGTTCTCAACAGCATGAAATACAGCAAATCACCAGGTCATGATAATATAACAACAGAATCTTTAAAACTTGCGTAACCGCTTATACTCACACACCTTACAAAGTTATTCAATTCTATTTTACAGACAGGCAAACTGCCCAAATTATTCTGTCAGTCCAACATCATACTTCTGCAAAAGAAAGGTGATAAATCAAATATTGAAAATTATAGACCGATCAGCCTTACTTCGCATCAATACAAAGCGTTTATAAAAATAATAGAAGGCAGAATAGCAGCTGAACTCGATTGCCAGCTGAGATCGAGAAAAGAGACTAACAAACCTCAGATTTGCAGATGACATAGTGCTTTTTACCTCCTCTGCCTCGGAATTGGAACATATGATTCAAGATCTGTACAAGGCTAGCATTGAAATTGGACTGGAGATAAATATGTCAAAGACCAAATTAATGACTAATAACGCAAAGAAGAAGATATATGTTAAGGATGTGGAGATTGAATATGTCCATGAGTATATATATTTGGGCCAATTAGTTTCTTTTCGAAGCGGAAAGCGGAACTCGCGCGTAGAACGGAAAGCGCTTGGAGGATCGTTTGGTCTATGAAAGATCTTTTGAAAGGCAACCTGCCTATGTCTCTGGACGCCTCACGACTCATTGTTATGTGCATCCTCCCCATCCTCACATATGGTGCCCAAACCTGGTCCTTGACCGCAGATCAGAGGTCCAGCCTCGGGGTTTGTCAACGAGCTATGGAGCGCAGTATTCCCGACATAAAACTTGTAGACCGAGTCAAAATTCCATACTGCGCTCTAAAACACAAATCGCAGACGTGTCCCAAAAAGCAGCCAAGTTAAAATATGACTGGGCCGGTCATATCTGTCGTATGTCTGGCGATCTTTGGGCTAAAACTACCACCTTGTGGGTCCCAGATCGAAAGAGGCCTCGCGGCAAACCCAAGATTAGGTGGCAAAATGATTTAAAGCTCTAAAATGCAGAGTGGACAACAACAACAGTTCTCGATAGAGAGAGGTGGAAAGAGGATAGGGAGGCCTTTGCCTAGCAGTGGGATAGGTTAGGCTGCAAATAATAATAATAATAAATAATTCTTTCTTTACCACCGATGTATACTTAAAGAGATAATATAGGTAAAATAAAATCCCACGCATAATCTTTTTCCTATCCTTAAGTTTTAGAGGAGAACTTCTGTATTAGGAATAATCCTTTTCGTTTATCGTGGGGTGCTTTACAAACAAGCAATCAACGCACACAAAGGAGATCACCCAAATTGGGCAAATTTTTATTTTGCCGGCGAATCAATAAAATTGTGATATTTTGATAGAACGCACTATTTTAAACATTTTTTACTATCACACCAAACTTCTAAGTCAATTCTCTGAGACAATACTTAGGTTTTAATGTACGTCTCAAACTACCGCAGAGCAGTTCTGTTTTGTCAAAAGTGATAGATCAAAGAGTGTCAACTATACGTTATCAGCCTCACGTGAAATACGTGAGGCTTAAAATGCAATGGACTTATAAAAAAGTAAAAATACTTATTTTTTAAATTCGCCTGACCTAATTTAAAAATATCGTCTAAACCTTCAGTAGGAATCTCTATGGCAGGTATGCCACCATAGGGACGATAATACCTGTTCTCGACTTGTGGTTAAAGAGATGCTGCGTCGTGGCGTTCTCACTTTCCATGATTGTTTCGGCCGGTATTTGTGGAGGAAAGGACAGGAGGCAACGCGTAAATGTCTCAATAGTGTCAGCAGCCGCAACCCTGTCGATGAAACGGCGCTGCAAACGTTGGCGGAATGCCTCGCTTAGACGTCCCAAACTGACGCTGTAAACTCATCATCATCTTAAGCCATTGTCGAATATTTTGGTGTAGGCCTCTTCAAAAACTTCTATTCCGTTCAGTTTTGGGCAATCTTCAACCAAAAAAAAATATCTAGCTCACTGCCACTTTAGCTTCGCTACTCTTTGACAATATCTGATACTCGACTTTCTTTTCAAAGCCATTTATTCGTTTTTTTGTCTCATAGTGTCACTTCTACTAGTTTTCTCTCCATTGCCCTTTGAGCTACTTCAAGTCAGTCAACAAAGGCAGCACACCCTCCGGTGTGCTGCCTTTGTTGACTAACTTAAGTTTCAGCTCTGTAGGTAAACATTGGCAGGACGCACTGGTGAATATTCTTGCATTTTGTTGCTTCGTAATATTCATAGCAAAAGCTAATGCCAGTTTGTTGGTTAGCTTTGCCCATCTTTTTCCCTTACCCTAGGTATATATATTTATTAACGAATTCCAATGGGGTACCTCCTACTGCAATTGTTTATCCCGCTTAAGTTTTAACTAGTCACGTTTCGAGTTGGTCTTGAACTGGTCGCGGCAATTGTTACAGTCGTATCCACGCTCCCTGCCCTGTACATGGTCCGGTGTGTGATGGATTGGAACATCACCGTCTCTTTCTGTAAGACAGTAATGCCAATCAAGAAGACGGCGAAGCGAGAGAGGGAGATGATGGTAGCCAAAGGGTCCGCTCCGTCCGGCAGTAGGCTAAGGCGGCAGCGCTGTGACCACGTGTGCCTCTAGAAATGTTGATTAGCATATACGATGTGGCCCGCCAGCATCCAACGGCGAGCCGAGCCCTGACAGGGTCATGGTGTACGACGCGATGCTAACCGCAATTCGCGTAGCCGCTGTCAAGGGACACCATGGTGGTTATAGTGAATTGAACCAACCACGCACCAAAAAAGGTGGTTTGCATGTCTAGTGTACCATATAATGCACTTTACATGGGACCAGAGGCTGATAGCTCTTCTGCCATTAAGGCATACTGAAAGAACAACAGAAAGCAAGCAGCGCACGCGTTGAGCGCAGTGCGAATTAGAGCGAGACAGCGTGACAGATGCTGCGTCTAATGCTATCTCGCTCTTGGCTTACTACCTGCTACTGCCTGATGCCATTTAAATTGCAACTTGCACATTATTTTAGGCAAAATATAACAATAATTAGGATTTATGTCACTAACGGAACAGATTTTTTGAGCTCGAATATTATCTCACAGACTACACTTAGAACTTTAGTGTAGAAATAAAAAGTGTTTATTTCGTACTATTCTATAATAATTTGAAGTTTATTTTAGTTGGCCGGCACTTTTAGAAATTTTTCAAATTTGTATGGCTGGGTGATCTCCTTTCACGCAGACTCAAAACAACTATTACATTTTGTAAATGACGCAAACTGTGGTTGCATGTGGAATCGGAACCATAACACGCGACAAAGTTCTAAACGTCGAAGCACCTGCTTAAACTACAATGCCACCATCATCATATCAGCCGATATACGTTCATTGCTTGACATAGGCTCAACGCTCTCTAGATAAACGATCTTGAGCCAATCACATGCATCCGCAACTGCGATCTCGACTATTACGCCATACCTAGGTGCAGCCTAAAATAATACAAACAATACAGTAAATGTATTTTATACAGTAAGAAAACCTCCTACTTCAAAATGCACAGTCATAATGGTGCAAGTAAACCGCTAGAAAAATGTTGTAGCCTTCTTGCATAACACAGTTCATAGCTTACAAAGCCAAGTATACCCAAGTATCGGTTATTGCATAAATAGAGTCGCATCGCGGGAATGGCTGCCTTACATGAAACATTCATGATGGCGCCGGTACATATTTTAAATCGCCGCTCACATGCAATAATCGTCATGTTACTTTGAAAATTGAGAGGCCCTTGAATAAACTTTTATAGCGTGATATTGAAACGTGCGCTTGTAAGCAATATTGATAAATTTTGTGTAAAAATGTCTTTTGGTAAATACTTTTGTTTAAAAATTGTATAGAATAGTATAATATTATTTTTATATATTTTGTTCCATGTCTACTTTTATTTCCCAATTGTATTAATTGTTTATTGTACAAATCATCAATGTAAAGTTATTACGATTCTGATTACAATGTCATAGTTTACTGTCAAAAGTTTCTGGACCTTTAATGTCAGACTAATAAACACAACTATTTAATATCTTTACCTTTTATATAGCTGATCAATCATTTTTATTCCTCGTTTGATTCAAACAGGAATGGAAACATTATTTCAAACTCAAAGTTTTACATTGCCTTTCGATATAAAAATAAATATTCGGAAGTATAACATACTAGAAACTGCTTCAAATAAAGGAACATAATATCCTGAAAGACAATGTAAAACTTATGGTAACGACCAAAATGGCTTTTATAAAAATTTTATTTTCTCCTATGTATTTCTGATAAAACTCTCTAGAAACTATAATTCTAATTTAATCCGTATGAGAGTGTCAAAACTTTTCTATATAGGTGACACAGTAGAGGAAGTACTGGAGAGATTAGTATTGCAATGATATCCAAGGCTTTTCTGTTTTAAAGAGTAGTAATTAAGGGTCAGCGAAGAAAAAAAATACTTAAAACTTTCTTAGCGAGCACAAGTATGAAAAATTACATAGTTGCGAAACTAAGAAGATGTATCTTTAAATTTACCTCGGCATAACTTTCTTTTAAAGCTGAAATAAATGCGGACGTATATTATTTAGACTGTAGATGTTACTGTTATTTCTGGCACGGCAGACGGTAAATTAAGTAAACTTATAAGTTATAAGTACTGTAAGCCTTGGGCTATTTATTACCTCATTGCAGCTTCTGAGTTATAACTCAAATATGTTTGTTAATGAATATTTGGATAAAGTTACCCTTTAACGTTATAAAGACACAGATTATTTTGATGTCTGGGACAATGGAAAGAAATTACTCAGCTAAGCATGACAACCTTCCAGTCTTAGTCTAAGTCACTCACCTTTGGATAGCCATGCTACTCTAATATTTTCAAACACATAATACAAACACGCTTATCTATCAGTTTTGGTACCTATTCATAAGACCGATGACCAATTCCTGATTTAAACCAATGGAATTTCAAATTTCCTGTAGGTGAACTCAGATTGAAATGACCATATTCAGCGCAAGCGGTCGGTGTCATGAGAGCAAAGACATATATATATATTTGAATGACTCCCATTAAAAGTCTATTACATATTAAGCAAATTTACAGTTCATTCCAAAATAAACCATTGTAACACTGTCAAGTTAGCAGGTTGTTCTAAAAAGACGAAAATTATAGGCTATCGCGGGATCTCGCAAATTGCCGCGTTGCATTTTTCATGAGTCCAAGAGTATCAGGCGGTATGAATCGTTGATTTAATTATTGAGATAGCCCCGCACTCAGTGTTTGAAGGACGGTTAGGGGTCTTTTGAGTTAATCATGAATATTAGGGGGTCCGATGGAGTTATTTAAGAGATTGCTCATAAGCATAATATTAAAGAATGGAGGCAAGCAATCGAATGAGGTTTCGCGTGAATCTGTCAGAATGATTTTTGTTAATTCAGAAGACTTGACTTGCTCGAATAACTTAGGCCAATGCTATCTCTTATTTTTCTAATGATTTCACTTTACTAAGCTGTTGTTTTGTAAACATTACTGCTATCAACATGCTCTCTAAAACACTACTCCGCTAATTTATGTAATGAGTGCAACTAATAGGCTACTTAGAGTAGCAGCGCAGTAAACAATGATATTTCTTTTCATGTATCTATCTATACCAGTGAGTGTACAAAAATATGTTGCGTGAAAGTATCAAATATTTGTTTTGTATTGTATTACTATTTTGGATAATAAGTGTTTTATATGAATTAAAGCTTTCGTCTATGTCGTCCATCCGTCCATGGTCTTTAACATTGTACATTGTCTTTCGGGATATATACTGCGTACCTTTGTTTTGAGTTGCGATATTTCGGCTTTGTTGCAAGCGCCATGATCACGGATGTACTGAAGTATTGTGAGTGGATGAATGTTACTAGCAAGTAAATCGGTCTATTCTCTTTCTTACTCGTTTGTTGTAAAACAGGTAATGGTATTGGCGTTTTTCGTGAACAAAGGTACGTGGCGTATACCTATCCAAAAATAAAATATACAACTATATGTTTTCTAATGGAGATTAATTCTGGACGTGCGAAAACCTGATTGAAAATATAATGTGTCTATTATATTGCACCAGTCAAGGTTCTAGGATTACCTTGGTAAAACTTATATTGTATGCAACGGGAGACGTGGAATCGTGTGTTGAAGAATAATATTATGTAAAATTCAAGGCAAGAGCGACAGCAACTGAGCGTGCTCTACATTATTATAAAAGTGCAGACAGAAAATGTTGTAAAAGTAGATGAATATTTGCCTAAAAGTGTTACTTACAAACTGTAAAAAATATATAATACAAAAGTGTAGCCTCCAGTAATTTGTTTTTACTTTGGAGATTAATATTTTTTTATTTAATTACTACTAGAGGTCGCCCACTGGTCGAAATTCGACTATAATTTATTAATATTTTAAATTTCTACATTATTAAGATTGTAGGTACTGTCAAGACTACAATCACAGACTTCCCCGCACAATACAAATAAAGATTTTTTTTTATGAAAATACTGGGACGGCTATTAAATAATTTTCTAAGTAATAAAACTCTGAAATAGATGTTAACTTAAAGACTTTATAAAAATGTCGTTCAATCAAATTCATTTAGTTTGCTAAAACATGACAGTGAGTTGTTACAATAGCATATAATAAGAGACAACCTGTTTTGCTGGTGAGGCAGCAAGCAAAAATAAGATAAATAAAACATAATAATTGATAAAAACTGGATACTAATTAAAAAAATAATCTTATTACAAATTCTCTTGCCCTTGCGCAGTATGTCGTTTACTTCCATACTTCTTCTTATCTAATTATTTACTCCTTTCTTTTTCGACACACAATCCATTAATGTTTTCCTTGGCCGGATCTTCCTTTTCGTGCCTCTACTTTCATATTCACGCTGTCTATCCATTTTTTCTTTGGACACTCTCTTGCTTTTCGTCCCTCTTCTTTCGAATTCATTTAAGACTGCATGGTTGGCGTAGGCGTTTAAAAGCGTCGCCTTGTCGCCTGATACTACGCAAGTATTGTGGTTTCCATACCCACACAAGACAATACTTGTGTCATCCAACTATTGTTTCGAGTACATGTACTTTGTGTCCGTTGATTGTATGTCAAAGCCCCCGCGACACAAGATTTATTCTTAGTGCGAAAATTGTCTCTTAAAGAAATAAAAATATATTCAATTGTTCTTGTCCATACAAATAATCTCTTTGCATAACATGTCCATACCAAGCCAACCGATATTTTCCTTCACTTTTAGTCTATGGGCTCCACTTTTCAGACTTCTTCTTACATACTCATTCCTTCAAATTTTGTCCATTCTTGTCACTTCACACATCCATCGTAACATTCTCAACTTTTCTGCAATGTACCAATAATAATCCTTCAGTCTGTGCTTTAGTTACAGTATCCTATTGCAATCATGCCAGAACCCTATTGCAGTATGACTATTTGCAAGTACTATATACACAAAGTTTTAAAATATGAGAAACGCTAAAAGTCTGAAAATTTACCAATACCAGCGATAGCTGATATCACACTGATACATAAAACCAATAAATGGCAAATGTTTTATATCACTCTTAATTCACAAATAGCTCAATATATGCGCATTAATAAATTTTCAACTACATTTACACAACCATAGAATGAAAGCAAAATTTCTCGCGCGCGGCGTTCGGAATTCAAACTTGATGAAATCTGCTATTTTGTTTTTTCCTACGGATCTTTTTTTTATAGTTTACACTTTGTCAGAAACTTATAATAATTATTTGAAGGGCAATAAGCAAGACGTAGAACAATTCGCATATAGATTAAACTCCATACATCCGAACATCAGATTTACATTTGAAATGGAGGTGGATAGATCGTTGTCCTTTCTTGACGTAAAAGTGGCAGTTAAAGACAATGTTACCCTGGGACACACTGTATACAGAAAACCGACACACACTGACAGGTATCTCAACGCGTTTTCGCATCATCACCCGCGACACTTGGCATCCGTTGTGACGTCCCGTGAACAGGGCGTATGACCTCTGTGACCCTGAACACTTAAGCAGTGAGCTCTCACATGTTCAGGAGGTACTTAGACGTAACGGATACAAGAATGAGATACACCGTCTGAAGAGGAGGGACCGTAAACCTGAGGTGAGCAGGGTGCCGGCTTACATGCCTTACCTAAAAGGAGTAACGGACAAAGTTGGAACAGTACTAAAGAAATACTCCATTAAGACTGTATATAGTCCGCTTTCCAAGATAGCACACAATCTGCGCAGCCCAAAGGATGTCATTCCTTTTCAGACGTCTGGCGTCTACAAGGTCGATTGCAGTTGTGGTAGTTCTTATATCGGACAGACCAAGCGAACAATTGCGGAAAGGGTCAAGGAACATATCGCAGCTGTGAAAAATCGACAAGTAAATAAGACCGCTATAGCTGAACATTTATTGGAGTCTGGACCGAACCACTGGATAGAACTACATCAACCACAGGTCTTGTCCACCGAACGTCACTATTACTCCAGGATAGTGCGTGAAGCGGTTGGAATAAAAAAACACAAGAATTTCAACCGGGAGGATGGATTTAGATTATCAACAACTTGGAATCCAGTCATCAATAAGTGTAAACACCGCCGCAATGATACAGCTCAACAGTGTGTAGACGTCATTAGTGTAGTGTGTCGAGGTACCGACAGTGTGGTTAAAACAAAAATAAAAAATCCAGTGAGGGTAGGTGCCAAAACCCGCACAACACAAGGACGGCGCTGAGCTCACTAGTCCCGCCGCGACCACGGCTGAAGCAAGTCAGCCGAAACGTTGGCAAAAACAGAGGTATTTATGCCTTAAATATAAGATTTATCGCGAGTAAGACCCGCTATATAACCTTGTATAATGTATACTAATCGCGAAAGTTTAAAATCGTTTATAACTTGATTTTTTTCAAGTTATGCTTACGAGAATTATGGTGCACTTTTTCCTTTTCAAAAATGTTTTTTAATGGCACTACCCGTGATATTATGCTGGTTGAAGGAGGCTTTTGTCAAGGATTCGTGCTCAAGTTTTAGGTAAATTGTAGGATTATGAGTGACGCTTTTAGTATAGTTTGTTGATGCACTAAGTAATGTGGGCTTTTAATTAATATTTTATAACTTTCCAATCTTGTACGCTGACCTAGTGTAGGCGGTGATAAATAAGAATAGGTGTCTCTTTTTTTAGTTTAAATCGCTCATCGCCAAGTTATAACAACGCTTTAAAGCTAGCAGATTCGCCGCTAGCTGTACCTACTATATTTACTTGATTGAAGTATAAAATAACCACTGCTAAGGCCTTTTCTTACGGATAAACACGTCGTAGTACCGACGTAAGCTCTACACACGAAGCGAAAACTCTTTATGCAAACGAGAGTTTTCTAAATACCTATTTACTTCGACGCTAATAGACTAAGCCCTTGCGGCACTCATTTAATTAACTATGAATTTAATTTTACAAACAAATATTGTATAATTGAAATTTACCGAGAACCTCAAAGGAACTGTATTTACATAAGATTGATAGATATTATATTCGTACATTGGATATTCAGTTCAATATTAGCTGACATTAATTGATAGGGAAGTGCTTACTATAGATATTTCATGCGTCAAAGTCAAGTCAAGTAATTAAGATTGAATTCATTAATAATTTATTTTATTTTCCGTTTAAATCTTGTTCAGGCTTCAAGTTGTCTCATATGGCATTATTAAGATTACGTGTGCTTTTTATTTTTGACGTTTGAATTTTACATGAGATTTAATGTAATCTACGTCATATTATTTGATAAGACGTAATATCATTTTGTAAAATGCGGGGTTGCGTAGATATCTATTTAAATTACGTTCCCTCGAATCTATCTTGAATTGCAAATAATGAGAGCAGTTAAAAAGTGACAATACGCTATGATGGCATTTTAAAGACTTGTTAGACAATTTTCTTACTAATAATATGACAGCTTTGATCCATGGTTCATTATGAAAGCTGTAGAATGTGACAGGCATTCTAAGTTTAAATTCGTTTCTCGTTTTTGTTTTATATGTAGGTACTTTTATAATTTGGTACTGTTTATCAAGCTAAGCAGTAGGAATAGTTCATAAAATATGACTTATACTAAATTCCTCATTATGCAGAAAATTATAATAAATGTTAAATTGTAAATAGCCCACAATGTACTAATGCTTTTAAAACAAGAGTCAACAATTTTAAAGTTTAAATGTGTTTTTCATTGCTAAGTAGGCAATAAAAGTTTGGTCTATTTGGACGCTCAACAACTTTGAACTATATTTAACACTGTCAGTTAAATAATAAAGCGCCATGTAAATATATTATGTTTATCATTTAGAAGCGAATATACAGGGTGTCACAAGACCCATCACCAAGCTGAAGTCTACTCGTTTTGGACATCATGCCAAGTCATACTAATCAAAAATAAAACTTGGGAAATGATTTTCTTTTCAAAAAATCACCTTTTTAAGCTGCAATTAAAATTGTGCGCGTACAATTTTCGAAACACCTGCTTATCCATGGGTGCATAGGACATCCATAGAACAGGTTGGCATGGTAATTACATCGATTTTGTACTTAATTACAAAAATTTCATAGTAACTTTGAGCCTCAATATCTCCTGAACCAGTAATTTCCCAGGTATGGTACCGAAGTAAAAAATGTTCGTTATGATTGGTATAATATGGGGTTTCCGTTTTCGTTAAGGGTCTTTTTACACCCTGTATACCTAAAGTATGTATTGTTTTATAAATTCACGCCTGTATCCCGGTAAGGGTAGGCAGAGGTGTAATATTACACCCACATTTCGCCTTATGAATTTAAGGTCCCACATAATAGGAAAAACGCATAATACCCAGATTAGATCTTTCAACTTTGCCACAAATCATGTTTAACGGACTGAAAATTCCATTCAGTACAACAGTCAAAGATCTAGGACTCCACTCTTGACTGGCAAGCCCAGGTCACTGACGTCAGTCAGAGAGTCACCGGTACACTTCGAGCTTTATACCGCCTCAAACATTTTCTCCCTTCCAGGACCAAGCTTGTGCAGGCCTTAATATTTCCTATAATCGACTATGGTGATGTGTGTTATTATGACCTGAATGCAGAATATCTCAATAAGTATGACCGCCTTCTCAATAACTGCATTCGATTCATCTACAATCTTCACAAGTATGATCACGTATCTACTTTTCGTTCCGAACTTAAATGGTTACTCATCCATCAACGCCGGAGTTTGCGTGCTCTCACTACACTCTTTTCTTTACTTAAATCCCCTTCTCCCCTTTCATACTTGATTTCTTACTTTCAATATCTAACTTCTACACATGAGAAAGACCTTCGCTCCTCTCACAATCTACTTCTTCAGTGTCCCACTCATACTTCAGACTTTGTAGGCTCATTGTTCAAGCTATCTTGCTATGGAATAGGCTCCCTCCTGAAATCAGAATGTCCACTAACCGGCTCGCATTCAAATTGAAAGTTCGAGAACTCCTTTTTGAAAGATTGAAGGAATCTGCACATTGTTCTCATCAGTTCTAGTTATATAATATATTATATATATTTTGTATGTATTTATGGGGTATGTGTGTAGTTTATGTAATCTACATATTAAAAGAATCTGTGTTTTATAATACGAGTCGGCCAGCCCGTTCTACGCAACCGATTCGCATGATTTTTTTTTTTTAATGAAAGCTCTCGCTGCATAGATTTGTCATCAAGCATTAGAAATTACCTAACTTGCACATTCATCAAGTTATATGCAAAAACAGTTTTCTCCCATACATTTTTTACGTTTTCGTAGTCGTAGTCAATGACTTTCTGCTTCTAAATATCTGGTTCTCATTGATGTAGGCGTTTCGTTATAGGCCTAAAACACGCGCTGAAAAGAGCTCTTTCATTTGATGGTATGCTCATTTAAATTGGGTAAGTTTGAAGGAAGATAGGTGTGGACATTGAACTTATTTTTCAATATTTTCCTATAAATTTCTTAAGATTCCATTGCTTTCTCTCTACATGGACGGTTCTAAATTCAAAAATATTTTTATGGCATCTAATAAGTTCCTTGCGGTAACTGCCAGGAAAAAACGTGATGCCTCCTTAAGGTGACCTTGTCTTACTTTCATACGGGTGTGAGTGTGGTGGTGTGTAAAATTATATCCGATGTTGGTCAAATTATCACTATAGTGAATAATCGCTGATAGAAGGTAATATTCCCCGAATGTTACCAGTTAACCCTTAATGTTGGGTGAACTGATTTGTCGTGTTTTTAAATTACGGACTTTCTTCGGGCGTCTTAATTTTTTTTTATGTGGAACATATTACAGCGGTTCATAGTACTATTGTCATATAATTATATTATTACAAGTGGTAGTTATAGTAGAAATTGTAGTTTTGGTAAGAATAGTAGTTTTGAGAGCAAAGGTAGGTAGTTTTGACAGCACCGGCGGTTTTGGTAGAAATGGTAGTTTAAAAATAATGGTAGATATGATAGTGTTAGTCGAATAGTAGTTTTGATAGGAATAGTATTTTCGGTAGGAATAGTAGTTTTGGTAGAAATTGTATTTTTGGCATATATTGTAGTTTTGGTGGCAATGTCAATTACGATAGCTACCAAAGCTACCATTCCTACCAAAACTACAATTTCGACCAAAATTAAAAACGTTATTATTACATTTCTAAATTATGATGGATTAATCACACCCATACACAAAACAAAATAAATCGTGCTTCTAACAGACATATTTAGCTGGATAACAGAAATAAAACCTATTTTCTTACTTATAAAAAAAGACGTTTTTCTATATTTTTTACTTTGACAGATAAAGAAAAAAGTGAAGTTAGCGTAAGTTAGTTACTTGAGTTTCTGATTTAATAGCGTATTTTTTTGAGTAGTTGTGTTTTCAATTATAATGATGGTTCTTGGAAGGAAATTGAAAAATGCTCAGAGAAAGTTTGAACAAAGAATCTTGGTCAATGACGGCCCTGTTGGAGATTTGGTACCGGATGGTCCTCCTACTGCTAAAAAAATACGGGTGGTAACGGGTTCAGATTTGATTAATTCTACCATCAACAATTTTATTTTCAAGTGATTTCCATTCTTGGTGACGGTAATTGCTTATTCCGCGCAATTTCTTATTGTTTATATGGAAGTGAGAATAAACATTATGAAATTCGTTTGGCCACTGTTGATAACATAGTCAATAAGTGGGATGTATATATAGTAACTTCATTGTTGGGGACGAAGCATATGGCCAGACTATTACAAATGCAACAGATTACAAACGTGTGATGGGTGCCAATGGACAGTACGCAAGGCATGCTGAAAACTTCAGTGTAAGTGAGCTATATCCCGAGTGTCAATTCGGAGTTAACCTGGAAAACAGTAATACGATTACTGACTATGGTACTGTCGAAATTGTTCATAACTTGCTATTGTCTGGGCACCTGGACGATGGACGTTACAGTGTCCTAATGGAAATAATGGTAGGGCAGCACAGTCATATTGAAGAACTTTCTTTCGTCAATGTTCAGTGATACATATTATTTAAATCACTATTGTGCGGCAAACCATTCAGTAATGCCAAGGTGGAAATTTCACCATACCTAAGGTGCAACGCAAAGCCAATGTTGTGAGAAAAGAAGTTTTGATATATATATATATATATCAAAATCAATCAATCAAAATTGTGCATGAAGAAATAAATAAAATAGGGGGCGAGCCTATTGCCGTAACCGGGCACTTTTCCAGACTCCATGCTGCTACTAAGAATTTGGAAAAAGTCAGTAACACTTTTGCGCGATCCGGGAATCGAACCCGGGACCTCCGACCAGCAGACGCATAGGAATGCTATCCACTCGACCACGGAGGCAGCCTAAAAATGTTCATTTTTATTATATCAGAACCAGAAATCATAACCGCTCTCCGTAAATATTTTAAAACTTACGCACAGATCGTTAAATAATCTTAAAGGCAATATACAATTCTTGGCGATCTAAAATAAAATACCTAGCATTTTATGTCCATTATATTGTAAATTATGGTAAAATTTCTTATTTCTCTAAGACGTGTTCTAAGTCTACTTATTTGTTCCGACATCTGGGCCTGGGTTACTCCAGCCGTGGTAAGGATGTAGACCCATTATACATAAATATTAATATGTGCACAATGATATCAATCTTAAGCGCCAGAAGAAAAAATAGACCAGAAAAAAACAAAGATACAACTTTATTTTAAAATATAAGAAAACCGTATATATTCTACGACTTAAGCTGAATTGTCTATGGGTAGGTACCGATTTCTACAAAGAAGGCTTAATGCTCTGTATAATATGTATCCATCGCTGCAAAGATATATGTTTAAGAGAAGATATATGTTTAAGAGAACATTTAAGACCTTACAATCCCGCATAAACCCGATCTTTACTTGACAAACGAAGTCGTCTATGTTCAAGTACACTTTTTGAATAATTCAAACAGAACCCAAATCGGGCCGAGTCTACAAAAATATTTACAAAAAGCATTAAATAACTACTTAATATAACATTTACAAGCAAAAGCCTCTTTCTATCTTTTATAAAAACCCTTTTCTGATATGAAAGATCACAAAACCCGTAAATTTTCAGTCGGTCCAAGAGAAGGGGATTATTTTATGCTTAAAAAAATACTTGGTCTTCTAAAGATACTTTAGTTTTCGTTTTGTTTCATGTTTTACAGGCAACAAGGCCATTAATCTCAGTTTATCAAACGATAACTTAATTCAAATTATGGCGCTGACAGCAAGACATTTAGTTTACGACTTTGTTGGCCTGTTGGCTGTACAATGAGTTTCCGTCGCATTACAATTAAATCTTGTTGTCTTTGCCTTCTAATTAAACTCCGCTCTTTGAACGCGAATGTCAAAAGTGACGAATCAATAGTGAGATCGCCGTCAATAATTTAAAAATAGAATTCCGTACTTATTTTGATTAGTCCTTGTGTGAGATTTTTTTGATACACTCTTCATTAAGAACGATTTTCAATAATCCTACTTAAATTAAAGATCTTGTAAAATTAGCCCAATAAGAAAGTAAACACCATAAAAATCTACTTTACCCTATACTATTTAACTACCACTAAAAACAACATTGACTAAAATAATCTGAGTTAAACATACCAATTTCAATTAAACTTTTGAATGGATTAAGTATTATGTACCGATCCTTAATCCTTAGGGGCAGTGTATAATCGCTCTCGTATAAATGTGCCACATGCACAGCAGAGCGCAACCCCTTGGGTTTCCTAATGGATATATTATAACACGTTAATCTGTACTATTAATTGATAACATTCTCTAGAGTACGTCATCAGTAATAAACTTCTCGCAATAACGAAGTTATAATATATTTTGGTATTATGGATGACACAAAAACGTTAAACAAACAAGTAATAAACTGTTTACCAGGCCATGCCAAATTACAAGTTTAAGGTACTAAAACCATTAGGAACTTCACGGGCGATTAATAATAATGTATTTAATCTTTTACCTACTATATTTTTATTCACAGACTGTGATAGTTATTAGTCTTGCTCATCAGCTTAGTGACTTAATATTTACTAGTATCAAATACTTAGTGACGATATGTCAATTAGAATCTTTTAGGTTTCCAAGACCCCGTTTTAACAAAAACAGATGTCAAGAAAAAGTAGTCTAAAGATATCCTATGGCAGCATTTTATTCGAAAAACAAACATTTGAAAAAGTTTTTGTAAGTTTATTTACCTAAAATCTATTTCCATTATTTCCTAAACAAAATGTAGTATAGTTACAAACAGCCCATGGCTAGGCGCTATATGGAACTATTTCTAAGTTCTAAACGTATACGTATACACACTAATACGTAGGCACACTGGAGACCTTTTTTGAGATTACACCGAACGAACTCTAGCATTGTAGCACAAATTGTCTAGGAGGCGGCTCTTACTTGACAAAGTATTCCCGATTCGAATTCAATTTATTCAGAGTACACTTCAAATGTTTATTCGTTCACAAGGGGGGTAAAGCCCCCCTTGTGAACACAAGAATTTTTCACATCTTTTAGACAAATTCCAGGACAGAGTGTCCTTTGTTGTGTGTTCTTTGTAAAGGACAAGACGGTGCGATGTCTCCGCGTTTTGTTCAAAATTAATGATATCACGGGCGGCTCTCATTTAATAAATTGTTTAGACTTACCGATCTAGCCTGGTAGTGGTATTACCTGGAAAATAAATGTTTGTTTCAGTAATTATTCATTGTGCTAATTAATGTCGTAGTATAATGCTTATTTTATTAAATGAATTCACTTAGGTTTAGTAACATATGTAACATAGTCTTACAATGCACGTAGCAGTGGAGCGTCGCAGTGCTAATTAATTAAATAAACAGAACAATAGTAAAAGAACCCTTAAAAGTAATGCTGAATATGATATGTATACATTCTAAGCAGTTCAAATCATTTTAGGTGCCCTGTTTGGTGTGTAGCTCAAGAAAATCATATTGCTAGAAACATATATCTATTATGTAAACTTATACATACTTACATAGGTACGTTCGTTCCCACCAAGAACTTAGGGTCCCAAGCCAACCTCACCTGCAAGTGGTGCACCTGCCGATCAACGGACGAGGCTCTGGCAATCAAAATGTCCAGAAAAGCGGCAATAGGCTCGCCACCTATTACGTGGGATCAAAACACTGGCGAAAAGTGGGCGTTTAATATGCCTCTGCCTACCCCTTCAGGAAACAGGCGTGAGTCTATGTATGTATGTATGTACATAGGTACGTTTTATCAAAGAATCAGATTAAAACAATAAACAAATGTTTGTGTAATCACTTCGTGTATTCATGTAGCATGTGTGTATAATAATTTTAACAATAACAACGTCAAGACGTATTCAAATTATATCTAGTCTATCGTGTAAACTGTAATTAATAATTATTATATTAAATGTGATTCAATTACTTGAGACTTAATTGAATTTAATTGTTTGTATTTTGATGATAAGGATTTGCATCTTAACTATGTTATTATGCAAGTCATCGGTATTAAATTAAACTGTATTATTAAAATCTCTTGGGTTTCACCTTGAAGCATAAATAACAGTATGAGTAACAAGTGGTAACATTAAAGGTAAAAATGTTGGTTTATAAGACAAGTTTTTCTGACGCTCCAAGTAAAATGTACAATCAGTTGGGAACCATCCCAACCAACCTACATACCCTTCACCCTGCACTGGGTTTATTTAAATTATCAAAATTATCACAGTTAAAGGTATTACTTCTTTATCACTTCACATTTAACTACTAACTTAATTTTAACCTACATTACCAACTTCATATAAAAACGAAACGAACAAAGGCTTAGTTTATCTACAATATTTTTGTTATATCTGTGAGCTTACAAAGGATTTTGTTGAAACACAAAGCTACAGTAGAAGACGTTTTGGGCACCTTCACACATTGTAAGCTTTCGGCTGCAAGCTGATGGCAATTGCTGAGGGCTCGCTTATTTTTACAACTGTCTGAGATTGCGGATAAGTGTCGGTGTATCGTGTAACAGATATGCAGTATGGGAAGATAAACGAACTGCGTTGCGAGTTGAATAATTTGCACAATGTTATAAAGAGAGTTAATATCGCACTAGATGATATCGATATTTTTTTGTAAACCTACTATATCTATGTTATGATGGTTTCAAAATGCGGGAAACGTTACAGTCAAGAAAGAGACAGAATAACAAGAATAACTGAAAGACATAATTAATAAATCTTGTCAGTGGATCTTTACAAATATCTTTACATACACGTATGTTAGGTAGGTCTGCCTTCGCATTGTGTCTGTCACACAAGCACATTCGGATCCGACTGAAATATTTCTACCGTGTGGATAACCAACCCAAAAACAGATGCAGAGCTTAACGGTGAAGGCATTTACTCAAACCTGTACCATCCGAGCATAATATTGTATATACATATAATGAGCTTGCTGTAAACTCAAAAGATGTCAACTTTTTGTCATTAGAATTAGATACAAAAAGAAAATGTTCTATATTAAAAGCATATTTATTTCTCACTGGTACACATATCACCCATCGGAAAATTTGTAGATGTTCATAATTTATATTCAAATTTCACTCAATATTTTATCACTGACAATATTTTTCATGATTTATCGCGATTATGTGGCACCACTCAAGTACTTTTGTTAACCGCTATAAAGAAACTAAATCCCGTAATGGCTTCGTTTCATCTACAATAAAAGTACTTTTTAAACGCAGATTGTTAGCTTTTTAAAGAAAATATTTGCGTTAGTCTATTTTATACTAATGAGCAAAAACAAGAATTATTTGCAAATAATACATTTTTACTGCAAAATTGTGATGGCAGTCAGCTACTTTACAATTGATATATATTATTATTTACGGCCAACTCATTTTATCAATATAACCACTTACTTCATATTCATTAAATATATATATTTTTTTATGGAATAGGGGGCAAACGAGCAAACGGATCACCTGATGTTAAGTGATTACCGCCGCCCATGGACACCCGCAACACCAGAGGAGTCACAAGTGCGTTGCCGGCCTTTTAAAAAGGAATACGCTCTTTTCTTGAAGGTTTGAAGGTCGTATTGGCTCGAAAAAACCGCAGGTGACAGATCATTCCACAGTTTAGAGGTGCGAGGCAGAGAGTTTCTAGAGAAACGCACCGTTGTGGATTGCCAACCATCTAAATGATGGGGATGGAAATGCTGTCGCGTAGAGCGATGGCGGAAAGAGGCGGCAGAGATTAATCCGAACAATTCCTCGGAGCACTCCCCATAGTAGAAGCGATAAAAGATGCATAGCGAGGCTACATCTCTGCGCAGCGCCAAGGAGTCTAACCGATTGCAAATATCTTAGCAGTCGACAATTCGAGCGGCTCTCCGTTGGATGCGGTCCAGAGGGAGAAGCTGGTACTGGGGTGCCCCTGCTCAAAGATGAGAACAGTATTCCATATGCGGCCGGACCTGCGCCTTATAAAGGAGCAAGCGGTGGGCCGGAGTGAAATACCGTCTCGATCTATTTGGCACGCCAAGCTTCTTCGAGGCTAACTTAGCTTTACCCTCTAAGTGACCGCGGAACTGGACTTCGCTCGATATGTCGACACCAAGTATTCCAATACTGGAGGAGGCAGTTAAGGGGGTGCTCTCAAAACGAGGACATACGACCATCGGCACTTTTTTGCGGTGAAAACGCAGACTTGTGTCTTTTGTGGGGTTAAATTGGACCAAATTAAGTCTTTCCCAATCTGAGACCATCTCCAAGGAGGTCTCAATTTCAGACACAAGTTTATGTCGGCTCTCGATAACTTTTCCCGAGAAATGTTGGCGTGGCCGGTAAATAAAGCATCGCCTGTGCTGTCATCTGCATAACAATGAATGCCGCTATCTAGCAACATATCATTGATATGCATGAGGAACAGAGTAGGCGATAGCACGCAACCTTGAGGGACATCAGCATTTACAGACAAGGCGTCAGAGCATTCACCGTCAACTATGACCTTTATGCTTCTGTCTGTAAGAAAGCTGGTGACAGCCCATAGGAAGGGAGCTTCGAAAGAAGCGCTTTGTGCCAGACCCGATCGAAGGCCTTCGCTATGTCCAAACTGACTGCCAAAGAATCCCCCTTTGTCTCGATCGCCTATGATGTGTCAGGTATACTAGAAAATCACCAGCTGACCGACCCTTACGAAAGCCGTATTGCTGGTCACTAAGCAGCTGATTATCCTCTAGAAACCGAAGGAGCTGGCAGTTAATAAAGAACTCCATTATCTTCGAGAAGAGGGAGGTTATGGCTATCGGTCTGTAGTTGGACGGGTTAGAGCGATCGCCTATTTTAGGGATCGGGTGGACCAATGCTGTCTTTCACGATGTTGGAACTACGCCAAAAGAGTAAGAGAGACGAAAAAGGCGTGTCAAAACTGGTGCCAACTCTGGAGCGCAGATCTTAAACACAATAGGGGGAATTCCATCAGGCCCACTCGACTTATGGATATCGAGGGACAGAAGTGCCAAACGGACTGCGCGTTGGTGGAACCAAATATCCGGCATAGAGCCCTTCAACAGCGGTATAGTAGGCGGTTCCTGTCCACCGTCATCCAAGGT
This sequence comes from Euclidia mi, assembly GCA_944739405.2. Classification (NCBI taxonomy): domain Eukaryota; kingdom Metazoa; phylum Arthropoda; class Insecta; order Lepidoptera; family Erebidae; genus Euclidia; species Euclidia mi. The sequence continues at coordinate 61,566,610 of OX123190.2, forward strand.
CGAGTTGGACGCAAATAGTTTGCCCAGAAGATCGGCTTTCTGCTTTGCGTCGTAGGCCAAGGAGTCATTTCCCATGTGTAGCGGTGGAACGGATGGCTTACAGAAGTTCCTTTCGATAGCTTTGGCAAGAGACCAGAATGCACGAGTTCCCGAAGGAAGGCGCTCAAACCTCTCGTCAATTCTACCGATGTGCTTCGTCTTCGCACTAGCAATGTCTCTTTTGAAGGACCTGGAGGCAAAGTTATATTCCTTTTTTAATGCGCTGATATTTTCATCCCCTGCCGCCACTGCATCAGCCCAGGCTTGGTAAGCTTCCTGCTTCCTGCGAGAAGCCTTTTTGGAAGATGAACCAAACCAAGGCCGAAATTTGCCTTGATGAAAGAGAATGGAATGAAAAGTTCCATACCCAGCAACAGAATCAGCAGCGGCGTTGGGATCATCCGGGGAGAAGCATACTTGTCCCCAAGGATAGGACGCAAAGAAGTTCCGCATCCCATCCCAATCTGCTGACTTGTATGAATGAATGAATGAATAAAATTATTTATTTGAACCAACACCTTAATACATTAAATACACCCCACCAAACTGCGTGACAGTTTATCGGCGGGACAAGCGCTCATTATATTCACAACTGGCTTGGCTTACACTATGTGAAAGTACAATACCTACCCATCACTATGCTACAGCGATATAAAGTATTATAATAATCCATATCACTGCAACACAATAACAGGCAGGTATTGCACATACAAATCGTACAATGTAGTGGACATACAAATCATGTTAATTGATAATTATCAATTAACATGATTTGCATGTCGAGAGAAATAAAGTGACATACTATTACCTACTTAGTTACAATCAGTTCCCCATTTATTTTTAACTAATGCCCAATTTTGCAGCGAGATCAGTAATCAGTGATTTTTTCATTTTCATTTTCAGACCCAATTTACTTACATTCCTGTCAGCATTTCGGAGCCAATCATTCTCATTATATATTATAGGTATCAAATACCTATTGGTTCTTCTGCCATAATAATTTTTTACTGCTTGTTGGATTAATTTTCCTTTGCGGACGCTTTTAGTATTATATTTATTTTGCCTTTTGACTTTATGCTGATCGCTAAAGAACTGCTCAAGAACCACTAGGTACTTAACCCTTTCATGTGCAGGAAGTATGTTACATATAACAAAAAGTTTTTCATAATTTTCTTTACATTGTATTTTAATTTTCGGATTTACAAGGTATTTCATAAAGCGAATTTGTAAGGACTTAACGCTATCCAAATAGGTTTTAAATGTTCGGCCGTACACATTCAGCCCATAGCCCAGCAGTGAATCGGCAAGGGCAAAGTAAATTACCCTCAGGGTTTTTCTACTCAAAAGCGCACTTAACATATAAAATTTACTTAATACAGACCTGAGCTTTGTGCACACTGAATCAACCTGGGGCCTCCAGTTAAAATGAGAATCCACCCATAAGCCCAAATATTTGAATTGATCAACATAGTCTAGGTGCTGGCAGCTACAGTTGTTTTTACTTGCGTGCATGCATTCGTAAGTGTGACCTACAATACTAATTGACGATTTATTGACCCTTTTAGCTATCAAGTTATACGGAGAGTGTATATGCATTACCTTTGTTTTGCCTATATTCATTATGATGCCATTGTCATGTGTCCATTTGGCAATATTATTAAAATCTGCCTGCAACACAGTTCTAGCCTCCTGTATATTATGAGAAGAATACATAAGACACATATCGTCAGCATACATAAATACTTTGCAGTTTTTTACTACATTACTAACGCTATTAACATGAATGTTGTAGCCAACTGGGCCATAAACAGAACCGGTTGGGACACCAAGGTTAACAGCGGCTTCTCGTCCCATTACATCCGCAACATATGTCTGAAGAGTTCTGTCACTCAGGTAGTTCCGGAACCACTTATTGGTGGGGCCCCTGATACCACACTCTTCCATGGCCTGAAGAAGCATCTGATGGTCTAATGTGTCAAATGCTTTTTTGTAATCAATAAATAACGCCAGCACCTGCTTACCCTCGTCAAGGCTACTATTAATTTCTTCTGAAAACCGTACAAGGGCTGTGGCGGTGCTGCGGCCGCGCCTGAACCCATGCTGTGCATCTGATAGTAGTTTGTTTTGTTCTAAAAATTCGCTTATCTGACCAACGACTATCTTTTCAACTATTTTATTAATAACTGACAATATGGCAATCGGTCTGTAGTTGGAATAATCACAATGCTTACCTTGCTTGTATATTGGCCTAATTATAGCTTTTTTTAGCAGACTTGGATATTCACCTTTCGCTAAACATAAATTGACAAAATGTGTATGATCTCTGCTGATGGGATCTGCTGCTGCACAAAGTCTTAAGCCATTTGGATGTGCTCAATGAGTCGGTCAGTTTCGGTATCACCGCTATGGGACCTATAAAGGCAAGCATAGACGCGGGGATGGTCGTCGCTATCTATACGTAGCCATAAGGTGGAAAGGTCCCTACCTTCAAGATTCCTAAGTCGACGAGAACTGATATCGTATCTAACATACACGCACACTCCGGCCTTGGACAGAAAGGAGTGTTCAAGTCCATACCCAGGGTAAGTAATGTAGGAAGTGTCTGCTGGAGGCGATATCTGCGTCGCAGTCAAAAAGAGCAAGGCCGGCTTTGTTATCTCGAGGTGGTGGTGGACATCATTAAGGTTGGTGTGTAATCCCCTGATATTGCAAAAGTCCACGGCCAGTGTGGCAGGGGAAGCCAGGATATTTTTGCTCCTTTTTATGGAATTTTCGAGCGCAGTTTTGCCCACCCCAGAGTACGAAGCGCGGCCTGGGCGTCCACGCTTAGATACGTTGTGTCCTGAACGCGGACGTCCAGAGAGAGATTCTCCAACGCTAGCGCAGTTGGTACCCTCCTGGGGTAGCAAAAAGATTTTCAACTGCACCATCATAGGGGGGGGTTGGTGGATTGGGCCTCCGGTATCCTCACTCACTCGGCGAAACACAACGCAAGCGTTGTTTCACGCCGGCACTGACCCATTCGTGCCGAAGCATGGCTACTCTAATTTTCAACATGTCTAATAGTTCACCTATCTCAAACAAATTATACTTATAACACTTTCAAGATTTACAAAAATCACATGTATTATATTGTCACGACTGTGGCTTTTGAGGATCTTCCGAAGGATTATCCATTTGCTTTGTGTTGTCTTTTTAAAGGATCCCCCCTGCCACTTCCTGTCACATTCACTCGATAGAACCTTTCCATTAATCGCTTTTCATTCATCCCTTACGCGTGACCAAATCAGTGAACATCCCTTTCTCGATATTGGCGACACGTCTTTGGGTATAAAAATGAGCGTTACATTTTATTTGAAGTGACATAGTGATTTGATGTTATGTAGCAATAATGCTGCGATATACCAGGTGGTGGATAGGCAAGGTAGGGACACGAATGACTTTTTATGATGTTTTTATTGCTACCAACTAAATGAGGTGAATTACTTTTTTTCAGGCACAGCAATGATTTTCATTTAGGAACGCGCAGCGTAGATGCCGCTGTAAAATTGCTCTACAATTTACAAAATGTATAAGCATATTATTATGCTAAATTTTAACAGTAATGCCAATTAATTATTATTATGTATTTGTATAAAGTACGCAACTTTAAACTTGTTTAAGCATCTTTCGATGCATCAGGGATTATGTTTATTGCCTCGGTCTTGGGTTTTATGCTTAGTATCAGAAATTATTGTCTACAAACTAAATCACATCTGCTTTGTGCTCTATGATGTGAATTAAATTTACCCTTAAATATTATAACCTAAGCCTTTCGGGTTGCGAAGTCAGACGGTCCATAAAAAACCAAATTCATGGAAATTCTAAATAAACGTTGACTTAACAACCCAAAATGCTTAGGTTATATTTAAGGTTTGGGTTTTTTCTTCAAGTTCTTTTTTCTAACAGTCTATGAAATGTATGAGTATGACTTAGAATATGAAAAGTAAGGAGCCTGTTAACACAGTACGAACGGAACCCAACGTCAATCTTAGGCATAAGTTCAACGTTTCTCTACCACTCAGAAAGACCACGTAGCCTGTAGTCAGTATAACAAATTCGCGGGAATTAGCCATTTTGCAAACTAATTGCAGTCTGTCTTTTGTTACAAAATACGGGTATAGTCAAAGCACTGAAAGTAATATGTGCACAAGTCAGAAAGTTTAAGATATCTTTGTTGTTCGATACACGTTCAGTGCTAGCTGAAGTCGTAAAGATCGACGCTCGGGTTTACTGCTTTTCTAGTAGAAAGCGTGTAGGTAGACTATCTAAATGCTAGGGATGCAACACTGTTCTGTTTTATTGCTACAAACTATAAATATCGTTTTGGCATTGCTGTCAGTTTTCATATTTTGTAATGTGCGATATTACAATATTTTCAAAATGGCGAATGGTTTATTTTGTCAAAAATAGTCTTCACTTATTTTTCGTTCAAACCTTGGTTGTAATGTTATCAGTCAGATTGACAGTGGTTGAAATAATCAACAGAGGGTTATAAGTTTTCTTGTTCTTAGTCAAAGTCAAAATAATTTATTCATTTAGGCCACAAAGTGTCGCTTGTGAACGTCAAAATATAAGTTAATTACTCAATTATTCCACTTTTACATTTACGGCCTCTTTCGCGATGCAATAGATAGAACCACCAGAACGAACGGGCAATAAAACTCATGGCCACTCTTTTTAATCGCCAATATAATGGTGATACATGCTATTATTGTATGGAGCTGCAACTGTTTCACATTGTTATAAGGTGTATGACACATCTGCCTATAAGCATGATGAAAATGTAAGCGTGAATCTATGACGTTAATTTTCTTGTGTTGTTTCATGCCATTTGGAATTTAAAATAAATAATTATAATTTATTAATTATAATATATAAAAAAGGCAGCGATAGCCGAAGCCGACCAACAGACTGCCATGCAGAGGGTATCGGATTCGATTCTACGGCGCACACCAATGACTTTTTGGAGTTATGTGCGTATTGAATTATTAATTATCGCTTGTCCCGTGCCTCGGACAGCACGTTAAGCCGTCGGTCCCGGTTGTCATGAAGATCTTTGACAATCGTTACCTTCTAAATAAAACTGACACTAGTCTAAACCATGGAATATCGCTATCCCTTCGGGTTGCGGAGGTCAGACAGGCAGTCGCTCTGTGGAAAAAGCTAATATTCAGCCAAATCCCGTTAGACTAGTAAGCGGACCCCAGATTTAAACTGGGATAACGCTAAGAGGATGATGAATAATCATTTATTTATCAGAAACACAAAGATACAAAATATACAGATAAAGATTAAAAATAGCCTAATGCTTATTACAATTTAAATGATTATCTTAATGGCAAATGGGAATAATCTGTTTCAGTGTTGACATATTTATGAGGTAAATAGGTAGATCATATTAAAATTTTCATGACATGTAATTACTTAATTATGATTCTTCTCCAAATAAAATTATATAAATAATGTTTTTTGGAATCGCCACCACATCATTAAATGTCTTTCATGTTGTTTGATACTATTTATTTATTACATTTAATTTTATTATCTTGTACTCAATCAGTTGGATCGGTGGTTGTATTTTAAAAGGTATCATGTCAATTAAATATGGGTACTACATTTGCATTTCTTCAAGCGTTTCACAAATTCATGCTCATATTAATGTTCTGGAAAATGGAGGTAGTTCGCGTTCATGGTCAGTATACCAACAGATTGTTAATTTTATTACTGCTGGTTCGTATACCGTTGCGTCATGCTCACTAAAATGTCATTTCTTGTGGTGGCGTCGTGTGTCGTGTCATGCCTGTCCCTCTGATATGGCGAGAGGGAAGATGGCTGCCACATGCGTCATACTCGTGAACGGGTGCTACTTGCGATGATTGGTCGATGGCGATCTTATGGGCTGGTATAATTTCTTTTTTTGATTCAGAACCATGATGGAAATGATGAAGTTAAATAACTTCATCATTTCCATCATGGTTCTGAACATTTGCGCGGATTGCCTGCATTGTTAGGTGCAAAATGTAAGTGGATGCTCCTGTTTCACCATGTCTATGTTCAGGAGGTTAACTAAATGAACATCAAAATTTAACTTGATTATGCTTGAGTATTATGTACAGTAAATATATACAAGTAAGTAACATAGAAGGTATAATAGTTGCAGCACCTTACAAAAGTTTAATTGTTATGTATTATTAAAAACCTGGCGATGAAAAAGAGTGACCGTGAGTTTTATTGCCCGTTCTTTCTCATAGTTCTACGCCCTTGCTTTGCGAACGTGGCAGTAAATGTAAATGTAGAAGCATACAGTAATAATGTTTTAAATTTGACGTTCATAAGTGTCACTTTGTGATCTTAATGAATAAAGGATTTTGACTTTGACTTTGACTTACATTTATAAAAAATATACATTTATGAAGTAGTTCTCACCTCGCAGTTTCTGTATTGGATGAAATTGTTAGACATTTTTTATTTATTCATACCTCTTTTGCATTTCAAAAGAAAAATTTAATAATCCCATTTGTTTTATTTATTTGTACGTTAAATTTTTGTCCATTCACACTATTAAATCTTCAGGTGCAATATTTTATAGGTACTTCAAAGCTAGCTTTTGGTTCAGAGGTACCTTGCAGTTGCGAAATGATAACTCACTACTGCAGACATTGTTCTAGCATCCTTTAAATCGAGCTATTGGGTTGGGTTTCGAAAAGAGTCGCCTGAATTTGAGGGTGTTGGTGGTGTAGGGGGCTTAACGGAGTTAGTTATAATCCCCTAAAAGTAATTTTGGCTGCCGGAGTTGCGTCTAAATATTTTTAAACAATTTCCAAAAATTCTTAAATACTTCGGCAATTATGCAAAACGAATAAGTAATTTTTATACTTTAGTACAGTTTTACAAATGTACTTTTTAGGTTTTATGTGAAAAACGTGAAACGAAACGCAACCCAAATGATATTTACAGCTAATGTCGAATTTATGCGTCATTTGTTTGCTTTCGACTATACATAATATGTGAATTGTGAATGTGTTCTTCCGTATTGATTTGTATTTTTCTACGTCTTGTGTTCGTTCTTGGATTCTGTTTGGATTGCTTTACTGTACTACCTCGGCTTTCTCACTTCTGGACACTGAAATAACGCTATCGCAGTTTGCAATGGCCTTTGGAAGTAGTGGAAGTGGACACCCGGAACCGGGACCGTCTACGAGTTCGGGGCTTGGTGGAGCATCGGCAGTATATGAAGATGTTTTCGAGGACGACGGGCCCTTTCTCGATCGACATCTCTACACAGAAGAGGTGCTTACGATGTGGAAATTGCCCTCCCCCCCCCAATCACTCACAACCCCTAAAAACGGCGACGTATTTCGAAACCTTTACCGAGCTATTATTTAAAATGGAACAAGTTTAACTTCAGCGCCAATTACTTGACTTAAATTTTCCTTTGAGTGGTATCTAAAAAGATATCGCATCAAAATATAATTTTGTGTAATTAACAGAAATTTGTGAGCTTTTCTATGACATAATGCTTTCGCCTTCATCTAAAGTCGAATATAATAAATCTAGATTATAGGTTAGCGTCAAAAATAGTATTCACCCTTTCCCAGATCTGGGATTCAAATCCTGACCAAATTCACGTTAACGCTCTAGAGCTTGAACATTTTCTACGTATAAAACGCTGTATCATTATAAGATAGTCAGAGCATCCATCTTGTTACGTCGGGGGTGGACCGCGCTAGTCATGGTTTGTCGGTACGTTAAGCACGTGATCTAGTGAGGCTTGTGGTGACTAGTCAAACTTAGTTGAAACAAAACCCTAAGAGTTCTAGGATGACAGCAATTTTGGGTCAAATTGTAAATCTAAGCCTTTGAAGCTACGGTTGAGATCTTCAATCTATGTCCATTGCAAGCGCGCATACATTAGTATAATGGACGAATATTCATCTTCGTATGGGGATGTGAGCTTAAGTATAAAAAGTGACACTACTCCATCCCTTTCTGTGAGTGTTGTAAGATACAAGCATCTTTGGAAAGAGACGGAAGACTCGACAGAAAAGCCTTTACTAACCTACATGGCCAATGTGATACGAGTATAGTAGACCGAACCCTCACAATACTTCTGTGACGCAATTAGGAAAGGCTTCTGTCCAGGAGTGGACTACGAAGGCTGATGATGATAACGACGAATATGTATCCTGTATAACAAGTATGAAATAACAATAATTTTTATTCGTTTACCGTTACTGTTATAGAAAGAACAATTAAAAGACTATAAATAAATTTATACAGCGAGTATATTTAACGATTTTTTGAACATTCATGCTGGCATAAAAAATGTTAATAGACCATAAAGCCACGCCGTAATAAAGTGCTCAGAAGCGATAATAATCCTACCTGTTACGCAAAATGCATATATATATATATATATATATATATATATATATATATATATATATATATATATATATATATATATATATATATATATAGCTAAAAACAAGCTACAACTTATAGTTACGTATAAGTTGTAGCTTGTTTCAGACGCGTAGGGTATTAAGAGCTTACTATCTTATTATAATGAGATCATTTTACTCGTACAGCTAGGTATGTATGTGCAATGATGATTACTTCACGAGGTTCTTGGTACGATGCCTAACTTGCAGAAGTCTAGATTCATACCTACCTAGTAGAAAGTTGAAAAGAAGTGGGACAATTTTCTGGCCTAAACAACATCTTAAGTTGAAAAAAGCAAAGTTTGACTAAGCTGAGTACGACCTACAGAGTTGTGGATTGGATTGCCTGCCAGTAAATTGACTTCGGGTTGCTTCCTGCTATACGCAAATAAGGATTACCTGGCTAAAAAAGTACTAGAGAGCCTAGTCCGAGTTTGGACACCAATGGCTCGCATTCGAGGCTTTTGGCGATTAATAGCAGTCAATAGTAGCCACCAGGAACACTTTCAAAATATTTTTTTGCAAGAAGTTTCCGTTGGTAAAAGTCTGCCTCCGTGTTCCAATGGATAGCGTATGCGACTGCTAATCGGAGGTCCCGGGTTGGATTCCCGGGTCGGGCAAGAGTGTTACTGGGTTTTTCCGAATTCTCCAAATTCCAAATAGTAACAGCACGGAGTCTGGTGATGTGCCCGGTAAAGGCAATAGGCTCGCCCCTTATAACCTGGAACCTAAAAATTCATGGCGAAATGTGGGTGTAACATTACACCTCTGCCTACCCCTTTGGGGATATACAGGCGTGAGTCTATGTTAAAAGTCTCAAAGGCGTTAATATAAATGGACCAGTAGAATTATCATTAAATTAACAACTCCTCTTTCAAATTATTTAACAACATCATAGCGAATATTCAAACATAAACGGTGACATACCTATTAATAAATTGTGCCTAATCATCCTATTGACGTAGCAATACGTACCTTCGCGAACTTTTTACGAAGGAGCAATGACCCGGTAAAATATTCGTTGCGGGTTCTGAGACGGTAGTTTTTCCTACTAATAAAATCAAATTAGTTTACTTCCATGGGCCTTATCACTTGAATATGTCAACAATGAAATGAGTTTACCTTTAGGGTTAGATAAATAGGGCCTTCGGTGAGCAGGATACTTTGTGGAATAAAATAGTTACCAACATTTATTTGAATTCACCAAGAAGTTTAAATAAGCATATAATGTACTTATATGAGATTTTAAATATTTGTGTTAATTCCACAAACATAGTTAAATGTTCGAATCATTATAACGAGCAATGAACGAGTCCAGATTTTAACGTAAGCACTCAATTATATCTGAAATGTATTCCCACATGCAAGACATGTTGTAGGTAGGTACTACTATAGAATCTCGCCTGCAAGAATTCCACAGCTTTTACTTCTATATTATGTTGCTTATTAAAATGCAATACAGCTATGTATAAATAATCTAATTAAAATGAAAATATGGCTGCAAGTGAAGTTTGTTTAATATTCGACTTTGTAACTAAACCGAAGTCGATCACTTACTAATCTAGCAGTGGAGTACAATCTTGAAGCATATTCTATAATAACGATACGCCTTTGGTTGTCTGTAAGCTATAAGATAAGTGATATCTGTCAGCACGTTGTAATACCGTGTTCAAGTTGCTCATTAAGATGTTCCGACAAACGAACACTATGCAGACAGACACATAACATCGGGATAATTATTACAAAGTATAGTAACACACGTGTTGCGTATTATACATTACGTCTATGACTGGATCTTAGAGGCAGCCTTGGTACAAGGACTGAATGTTTAGATAACGATTTGATTTTTTAAGTGTCTAAACAATTGAGATATATTTTCAAAATCATCAGCATCAATGATTTATCAATCTATACATATGAAATCTTTGCGTTACTGATTGACTGACAGATAACGCACAGCAGATACTACTGAGCGAAATTTGGCTTATTAACATAATAAGCCAAATTTCAGCCTTGAGGAGCGTAAGGGGGCACTAAGAAGGGATTTTCTGAATTTTCCCTATGACATCGGCCAGAAATAGTATAATTAAAAAGCATGTGCTACGGGCATTCTCTAGTATTCACATTAAATTATGAATGAGTGTCCAGCGATAGTAATATTCACAGTTTTTTTTATGTACTTACCAGTTTTAGCCGCGATGACTAAAATATTTAATTAAAAAATAAAGAAAAACTGAATCTTAGTCTACTGTTGACCACGACCGTTTAAAAATGTTTTCTTGACATGTAAAGAAAGTTAGGGTGTTTAATAAACTAATGATGAATTCTAATCGCGAAAAATTTAAAGTAGTTACATTATAAAAACCCTTTGTTTTAAGTCGTGTACGCATCAACACGTATGGATTTATTCGCCTAACTCGCATACTCGCTCTGGGACAAAAATTGAAGTCACTAATTGTAGAATTAATTCGCTCGTCACTAATCGTCGCCTGTAAAGCAATTGCCTAAAGCGTTAATTTTACAGGGCTGTTATGTACAAAAAAAATCAATTACGCAAAAAAAAAATATTCAGTCAAAAAAGTATCGGGAATGGATTTATGGTTCCAAATTCAAATTATTGTGTCTTTTTTTGTTGTTGTTAGATTGGCACAACTGTTTTCCATTTTGGCGCGGAGTTTGAGTTGCACCTGCTATTTATATTAAGTACAGTGCTGTTGTTAGTTAAATCATATCTAGTGTCTATTGCGAGTTTCATAATGGACAAAAAGTTTTTCTTAAATTTTGCATCGCCAATAGAATTTCGTGATCGGAGTCAATGAAAATGTTACAGAACGCTTACGGTAAATCGACTTTATCAAAAACTCGTGCTTATGGGTGGTACAAAGCGTTCAAAAGTGGTTGAGATGTGATGGAAGATTTGCCTCGCTCTGGTAGGCCATCAACGTCTGCAACTGAAGTTAACATCGCAAAAGTGAAGGAAACAGTGACTGTCAACTTTGAGAGTAATAGCCGCCAAACTTTCTGTATCTCACGAGTCGATCCGAACCATTTTAATTAATCATTTGCGTATGAAACATGTTGCCGCTCGGCTAGTCCCAAAGACCTGGATTTTCTGCAAAAACTCAATCGCATGAGAGTCACTGAGGACAAGCTAGAACGAGTCAATTCCGACTCAACATTTATGAACCGCATTGGTGCTGGTGACGAGACGTGGGTTTACGAGTTTGACATGCAAACTTGTCAACGAGCTTCGGAGTGGCGCCTTCCAACTGAACCAAAACCGAGAAAACCATGCCAAACTCCTTAAAAAACGGTAAATAAGGTAATAAGGAATATTATTTGAGCGTTATGCGGCGTTTAACAGAGCAAGTTCGACAAAAAAGGCCAGATTTGTGGCAAGAAAATTCTTGGATTTTGCACCACGATAATGCGCCTTCGCACAAGGCCATCATTGTGAAAGAATTTTTGACCAAACAATCAACAAATACCATCGAGCAACAACCACATTCACCAGATATGGCTCCAGCCGACGAAAACAGAGTAATGACCAAGAGGGGTCTTTTTAATAAGACCGACGAGATTTTCTAGCGGTTTTATTGCCCACTCATGCGATTAAATCGCTTGTTAAGACGTAACGACCAACGATTTACAGATCTCTTCATGGCTTGTCCTAATTTTCTTTGAGTTTTTACGCGTTTTTTGTATATTTATAAACGAAGATAGTTTGGGTTTATTGTTTTAAGGCGATGTTCATGTACTGGGGACTTGTGAAGATAAGCGTTTAACTGCAAATTACTCCAAGTTAAGTAATATTAGCACAGTATATAAAGACATACAGTAGTTTGACGCCTTTGATCTCGAAGAAAAAGCCGACAACGTCTAGACAAGGGTAAGGAGGCTAGGGCTGCCACATTTAAACAATACCTACTTATTCAAACACTATCTATTTATTTTAGAAAAATATAACAATTGCTACGCTTCATGGAAATTATAGTGTAAATCACTTATTTATTATATGAAAATAATTAACAATGAATAATTATTATAAAACAGTTTGCATTTAGTTTGCACTTGCGGTGACAGCTTTGCATACAAAGTGTCAGTCAGCACCTATTTCATACCGCAAGTGTCGTAGGAGGCGGTTAAGGATATGAAGCATTTTTTCAGATATACTAGGTGGTTATCGTACAAATCTAGTTAAAATAAAGCGATTGATATAGCGGTCGTTTAATGGATGGGCAACCATGGGATCAGCTTGCAGAGCCTATGTTATCGATATGAAGTATTTTGAAGATCTATTTTCGAGCAAACTACGTTAAAGTAAAGCAATAGACATCAAGGTCATTTTATGGATGGGTGACCGGGCTATAAAATTACTGAGAACATGTGTGAGGTTTGTAAAAGGGTGCCAAAAATATGGTTATTTTTTAGCTAGGACGCGCCGTTACCAAGATACATATTAATATTTGATAGGTACACTTACCTAATACGAAGGTATACACTTACCTAATACGAAGGTACTAGGTTAGGTACTTATTGCATGAAATTAAAATCACGCTTGAATCGAATATTACCTTACAACGTTTATTTTCTTACGTCTGCCATGTTGTTTACGTACAGTCATTACTACTTTATTCTGTGACAAGAGGATGCCCGCGGTTACACCCGCGTTATTTAAGGCTACTGCTCCGCTCCCGTCGCTCACAGCGTGATGTTATGTAACCTATAGCCTTCCCCGATAAATGTGCTATCTAACACTGAAAGAATTTTTCAAATCGGACCAGTAGTTACTGAGATTAGCGCTTTCTAACAAACAAACAAACTATTCAGTTTTATATATTAGTATTAGATTTGGCCAAACATGAGATATTGTAAAAAGTTAGTAGATTAGTGGGTTATTTAAATGGATACAGGTATATACATACGTTTCAAAATAATATAAATAATTAAAATTAATGAAATTTAAATTTTTTGTGTAAGTAAATTGATGAAATCGCAGATTTTTTAAATGCTTATTTTTTAAATCTTTAAATGAAGCATGAAGAATTGCAATGTCTCACAGCACAAGTCGTATATACCATCTTAATCAATATTCATAAGCAAATAAATAAGTAACGAACAAAAAACAAGCACGCGCCAGCCCCCAAAAACACGTACCTAGTTAGGAACTAAAGTGATATACGTAAGTAGGTACCGCTCTTCCCGCGTCTCACCTCTTGTACCCCGCACGATTGACCCGTCTAGACGCGTTCGTCGAACGACTGTATGGATTATTTGACTGTGATATTAGTATCCAAGTGTCGTATATAAATCAACTTTACATTAAAACACAACAAAATCGCACGCTATGCGACTGTAAAACAATGTATGATAATGTCACCCAGTATACTACGAAATTACAATATCGCGTTTCAGTTAAACAATCGAAATACAAAGCTCACGTTCCTTTACACAAAAAATAATATCAAGTACATGCCTTAATAAACATATAAATTTAGATTTTTGCGAAAACTTGTAAGTACCAAAATTAACCTTAATTTTCAACTTTTTTTAAATTTTGGAATTTTTCCTTTACTTGTGCTGTAAGACCTTGGTTTTGACCAAAATTGACAATTCTAGGTCAACCGTAAGTACCCTATAGGTTTTGGGTCGAAAACCTATATGGCAGTTCCCGTCGAACTAGAATCACAAAATTTGGCCAAAAGCAGGGTCTGCTTTTGGCCAAATTTTGTGTTTTGGTTAAGGTAAAAACCAAGGTCTTACAGCACAAGTAAAGGAAAAATACCGAAATTTAAAAAAAGTTGAAAATTAAGGTTAATTTTGGTACTTACAAGTTTTCGCAAAAATCTAAATTTGACCATATACATTTATCGGGTTGACCCAGGACCTTGATTTTTATACACTTAATAGGAACCATCGACCTCAGTATCTGGTATAAATTTCAATTTGCTAGGTCCACCCGTTCCTGGGAAAATCGGTGGTGTCACACGGACAGACAGACAGACGGACAAGAAAGTGATCTTATAAGGGTTCCTTTTTACCTTGTGAGGTACGGAACCCTAAAAAACTTATTTATTTAATCAGGAATTTAATCAACCCTTGAACGTCCGAGTAACGACTACAGCGCATTGGAAAATATGTAAAATTTTTACGCAATCCATGTTGAATTTAATCAAAAGTGAGAGAGCAGGAAAGGAAAGTAAGCTTTATCATCATACAGCTGTTGTCATAAAACAAGTCCAAACGTCCTGTACAAAAAGATATCAAAGTCATTTAATTTTCCGCCAAAACAGAGTAATGACCAAGAGGGGTCTTTTTAATAAGACCGACGAGATTTTCTAGCGATTTTATTGCCCACTCATGCGACTAAATCGCTTGTTTAGACGTAACGACCAACGATTTACAGATCTCTTCATGGCTTGTCCTAATTTTATTTGAGTTTTTACGCGTCTTTTGTATATTAATAAACGAAGATATTTTGGGTTTATTGTTTTAAGGCGATGTTCATGTACTGGGGACTTGTGAAGATAAGCGTTTAACTGCAAATTACTCCAAGTTAAGTAATTATTCAGGGTTGATAATATATTTAGCGCAAATCACTACTTGAACAGCATGCTGTTGTAAGAGTAGCTACAAATAAATTGTGTGTTATAATACAATGGTCAAGACACGAGCACCGGTGACATCTAACGGACACCTTCGGAACTACTAAGCTACGGTCCTAAATCGCGGTACTTAAAGATTTACCCGCGATTACTATACAATATCCATCAGGCCGCTGTCCATCAGGAATCACTTAGCCTATTCAGAGGATGCTCCTGCTAGTTGGAGAAACTCTGCGTCGCTCCTTCAAACTGGTTTAAATACATATTAGTATCCAAGTGTCGTATATAAATCAACTTTACATTAAAACACAACAAAATCGCACGCTATGCGACTGTAAAACAATGTATGATAATGTCACCCAGTATACTACGAAATTACAATATCGCGTTTCAGTTAAACAATCGAAATACAAAGCTCACGTTCCTTTACACAAATTAATTGTATCTTATACAAACATATACAAGGGAAAGGACTTGAAACACATTAATTACAATAGTCACGTAAATATTCAACCTAAATAACTTCGAAAAATTACGGCATTAAGTTCATTTGTATTATACTATATTAAATTATGCTTTGCGTAATCGATACGACCCGCAGTACGATAACACTTACGACTTTTAATATATTTATTATTGAACCATGCGGGCGTATATCAACAAAAGACTTTTTGAAAGCCTACGGCGAGCGGAGGGTTGAATGAAATGAGTCAGCCTGCGGCGCACACAAACTATCTTCTGACAAAGCTTTTGTTTGTTATGACCATATTATGACGTATGTCGGTGATCCTTGGTTTAGTTTTAATATCATATAGAAGGCTTTTCTGTGAAGCTTTTCTAAAAATGCAAATAAAGAACATCAATTTCTTTTTTGTAATAGGCGGCAAACGAGCTGGACGGGTCGCCTGATGGTAAGCGACCACTGCCGCTCATGGTTAAAAGCAACACCAGAGGCATCTCAAGTAAAGGAAAAGGAATAGGAGAATTAATGGGATAAGGCAGAAATAAAAAGGATTGAGGCCTCCAGCACTCTCATTGATTGAACGAAACAACAACAACGAAAATATACAGTTTGGCAGATTATTTATTTAGTTAGTAAGCAATGTTATAAAAAAAGAGCCGTGAGAGAAGACTAATGTAAACATAAATGACGTTCACATACGTTTTGAGATTGGAACCTGACTTCTAGTCCGATATTAACTGGGCCAACGATATCCTCTGACAAATATCAAGACAAGACTTTTTCCATCATATGAATTGATGATATTTCAAACTTTAAGCCGAGTCTTATTTTAAGCAAGCAAATAATTCAGGTTCACAAGGACGCAGCTGCTTTGAGATTTATTTCTAAAAAGATCCTTATCATGCTCATGTTAATTTAAGTCGATGCCAATATGTTCATTCAGAGCTCAAAATTTAAAATATACTTTCTGTCCTCTGCCTCTGATCTGATAGTGGTGCACGGGGAAATTGCTTTTTAAATGCCAATGTATACAGATGACGTATTTTATGTTAACGTAAAAACTATTTCATTTAAATTTTAATCCCAAGTAGGTACGCAAAACGAATTAAAACACAAATGAACTTCACTGCTAAGACAGTTTTGTAGTACCTATATACGTTGTCCAATGTAATGTAGTATCTAAGTTCAGACGCTAATATGTAATTTTAATTTATTTTTTGTATGAAGATATATTTTTGTCAATAGGCAGATCATTTCACTAAAATTATTACATGATTTGAAACATGTTCATCGTTCAGGCTTATTTAATATTTTATATCAAGTAAATTATTCAATATGTAAAATTATGAATGAGATTGTTCAAAACATTCATAATTTTACGGTGAAGACTTAAGGTCTGCTTAATGTTTATACCAAAAGAATTTAATTACACTTCAAGACATGTTTTATTGAAAAATTAAATTTGACAACTTAGAAACGATTACAATTATAGGCCATTACTTCGAAGTTATTAAAGCACATAATTGGTAGTTATTTTCGCACTCTTTAATGCAATCAAATTAAAACTAACATAGCTAAATGACTATTTACACATAAAATAAAACAATAATTTCTATACTTAAATACCTTAAAATACATTAAAATAAAAAGAAAAGAAAGGAAAATTAAATTTAGAGGGCGTCATGGAAATCCTCCACATCGCCGTCAATTGGGAGCGTGCCCAGAATGCTGGCAGCATTGCCACGTTGTATGGCAATGCTGATCTTTTGCGCCAAATACAGGCCAGCCTTCTGGTCACGCGAGGCGTCGACCAGTCTCTTTGAAAGATCTCTAAAAAGAGATCGCGCACTTGGACCCCATGGTCCCAACGTTTCGACTCCAAACGGCTCAAATACATAATCTCCTATTAGATTTATGTATTTGCGCCGTTTGAGAGTCTCCGCTGGAGCTGCAGCAGCGCCCGCACAACCCGCTGTGCTAGGAAGATGAGATGGCGCAAGGGTGTCGACACAAGTTGCGTCCCACACCAAAGGCCTACCCAGCTTCCACGGCAGTAAAGACATACCGTCTGGTCTTTTGCCATCGTCGCGTGCCAAGCCCGGAGGTTCAAGTTGGGCTGGAACGCCAGCGGTGACAAGAGCCCGGCGAAGTATGTCATTAAGGTTGGCGTGTCGTGAAATACGACCTGCGCTCCTGCAGCATGACAGACCATGATGACCAAGACTGTCGACAGCCTCTCCACAGTGACAGCGATGCGGAGAGACACATTGCGCACCTAAACGAAGGCAAGAAGCAATACGGAAAGTCGTATCGTCCAACATGGTACCTATGTTGGACGATGGCAGTGCCTGAAGCCAAAGACCCGACTCCCATTTTCCCACAGCCAGCAAACGAGCACGCTCCGCAGCATTGGACGACGTACTTAAGAGATTTTCTCGTACCACGCTGTAAAGCGGCCCGTCCCACTGCCTCTGTGAAGATGGATTTCGGGGTAACTCGGTGCTTGGACAAGCCATTCTCCAAGCATTCATGGCATCGATCTTACACGGCACCTCAGGATCGACCAGTGTGGGTGCTAAAATTTTCCTGGTCAATTCTGCAGTGCCGTGGACCGAGGACAGGAATGCTGGTAAACTTACGTCGGAAATTTTGCGAACGCCAAGGCCGCCCAGGCGTACAGGCAAAGACGCCTGTAGCCACACTCGGTCGTTCAGGTCCAGATTTATAATTTTGCTTAAGGTAATTTGCATAAGATTGTCAATTTGGGCAAGTAGAGATGGGTATTTCCAAAAAGGGGAAGATCGAAGAGCGTGTGTAAATTTAGGCACAAAAAGACAATACTTGATAATAGTAAAAGCCGAATGCATATTAATTTTGAGTAACCGGTCTGAAATATCACTAAAATTTTGATTTTTTTCTTGTATAAATGAATCGAAACCTTCGTCTAATATTGGGGACCCAAGGAGGCGAAGAGAACTTTTTTTTAACGTGAATAATATTGGGAGCCAGATATTGAAATTTAGAAAGTATATGTGATTGGTCTAAGTTATTGTTAATGAAAATTTCGCATTTACTGGGATTAAGTTCTAGGCCAATGGATAAAAATTTCGACTTTAGAAGTGCCAGGTCTTGATAAACTACGTCTAGATCACCTGCAAGGGTCCCATCATCCAGGTACCAGATGTTAAATTTTGAATTTAGTTCTTTGATAATTGGGTGAATGGCCAAGCTAAAGATAAGTGGTCCAAGCGGGTCGCCTTGTTGACAGCCAACGGCGGATTCCAAAACATTTTCCTTATATATCAATTTTGAAGGGTGCCTGTAACACTGCCAAAGAAAACTAAAAATTTCGGGTGTTTCTAATTTAGCTTGTGTCAACAAGGTCTCCCTATTAACCGAGTTAAAGGCATTCTTTAAATCTATCTTCAGGACAACCTCACCTTGATTACAGCCAAGGTATGCCGACAGGGCATGTATGGCAGCCTCGCAGCCCCCTTTGGATCCAAATCCAAGCTGCAGGGGCTGAAATTTGCTGCCTAAAAGGGTGTTATAATGGCGGCAGCAAATCTTGGCTGCCATACGCCTGAACGTACAACCAACGGCAATGGGACGAATGCCACCGTCGCGCTTCCGCAAGGCGCAGAGATTTGCGCCATACAAAATATCGACGATGGCATCGTTCACATTGCCGGAGAGCATAAGGTTCATTAAAGCCGTAAGCTCCCTCAAAAGCGAGTCGCCGGCCGACCCGGCGCCTGCACACACAAGGTCCTTCAAATGTTGTGTTGTTAAACCGTCGAGGCCACCAGCGGACCCGCTTTGGAAGGAGCAAACGGCCGCAACCACATCCTTGGCTGTAATTCTGAGGCAAACTGAATCAGAGTCAGGTGGGTCAGGAAAGGAAAGGTTGTCCTGTGGCGCTGGATGCTTGCTCTGGAGACTCGCGAGTGTGTTTGCAGAGCAAGGCGCCACCACATCGCTGCTAAATAGGAGCCTGGATGCTCCTCTGATGTCACCTTCCCTCAGTTTGTTTTCTACGTGGTGGTAGATGGTACTATTGCGGTATGGTTTGGGTGAATAGTGCTGTAATTTTGATGCCGAATCATTACAGTTTTCCTTTATTTTTGTTGTAAGTGTTTTTTTTGATAGCCGATCATCTTGTGCGTGTAAAATTCTGTAGGGAAAGGTGAAGAGTTGCTCCCAAGCCGTTACTGAATTCTCCCGTACCACAAGACCTATGCACAGTGCTAGATTTTGAGCCACTGAAGGCCTTGCGCCACGGGGAATTCGTTTGATAACCGGAATTGAATTTTTTAAATTTCCCAAATATTGCCAAAAAGGAATTTCGCAGGAGACTGTTTGCTCTGTGTTTGTGCTGTGCGGTGTTGATATACTGGGCCCAGAAAGCACATTTTGGCGTTTATGGACTTTACCAAAATGTACTTTTAGGCCCCGCTCACCTTTAAAATAACGTTCCTGGGAGCAAATGGTGCAACGCACCAGCGTAGCTGATGTGCAAGGTAGACTGGCACCTATTCCCGCAACACTTCTGCCACCGTTATAAGACATAATACGGAAAACTTAGGAAATATTATAATATACCCTTAAAATGACAAACTAGAAATAAAAATTATAAACACAAATATACAACTTGACGTTTGTCACGAATAAAAGTTTTTAATTTTTGAAGCGGTGGTTTGCGGCCGGCGGCCAGTATGTTGGCGGAGGCCGGCATAGTGCTTCATCGGCTAGCCTTCCACGCCTGCCAGCCTGAGATGGTTATGCTATTAGCTTAGAATAATAACACCTATAATTTCCTTGGCTCCAGCAGATAATGTAGGTAAGATGCAGTAGGCCACATGAGACGTAAAACTGGTGTTGATGCTTCAAGGTATATTTATATATATTGATATTGCCTTCAAACTGTTAAAAATATATTATTTTCTTCGGCTACTGTTGGGTTCATAATTGAATAGGAAAATAAAAAATCTTGAAAAATTATTTTCTGGCCGATCTGACAGACGTCCAATAAGCACATAATTAGGCTTAAAACTTTATATTTAACGCCTCCTTTATTGAACTTAAATAAATATAATATTGAAATTTAAACTTTAAAAATAAAAAATAAAAATTAAATCGTTTTGAAAACGAATAAAAAAGGATTAGAAAGCGGTTTGAGAACTTTTACTTCGCCTTAAAAAAGTTTTCAAGAAAATGTGCCTAAACTTAGTTTGGATCTTTAACGAAACTATAAAATACTTTTGCACGGACCAATAATACTAAAGCTATCGGTAGTCTTTTAAAATCTCACCTCATTTAACGGTGATCGCGTGGAAATTTTGCAACGTTTCAACGTACATAATAGACATAATACCAAGCAAATGGCTAGTTATTGTCATTAGCAAGCAAGCCGTTAGAAACGACAAATAGAATCAAATGTACATTCCAAATGATAATAAACTTTCACGGTGCGAAATATATTAATGTCTTTTCCGCAATAAGACTAAGGTTAATATTCTACGGAATTATGTGTTGAGTTATCTAGAAATTATATAACGAAATAAAAATATTGGAATACAGCGAATCAAAGACTTTTTTATTTAAGCAATAAATATTTAAAGGCGACTGCAAAATGCAATGTCTTTGTTACTGTCAATAAATTAATCTTTCAGTATCTCCTGACAGTTTTTAATAACCTATACGTGGAATTTACCTCATGGCAGTATTTAAACAAGATTTCATCGTAAAATTAAAAATGCTGTACTAGTTGCTTTTTCCCAAACCTGCCAGTTTTGGAAAAAGCAACAGTATTCTCTTTTCATACAGCTACGTTCTGGACACAGGAAAGCAATTTCGTTTTCAGAGACCGTCGGCGCATTATTCAACTTGTGATTGTTTGAACGTGAGCAGTGCTCAATAGTATAACATTGGATAAACAAAATGTTATTCAAATCCTCTTGAGCAGAGCCGTATATTAAATATACCTACTAGCGGTGAACTTAAAAGCAATTAAATCACCTCACTTCTAGTTACAAACATCATCCTACATTTTTACGGAAGCAAAAACAAATTTGGATGTTCTTCAGTATAAAAAAAAGCAAATTCGTAACATGTAACTTCAACAGTATATATAAGACGAAGTTTTGCTTACAAAAGGCACAAATAAGCATTTACCTACTTATAAATACCGTCTAAATCTAAAACTGTAAAGTTCTAACTTGCAGATTTAAATCCAATTCCCTTAGTACCCGAAGGCTTTGTTCTTTTTTCATTTTATGAAATACACTGACCGCATGGTTATTTCTTACGAAACACGGAGAATAGGAAATATTTTATGCGTACAATCGTAGTAAAAGAATGATCTAATAAAGTCAAAGTCAAAATAATTTATTCATCTAGGTCACAAGGTGACGCTTATGAACGTCAATTTTTTAAAGTAAATTACTTATTGCCTCGTTCGCAAAGCAATAGATAGGACCACGAGAAAGAACGGGCAATGAAACTCGTGGCCACTCTTTTTAATTGCCAGTGTTATGGTACATATTTTGTTTTTGTAAGGAGCTACAACTGTTTCACATTGTAATTAATTACTTGTCAAAAGTAAATAGTAACATACATAATACTTAAATAATTAATGCAGTTACCAAATTAAGTGCTGTAGTAGCCTTCCAGTGTGTAACAGGAGCATCCACTTACGTCTTATAATGTAGGCAACTCGCGATCGTGTTCAGAACTATGATGGAAATGTATGTTACAGAAAGTGACGGTAGGCGTCACTTTCTGTAACATACATTTCCATCATATTATATGAATACACAAAATTTACAAAGACTTTAGTGTACAGCCCAAGATCACGAGTTACCTTCATCTAACACTAGCAAATTTTTAAAATAAAATTTGTGGAACAACAATGCAAATGTAAATGTAGTACCTTGAATGAGCTAATAATACATGAATAGTTATTTAAAAGAATTAGAGATATTATATAAAAAAAACTGAAAAGCAAGGTATCTATATAAATTCTGAATAAGTACAAAGATCAAGCGTTGGCTAGTTTCAGTGATCATCTATCCTTATCACTGAAATAATCATTAATGGTATAATAACCTTTCATACCCGCTTGACCGCTCACCATTTTTAAGTGCTTACTCAGCATCGACAAATTTAAAGTGCCCGCCGCCAGTTAAAGACTGGCGCGCTCAATTAATTAGTTTTTGTGCGATCTTTTATAACTTGAGAGGAGTGGTGTTTATTTTTCTGCAACCTAATGAATGACTCATTCTAATGGTACAAAACAAATTACGTTTGAATGAAATGTTTACTTTAGGCGAGCGGCCGTAACGTTAACAATGTCGTCTTTACCGACTTACTCGACACTTTTTATCATTATAAAAGTATAAGCTGAATCTGGTTTGCTGTTGTATTTTCATGTACATGGTGATATTATCTATGTAATAAAATAAAGTTATAGCAATACTTGCAGAGTATTATTTAGATGTAAGCATTTGAAAAAATATATATATTTCGCTGACTTTGCAATCCGCGCGCGGGGCGTAATTATGGATTAAAAACATCATTGTAAACAAATTATGTAATTATCTATCATACTTTTATGTTTTTATTGTAAATTAACTGATTAATTATTAAGTTACAGCAAAAAAATAAATAAATAATGTATTACTTTAATTATAGACAAAAAATATCGTAAAAACGTAATTTTATGTAAAAAAGTTTAAATACATATATATGTATATAAGGTTACATTTATGCGTTGTATTATTTTTTATTATGAGTATATAAATAAACCTTTGATAAAATATAAAATACTCATATTATTTATGAGATATTAGTTATCGAAAATTTTGGCGGGAACTTCAGTTTTTTTGTGCGGGAAAAAGTAAACAACTGTGCAGGTTCCAATAAAAATAATTCTTATCAGATTCTTATCAGAATTGGTTTTTATACTTGGAAATCTAGTTTAAAAGAAAGTTATCTAGGTTTGAATCTGATATATAACATAAAACGGTATTTTAAAAAATAAAATATGAAAATTGGCGCCAATTAAAAAAAAAGTCTTTGTTTTATTTTTTTATGTTTAATATTAAAATGTTTATTTTCATTATATTTATTTCCTCTAAAAGTAAATTAAAATACCTTTCTAACTGTGTATAATACTTATATACCTCCCATAATAAAAACGACGAGAAAAAGGAATATGTCAGAAATATAAAATCGCGCTCAAAAATGGCGGGAAAATGTTTCTAATTTTCATTATATACTGCCCTTGCGTGGGCTTCAACCATATTATATGGTTTTAATTTAAGTAATTTGAAAGCTCATTTAATTACGCGTCTATTGATATGCAACATACTGCAATCGGTTAGGTTATCCGAGTTCCAAAAACAGATGAGTGCGCAGCGGAAAAGCGTGGGAAAAATTACAGTTTACGCGCTCATCTGTTTTTGCAAAAAGGGAAAATAGTCACTTGTGCGCGGTCAAGCGGCTAATAAGGCAGTCTTTTATTTTACTTTTAAAAGTACTAAAGGGTAATTCTAAAAGACTCATTGGTATTTTATTGTATATACGAATACCTATCCCTACAAAAGAATTATTAACTTTATGTAAACGATGATAAGGGGCATATAACTTATGCCTGTTCCGAGTATTTATGTTATGTATGTCACTTTTTGTATTAAATAAACCTATATTTTGCCTAATATACAATATATCTTAATATATAAAATCCTTGCGTTACTTACTGACTGCCAAACACGCTACAGCCGAAACTATTGGGCGCAGGAAGCTGAAATTTAGCATGTATGTTCCTTGGGGACCGTAGGAGTGCACTAAGAAGGGATTTCATGAAAATGCCCACGAGATCGGCCAAAACGGGTTAATTTAAAAAAAATGCAGGCGTAGCTGCTGGCGTCCTCTAGTTAGCAAATAAAAATTGCGAGGCTACTGTAAGAATCCCTATAGACTTAAAGCGTACCCTAAGAGTATCTTTTGCACCTAACATGTATATTGCTCGTACCGCTCGTTTCTGTAGAACGAAAATATTCTGAATATCCGCAGCTTTGCCCCATAACAAATGCAGTAGGACATGACATTATGAAAATACCTAAAATACACTAAACGAGCCGTATCGACATCAGTAAGTTGTCTAACTTTTCTGACAGCATACGCAGCAGAGCCGAGCTTTCCTGAAATACATGCTATATGTGCACCCCATTGTAATCATCTAATGTAATGCCTATAAACACTGTCGAGTCAACTGTGTCAAGTTCCTCCCTATCTAGCATAATATTGGGTCCCAGTTGTCTTACGTTAGGTAAAGCAAATTTAACGCATTTAGTTTTTTTTTTAATTAAATACTAGGTTGTTTGCTGTAAACCATTGTGTAAGTGCATTATTTACATCATCAAATTGATTCCTATTCCTGTCAACTTTAAAAATAAGTGACGTATCATCTGCAAAAAGTACAACATCACAGATATTATTTAAATAAAAAGGTAAGTCATTAATATATACAAGGAATAGAAAAGGACCTAGAATTGAACCTTGTGGAACGCCTAACTGTATAGGAATAGAAAAGGACCTAGAATTGAACCTTGTGGTACGCCTAATTGTATAGGTAATTTAGAAGATGTAGTCCCATTTACATCGACGCACTGAAATCCCTGCCGCAGGTACGACTCTACAACACTAAGTGCGGTTTCCTCTACGCCACACAGGTTTTTAGAGGATTCCAATTCCTTGAGTGTGGTCTGTAATTTGCCCTCCAGAACTGCCATTCTGCGGGTCATCATTTTGAACAGACCTACCCCGTAGACACCTGAAATATAAGGAAGAGTGAGTTAAGTCAGCAGAGAGAAACTATGAAATGGGTGGATAGAAAGTTGAGAAGGAAATAATGTAGGTAGGCCATAAAAATAAAAGAAGAATAAATTGAATAAATTTAGGAACAGCTTATTTTAAATACTTAGTTACTTACTATTGGGGAACATGAAAATGGTGATAAGGTATAATAAATTTATAAGTATGATATATTCATAAAACAATAAATTGGAATGTAGGTACCTACTTCTATAAATGGACCTGTGTAAAACTATTGTACTTTCTATTTATATTAATATATTTTATGATAAATAGTTATGTTCGACAAATAGTTATGTAAGTGTAGCGATAGCCTAGTAGAAGCAGCGATAGCCTAGTGGAGGCAGCGATAGCCTAGTGGAGGCAGCGATAGCCTAGTGGAGATACCAACGGACTGCCATGCAGAGGGTATCGGGTTCGAATCCACGGCGCGCACCAATGACTTTTCGGGGTTATGTGCGTATTGAATTGTTAATTATCGCTTGTCCCGTGCCTCGGAGAGCACGTTAAGCCGTCGGTCCCGGTTGTCATGAAGATCTTTGACAGTCGTTACAGGGCGTCAATACCTTCTAAATAAACTGGCACTAGTCTAAACCATGGAATATGGCTATCCCTTCGGTTTGCGGAGGTCAGACAGGCAGTCGCTCTGTGGAAAAGCTAATATTCAGCCAAATCCGGTTAGACTAGTAAGCGGACCCCAGATTGAAACTGGGATAACGCTAAGAGAAAGACGATGATAAATAGTTATGTTTTGTGTATAGTGTGTCATGTAGTATATGGTGTCTGAGGCAAATGTTTTTCGTCATCGATTTTGCTTCCACAAATTGTCAAGCAAAAGGAGACATAAACGGTGCCGCTGTGTATTGTAATTGACGTCGCTCACATATAATGAGCAGTGTTTATGTGATGTATAGTGTATTTTAGTTATTATTACTTATCTACACTAATATTATAAAGAGGAAAGCTTTGTATTTTTGTTTGTAATGGATAAACTCAAAAATTACTGGACCGATTTTAAACATTCTTTCACCATTAGAAAGCTACATTATCTGCGAGTAACATAGGCTTTATTTTATTTTAGAAAAATAGGCGTCCGTAAGATATTTGGGTTTCTCCGGTACGTAAAGTAGTTCCCTCAGGACG
This sequence comes from Euclidia mi, assembly GCA_944739405.2. Taxonomy (NCBI): domain Eukaryota; kingdom Metazoa; phylum Arthropoda; class Insecta; order Lepidoptera; family Erebidae; genus Euclidia; species Euclidia mi. Next base: position 61,593,222 of record OX123190.2, read on the forward strand.
CGGGTGAAACCGCGGGAAACGGCTAGTATAAAATAAAACGTGTACAGGGATAAGTAAATAATTATGAGAACAATATTCCTCGGGTTTCCAGATGATTTTGAATCTTGTATTGGTTGTACGTTACTTTGACAGTTAGTCCGCCACAAGTTTTCCAGCGAGGTTTTGTCACTAGTCCTTTGATTTAAAGTCACACCAAGAATGATTGCTAAGGTTTATGGGTAATTATACACTTTTCTTTACACTTAGAATTAATTAGTAAAACAAAATAAAACTATTTTTATCAATTAAATTATCATACACGTAGCGAAATGACAACTGTTCGCTAGTGTTGCTAGCGAAGAAAAAAAAAGAAACACTAATTGGTAGCTTAAGTGGCAATATGATCAATCCATTGCCCACGGGAATTCATTGTTCATTTTTGCAGAAAACTATTCAGTCTACTCCATTATTCTTCGGCAATCCCACGTGAATAAGGAAGCACAAGATTTTTATAACAAGATTATTACATAAAAGAAAAATATATAATGTACAAAAGGAAATAAAGAACAATGCCCATTTTTCTTAGAGAGAAAGCCCAGATGTGAACAGTCTAAAATCGTAGTAGTTGTTATTGCATTCGATAAAAGAGTGTTAAACTAGAATTTTAAGATTGATTAGAGGTTCATCACATTCATAGCTTTATTACAAGAAGGACTTTTATATGCTCACAAAAAATTAGGTGTGTACCCACTTTTATTAGGATAGTTAAAGTATTTCGTAGTTTTGCGTAGAAAGGAATGAGTTATCACTTGGTAAGGGTAGAAATCCGAAAGAAAAAGCCAGAAGTCGTAAAAGATCCAAAAACATAAAAAGAATTCACAATATGCACGACCAAAACAAATAGGTAACAAACAAAATAAACTGAATATTACATTATTGACATTTACTTAAGAGTCAAAAAAGTGTTGCCATTTTACAGTTTTAAATGATATCGATTAATCGATATGGATTTCGGATATAGGTTATCTACATACTTGGTTCAAAATCGAACTTATTTGTGGTTAATCGCATATATACCTTAGAAATACACACATTTTAAATGTTTAAGGACCAAGTAGAGATTTGCTATTAACGCAAATCATTTTGAGTAGAGAAAAATCGGTAAAGAAGAAGTGATAATCGATTTAATATTATGATATCTTTACTGGCAATTTCTGATCTATTACGTGTTGGCTATTTAGACGTTAACACATCTTTTTAAACCTATTTATTGAATAAGTTTCTCGGCACACCTTTAGTAATGCCTATAAATTAAGTTATAAATAAAAAGGATTATTCAACAACTAATTGAAATTTTATTGTGCTGTTCATGGGTTGCAAACTGGGCCAGAAATGGGCATTGTTCTTTGAGGCCGAAAACTGCGAAAGTTTATTGCTCGGCATAATTCGCGAGGCATTGCCAGACGTTTCTATGTTGTTATTAAAGACTAGACAAGACAAATTCAAAACATTTGTCAACAACCGGCTGTGGGCAGAACGAGTCAGTAATTTGCAAAACTCATTTATCTTCTCGATTCCGAAGTAGACAATGAAATGGAGTGATCAATAAAAAGACCGTTCACAGATCGCCTATTGTCATTGTGAAAGGTTTTAATAAATATTGGGGGCAATTTTTCGTTCGTTTCTTTGAGTAGCCCAATTTGTAGGTTCCACCGTCATTATACGATACCGTCAATCTTAAACTGGTTAATCCGGAGATTGTGAACATTTTACCATAAATATTTGAATTCTATTAATAACTCAAGCGGTATACGATTTTTTTTGTTCTAGGCGTGAAACATACAAATTTCCTTAAAATTGTAAGCATGAAGCATAAGATTGTATTTAAATACATTTTTATCTGTAGTCGAATCATTTCTGTCTTTGTAACTTATATATATTTTTACTTGCGATGACATTTTTTTCGGCTGTAAAGCTTACAGACTGGACTTTGCTGCCCAAAATATGAATCCTTATACACCTTGTATATTTGAGCACCAACAAGTAAAAAAGTACTTTCATCACACGTACGAACGTCGTTATGGCTTGTCTGTAAGTAAACAGACATTATGTTTTTCGTTTTTATCGAGCACGTCCATCAAAGTATTATTGAAGCCTGGAAATACGTTTGCTGTGTTGCCGACAATAACATGTTATAACAGACGCGAATAACGAAACGCATCCCTCATCGCATCTTCCCGCTCTCGCCGACTCGTCTTCGCGCGAAAACCGCGACGTCTCGACCAATCGTAGCGCAGATCGAGCCGCTACGCAATCGCGACGCGCGCGCCCCGCGCGTGCCGCCAAGATTCCCGAACGTTTTCGCTGAAAAACATGTCTGCTGCGTTCGCGTCCACTCTTAATTTTGATACAAACTGTAAATTGAGTAATGTTATGTTTGTGGACAGTGATTATAAGTTTTTATTCAGTGAGCAGTTGTTTAAACACACACGACCCAGTAGTTCTACGATTAGAATCCCTCATACCTACCGAAAGCTAGCCGTACATATTACAAAAGTTCCACCGTAAAGAACTTCCGCTAAAATGTTTCAAAATTTGACAATATATGGACAGGCCGGTTGACAAAGACAAAATTCATCCAAAAGATAAAAATAATATAGTTTTGTTAGATATTGTGTTACCTGAATAATTTTACGAAATGTGTCATCTCATATATATTGGTGTCAATGGTATGCTGTTATTTTATATTCAAGCTAAATTTTGACTAAGCATGCATAAACCTAACTTCTTTAAGATTATTTTCTTGCAAGGAGGAAAAGTGAAGAGTAAGTGTATCTACTTTAAGCGGATCACTTGGTTTTCTTAGTGTACTTGCTTTTCCAGTTTCTGTAAGTTGGCGAGTGTCTGTTTTCTTTCATTCGCTCGGAATGAATGCCTGACTTGGCACGTTTGAATAGCTTTTTAATACTTTGCTAGTAACCGAAGTAGGTAACGCAAATTTGTCTTAAAGTATTTAACGGGAGAAATGTCCCTAGTTGTTTTTATAATAATATATTTACAGTTAAATACATGTTAAAGATTATAAAATAGATTTAAACAAATAACATCTCGTAAGAACCTTCTCACTTTATCTATTGGCATATAAAATTAAAACAACAACTTTGATGAGAGAAGATTAATTTAAATTGCCACTGAAAATATATTTTGTATTGAAAAAGTGCTTCTAGCTTGGTTAATTATTATAAACACAGCAGCCTGAAAATAACAACACAAACTTTTTTAATAAAGCTACTTTCTAATTCCGGTAACGCAAAATATCTACGGTAATAAATGACAAAATTTTATCTTGCACAAAATTATTTATATTTTGTTCGTGGGGCCATTTTTCACAGGGTGCTTTTGAAAGGAGGCCCGAATATGTCAAAGTTCAGTCATTTGGCGTGTCGCTACCGTGAAGACGTCTGCGTCTAAATTAATGATAGCACGTCATACAGATACGATTCAGAGTGACATCACGTACAAGCCAATTTATGGGCCTGATATCCTCGTTAGAAGAATATTACTATTTATGTAATAGCATGAACGAATAGAGGCTACAGGTTATGCTTTATCACACGTGAATAAATACGAATGACCTTACACACAACATTATAGATTGTTCTTGGATTGTGTTATGGAAATCAATATTTACGTGTGGCGAAGCTCAAAAGGGCTTCATACTGAGATGCGGTATGGATGGTTATAACGAGGCCGATAGAAATTAAAACGAACAAATATGGTATTCGCTCAAAAATGGCAGTGTTCTTAAAATATTACTATTCCAACTGATTTGCCTAGGCTTGCGTGGCCCGCGTGCATCTTTTTCAAACATAGTCGTTCTGGAACCTGCTATTGACCATGCCTTTTATCTGTTACGTCAAAGGCCTGTTTCACATGTTACTAAACTTGCACATTATTTGTACGCCTTTCCGAGAAACCTCTATTCATTAAATTTTTAGAAAAGTTATCCAGGGAAATCATTTCACAAACAAAGTGACTGTGGGAAGCGGTCACTTTGAAGAATTCACTTCGGGAGAATGACCCTTGCGTTCTCTTGTCAGATAAAGGGTCCTTTAGCTTATTAGTTCTCTTGACTTGTCATTTGACATGCAACATGAATTGAGCATTTAATATGTAATACGGCCTGCCTAATTCTCGTTAAGTATTTTATCAAAGTAGTTAGCAATATAATACAAAGTCAATTATGTTATTTTATTGATCTAATCTGTGAAACCTGCTGTAAACATTTAATAATACACGTGTTTTATAGATATTCAATTATTGATAGATTATAGACATATGTGTCTTTGACTGACAGAGTAAAGAATTGTGGGATAAGAGAGTGTTGTGGGGTAAAAGAAGATGTAGTGACAAGCATCGAGAAAGGTATACTAAGGTGGATTGGGCCCGTGGAGAGGATGGATGACGAAAGATTGACTAAGCAGATATACAAGGCAAGTGTGAATGGGACAAGACGAAGGGAAAGACCTAGGCGGACGTTCTCTGACCAGATTGGAGTGATCCTAAAAGCAGGACAAGGTAGAAGTACCCTGAACAGAAGAGCATGCATGAGGAATCTGATGGGAGTGAATGAAGTAAGAGAGATATATTATGTCAGGATCCTTGCAAATGGCGTTCCGTAGTCTCTACCTACCCCTCCGGGAAACAGACGTAAGTATATGTATGTATGTACGTCTGTAAATACAGAAGGTATAATTGATATGTCTATATCAAATCTACGGACGTTGAAAACTTAAGAAAGTACCGATACAGACCCGCAGAACCTACCGTACAAAACCGTTTTCAAACTAAACACATCTTGACATATTGTTGGAATTTATTGCAACACAAAACCAAAGGAGCTACAGCAAAGTCCCCAAAGATAAGCGCTTTTTCGAAATAAAATATCGTATTTTTCCATTAAAATCTTTCTTTATCCGTTGTTTGCAGAGAAAGTAATTTTCTGTAAATGGAGTCTCTGAGCCAGGTTAATGGCTCAGTCTGTTTCGAATCATCCCCGGCTGTTTGAAGAAATGAACCACACTCGTCATTAAGAGTACTTGTGTACTTAAATCTGGGCGACTTGATTTTTTAGGCCGTTTATTTGTTTGTTGAATGTAGATGACGGAATTGTATAACAAATTTTTCTGGGTTGTTTTTTATTTGGTTTTATACCTTTATTTTCTTATTTTAAGCCTAAGAAAGTCTGAATGACAATACAATGTCACTCGCCTTTTATTAATACGCCCAAAAAAAAAATCATAGATATATAAATACATGATGCTGACTGATCAATAAGTACATTTCAAGTGAGTAGCTTCGTTTTATATTCCATACAACACTATTAATACAAATCTTTATAGTAAGATAAAGAAAAGATCAAAGTATATTTAAGATCAAATAAATATTCAAAACCAGAGTATAGTCCTCTTTAAGTTAAGTTGTCAAGTAAAATTTCGTAATCATTATTAAAGGATATCCTTCTTTCATCGTACAGCACAGTTTAATATAAACATCGCATAATGTTCGAAAGTAAGTTCTAATATTGGTCACATTATATATAACGCCGTTCAAAAAGTTTTCTCTTCACAAGTAACTCAATTAGATAAGAGATAATTATTTAGTAGGTACTTAAACGAGCCATGACACTATATCAACAATCCCATTCATTACCTTGTGTTTCGATTGTCTCTAATGTACGGCCAGATAAAATTGTAGGTACTGGTGATTTCTTAGAGGATTTATATACTTGTTCCATAATTACATTGTAGCAAAGATTGATAACATGACCTCTGTTCGAATCACTCTAAACCTCATACATTGTTAAACAGTACCTCTGTCTGCACAGAGTAAATGAGTATTTATTTTCTCCCAGAACAGTTTCAGGCAATTGCCTTTTTAAGCAACGCAATCCGAGTGGATTGTAAAGAATCGGATAAAAAAGTGAGATTAGATCTTTTCATTTGAGGAAAGGTCCGAATATTGATCCGTGGAGGCAGTTAGTAAGAAATGGCGGATTGAGTTTGAAAACGTCAACATTTGGCACATTTAAAGTGGGGAAAAACATTTGCTGAATAGATTCCTGTCGGTCCCAAGGGCCGTTCAGTATTTCGTATGTATGACAAAGCTTTCTTTCAATATCTTATTTTGTTGCCTGCTGATAGGATCAAACGCCAAAGGAAAATATATGAAGGTATAATAAAATTCTAAGCGTGAATTCTTCTATAAACGGACCTACCGGTCGTGTCAGGTTATATAAATAACGTAGGTGTAAAACACTTTATCTAATGTAAAGAAATGTGTTCGCCGATATTTCCAGTCAATCGCACCGAAGAGGCCCGAGATTGACAGATCGATAAACGGCCACTTTAGACACTTGCGGTCTGAATCTACAATCCGTAACATATGAAGGTGTTTAAATAAAGTAAACCCTAAACATTCTATTTAAAATAAAAAATATACCTATTTCAACGTAATGATCGACTACTCAATTATGTCTAAGAAAATGTAAGATTCCAAGTTCTACAATCAGTTTGTAAATTAAACCAAATTAGCGCTACTGTGCTTCGAAGCTGACGTAAAGCTATTGGGCTATTGGCTACAATTCCTTTCCTGGGACAAAAAGCCGGTATTTTCTCAGGAAAGGAGTCATTAGGCCATATTGGAGGCTTCTGTGGGGTCTATAAACTCCGATACCAGAGCTAACAACTAACTCACACGAAAAGTAAAAAAAAGTTTAAACGTTTGTTTTTTTCCGTTGTAAAATAAGTAACGAGGATAGGGATTTAAGTAACTTTTTTAACCCTATAACAGGTAAATATCTGACTTCATTATACCTTACTAGTAAACATAGCAACAGAAATATTATGCCAAACCTGTGACCACGGAACATGAAAACATGTCAAGATAAATGACTCTTGACCAGAAGCTAACAAATTGCTTTTTTATTTCGAAGACACAGTCTTGTGGGATGCTCCGTAACCTATACGTTCGTAATATTTCACCAAATAATTGTGTTCAAGGTTTTTGTAATACAAGTCATAAGTTCAAGCGAATAGAGCTCAATTTATTAGCCATTTGAGTAAGCCTATCGTAGTATTAACCTACTATTAGGTATAAGTATTGGTTTATTAATGATGAATTTTTTATTACGATTATCTTAAAATTTAATAAAAAAACTGCCTTTACATTTCATTCTTCTGTAGTGGAAGGACACCAAAGCGTAAAAAAGTAAGAATTATTGAAACTATTTAGATTATTTTGTATATTGATTAAAACAATTTAGAGTTCTGATAAAAAACCATTTAAAGTACAACTACATCGAGAACCTCCTCTTTTTAAATCACTCGATAATAAACTATTTAATTTTATAACCTGATGGACTACGAGTTGACCCAAAATGTGAAGATCTGTGTCTAGCAGTGTGACAATTTATAAACAGACTGGCAATTAATATTGACGCACTTTTTCTTAGCCTCATAGCTCATCACTTAAACCTTCACCCCAAAGCTTCAAGTTTCATCTACAGGCTGTTTGATAAATGAGCCAAAGACTGCTCATTTTCACGCTACTCTTGATTGATTAGTTCCAATATTGAAATTTGTGCAACGCCCTGTATCGCGATTAAGGAAATGCTAAGCAAGCGAACATTTGTAAGGATAATAAAATTAATTTTAAAGTCAGCCTTGCTTGGGAAATGAAAAGTGTCTTTAAAAGTTGATGACATTTCCTATTTAGAATTTTAGGCGCCTATGTTTTAGCATCAATTTCTTGTTCATAATCCTAAGTAGACACTTGAATAAATGTTTTTGGTTTAGTTTCTATATTATATCTATTATCATCTTTAACGTTTGCATTAAGAATCGAAATGTTACATTGATGTACTTATCTAAAAAACTCAACACATATTGTTACCGTTAGAAATTAGAAATTTATCGTAATGCCCTAGGACAAATTGAATTTTACTTTAAAACCATACAACGACATTATTCACACAATTTGAAACTTGGCGTCTGTATTTCATTAAAAATAGCCTTGATTTTTATGTATCTGTGTGTTCTTCATATTATACTATCAAGATTCGCAACAAAAAAATGAAAGGCAATAATTTCAGCAAAATATTTTTCTTTTTGCGAACTATAACAAGTAAAGAATGAACAATAAGGGTTTCTAATTTTAGGTTTACAAATTTTAATAGATCAAATAAAGCATTATAAGAAGTAGAGCCTTGCTGATTTCAGCATGGCCGGCTCGACCGGGAAGTACTTACGATTTTCTGTGAGAGGGTCACAGAAAATCGACGTAAAGTAACAGTACCTAAACTGTTACGTTTCGTTACGTGAAAGTGAGTGCCGGGGGCCCCATCCCCTATTTCTTCTCCCTCATCTTACTCCTCTTCCTATCCCTTTTCTGAATCCCAACGCACTTGTACAGATCGGTTCACGAAAGTTGACCACAAATGGCGGCCGTCGCGCATATGTACATTCGTGCACCAATGGCGTGGCTCCGTTCTTGACGCATTCCAAAGAGAATAAATATACTACAGAAAAAGAGTGCCCTCTTACGGCATATTCTAGCCAACATTTCTGACTTTAACAGGCGACAATGCGCCATCTGGTTTTTGGGGTAAACATTACTGTATACCTACACGTACCTATACATAATAGATTTATAAGTACTTCTCTTCTGTTTCAATAACAACGCAAATCAATATGAGCAATTACTTCATGCAAATATTTTATAACGTGATTTTTTAAATCAGACTTTAAAATATTCCCCCTGGAGTAAATGCTCACATTTATTTGCGTCGTTATTGAACAGAAGAGCAATATTATTACAGAGAAAAATAAATATTTATAATCATTGATCATAAATCTATATATTGCCTTTATAAAACTATTTTTGCGAAACATGTATTGTAATTGCGAAGAATGTTTAAAGAAATAAGACTGAAAACGAGTTATTAAAATATACTTTGTACTTTATCTTTTTTATCATTGTACTTTGTAAATATTTTACTTTTTAACATATAATAATATGTTAAAAAGTAATATGTTTACTTAAAATTATTTGAGACATAATAATATCTAAAATAGTTTCATTAAAAGTTATACCAGTCTTAAAAAAAGTTTTATTTGGGTATGGTAAAAATCTTATTTCTAAGCTTTCGCCTCCAGTCATATTTCTTAAAACACACATTCCTAAAAATGCAACACTAAAAGTAAAATAAAAGAAATAAGTGTATTTTATTTTTTAATTTTGTTGTATTAGTCGTTATCTAATTAATGATTTGTGTTGTCTATTATTTTCTAATTATCACATTCACGTTGAAGAAAAGCATTTCTTTCTATATTTCCTTTCCTATCCAAAGTGCTCAAATTGATGAGTCGTTATCTCGTTGGTGTGATCTTGACTCTGGCGTCCCACAAGGCGGCATTCTTTCTCCACTTCTTTTTTCTCTATTTATTAATCTTTTAACTCACAATCTTCGGTGTTCATATCATCTGTATGCAGGCGACTTGCAGCTGTATTCTCAGGCGAGGGTTGAGGATCTAACACGGGCCATCAACGAAGTGAACCAAGACTTAAAGGCAATAAAGCATTGGTCCTATCAGTTTGGACTATCAGTTAACCCGTCAAAATGTCAAGCTATTATCGTGGGTGGTAACCGCATGATGTGCAGAGTGGATACTACAGCTCACCCTCCAATCATCTTTGACGGGTTAAACATTAAGATCACTTCGAGCGTTAAGGATCTAGGACTACACATAGACGACACACTTAACTGGAGAACGCAAGTCACTAACGTGTGTCAAAGTGTCACTGGGACCCTGCGATGTCTCTATCGTCTGAAGAATTTCCTCCCCTCCAAAACAAAGACTATGCTAGTGCGATCTTTAGTATTCCCTATCATCGATTATGGTGATTTGTGTTATTATGACCTGAATGCAGACCTTCTCAACCAACTCGACCGGCTTCTCAGTAACTGCATTCGGTTCGTTTTCAACCTTCGCAAGTATGACCATGTGTCTACTTATCATTCTCAACTGAGATGGCTTCCCATTCGTCAACGCCGTAGCTTGCATGCTCTCACTACTCTCTACTCCCTACTTCACTCACCCACTCCTCCAGCCTATCTAACATCCCACTTTCAATACTTATGCTCTTCGCATGATAAAGCTCTTCGTTCTTCCCACAACCTTTTACTTCTATGTCCTCAACATAGCTATGGCCTTGTACATTCTTCCTTCTACGTTCAAGCTATACTCCTATGGAACGCGCTCCCTCTGGAAGTCAGGACGGCAGACAGTCGTGGGACATTTAAAAACAAAGCTCGTCAATGGATTCAACTTGAGTCATTGGCTGAATCATCGTAATCATCACTGGATTATGTATGTATTTATAATATTTTATTGAATATATATGTATATACACCGCTATTTTTTAATTAGTACAAAAAATTTAACAGGGCACTAAGTATCTTTAACTGATCATATTTATGTAGTTGAAAAATAAAAACACTAAGTCCCAAAACTGTCTCAAAACTGTCCACAAAAATACGTGATAATTGGTAAATGCAATACTAATACTATGACCAACCCGTGTACTATCATAATAAAATGAACCATTGATAAATTCCCCCCCACCCCTCTGCGCCTGCGCCACGCCCCGACGATTCTACAAACAGTACTAAATTGCTAGCGAAAGTGAGTGTATCTAATTTCGTTGCAAAAGTTAATTGTTTGTCTACGTTTGCCCCACGCGATGGCCTATCATATCAGTTCATATCACGGGAGTATGTAGCTATGCTTTGTGCGTACTTTTTGAGTGGAAAAATCGCGAGTGCAGCTGTGTACCCATGGACATCGTATTGTGAGTGTACAAAAGTGACCGGGTCAGTGTCAAACAATTAAAACAGTGCATATTGGATGCTTTTGACAACGGTGGTGGACATTTCGAAGGACAATGGAAATACTTGTAAGTTTAGTAAATGATACGTACTTAAGTAAATAATAATTTGATGCGGGCGGCTCAAAATCGGTCTGTGTTCTCCACACACCTTGAGGAAGGCCTATGTCCAACAGTGGACGTCTCTAGGCTGACATGATGATGATAAAATAATTTGTAAATAGCAGATGATTCTAACTTCATAAATACGCCAAAATTACTCTTTTCTTTTAGTCCAGAACACCATTTTTTTATTTTGATATTTGTTTGCTTTCTAATTACATATCTCCGTATTTGATTACTTGTTAAACGATAAATTTTACCGGTCCTTAGCCCGAATGAAGTATGAAGGAGAGGGTAGAATTAACAAAATTAAAAAATAACTACCTACATTTATTATTTTTCTTCATTTTATTTTCTATGGCTACCTACATCATAAGTGCGACAGAGAGAATGCGTATGAGCAAGATGGAATATTATCAATGAATTAGTGAATGGATTGTAAAATATGACTATGATTTAAGTGAGATTTTCTACAATAAACAAATGATAATAACTTTGCTCTTTATTGATATTATGAAATTCTTACGTCACATATATGATAATAATATCTTCGCTAATCTGTCCTTAAAGTTTTTGTACTAATTAAAAAATAGCGGTGTATATATATATATATATATATGTTATAATATATTATATATAGTATATTAAGTATATTAATTATTAAATTTATATTTATTTATTTATTTATTTATATTTACAACTGCTCACTGCACTTACAGTTGCCCAACGCGTGCAGTGAGCCATTAGAATACAATTTTCTACAGTAAAATCTAAAGTAGGTACATACAGTGTCTTATTAATATGCTATTCTAAATGTAATTAGGTACATGACAAAAAGAATGCAGCCACTTTCAAAAACGTGGTTTGGTTCGTAAAAAATATGTCCAAATCAGGATACTGAGCAATAAAAGAATTGAGCAGTGAAATTGCATGGCATGTGGGTGCGTATTGCGCCGTACATGTTCGCACTTGTGGTGCGGCAAGCAAGCGGCGCGAGCGCAGCCGAGTGTACTGGTTCGGCACTGATAATGAACAGTGTGAGAGTGTTACCGAATCGTCAATTTTATGATTTAATAACATATAATAATGCAACATAAGGGCACACTTGCGTCGTAATGCCAGCGTGTCAAGACCTACCATGCCAGACACAAACAGAGACGGGTATAGATAAGGATAGTACCCATAAAGCTTTTTATACAGAAACCGGCAGAATTTCCGCTGCACTCGCTCTATCATCATGCGATACTTGTCTTCGTGAGGGTCCCAGATGACGGAGTTATATTCCAAAGTACTCCGAACAAAGGAGAAGTACAACACGACAATAGCGCTCCTGCGCCGAAACGGAGACGCTTGTCTCATTACAAAGCCTAGAGATTTAAAGCTCCTCTTACACATTGCTGTGATGTGTGTATTAAAAGTAAGACTTGAGTCTAGAATCAAGCCTAAGTCTCGTATTTGAGTGACTCGTTCAACCGGGACACTTGATATGTCGTAAGTGTAGATGTACGGAGAGCGAACACGAGTAAACGTTATTGTTTTGCATTTTGAGGCGTTAAATTCTAAGTGATTGCGTGCTCCCCAAGCTACAACGCTGTTGATGTCCCGTTGAAGGGCTTCGCAGTCGTCTAGGCAATCTATGCCCAAGAACAGCTTCAGATCATCAGCAAACATGAGACACCTCGCCGCACTGACGACACTCGGCAAGTCGTTGATCATAATTAAAAAGAAAGTCGGACCCAAAACACTTCCCTGGTTTACACCGGAGCGAGTGTCATATGGGTCAGACTGCAAGTTATCTAACTGGACATATTGCGTACGGTTGGCAAAATAACTGGAGAAAAGGTTCAAGAGATTATGTGTGAAACCCATATCAGCAAATTTCTGCAACAGCACGTTAATTTGGACACGGTCAAATGCTTTTTTAAAGTCGAAATAGACCGTGTCCACTTGTCTACTCTTGTCCATTTTCGTCACACAATAATCGACAAAGTTAATTAAATTGGTGGCTGTAGATTTACCAGCTCTAAACCCATGCTGACACTCGCTCATTTGCTGTTTAACCTGTCTAGTAATGTGATGATTTAGAATATATTCAAACATCTTGCCGAATGCTGAGAGCACGGCAATAGGCCTGTAGTTTGTGATCTGAGACCTGGAGCCGTCCTTGGGTACAGGTGTAACTCTAGACACTTTCCATGCGGCAGGATAGACAGCAGTACTTACCGCCAAATTAAAAATATGCAAGAGGGGCTCCTCTAACACACCAACGCAATCTTTGATAATATAGGCAGGTATGCCATCTGGCCCAATAGAAGATTGAGCCTTTAAGCGTTTCACTGCCCGCGATATATCTGTCTTGGTAATGCTATCAAGGCTAATGTGCGAAGAGTGTAGGTTATTACTACCAACGGTACTTTCAACATGGCCAAATTGTGTCGGTGGTACTGTTAAAAATGCAGATTTAAAATACTCCGCGAAAGCATTCACGGCATCTAAACCGGAGACTTTACTCCCATTGTACTCGAATTCTGCACCTGATTGCTGCGAAGAACGCTGCGCCTTTACATATGTGTATTGTATAAGTGTGTTATGTATATTATTTACTAAAGTATCTAGTTATATATAAATTCAATTATAAAGTACTTCCACCTAATACCTGCCTTAACTATCTCTGCATCACCCTAAGGTAGACTGTTAGACAATGCCTAAGGCATTAAGTCCGCCTATGTACAATATTGTGCAGGAAGTTTAATAAAAAAAATAAAACGATCTTGTTAGGTCACATTTAGGATCAATGCAAGTCCTCAAAATTCGAGACCATGTAACAAATCTGCTTCTTTTTTGTACTTCACTATCACTATCATCACTTCATAGTACGAAACGAAGTCTGTCTGTCCCTATAACATGTAAAATATTAAACGCACTGCCTGAAAGTATGAAGTATGAATCCATTTCTGTCATTTTTAGTATTGTTTTTTTTTTGTTTAAAATAATAAAAATAACGTAAATTATAGTCACTCATTTGTTTGAAAAGTTGAAATATAGTAAAATAAACCTTAAGTCAAAGCAGAATGCCTTCTTTTAAAATGCATTTGTTTAATGGTTCCACGTTGGGTCACACGAACGCACACATTAATACAACACAATAGCGGCAAAAGACAATACACACAATTTACCACCAAAATATCTATTATCTATCTTTCGCTTACGCAATAATCATGAGGCAAGAGCGAGACGTAATGTGTCGCTCGCGCTGGCCAATAACGAGCGCTTGCGGTGCGTTTAGACCAGTTATGACAAGTATCTAGTCATCCATCGGGAATCTGTCAGTGAGAATTGCGAAAAAATATTTAAAAAAGTTCACTTGTTTATTAACAAAATGTGCAATTATCAACATGACTGCGCCGCCGGTGTGGAACGTTCTGCACCATCTTGATGTTAACTTGTCGCCCCTGGACTTTTCCACTGTGGGGAAATATTAAATCACTATTTTATTGTGAAGAGACAACAAGTGCCGAGGAGATAATTAAGATATTAGCTGCTTTTGAAACAGTGAAGTGTGACAAACATGTGTGAGGAAACAGTGAAGTTATTTTAGATTTTATCCTGTAAGTTATTTGATTATTCTATTAATTCATAACTTTAAACACTCCGTTCTTGCTTTTTTCTCTCATTGATATTCTTTTACTTTATCTATCAATAATGCTAACTAAGTATGATTAAGTTAAGATAGTCACAATAGTCATTTACGATGTTATGAAACAGTAGATCGTGCATGTTATTAGCAAACAATAAATAATTTTATACCAAGTCGACTGTCCACTCCAAAGCTTAAAGTGTGATGGAAAGAAATAGTCATATCTTTGGAAATATCAACAGTAGCTGACAAAGTATTCAAACATCATTTTTTAAAACCCCACTATCAGAGTGTGGTATGAAGACTGAATTTGAAACATTTTGTTTATATCGTATCGTATTTCGTTCCTATCAGATCGCTGTCGTTTATTTACCATAGCAACCGTATCGTGTGTTTGTGTGCGTGCGCAGATTTATAGTGACCACGCTTTTCACTTTTAATCGAGTTTATACTTTCTTCAAAAAACAATATTTACGCAAATAAAAAAAAATATTTCAATGCATTTATTATGATTGTAACAAGGTATTCTAATTGGGGTGTCTCAGGATGTGCGTTATTTCCGTTACATGTTGTATTTATGCTTATTTTGATGAAATTTTATATGTGTATTTAAATGGGTTCCTGGATGGTTTTTAAACACAATTGGACCCGATGAATGGCTTGATTATCGACATTCAGAAATTTCGCGGGTGATCGGGGCAGCTAGTAATTATAATATAGTGATATTTTTATTCTCAAATTTTTGAGTTACCCATTGTTACTTCTTGGTTCTTATTACTGACAACACTGAGAAGCTGTCGTAAATGTTGCCAGTTTGTTTTATTTGATACCATAATAATACAACTTTAATCGTAAATTATGTAACTTGCATTTGAAAATATGTAAGCTGTGCATTTTTTTTTTAAGAGGCACCCGCCATCGCAGGGTGTTGAGCCCGTGTTCCCCTGACGTAGTCAGAGGCCTTTCATACATCCGCACATGCGTCACTTTGTACTCGTCATCTTGGGAAGGGATACAGTTGGGGATCTTAATTATTATTTGTTATCTGTTTTGATACATTTCAATACATTAAATTATTTTAATATCTATATATAATACATTAAATTTTTTAATACATTGCCTGAAAACTATATAACGGAGACTTTCTGCGAAGCGAGCAATGCTCAGAAATACCTATTAGGGAGTCCGAAGGTCTTATTTTATCAAATAAGATTCTACGCCCTACTTTATCTATTTCTGCGCATGACTTGCTCCGCAACCGCAGTACAGAATTTAATCATTAGATCTCTTGTGATGGGGTCCGCCATACGGGTGCACAAGTTGTCCACCCTTATGGTGTCCCCCATTTTCTGTTCAAAATTATAGCGTTCCACACCGTGGATAGGGCAGTTTATTAGAACGTGGAGTACGGACTCCGAGGTTCCCAGCTCACAGAGACACGACGGGTTCTCTTTACATTTAAATCGGTGTAAATATTCAGAGAACCCGCCGTGTCCCGTTAGTACTTGCGTTAGTGTCGCTGTCAGGTTGATTTTGCGGACCAGTCTGTGTGCCTCCACTGCGTCCGGGAAGAAGAGTTTCGTCACAGCGGCGGTGTCTCCTTCTCTATATCTCCGATTCCATTCGTGAAGCGACTCCTGACGGATCTGTCGCTTCACGAATGAAATCGGGCACTTGTCGTAGTGCGGCGCTGTCTTCAATTTCAGAGCGGCCTCTCTCGCCAGCAGGTCAGCCCTCTCGTTCCCTGTATGACCTGCATGTGCTTTAGTCCAGAACAAAGACATAGTTTTGTTCTGGATTAAAGCCTGCCTCGCCTCATGCAGGTTTCTACGAGCCTTGACCGCTAGCGGGTGAGTCGCCCTGTTATTTACGAGGGTATGAAGGGCCGCGCGTGAGTCACTGAAGACTCCGAAGCTCGCGTCAGAGCGGCCCGCGATCTCCGCTGTGGCCTTCCATATGGCAAGCAGTTCCGCCTGATACACCGTACAGTAGGATGGCAGTTTGAGTTTTACGGCTCGGTTTTCGGCCTCACCAGTCCACACGGATAGTGCGGCTCCGACCTTGCCCTCAATACTACTGCCATCTGTGTAAATTTGAACATCTTGGTTGGCATTTGCCAACACGTCTTCTGGGTGCACCAGGTCAACGAACTGTATGCTCATATGCAAGGCCGGATGCGGCTTGCTTCTGTAGGGCTCCATCGTCTCTACCTCACTGCCCCCCAGTCCCGACCGTGACACCCCCTGCCTCGCCTCAAACAAGGCTGCAGCTTCCTGCACCCTAAGGTCGAGGGGGAGTATCCCAGCCAAGACTAGGGCCGCGTTCAGGGAGACCGTCCTGTATGCCCTGCAGAGCTTTTGTGCAAAGCCTCTCTGAAGGAGATTCAGCTGCTTCTGCACGCCCTTCTTTTTGACCGCCGGTGCCCATGCACTTGCCGCATACAACACAATGGGTTCCACTACCGCCGTGTACATGCTCCTGATTACCTTCGGGTGGAGTCCCCAACTTATTTTTGCAGCTCTTGACAGCGACTTGTAAATGGCCAAGCACTTTCTCACAGTGTGAGATGTGTGCGCGCTAAACGTGAGTTTGTCGTCGATAGTGAGGCCCAGTATTTTTATATTTCGGGACATCTCGATGTCGATCCCGCCCATGTTCAGGTGTGGAGTGTCATATTTCAGCTGATTTGTGATGAGCATGGCCTTGGTTTTATGCGGCGCAAATTTAAGTTTGTTCTTGACACCCCACTCCCAAACATGCGCGAGAGCGGCATTCGCCTTGGTCTGGATTTCCACCGCCGAGTCGCCAAGGAAGACGAGAACCACATCGTCGGCAAATGCCTGGCTGTAGTCCCCGCGCTCCCCCAGCTCCCTTAGTAGTGGGTCCAGCAACAGATTCCATAAAATGGGCCCCCCTATCGACCCTTGAACACACCCCTTAAACGTTGTCCTATTGTGTTCGTGTCCCGCGTAACGCACACAAACCTCACGCTGCGTGAGGTAGCCATCGAGCATCCTACGGATGTTTACTGGACAGCCCTCCTCCGCCATCCTCACCCGTATGGCCGGCCACCAGGCACTGTCGAAGGCGCCCTCTATGTCCAGCGATACCACTGTGACCAGCTTCTTTAAACGAAGCCCGTCACGGATTTGGTTCACCAGAGCATAAAGGGCGTCTTGGGTGCCCCTCTGGGGCATAAACCCGTACTGTTTTGGGCTCATTTTGGGAAGGAGATGCCATTTGGCCCGTTCCACCATGAGCGTTTCCAGGATCTTTCCCATCACAGGCAACAGGCCTATCGGCCTAAAGGATTTGGGGTGGTCGTAATTGTCCTTCCCCGGCTTGCGTAACACTACTACCACCACTTTCTTCCAAGCCTTGGGGAAGTATCCCATTTGTAGACACTTATTTGCCAGTGATAGGTAGGTTCCCGGATCCTCAGCTTTGGCCTGAAGACATATTTCCGCCGTGAGCCCATCTTTTCCAGATGCCTTTTTAGGATTGAAAGAGGACATCGCTGACCTGAGTTCTTCCTGTGTAAATGGCGGGTCCAGAGTTTCATTTTCCCTCCGCTCGTTTACTTCCTCCGCTAGTTTCCGGATCTCTCTGTGATCCTCGGTGTCCTCGCCCCGGTCATCCTCTGGGTAAAAGGTGGCGGCGAGTAATGCCGCTGAGTCGCCCTCCGTCATGTATATTATTTCTGCGCAGTGGTCATCTTTCATGAACCGATCTATAACTTCAGTGATGTTGCTTGTGTTCAAGCGGCAGCTGTAATTGAAAGAAGAAGAAGAAAGAAAGAAACACTATTTATTTGTCACAGACACAGAACAAGTACAACATATCAAAAATAACAAATCGCAAGGCATAGCATTAGTCTGTGACAGATTATGTAGTTAGGTACATACTCAGCTATATTGTTGCATTGTGGTAGTGTCCACAATTCATTCATACATTCATTCCTGGTGGCGCAGCGACCCAAAGTGAGTCTTGACCTCCGACACAAGATCTTTCCATTTTTCCCTGTCGTGAATAAATCCCTTCCAGTCCAATTTACGAAGTCCTGCTAAGTCTCGTTGGAAGTGTCCACAATACAACACTGGTATTCTATGTGAACTTACGAAAAAAAAAACATTAATTCAAGAAACACAGAATTATACGACTTGCGTTCTATAATTCTATGATGTTTAAAGAGACTTCAACACGTATGTATAAGAGTTATTTTGACCTAGATAATACATAAGGTTTATCCAGTCCTCAGCCTGGTCATTTACTCGCTGACCACGTTGGCCGGTGGCAGGTTTAAGTAATGAGCACAGATGCGTAGGCAGTGAGGTCGCTCATTGATTCCACCACACAGCCCACATTAATCATGCTGATGGGGACTACCACGGGTTACGTAGCTCGATTCACATCGGCTCGGTCGACATCCAGCACTTTTATTGATGTTGACTGACTTGTGACTTGTTAGTCTAATGTCTAGTGAACCTGACTGCTAAGCCAGAAGTACACAGATTACTTATATTATTATGTGTATAAAGATAATTTATCTATAAAGTATCTGGATGACAGAATTTATTTTGACGTTCATAAATGGCACTTGAAATGTATTTATACTGAACTGTATTTAACAATATAAGTATATAAGTGTGTTTATCAGCTATCTTATTGTGTGTTTATACCTTGTGTGGTTTATTCCAGGATACATCTATTATATTGAACACGGAGAGGGCGTGTATGCAATGAGTGCGTCAAAACTTCGATCGAATCGAGGTGAGTCGTGAGGCGGCTAATCTCGTAGTAGCCCCAAGCAACCAGTACTACACTTGTACAATAGATAGTTGTGTCGTTATATTGATACACTAGCTGACCCAGCGAACTCCGTATCGCCTTTTTAAGAGTTTTTATTCAATTCATTTTTTCCAAGCCCCTTTTCCAAAGTTACCATTGTCTTAGCGCTTAATTTCTTATCATTTCAGAGTCTATAAATGATGAACAAACAAACATAGATTGTTATGTAATATTGAATTCCCCATTCCTTAAAATATAGGAGACGATACCAACATCGACTTAAAAAAAAATCCCGTCCTTTGATCACGATATAGATGTTGTATTTGGATTCACCAAACCTTAAATCATTAGAGACGACACCCATATTGATTTTTTAATTTTTTCCCATCCGCCATCTTTAATTTCCCATCCACCATCTTGAATCACGAAATAGATGTTGTATTTGGATTCCCCATCCCTTTAAATATCGGAGACGATAACCATATTGATTTTTTTTTTAATTTTCTTCCGCCTTCTTTGATCACGAAATAGATGGTGTTTTTTAATTCCCCATTCCTTAAAATATCGGAGACGATACCCATATCGACTTTAAAAAAAATCCCGTCCGCCATCTTTGATTTCCTATCCGCTAATTTTGATCACGAAATAGATGTTGTATTTGGATTCTCCATCCCTTAAATCATCAGAGATGATACCCATATTGATTTTAAATTTTTTCCCATCCGCCATCTTTGATTTCCCATCCACCATCTTGAATCACGAAACAGATGTTGTATTTGGATTCCCCATCCCTTTTAACATCGCAGACGATACCAATATTGATTTTTTTAATTTTCCCATCCGCCATCTTTGATTTCCCATCCGCCATCTTTGATCACGAAATAGATGTTGTATTTCGATTCCCCACCCCTTAAAATATCGACGGCGATACCCATATTGATTTTTAAAATTTTCTCATCCGCCATCTTTGATTTCCCGTCCGCCATCTTGGATCACTAAATAAATTTCATATTATTAATCAGCGTCCCGAAAATCTCGAAAACGATACCCATATAGATTGTATCCTATTCGTTTAGCCTTTTCTTGCCTATGACCCAACCCTTCCCCTTCTCGTTTGACCATTTTATTATTTTTGTCTAGCCCCTAAAAGTTGTGGCGTAATTTTATATAGCCTTTAGCCTTTCGGAATAATCGAGCTATCATAGGCAAAAACAACTTTTAAAATCCGACTGCTAGTTCCTGAGATTAGCCGACATTATCTTTTAGCCTTTTTAGCCTTTTGCCCGGCCCCAAAGGGTCGAAGCGCTATGTTATATAGCCTATAGCCTTCCGGAATAACTGGGCTATCGTATACAGAAAGAATTATTCAGATCCGACCGGTAGTTTCTGAGATTAGCGCGTTCAAACAAACAAACAAACACCGCTTTATTATATTAGTATAGATTGTGGGTTTTCTGTGACTGCCTCGTTGGTCTCGCGGCATAATTATGTGCGCGTGGGATTGGGAGGTCTCGGGTTCGATTCCTGGGTCGGGCAAAGTGTTATTGGGTTTTTCCGTTAGGAAATTCTCAGTAGCAGCACGGAGTCCTGTAATACCGGTACGGCAATAGGCTCGCCCCCTATTACGTGGGACCTAAAAATTCCTGGCGAAATGTAGGTGTAATATTACACCTCTGCCTACCCCTTCAGGGATACAGGCGTGAGTCTGTAAATAAAAAAATAAATAAATAAATTGTGGGTTTTGTTAAGCAATACGTATTGTTTAGAATGCACTCAGGGTTCCTATTTTATATTCTAACTGTAGTTATTCAATTCGACTTTGACAATTGTGTCGTATAGGTAACAATTAGAAAAGGCTTCGTTAGATTAGCTTTTTGTGCGATGTAAACTTTTGTCTAAATATGTTTACACCCACCAGTAGTATTACGACAGCTCGCAGACAAACAACGAGTTTTTTACCTATTACCTTATTTACCTATTAGTTCTCGCATCATTAAACAACTTCCAGAAAACACCATGTAAGAATAATGAGAGCAAAGCGCCGGCAAATGAACAGGTGATCGCCTCCAGCATTTCATTCATAGTACAAAACCATAGATATCCAAGGGATGTGTCCACATTGCGTAAAAGGTGTCGCCGTATCTATTCAAATGACACAGCACCAGTTAGTCATTCAGCTGCTATGAAAATATACAAATGATAGCGCGCAGGCAAATATTTGCTGATAAAGAGTGCAGAATTTACTCAAGCAAGACATCACTCTCTAAAATATATACATTGGGTTTTGACCGTATATAAAATATATACGGTCAAAACCCAACGATTTGGGAACGCAGATAGATGGCAGGAAGTAGGTACGTTTAGGAAAACTTACTCTACTGCTCTCACATGAGAGCACGCTATACATATAGCGACAAGCCGAACGAATCGTGTTGAACCCACCAAGTCTGATACTACCTTTAGTATCTAAAGTAATATTGACGATTCTTTATTCGTCAGTGGCATACAAACATATTGAGTCGTATAGTAACTGATATGGTTTACGGAAATGACGTTACAAACATTGAAAAATATCTATTTATTCTAGACCAAAC
Organism: Euclidia mi; assembly: GCA_944739405.2. Taxonomy (NCBI): domain Eukaryota; kingdom Metazoa; phylum Arthropoda; class Insecta; order Lepidoptera; family Erebidae; genus Euclidia; species Euclidia mi. The sequence continues at coordinate 61,615,269 of OX123190.2, forward strand.
CATAAATTAATTATCATTTAGCTTTAATATAAAATACCTTAGCCTTTAGCGACTTGCATGCATTATATAGAAAGCCTGTCTTTTCACGACGATGACCTATGAAGCAGAAGAGAGATATCTACAGCAATAAGTAGGAATTATCCCTCTTTAGACCTTTAAAAGATATCATTCAACGATTTTCATATTTAAATTAGTAAAATACTCACAACAAAACAACTCTAGAAAGCTATACCGAATTTTTTTTCCACAATGACTAAACAACCTTGGCAGTTCAAGTACACATCTCCCAATTTCATCCACATCCACATGTCAACCCGTCAAAACTTCGCCTCCACATACTACCGTATTCAGTAAACCACCCACCCTAAGTGAGTACAATTAACTTGAAAAACGTACGAACCTGATCGAAATCCAAACCGTAAAGTTGTATACATACTGATAAATAAAGGCACTATACACGCGTTTTGCATTACTCTTTTGGTTTGTAGTAAATTAGTCTTTGGATTGCGAAGACATTACAACTGAACTAGTACATTCAACAACAATTATTTTGATAATAGTTTGATGTTAATATGTTCAAATATAATTCACACACGGTCAACTGATACCAAACTAGACAGAGCTATAGTTTTATTGTGATAATTACTGAGGTGACAGATACTAACATTTTAAATAGGTATAGGTATGCATGTTATGGATAAATAATACAGAGAAATTAATCATTCCGATATCACACAAAGATTTATCTCGTGTGGGAATCAAACCTACGACCTCCATAGCAATCTAGAACATTTGCCATGCAACTTTTCACAACAATATTGCTATTATAATATTCTACCAATAAACTGGAGTAGCTCTATGCTGATTGGAAAAATAATCTCCACTTCACACAAAAAAGGTAACTGTAATATAATTTAAAGTACGAAACTGTACCCTCAGCTCATAATTGTTGCTCAGAAAGGAGCCTCTCCCCATGCCCGATCGGTATCCAATATTCAAAACTGCGTACACGACTTAAAATGCTTCCCACGCTACCCTTGATACCGAAGTGTCGAAATTTTATAAAATGTTTAATAAGCAGAAATTGAGACGATACTGATTGCAAGATAAAAGACGAGTAAAATAGATTAGCATCTCAGAATCAGAGGCGTGATATCTTATTAAGGGCTGTGAATGAAAATGTAGTATCACCAACCTATTCCAAGACATTTATTAAATACCTTACAAAGTAAAGAGGCACAGAAAGGATTCTTAGTTGCATAAATTTTATGCTTCAATGTCACGGTAAATGACTACATGGACTATTTGGGTGTATTATACATACATTTATCTTTCTGACATCCAAAGCTATTACATAACTGTTCGGAGAAAAGTACGCAAGGCGTAACACATGCAATCTAAGCATATACAATTAGAGTATAACGGTTTTACAAACACTGAGACTGTTTACGGAGACCTGCTTCTGCATAAGCACCCTCAATGTCTGTTGAGAGGCATTTTAAGCGCATTTCCTCAAAGATTTAAGAGGGGTTTAACGTTTCTATTGAGACTCGTTTAATGTGCGGCGGGAAAGGAAAACGTTCCTTTTTATTAAGGTGGCAACCATACGAGTACGGTTTGCTTGATAACAAGCAGTTATCACTTATGAACACTTGCAATGTGATGTCATTGCTCGGGTATTGTACTGATATCCTAAAAGAGGAGTGGGTGGGTCACCCGTCGTAATGAACAAAAGTGAATTAATACTCTGTTTCAGAAGAGATGACGTAGTAATCCAAGCACTTGTCTGACCCTCTAGTACTGCGCCATTTATCGAGAGCTCGAGGTAACCTACGCTTAGTGTCATTCAGAAACAGATGTTTCGAGTCTGGGCTTTTTTGTGTCCATTGAATTAATTTTCTTAAAGTCCTCCGCGAGATAAATTTCATTCCCAGTCTACTCAGAGATCAGTTTAATTACATAGATAATACATATACAATAACTTAAATAGATACCCTCAACCATGAAAAAATACATATTTTACCCACAGTTAGTCAATGTTGATCATTCAAGTGATACACCGAACCAACCCCTAAAAGATCTTTTACAGCACCCATCAAATTTTAGCACCGTTCTCAAATAGTCTATCCGTTTAAACGAGAGCTCAAAAATCATTCGAATTCATAATAAAGAACACTGCGGGAAGTCATTTTCACAGATCTTGAGTGATTGAATATTTTAATATCTATTTATTTATAGTCTCACGCCTGTATCCCCGAAGGGGTAGGCAGAGGTGTAAATATTACACCCACGTTTCGCCATGAATCTTTAGGTCCCACGTAATAGGGGGCGAGCCTATTGCCGTTACGGGGCACATCACCAGACTCCGGGCTGCTACTGAGTATTCGGAAAAACCCCGTAACACTTTTGCCCGACCCGGGAATTGAACCCGAGACCTCCGATCAGCAGTCGCATACGCTATCCACTGGACCACGGAGGCAGTGCTTTAAAATCTACTGGATAACGCGTTTTGGCTACATCTTAAATGAAGTCAAACTTTCTTTGAGATTTATTTAGGCTTAGCCTGTTGTGGGCAATTTTTATAGCAAGTATGACGACCGGTTGACACAGCGGGAGTGTAAGCGACTGCTACGCCGATGGTCGCGGGTTCGATTCCCGCTCAAGTCAAACGTTTGTGTGCATGAACATGGATGTTTGTATTGGTCTGGGTGTTTATATGCATAATATGTATGTATTAACAGAAAAAAGTATGTCTATCCATTGTCAGGTACTCCATAGTACAAGCTCTGCTTAGTTTGGGACTAGATGGTGATGTGTGTATGTGGTCGAATATTATATTATTATTATATATAGTTTTTAAATTTATATCAATCTGAAAGCCAATTTTTGTATTTTAAATGACATTGAAACCATATTTTGAACGCAATGAAATTATATTTTTAATTGACTCATAATCGGTATTCTGCAAATTTTATGTCATTATCGTCTAATTTGACATCTATAGTTCGATGTTGACACATTGTTCAATTAACGATCTAGTCACGATAACATTCCAATAACATTCAAATATCAGTTAATTTAGGAGAATACCATTTATGACAGAGACATTAGATCGAAACCGCATTTTGAACAAATATAATTATTAGGAGAATTGGGACTTTTTTTTTTGGTAGGTTAAAGTTACCTACACACGTTCATTTAAAAGCAAGGGAACAACGTTCAACCGTTTTTAAAAATCGGTGTGGTTATGAATTTGGTTGTTTTTTTAAGCTTGTTACCTCAGCATTCCGCTTTTTTACAGATTTCGGTTTTTTTTTATGTTATACTTCCCATTAGGTCCTACCTAAGATAGAGGAATTTTTGAAGTCAACTTTGTGTAATATTTCTAATTGCAATTAGTTTTATAAAAAAGTAGGTATTAGATATAATACTACATGACAATATTCATAGCTAGTCCACAATGCCAGCCAATTGATTATGCCTACAATAAACAGTGTTTGTAAAGTAATTAAGCAGAGTAAGTAATTCTCGTTTGTCTAGACACCGTACAATCCTTGCAGTAACAGAATTAAAAAATCTGCGTAAATATACTATTGGTGAACAGAATAACTATGAATATTAATTCCGAACCTATTTTTTTCGTTACTTCAAAGCTCTCTTATCAGATCATCATCTAGCAATAGGTATGTACCTACATACCTACTTATACAAATTATAAAAGAGCATTAAATAGCAGTGAACTCTTGGAAAGAATCATATCATGTAAGGGCAACGATGTGACTAGTGGAAATACCAACAGATTGTCATGCAGAAGGTATCGGGTTCGAATCCACGGCGCGCACCAATGACTTTTCGGAGTTCTGTGCGTATTGAATTGTTAATTATCGCTTGTCCCGTGTCTCGAAGAGCACGCTAATCCGTCGGTCCCGATTGTCATGAAGATCTTTGACAGTCGTTATAGGGAGTCTAAACCATGGAATATCGCTATCCCTTCGGGTTGCGGAGGTCAGACAGGCGGTCACTCCGTGGAAAAGCTATTATTCAGTCAAATGTGGTTAGACTAGTAAGCTGACCCCAGGTTAAAACTGGGATAACGCTAGCAAAATGATGAACTCTTACAAAGATTCATGTCACTTGATAGCAGGCTGCTGACACAAAAACTAAGATTTTATTTCCTACAAGCCTAAAATGTTCGCTACCTCAAACGCGCAATACTAATGTTATCCTCAAACGTCACGAGTTATAAATATATACACAATCCTAATAAAAAAAACTGTCAATATAAAGGGAGAAAGGTCGATACAGGGCTAATCTGCGGTCTGTAAGGAGGCTTTACCCACTATCGGAACACGCAAAACTGACATTTATGTGTCAGTGAACGTCCCCCGGCGTTTGTAATAAACTACCTCGAAATACACGGCTTATAAGACAGGCGAACGATTTCATAGTGCCGAATTTGCAATTTAAGATACAGGATTTATGTATTTTTGTCGATCGTGACTCAAACTTGTCAGTAATCTGATAATTTTGAGACAACAATCAAAATTTTCAATTATATATTTTGTATTGATCTCAAAAATATGGACTTTCAGGTGATGTAGATAGGTCCTAATAGACTTTATAAGCTTATGTCATATACCTATTAATATATCAAAAGTAAAATGTTGGTCTTCAGCCAACATAATATCTACCAAGGTTATTCATATCATTAAAGGCGTGTGATATGCTTCGAGTAACCAATAACATACATACTACGCAAAATTCGGTCGCTAGAAATTCCATTAATTAAAACTTACAAAAATATAATCATACTGTTATTCTACTTTTGTCTTTATTAAAATATGATTTCCAAATAATATTTTTAAATATGAATACCGTTCATCCATAAATTCTTGTTAAAAGTGAATTCATGAATAATCATGTAATTGGTATCATTGAACCCACGAGCTCCTCTCAAGACCACAAATTGGATGCCTTAACCTCTGATGAAATTTATTTGCTTTACAAGTTTATAAGCAAAATCAAAGTCAATCAAGCTTAAATAAAAGAACCGCAAAATTGTTTGCAAAGTTATCTCAAAGACGCCGAAGTTAAGTGGAATATTAAATTCATTGATTGATTCATTCAATTTTGTTATTCAATTAAAATCAAATAATCAATCAAATAACAGTTGAAGAATTTAGTTTTAATATAAAGTTGTTATTAATTTATTTGTTTAGTTATATTAAGTAATCAATTTGCTTGAGTTGTGTACACTAATTGCTTAGGTCATTTAAGTGCAAGATTTACACTAATTATATGTTTTAGTACACGTTTTAAACTAGTTACTGGATACTAGATACTGTAATCAGCACTATTAAGTAAAACCTATTCGCGTTGAAGTGTTCATGGAATTAAGTAGTAGGCTTAGAAAGTGCTAGAAAAATGAATATTAAAACGTACGAACAAAGGTTTTAAAGGTTCTATAAAATAGTTGATTAGTGTATTGAATGCCAACGATAAGCGTTTCGAACTGTTGCCTAATTAAAAGTTAATTTTGTTGTTCTGATGAAGTAAGCCTGAATATTTTTGAAAACATTTAAGTAACACCTACACACGCCTCGAGGAAACATTTTTTATGCAATTCTACCCGAAAAGGCAATACTTACCTACCTATATTCCTACTTATGACATATCATAATTGTCAGTTCTAACCTTAAACGTTATTGAAGTAAAGGAAATTTATAAAAGGGTTCCGAAATGCTTATAAATTACTGATGGCAACTATTCTATCTACAGTCATTGCTCCTAAATATGTTTCTGCGCTTAAAATACAATACCTACTTTTATAACTATTACCTAACAACATTATATCAGTCACAAGAAATATTAGAATATTAATAATAAATTATAAAACAACTCGCTCAATTCTGCATTAAAATAAAATCAAACAAAATTATCAAACCACACATTACGCAATCCGTAACATTAAAACAGAGCGCATGTGAAAAATTGTATACTAGCACAGTGGTTCAAGCTGTGCCGGCAATCGGCGAAGTGGTTGGAACGAGGTCAGAGTAGCCACGGAAATAGAGCACTCCACGATCGCGACTTCTAGCGGTAATGACAACATCTGGCTTAATGATTTTAGGGGCTTAAAGCCTCTTTTGGGCTGTTTGATAATGTGGTGTTAGGACGTATCTGTACTAGTATAATAAATCTGAAGAGTTTGTTTCTTTGATTGAACGCGCTAATCTTATCTTAAAAATAAAAAGAAATATCACGAACTACTGGTCCAATTTGTATAATTATTTTTGTGTTGGATAGCCCATTTATCTAGGAAATAGAGCACTCGACGATCACGACTAGCGTTATTCACAACATCTGCCTTAATGATTTTAAGGGTTTAAAGGTTATTTTGGGGTGTATGATGATGTCGTTTTTAGAAGTACATATTTTGTATTAATTATGTTCTTTACTCGACTATTTTGCCTATGTGTAGACGTACCTAATATAGATCATTTGTGCCGTAAACCGAATATAAAACTTGTATGGCGGCAGATTTGATAAACACTAACACAATTATCATATTTACAACAATAAATAACAAATACAAAGAATACTCATATAATAATGAGGTATAATAGGAAGTAGCACCATGCTGATTTTAGTATAAGTATAAATAGGCTGGCTCGACCGGGGACGTATTACCCTTTCACAGAATATCTAACAGACGTCAATTAAGAGTAACAGTATCTATTTTGTTCCACTTCTGTGGAAAAAATCCCCCTTTCCTTCTCCTTCATTTCGCTCCTCCTCCTATTTCTGATCCTACCCAGTCGGCCACGCATTAAAGCTCTTCTGTGGTTGCGGATTTCCATGAATGGAGGTAATCTCTTAACATCAGGCATCAGTCTGCTCGTTTCATTATTGCTGCGCCTCCAGTAATAATAGAAACAACAACAAAATGTATGTATGTTTAATCAAAAAGTTATTTATCAAGCATTGAATGCGTTTTAATGTTAATTGAGATTAACTCACCTTTAGAAAATATCTTACTATTATATAATTATCGTTATGCCCTATTATTCTAAGATAATAAAGTTTATCCCAGAATAATAACGCAAACTAAAACTACTGTTGGAGAACCCATCTACATAACATGCTTTATTTCATGCAATAATCTCCTGTGAATGCAGAACAGTTATTATTTCGATGGTTAACCGCATCATTTTGAATAACCCTCCAATATTTATTGTTTTGGAAAGCGCTTTGATCTAACGAATGCGGCAAACCAATTAACAATATCGCCTTTATTATAGAGTATCATAAAATGTTCATATTTACAGATAATAATAAAATAGATTTAATATTACAATCGGTATTCACGATATACATACCGACTTATATTATAAAGCAGAAGTGTTAGTTCGTTTGGTTGAACGCGCTTAACTCAGGCACTGCTGGTTGGATTAGAATAGTATTATTATATTCTTTGAATAACTAATTATGTTACCTAACATCACCCTATAACCGACAGGTGCAGAGCGGTAGCCGGAAATAACGCGGGTATAACCAGAGCTCAGCTCGTATTACAATGGGTATTCACAATTTTTTTATCTGTATCGGTATAAAGTCAAAGTAAAGTCAAAATCCTTTATTCATTTAGATCACAAAGTGACACTTATGAACGTCAAATTTAAACATTAATACTTTATGCTTCTACATTTACATTTACCCATTGCCAAGTTCACAAAGCAAGTGCGTAGAACCACGAGAAAGAACGGGCAATAAAACTCACGGTCACTCTTTTTCATCGCCAGGTTTTTAATAATACATAACAATTAAACTTTTGTAAGCTGCTGCAACTGCAGCGTTGCAACCTTCTATGTTACTTGTATATATTTACTATTATTTACTGTACATAATACTTAAGCACAACGACAACCCAGCCTACTAGACGACAGACGTAAGGCGAACACTTTCTGACAACACGTTAGACTTATACGTCTTACATTAGACCAATCCCAACACTAGTTATGAATTATGACGTACCGCAAATTTGAACTGGCCAATTAGAATGCATTTTTGTAGCCCTCTTCGCCCCGCAAACCTCACCGCTTTGGCAGAATTATTTGTTTGTTAGTTGGTTGGGTTGTCGTTGCTCAAGCATAATCAAGTTAAATTGTGATGTTCATTTATGTGTGTGTATGTATATTAATTGTGAAGGAAATAACAGGGATGTAAATCCGGATAATTACCAGTAATGCAGATAATTGCACAAGTTGTGCATTAATTTTGGTGATAGCTTCGTCACTTGACAAAGTGATTATTATACATACTGGCTTAGATAGCTTATCCTTTAAAACCTGATTGGTTTACGTTTGTATCGTGGTCAGCGATTCAAGTTTGATGTGAAAGATATAGTGAAGTTATTAATAGCTTATTTTTAAAGGTATCTATCTCCTACGAAAGGAATCTTTTTGTGTCACTTGTGTAGGTTTACAAATAAAACATTCAAGCAACCGACTCACAGGAACTGTAGACCCAAAACAGGAATTTATGGATACAAAATGTTGTCTTCTGTAGTCTTTAATAAATCGAACCGATTAGACCACTACGTGATCCGTGCAGCTTGAGACAGGTTTTCTACTTCAGACAAGTTTATAGCGATTGCTTTAACATTTGTACTACCGAAGAGTAATCTTTTACTAAACCAAGAAATATATTTGATTCTCTGTTCTCTTTTATTTGACCACTACAGCGACTACTCCCTGTCATGCACACGACTACCCATAAAACAAAACAACACCGCTATCCACATAGCAGTAAACATTTCATTTATGTTAAATTCCCACCGTTTTATAGTAGTTCACGAGACAACGGTCTTGAGTATGATTTAAAGGCTGAATTTACTAGGACTATAGAGCGTCATAATTATATATTATGACGACGACTAACCCTCGCGTATTGTGATAAAACCTTGGTACTTGAAATTCATGTTTCATTCTGCCTATCTATCGCTGTATACCGTACATGCCCAAATCTACACTTAAACACACGCAGAATATCTATATCTTCTAAGTGATAAGTAAATTTTGGCAGTAATATTTCAAAGTACAATGTAATCATTTTATATCTAATGTATAGTAGAAATAAAATAAGTGCTTTCTGAATTACATAGCCAATTACTTACTTGCAAACGGATGCCATGCACACATGACTTAATGCCAATGGCCAACGGAAAAATTACCCTATTATAAAGGTTTAATGCCATCAGAGATCTGAGTTTGGGCACGGAGCAGAAACGGTGAAGACGCATTACATGCATACCTTTCCTATGATTGATGATGTAGCCATGGTTTTTATGGCGCCAAGGCGTGTCTGTGCACTGAGATTATTGCATAAATAACATTGGGTCCTCGAGTTGCGATGCAGATTGTATCCTGTACACTCATATTCACGCAAATGCATTAATTTTATGAGCATTTTGGGTTAGCAAGTAAAGTAAACAATATTTTGGAAAACAATGGAAGAATAGAGAAGAGTTTCCAATTGTGAGAGTAGAGTTTCTAATAATATGATGGCCGGTGGGCGAAGCAGGAGTGTAAGCGACTGCTACGTCGAAGGTCGCGGGTTCGATTCCCGCTCAAGTCAAACATTTGTGTGCATGAACATGGATGTTTGTCTTGGTCTGGGTGTGTCTATGAATAATATGTATTTATTTACAAAAGAAGTATATATATGTATGTTTATCCATTATCTAGTACCCATAGTACAAGCTCTGCTTAGTTTGGGACTAGATGGTGTTGTGTGAATGTAGTTAGAATATTATTATATTATTTTACTATAAATTGGATATTAAAACATTAAAGAATTGCATTCATTATTAAATAATGATCTTATATTGAACTTCTAACATCACAGTGTGACATCAAAAATGAGAGAATATGCTTACCTAATATTTAAAGTGCATCACAATTTTATTTCAAGAAGTAAAGTGGCTTATAAGATGATCTAGGGACAAAGATTGAGAAGGGAATGAAGAAAGACCAAATACGAAAGAGGTGTATCAAGTAAAAATTAATGGAAATGCAGAGGTCGAAGGGGACGCCCAAGATGGACGTACCTCGAATAGGTAATGTTTTGAAAAAGGGCATGCCTGATATGATTAATAAGTGTCGAGGAGGCGAAATAGGTGCATTTCGTTTCTGCTGACGCTTCTGGAAGATAAGCGTGAACATAAAGTATATGCGCGTGAAGATATAGATAGAAGTAAATTACTATATGCACAGTATCACAACTTTTATGACATATGGAGACACTACGCCGTAAAAGCAGTTTAACGTAAGCTATACATAACATTTATTAGTATGATGATGGATAGATAAAGTACGTTTTTATGACTCTTGTAGAAAGAGAGAACTTCACTTACTTATAATGGTATCTCTTTCGTGATTTTTCGTCTTGATTATTTGACAGCTTTCAAGCTCAATGGCACATTCCATCATCTCTCTGTCTCTATTTAACGCAGAGCTTATTACATTTATCTCTATATTATAATTATTTGACTGGAAAGTTGTGAACGGTGTACATTTTATTTCTAAAAGCATTTGTCGGAAGGTTCCGCATAAAACATGCCTCAAGCAATCATGATATTATCTTGTTATATGTATATTTATAAAAAAAATTGAAATGCGACTTTCACTCCAATGTTTTTATTTACGGACACTGTTATATGCAACTGACATTTTACTAATGAATAGAGTTACTACACGCAGGAAATCAGCATTTCTTGGAATTAACATTACATAATTTTATTTCTTACTAGTTTTTGTGGGCAGCTTCGCCTACGTAATTATTTGATATTATTAGTTGTATTTTGGCTTAGTTAGTTCGCATAACATTAGCAATCTGTCGTTACGAATATCCTCATATTAACACGTTAACAGTGCAGATATAAATTATTAAAATACGCCTCACGTGCAAATATGTTTTGCGGAAATTTAAAAAGATAAGCATAGGTAATGACATATAACATACGTAAAAGAAAAAAATATAATGCCCCTTATCATTTTTAGGGTTCCGTAGTCCACAAGGAACCCTTATAGTTTCGTCATGTCCGTCCGTCTGTCCGTCCGCAGCCTAGCTCGAAGACGGCTGGTGCTAGAAAGCTGACATTTGACATGAATATAGACATCCTATATTGCAACAAAGTTACTAATTAACTGTATAATAAAATTTAGGAAAATATTTTTTTTAAGGGTATCTCCCATACATATATAGTGAGGTTGAATATTTTTTTGGTCGAGTACCCCATTGTGTGGGGTATCATTAGATAGGTTTTAAAAAAATATTATTAGTTTGCTCAAATCATTTTTCGATTTCGTGATTGGTTGGTCAAATATCAAGTTTTGAAGTGAAAAAAATTGTTAGACTCAATGTCCCCCTCCATCTGCCGGCTAAACTATTAATTTGGAAGAGGTGAAAAAAATCACTAATGTAGTACATATAACGAATTTAAAAGGAAAACTATCACGGCTAAGTAGACATCACTAGTTTACGAGTAATCGTCGGTTAACTTATAAATACCTATTTCTGTGAGTTTACATTGGGGGCGCTGGCTTAATCTTAAAGGTGCCCGTTTTTAGTCCCATGTGAAACAGAAGTTATTATCAATAATGGCCATTATGGGCAACTACGGAACCCTACATTGCGCGTGGCCCGACACGCACTTGGCCGGTTTTTTTAGTATTTTTCAGGTGAGCCAATTGTGGTGCACTGACGTGCACGCTATAGATTTCGTGCCCCATGTATGTGCCACTCACGTGTACTTTTTTCTCATTCATAAAAATGTGGGTAGAATCTAACATTTATGCCGATCCATTAGATGATAACGCGCGTATGAATAAAAGTTTTCGAAACTAAGTAAGTTTTTACGAATTCGTGACGCTCCAGTCATAGCAAGTGTTTTCGATTTCTTTTATTTTGGTTTTCATCTAGGTTCATTATGGAACGTTCGAGGCCGATATCTTCATTGCCTTTGACGAAAAAGGAGTTATAGAAGATAGTGATGATGAAGAGAATGTTGTAGAACAATTGGAGGAGTCAAAATATAGCTGTTACAATAATTAGTTCATTCGTTATTTCATCTTTTAATTATTTTTTTTCTATAAAAATTGGTTTCATTTCCAACCTCGATTGTCTGGCAACACTGACGAAATTTCGGTCAGATTTTTGGACATTTTAATATATGGTTCATTGCTCATACGTGTATATCATAAAAACTGGCGCAGTTGGTACGTGCAAACTCAAAAAAAGCATTCCATTGATATAGACTCGTGGCTCATTTGTGGTGCACGCACGTGTGATGATGTCTTCAAAGTGGCCCACATGCGGTAAATGCACTGTGAAGGTGTTAAAATTTAGGCGCCACTTCTATATTTTTATTTAAACAGTACGTATATGTACTGTAAAATTCGTTATTTTTGGAGATTACACCGACTGGTGTAATGCCAACCAATGTGGACAGTTTAATGTTATCTCTATCTTTGCAAGATTTTCAACGCTTTAAAGGTTTGTCCTAAATTGTCCTTCTCGGCTAGCGCTGACTCTTAAAATAATAAGTTATAAACAGTATATAGTACTTACCTACGCATATATTTTTTTTATTACAAAATTATTTCTATGATTGTTTCTTGACGTTTTTCTTTTTATTTTTATTCAAATATGTATAATAATAATAATAATCATCATCTTTATTGTAAAAATTCCAAAGAAACTACAATAATGAATCTATGTATGTACATTGTAAAGATTTAAAGTCGACTATGGTTTAAAAAAAGACTTTTAAAGAAGTTACCTACACAATACATGTCTTTATTTATGAAAGCTTCAAGAAAATGAAATGACTCGGCCAGTCTTTAATAAAATCCAACACAACATGTCGCTAAACTTGACGAGTCGGCGCCCTTATGTTGAAAGTTTTAAATTACGATGTGTTTTGATTTGAGTAAAGGATTGCTCAGAGACGTTATTACTTTAATTCTATGAGCAAACATGTCTTGTTTCTTTGATTTACGAAGAATAGCTGATGACTGAAGTTGTAGGATTAAAACTTTCAATACATTTAGGTCCATAGATAAATTTTGTGACAGAATGTTACACAAACCTTTTTCTTTTAGAACATTATGCTCATATTGAAAGATGTTCGACTCAAGTCGTTCTTTCATTGCGTAAGACGTATACGCGTTATATTAGTATAACGCGTATACGTCTTACGCAATGAAAGAACGACTTGAGTAGCTTTTGCCTGCTGTTTCGCACGCGTAAATTTAGTTTTTTACTTTATTTAAGTGATTCCATTGAAAAAATAAAAGGTTTTACACAAACTTTGATCCCCTTATCTACCCTCTTAGGGAAAAATTCCAAAATAAATGTCTTTGTGTTCGGTAACGTCATTTGCGGATCCAAAAAAAAGTATGAAGTTAATCTCTTGAAGGCATAAAAAGGTTCTATGCAAAGTATGACTTTTTTATCACTTAGGATAAGAATTTCCAGAAAGACATTATTAGTGTTCACTAACTTCATTTGAGGAACCAATATACAACATTTGAAGTTAATATAACCGCTTGACCGCTAGCGCCAATTCCCCGAATTTGCTCGACCGCTCACGTTCTAAACAAAATGTCGCGCCGCCGCTCGCCAGATGGGCGCGCTAACATAAACATTTATTGTTGATAAGTCGGTAACATGAGTAAGTTGAAGTGATGTTTTTCTTCAACCTTATAAATGACTCGTTCAAGTCGTATGAATTCTTTGTTGATATTTAGTTTATAAATTATATCGATTTACTTAGATATATATATACTTAGCAGCGAACATTGACTATCGTTGAAAAAAACACTTTGTGTATTTTAAACAGGATTATTTTAAAAAGTAAATCGATGACATACATATTTTATGAGTTTTCACTGTAGAGGGATTCTATCTACACCGAATTAAATAAAAAAAACATGTATCATAGTATAAAAATATTTAATTACACGCATACCATTAGCACGTAATCACGGAATGTTCATCGGCACGTAATCACGTAATCATGAATTTTTCGTTCCGGGTTAACGATTTTAAGACTCGCTTCCTATTTTTAGCATGAAGAAATGTTCAATGATTTGGATAGAACAGAGAAAAAGGATTTAAAACATTACGTAATAGAAAGAAACAGTAAATTCAGACCGAGTATAGCGCTGTAACCACAAAGGGAAAATAGTCACTTGTGCACGGTCTACGGCATTTCGAAAAAGGGAGAATAGTCACTTGTGCGCGGTCAACCGGCTATTGAAGGAATTAAAAGTTTCATTTAAACTCTGAAAACCTGTTTAACCCGCAAAAGGGAGGTTATTCCAAAAATCCTCTCTTAGTGCGCTCCTATACACCTCTAAAAACATACATGGGAAATTTAACTAACTTGCGCTCAGTAGTTTCGACTGTAGCATGTCTGTCAGTCAATCAGTAACGCAAGGATTTTATATATTAAGAAGATTAATTAAATGTTGATATAACACATTATTATATTCTCTGACTGCCTCCGTGGTCCAGTGGATAGCGCATGCGACTGCTGATCGGAGGTCCCGGGTTCGATTCCCGGGTCGGGCAAAAGGTTTACTGGGTTTTTCCGAATAAGTAGCAGCCCGGAGTCTGATGATGTGCCCGGTAACGGCAATAGGCTCGCCCCCTATTAATTAGGTGGGACCTAAAAATTTATGGCGAAATGTGGGTGTAATATTTACACCTCTGCCTACCCCTTCGGGGACACAGGCGTGAGACTATAAATAAATTATATTCTCTGTTAAGGATCACTTCGCAAAGTGTTGTTCGCAATAAGTCTACGTAATAGTCCGTTTTGAAAACGAATACTTTCAAAATACATACATACATAGACTCACGCCTGTTTCCCGGAGGGGTAGGCAGAGACTACGGAACGCCATTTGCAACGATCCTGACATATCTCTCTTGCTTCATTCACTCCCATCAGATTCCTCATGCATGATCTTCTGTTCAGGGTACTTCTAACCTGCCCTGTTTTTAGGATGTCTCCAATCTGGTCAGAGAACGTCCGCCAAGGTCTTCCCCTTCGTCCTGTCCCATTCACACTTGCCTTATATATCTTCTTTGTCAGTCTTTCGTCATCCATCCTCTCCATGTGCCCAAACCATCTCAACATGCCTTTCTCGATGCTTGTCACTACATCTTCTTTTATCCCACACCACTCTCGTATCACACAATTCTTTACTCTGTCAGTCAAAGACACACCACACATACTTCTCATCGCATTTATTCTACTTTCATGACTCTTCTGCCATACCCAACTTTCACTACCATACATAAGTGTAGGTACCAACACCCCTCTATGCACAGCCAAAAGTGCTTTTTGGATACATTATGACTGTTCATAAAAGCTTTCATACTCCATTCACCCTATTACCTGCATTAACTCTTCTTTCAATATCTTCCTTCATTCTTACCATTCCTAGTTAACAGCGTACCTAAGTACACAAAATCATTCACTTGTTCCACTCGTTGTCCATCGATCATTACATTACAAGCCGTAACACATTCCTCCTTTTCAAAATCCATAATCACTTTCATTCCTTTCCTCCCTAAAGCACCATGCATGATTGTTACCATCTCCTGCAACTCCTCCACTGAAGACGCAAGTATTACCTGATCATCAGCATAAAGGAGGAATTTGACGAGTAACCCATTCATCCTTAATCCACAGTCACTATGTTTCAAATCTTGCAAGCAGCTGTCCATGAAAAGGTTGAACAGCCACGGCGACGCTACACATCCCTGTCTTACACCTGTCTCGATGGTAAACCAGTCAGTTTACGACCCGTTTATCCTCACACAAGCTCTGGAATCTTCATAAAGGGAATTCAGAGCTTGTATGAGGCTGCTGTTCACCCCGTACATCGACAGTACCGACCACATTTCATTCCTCACCACTTTATTGTAAGCCTTTTCCAAATCCACGAATGCGCAATAGACCTTTTGACCTTTGGCCAAGAATTTCTCGGCTATGCACCGCAAGGAAAATACTTGATCCGTGCACCCCATACCCTTTCGGAATCCCGCTTGTACATCCCATATTTTCTTGTCGGTTACTTCCATAACTCTTTCAATCAGTACCTTAGCATACAATTTTCCAACAATGCTGAGAAGGCTAATGCCTCTATAGTTCTTGCAGTCTTGTTGCGAGCCTTTTCCCTTATAAAGAGGCACAACTACAACTGTAGCCCAGTCGTCAGGTACTCGGCCGGTGCTCCAACATAAGTTAAACAAGCGCTGCAGCTGACCAACTATGATGCTCTGTCCAGCCTTCAGCATTTTGACTGTAATCCTATCATATTCTGCAGCCTTACCTAATTTAATTCTTCCCAGCGCCTTCATAATCTCATCTACGCCAATATCACATTCATCATTGCTATTATTACCATTAATTTCGGCAATTGATATCTCTATCGCCGGTCTTTCAAATAAACCTTCAAAATACTCCTTCCATCTCTTCAGCACGCATGATTCACCATTCAGTATCTTTCCATTCTTGTCTCTGATTGACGTGTATTCTGAGGATTGAGTTCTTCCTCGAACTGCACGAACGGATTTCCAGAAAAACTTAATGTTTCTTCGAAAATCTTCAGATAATCTGCTATCAAACTCATCTTTCTTCCTTTTTACAATTTCTTTCACTATTCTTTTAGACCTAACAAACTCCTTGTTTGCTTCATCTATGTCATCACTAGTTGCCTTTCCCATTCTTTCATTTGCTCTGGCAGCCAACCAATCTAACCACGCTTTCTTCTTCTCTGATACTGCTGATTGTACATACTTTCAAAATAATGTAACCTATGCCGAAACGTCGAGTCAAATATAAGGTATTCTACCTTTTATTTTAAAATAATTACGCGACATAGTAACATAAATATTACTATGTTTCAAAAACGTTGATTTACAGATAGGCGGAACAATTACAATTGTTGAAGCTGCAATATTACCACGTTTCTTGGTTTACAGATAAAGGGGCAAGAATCAGAATTGTCAAACCTGCACCTCGAAGAGCACGTAATCATAAAAATCTATGACAGGCGGTACGGGTAGACAGCATCTATATCGTGACACTGTCTAAGCGAAATTATTGTACTAATATAACTGTCCCTTTGAACTGTGGAGGTCAAACGAGGGTCTCTCTGCGGTGTGCTAAACCTAAATTAACCCATTGAAATTTGACAAATATCATCATCTCTGGTAACACTAGAAAGCCAATCCCAGGGTCTAAGAGTCCTGGCTGCACCACGAGAGGTTATAAAATGATGATGAATATTTATTTTTTCTTTCTCTACCTTTTCAACGATTATAATAAAAGTAGATATACATTTACTATAGTTCTATCAAGCATTTAATGTCATTCGTACAAATCTACAAAACAAATAGGAACTGAATGAATCCTTACATGTATTTATTCGCTTAGATCGAAGGTAATCCAATAACGTAAAGATAAGTTCGGTCAAGGTGACTCTCCAACTAGCCAAATTTGCCGAAATTAAATTTATCACAGCTGTGAAACGAATTGAATGGTGTCAAGACCTAATCCCCGCGACCAACTTTTGGGTGGACGCTCCAACGCACCGACATCGTCCCAAATTTTTTGATTCTGCAATTTATACACGTTTGAAATATAGATTCTCTAAAATTTGGGTCCGTACGTTCACGTCTGACGGATATAAACGAAAAGAGCAGAATATTTTCGGCATTTCATTTCCTTTTAAGGTGGATATTTTAAGGTTTTCCCTTGAGGAGTTATGTAGGTACATCTTAAGGTAGGTAATTTATTTCAAGTGACGACTAGTTTCACTTTACGAGCAGAAAGCTGGGTGAGGTGAGTATTTTAAACGTATAAATGACGAGTAGTAGTAGTGAGTTTTTGAAACGACTATGGATATGCTCCTCCTTCAAATGGTAATAGTCAAATACGTAATCTTATAGTAGACAGATATTTGCGCCGCTTGAGAGCCTCTGCTGAAAATAGCGGATAAGATGTCACAAGGGTATGTATATTGATGAAAGATATAAACTCGAATTCATAATAAAAGTAAAGGTCACAATGGTACTCTTACCCCTCCACCATAATAGAACTCCAAATTTCATTCTCAATAATGTTAAAGCCCATTTTAAAACGTGCTGCCTTGAAATACAAAGCAACAATAATCTCATCAGTATTATATGGCCCGGAGCATTACCAGGAAATAATGGTAAATGGTGATATTTTCACAAAGAGCCTACCAAAATACGTATATTCACAAAAGATAATGAGGTAAATTTAACGTGACCTGTCATTAGAAACTACCCGCTGACAGTGGTAATGAATTAAAGTAAGCACGACTTAAATAAATTGCCACCGACCTCCGTAAAAGTTTTTACTTGAGTATCAATTCGAGGCGAAAGGAATAAACCTGATCGTTAGTCAAACAGCGGAGCGAATTATCATTTTACAAATTGATTGGAATAAAGGAACATAAGTACAATAAAAACATTTTATTCTGCCATATTACATCTTACAAGTGTAACAGACTGCATAGGTTGGGATTAGATGAATCATTTTACTATCATTATACTACTAAGTCACTATTTATTAAGATAATTTTCACAGCTTTAGAGTCTAAGCTGTGTAAAATAGCTTGGCTTATAATGGCTACAAATCACATAGGTACTTAATTTCTACAATAATTTTTCAGTTTCGTTCATACTATAAATGGTTAATATATAATAAATGGTTTACGGACAGCCTGTCCAGTAATTCGTTTATTCTTATCCTTACTGTCATATTGAAGTTAGAAACATTATGGAAGGATTTTTACCATGCCATCCCTAAGGTGGTAACATAATGGCTGCTACACACAGTGCCGGCGGCATGAGCCGCCGGTTTTTGTCGCGTGGCTCGCGCCGCCGGCTTTTGGCGGGCGTCGGTGCCGCCGGCATCGGCCGCAGAAAGCCGCCGGGCATCATTCCAGTTGTATAGAACGTAGGGTTGCCAACTTAATTTGCCTTTTATTTCTATCTTTAAATGTTTCATAGCTTGTTTGACAATAAAAGATAAACAATTCGTTTTTAATTACGTTAATTATTGACGTTCTATCTCGTTCTTCTCACCACTTTGGATTCCTCACTGAACTCTTTAATTCTGATCTTCTGAAGTGGCGAGGACGGAGACGGAGATAAGATTTTAAGTATAAATTGCCTCCGTGGTCCAGTGAATAGTGTATGCGACTGCTGATCGGAGGTCCCGGGTTCGATTCCCGGGTTGGGCAAAAGTGTTACTGGCTTTTTCCGAATTCCCAGTAGCAGCACGGAGTCTGGTGATGTGCCCGGTAACGGCAATAGGCTCGCCCCCTACTACGTGGGACCTAAAAATTCATGACGATATGTGTGTAATATTACATCTCTGGCTACCCCTTTGGGGATACAGGCGTGAGTCTATACTATTGCCAATTGCCTTTTTCTGTAAAAAGTATTTACTATCAGTGGTGAATTTCTTTTAGATCTCTTTGAGCCTAAATAGTTCCCATCGTCCATTTACCTTATGTGTAACGTTATATAGATAAGTATTCATAATTATTGTTTGGTTTTTCACGTCATAGTAAGGGTTGGAAGTAAAGTATTTTCATATACTTTATTTGTATACAAAAGTATAAAGTATAATTGCCAAAAATAAAGTAGGATACGTTATTATAAAGTATGGTTGACAACCCTAATAGAACGACCACACACAAGTAGCAAGTTGTAACCCGCGGCCGGCCGGCGGCCTACCTGCGCGGCCATGCCGGTGGCTCATTCGTGCGGCCAGGCCGGCGGCTTTGTGTGCTGCCGGCCGCACGCGGCTCGACAGGCAGCATGGCCGCCGGTCATGCCGCCGGCACTGTGTGTAGCAGTCTTAAAGCTTGAAGTTTGGGGCAGGCGAAACCGCGGGCGACTGCTGGATTTCTATAAAACATCAGACAAAGTGAAAGGTCACAGCTTAGCGCAGGCACCTTAATAAATGGATTTCATTTCAACATTTTCAGCCGACGTATTACACAGAAACGAATTATATTAATTTTAGCTCTGTGATGGACTTACAAATGTACATTACGTTGACCGATCGAATTACACCCACGCAGGTTTGTTATCTATCTACTATTGGATTTGTGGCTCAAGGTGGGCTATTTAACAAAGATGTGCTAGACAGCTATGCGATGTGACAATATAGTAGCAAAATATTTTTTACACTACGTGCAAGTGATGCTATAGGTAGAAAAGATATCTTGCTCACACAGCCCTCAGCTATGCTGATAACGTGAGTGAGGCTGTGTGACGTGGGTGACGTTGAGTGAGTCGGTCCTGGATTACAATCGTTATGCATGACCTAACGTTTCAGGAGTGAGCCCTTTGGGTCAGTCCAAAAACTCCGACATCAGAGTTGGCCGCATGAAGAGCAATAACCTCGTAGTTATTATATATTTAAAATGTAAACGCAACCTTAATAAGTATACTGTACTGGCCTGTACAACAAATTACAATGCTATACCTATTACCAAGTATCGTGTGTTCATTAGCGAGCACTATACTTTGTTTAAAGTGTAACTATGAGGTTAGTTGTGTTAAAAAAGTGTCTTTTACTGTCAGACACGCGAGAAAGATATCGAACGATGGTGACTGAGAAAACCAAGCAGATTTATTTTATTTGCCATTCGCAAACATACTAACCCTAATCCCATACCCGAACTAATCCTTAGGGGCGAGTAATCTTAAATCTTCTAACCTATGAGTCCGAAATGAAAAGATTAAAGTCTTCAGCTAACTTGTATGTGTTTCGAAATTATGGTGTCACGTTTCGTGTGCTTTGGATTTTAATTAAACTCGACATTAAGAGGTTAGTATGAGTTTGAATTGAGGTGCATGTGGCAAACGGATTTTGAAAGTAAATCCTCCTTCATGACGTAATCTATTGGATATTTCGTGTACTCGTAAGTACGTAGGTACTTCCTGTAACATTATTTTATCTTCCCAAAAATGAATATTAGAATCTTGTTAATAATGTTAGCGCATACAGTAATGAGCTTGAGCATGAACTTTCCCTCTAATAAACCGGTCAAGTGCGAGTCGAACTCGCGCACCGAGGGTTCCGCACAAACCTGTAGGTATACACACATCAACAAAGTCTAGGGATATCTTAATCCTAAATTATTTACGAGTTTATAGTTTAGAACCTTGTTAGTTTCCACAAAAAGTTTATATACAGATTAAAACCTCTTTTATTCTATTTTCAAAATTTGAACATGGAAAGAAAAAAAACAAAATAATAAACAAAATATGGCGGCAAATTTGCTAGTAATTCGTTACATTAAAGAAAGTTAAAACTGTTTTATTATAATTATTAATGAAAAGGGTTTTTAATTGTTTTTCTTTTTTAATTTAACGTGACGTACGAACTTTAAAAGTCATGTCACGTCGTCATTTGAGTCGAGATGAAATGTTACGAGCCGTGGGCATGTTAGAAAATGGTGCAATTCAACGCGTCGTTGCTGAGGCCCTACATACCAGTCAAAATGTGATATCAAGGTTGTGGTCACGTTATCGCAGTACTGGAGATGTGGCCGAACAGCACACAGGTAGATATCGTGTTACTACGCAGAGACAGGATCGATTTCTCCAAATGACCGCCAGAAGACAACCCAATATCACAGCGCTGCAACTAGTGCAAAGGCTCCAGGAGGACCACCAGCTGCTGGTAAGCGACCAAACCGTGCGAAGAAGGTTACATGAAGTTGATCTTCATGCTCGAAGACCATTGCGTGTTCCAGCATTGCGACGTGGCAATCGCGGTCGGCGGCTTTCGTGGGCTCGGGAGCATTTACCATGGAGTGACGAACAATGGTCTTTGGTGCTGTTCACCGATGAGTCCCGGTTTGGGTTTCACCCGGATTCACGAAGAACACGCGTTTGGAGAGCTCCAGGGAGAGTTAGCCGTCTACGGCACCCTCAGGAGGTCCACCCATACCAAGGCGGGACAATCATGGTGTGGGCAGGAATTCGTCTTGGCGGACGAACCCAACTCGTTTGGATCCAAGGCAGCATGACTGCACAAAAATACCACGAGGAGGTAGTAGAGCCCGTTATTGTCCCACACAGAACTCAAATAGGCCATGAATTTCTACTCATGCACGATAATGCTCCTTGCCATACGGCGCGGCTGGTATCGACCGCTCTCCGAGAGCACGATATTCAAGTTTTGGATTGGCCTGCACAGTCGCCCGACTTAAATCCTATCGAGCATGCCTGGGACATGTTACAACGAAAAGCTTTGAGAGATTTTCCACCAAATTTGACGACTGAACAACAACTTTACGAACACTTGCAAAGGACATGGGACCTCATACCGCAGCAAGACATTGACAATTTAATTTTAAGTATTAACAATCGATGTCGATGTGTAATCAATGTAAGAGGTGGCAACACTGATTATTAATGATTAGATTTTACAAGATTTTTTCCATTTTTATTAAAATTAATAGTTTTTTAAGAAGAAATGTTTGTTGTTATCATACTAATTTTCCATGATGATTAAAAAAAATATTTTTTTTATTTAAAACAAAAAAAAAACACGAAATGTTTTTTATTTTTATTAAAGACCTTAAAATAATCTATGATTCTTCTATTTACTGTATCAGAAAATTCTTCATAGATTTTTAGATATTTGATGAAATATAAAATATCCCTAGACTTTGTTGATGTGTGTATATAATTATTTAAAAAAATATGTGATGTAACAAAAAATTTAAGGATTTCGAATTTTTTCCTATGTGCTATTAAACGTTGCTTTATGCCAAATTTAAGATGCTAGATCGACTGAAAGTACCCTTTAGTTTTGAGTTAAGCATTTGATATGAATTTCAATATTATATATCTACGGGTTCATGGGGAACGGGATTAAACGGAACCTTTAAATTTATTTATTTATTTATAATAACATACATTGTGTTTACAGGTAATATACCCAATGCAAGAGCATAGAAATTACTAAAAAAAATATTTTAATTATATGATGTAACTAAAAATTTACGTTTTTTTTTGCAATTTTTCCTATATCTGTGCAAGACGTTGCTTCGTGCCAAATTTCAAAATTCTGAGTTCAAGGGAAGTACCCTGTAGGTTTTGATTCCCTTGCGAGTAGTTGCGAGTTTGAAAATATGCTTAAATTGCTGTTTCTGTTGATTGCGTTGACATAGAAGTTTGATTTTATTACAGCTACACGGTGTTATAGATCTTATTATTTGATATAAATTTTGTTCATGAGGAAAGAGGTAGGAACTTTAAAATTATTAAATTATATTAAAAATTATAGGTAAGGTATGATGTAACAAAAAAATTACATCAAAATTCGTAAATATTTGTTAAATCAGGTCTATGATATTATAAAAATATTTTAAATTTTTTTTTTTGATTTTTTTATGATGTAACTAAAAATTAACATTTTTGGAATTTTTTCCTTAAACTGTGCTATAAGAAGTTGCCTCGTACGAAATTTCAAGATTCTAAGTTCACGGAAAGTACCCTGTAGGTTTTGATTCCCATGTGAGTTTCGAAAATTTGCGAGAATTTGCGGCATAGACAGCTGTATCTTTTGATTGCGTTGGCTTAGAAGTTTGATTTTGTTACAGCTTAAAGATATTATAGACCCGAGTATTTGATATGAATTTCAATTTAATACCTCTACGCGTTCATAAGGAAAGGGCTAGGCTATCTTTTATTTTATGTTTTTATTATACAATGTAACAAAAAATTTGCTGCTTTCGCAATTTTTCCTTTATCTGTGCTATAAAACATTCACAAAACACAAATTTCAAGAGTCTGAGTTTACGGGCAGTACCCTGTAGGTTTTGATTCCCTTGCCAGTAGGTCCGAGTTTGAAAATATGCTAAAATTGCTGATTCTTTTGATTGCGTTGAGATAGAAGTTTGATTTTGTTAAAGCTTAAAAGTATTATAGACCTGAGCCTTTGATATAAATTCCAATTTAATAAATTAACGCGTTTGTCAGATTCAGGAAAGCTCTCTAGTGTAGAGACAGTCTTGATAAATAAAAGAGATCACTAACAAATCATAATTTCATTTATTCAGTTTGGCACAAGGATATATATTTAGATTACTTCGTTATTCTATATTTAGTATTTATTTTAGAGCCCAGTTGACAAAACAAGAGCATAGAACCAAGAGAAAGAACGGGCAATAAAACTCTTGGCCATTCTTTTCAATAAGTAATAATTCACGAATAGTGGTACAGCCAATTTGTATAAAATATCAATGTTGAGGGTAGTTTTATATTACTAGAAAGGTACGCTTACAACATAACACATTAAGCATTATTTAGCATTAACACAATTTACTAAATGCCACAGGTATATAATGACTCTCATTGATACAACTTGATCCACAGTATATTATTCTCTTCTATATTACAATCTTTAATATCTCGCAAATGATCAAACTACCCACAATATCAATAAGATAATGATAACACTATCTTACATTGTTTCCTAGATGATAAAACAAAAGAACAAGCAACATAGAATATTAAAACACAGTAGCAGTTAAATAGTCAGAACCATATTGTACCAAAGTGTCGAAGGAGAATTGGACGAACTAGCCGAGCTTGTCGACTTATATAGCTAGCTTAAACCTTATTTACACGTTTAACAGTTTAACTGTCAAACGCGATGTCAGTGTCATTTAACTGCCACTATCCTCTTACATTTTATGTATAAATACTTGGATATCAGTAATTTTAGCCCACAGCCTAAATATCATTACATATCTCTCAAGTTCATGAGGAAAGGGGTAGTAACTTTAAAATTAATAGATACAAATATTTTTTATATGACGTAACTAAAAATTTACGGTTTTCACAATTTTTGCTATAAGAAATTGCTTCGTACCAAATTTCAGGATTCTGAGTTCACGGCAAGTACCCTGTAGGTTTTGATTCTCTTGCGAGTAGTTGAGAAAAAATATGCGGCTTAAATTGCTGTTTCTTTTTATTGCGTTGAGATAGAAGTTTGATTTCGTTACAGCTTAAAGGTATTATACACCTGAGTATTTGATATGAATTTCAATTTCATACCTCTACGCTTTCATGAGAAAATGGTAATAACTTTAAAATTACTTAAAATATTTTTATAATATCATAGACCTGATTTAACAAATATTTACGAATTTTGATGTAAATTTTTTGTTACATCATACCTTACCTATAATTTTTAATATAATTTAATAATTTTAAAGTACCTACCTCTTTCCTCATGAACAAAATTTATATCAAATAATAAGATCTATAACACCGTGTAGCTGTAATAAAATCAAACTTCTATGTCAACGCAATCAACAGAAACAGCAATTTAAGCATATTTTCAAACTCGCAACTACTCGCAAGGGAATCAAAACCTACAGGGTACTTCCCTTGAACTCAGAATTTTGAAATTTGGCACGAAGCAACGTCTTGCACAGATATAGGAAAAATTGCAAAAAAAAACGTAAATTTTTAGTTACATCATATAATTAAAATATTTTTTAGTAATTTCTATGCTCTTGCATTGGGTATATTACCTGTAAACACAATGTATGTTATTATAAATAAATAAATAAATTTAAAGGTTCCGTTTAATCCCGTTCCCCATGAACCCGTAGATATACACAGCTATTTTTTAATTAGTACAAAAAATTTAACAGGGCACTAAGTATCTTTAACTGATCATAATTATGTAGTTGAAAAATAAAAACACTAAGTCCCAAAACTGTCTCAAAACTGTCCACAAAAATACGTGATAATTGGTAAATGCAATACTAATACTATGACCGACCCGTGTACTATCATACCATTGATAAATTAACTCTGCGCCTGCGCCACGCGCCCCGACGATGCCGCAAACAGTACTAAATTACTAGCGAAAGTCAGCGTATCTAATTTCGTTGCAAAACTTAATTGTTTGTCTACGTTTGCCCGACGCGATGGCCTATCATATCAGTTCATATCACGGGAGTATGTAGCTATGCTTCGTGCGTACTTTTTGAGTGGAAAAATCGCGAGTGCAGCTGTGTACCCATGAACATCTTATTGTGAGTGTACAAAAGTGACCGGGTCAGTGTCAAACAATTAAAACAGTGCATATTGGATGCTTTTGACAACGGTGGTGGACATTTCGAAGGACAATGGAAATACTTGTAAGTTTAGTAAATAATACGTACTTAAGTAAATAATAATTTGATGCAGGCGCCTCAAAATCGGTCTGTGTTCTCCACACACCTTGAGGAAGGCCTATGTCCAACAGTGGACGTCTCTAGGCTGACATGATGACGATAAAATAATTTGTAAATAGCAGATGATTCTAACTTCATAAATACGCCAAAATTACTCTTTTCTTTTAGTCCAGAACACCATCTTTTATTTTGATATTTGTTTGCTTTCTAATTACATACCTCCGTATTTAATTACTTGTTAAACGATAAATTTTACCGGTCCTACGCCCGAATGAAGTATGAAGGAGAGGGTAGAACTAACAAAATTAAAAAATAACTACCTACATTTATTATTTTTCTTCATTTTATTTTCTATTGCTACCTACATCAGAAGTGCGACAGAGAGAATGCGAATGAGCAGGATGGAATATTATCAATGAATTAGTGAATGGATTGTAAAATATGACTATGATTTAAGTGAGATTTTCTACAATAAACAAATGATAATAACTTTGCTCTTTATTGATATTATGAAATTCTTACGTCACATATATGATAATAATATCTTCGCTAATCTGTCCTTAAAGTTTTTGTACTAATTAAAAAATAGCGGTGTATAATATTGAAATTCATATCAAATGCTTAAGTCAAAACTAAAGGGTACTTTCAGTCGATCTAGCATCTTAAATTTGGCATAAAGCAATGTTTAATAGCACATAGGAAAAAAATCGAAATCCTAAAATTTTTTTTTACATCACATATTTTTTTAAATAATTATATATACCTACAGGTTTGTGCGGAACCCTCGGTGCGCGAGTTCGACTCGCACTTGACCGGTTTATTTTAATAGGTCGCGATTCGATTTTGAATTAAATCACAATTGGTATTTTCTTGACCTTAATGTAATTGTAGTCTAATTGGATTTAGATTTTTCGAGACTGATACTTTGTTAAATTTTCGGTCGAGTGACAGTAGCATTCAAGTGACAACAGTGACACAGTAAATTAACTTTACGAGAATACTATTTATGACACTGAGTGTAGATCAGAAAATGATCATTGGCCTTCTGATTTACATTATAATACCGGCCCAGAATATTTGTGAATATAAATATATTTGAGCTAATAAAGCATATTATGTAAATACGTGGATGGCTTACTGGTGTTAAATATCTACCTGTATTTAACGAGAATTTGGTTATTTTGTACTATGTTCGTTCTAACTACTTCTGCGATGACAGCACTGATAACGTAATGGTGTCAGCGGTAGCCCCAGGGCTTTAAGCATTACAAGTTTGGGTGCTTTTTATATAAAGCACGTCCTAGAACGGACGTTGTCTTCATAAAAATAACTGAGACAGAGCTAGCTAGCGTAACGCAACAAATTAGAATACCAAATTACGTTTAGAATGTCATTTTTATAATTCTACCATCTTGGTATACATTACTATGCATATTTTATATGACTCATAACGGCAAAAATTTAGCTCAAATTGTCTTACTTGAAATTCTAGAAGTAACAGTAGCAATTTCTGGAAAAGATAATTACGTCAGAGAAAGACGACAATAGTCTCAGAAATAAAACAGTGATTGTCGAGTAAATTTTTATCCAACGGAATATCTTAGACTACAATTTTATTATGGTAGATTAAATGTATCTTGGAGACACTTTTGCAAATACAAGGACAAATAAAAGCACCGAAACGAATGGTTGAATCAAACGAAATGTCAAATTATACTTGTGTTTAATTGTATGAACTCCCTTTTTTCATGCTTTGTTTTAGTTTTGTGATTTCAGACATCAAAATGTGGAATACATTTTTATCTGATTACTTGAGGAATGTAATTATAATGTGGGTTCCTTCTATTTGGCAGCATCTTAATATTTCGAATTTTATTTGGCATAACAGACTTGGCATAATCTTCTTTAATAGAATATTTTTAAGGCATAAAAATTATTAAGCATAACTATTGATTGGCAGAATGTTTACATGTCCGAATTAGCAACGGCATACTTTTAACACTTTTTGGCGGAACTTTTGACTGAAACGAATCGCCGCAAAACCGACTTTACGTAGTCTTGTCTGCCCCACCCCTAGAGTGTAATTTAAAATCTCGTAGGCGCGAAGCGGAGGCGGTGAGCGTTGAAACCATCTGCGACGATAAGCTCGCGTGGGGCCGCCCAAACCCTACAGCGCCGGAGCCGTGACAGAACGATGTCTGCTGCATGCTTGCTTTTCAATTATTATGGACATGAAATTTATGCCTATAGATGATTCGAACTAACAAAATTATGAGTTTCGAATTTATGATAAGTGAGTGTATGCCAACAACTTTCTGCGTAATGAAGATTATGCTATGCGTTTTTATGCAAAATAATATTATGACGAAATAAACCAGTCAAGTGCAAGTCAAACTCGCGCACCGAGGGTTCCGTACAAACCTGTAGTTAATTATTTTAAAAAATTGGGATGTAACTAAAATTTTAAGGTTTTCGAAATTTTGCCTTTGTGCTAGAAAACGTTGCTTACAATAGGATATGCAGATGACTCCCCTACCCGTGGGATCTCCACCTTGTCGTGGTGAGGGAGCTCAGTAACCGTGGATTGGTCACCCGCGGTGAAGTTAAGAGAGATCCCGGGAGAGGACGCTCCGCGTGGGCTTAGAGGGGCCTGCGCAGGATGCGTCCAACGGTGCGGGTGCGGGGGATAGTACTGTCCGTCCCTCGGAGTCGGGTGCGGTCGCGGGAGGAGAGACGTGTTGGTGATGCGTTACCGCGCGCCCTATCTCCCGCGACCAAATGGGGCCGCACCATTCGATACCTCGCGGTGGGGCCACAGAGGAAGAGGAGATGCGGTGTTGCGTTTCCGTCCTCCCTATTCTCTGCGGCCCCTGGGTGTTTTGGCGGCGGAGCCCAACCCCTTAAGCCGCCGCCAAGGGGGTTTTGTTCGGGACCCGCCTGACCATCTGGCGGACCAATACCCGTCGGAGGGTAGCGACGAATGCTTCGGCGATACCCTACCCTCCGACACACGGGTACATGAGAAAGTTGAGGTGGTTTTTAGTAGAAACATACTCCGGCTCTCATTTCCGCCAAGAGTCGGAGATTCGAAAAAAATAAAAAAGGATATGTAAACTCGACCAAGACTGAACTAGTCATCTTCACCCACAAACGCGCTCTGGGTCCCTACCAGCTGCCCAGTTTATTTAACCTTTCGTATGCTTAAGAGCAGATCTGCACGAGACACAATAGATTTTAATTGTGTCTGGTAACTCAGCATACGAGAGGTTAATACAGAGCTTAAGCTGTCTACCAAGGTCAAATACCTGGGTGTCACTCTCGACAGCAAATTGACATGGAGCAGCCACATGGAAAATAAGTTCAATAAAGCCAGCATCGTCTTCTGGCAGTGCAAGAAGATGATAGGCAATCGCTGGGTCCTATCCCCAAAATTTTCTTATGGCTCTATAAGACAATAATTCGTCCGATGATAAGCTACGGCGCAGTAGTGTGGTGGCCTAGGACCAACCTAACAACGGCCGCCAACAAGCTTCAAAGGCTTCATAATCTTGCATGCCTAGCAGCCACGGGCTGCATGAAAACCTCTGAAAGCTAAAAAATAAAGCTCTGAATAGACACCAATACACCGCACACTAGCAACCTAAATACACTCTTCAAAGAAGTTCCTCTAACACAAGCCATTGGTGACCGAATACCAAAACTATTTGTGTTTGATAAGAAACACAAAATTCAACTGTACGAGCTCACGATCTTCACAGATGGGTACAGGTACGGGTTCAGGAGTATTTCCCGAGGACCTAAACATTAATATCGCAGCACCGCTGGGAGCCAATAATACGGTCTACCAGGCCAAATGTTTAGACATAATCCTAGCTGCCACAGCAATCATGGCCCGTGAGGTAAAGGAACGATCCTCTCAGATAGTATGGCTGTTCTCTCAGCCCTCGAAAGCCATACTATCAACTCGGCGCTCACACTCGAATGCCACCAGAGACTATCAGAGGTAGGTAAACTAAACAAACTAACACTGCAATGGATCAAGGGCCACAGTGGCTCAAGAGGGAATGACGCAGACGACGCATTTTAGAGGTGGTGGGACCCGAGGCCATTATTCCCCTCCCTTCTGGTTTTTATCGCTACCTGGTAAGAAACAGAACCAGGACCTAGCACAACCAGTCCTGGACTGGTATTGAAACATGTAGGCAGGCCAAGAAGGCTCATCCCGCAGCAGACAGTAAGATAGCCAAACAATACCTCCGGCTGTTCAAACAACAACTGCGGACAGTCGCGGCCGCCTACACAGGACACGGATCCTTTAATAAGCACCTATTTACTATAGGTATCACCGAAAGCCCGCTGTGCAGTGCCTGTATGGCAGCAGAAGAGACGGCAGCCTACCTGCTCCTCGACTGCCCTGAGGTCTCACAATACAAGCAGCAGTACCTGACCAGATACAGCACCCTGAGGGAAGCAGTGAGCCACATCAAGAGTCTGCTGGCCTTTCTCGAAGAGCTAGGGTGGCTCGAGTGACAACACCATTCCCACGCGCACGCAAAATACACGCCAGGCGTGGAGTTGCGAAAACAGCTCGTGCTACCAAGTACCAAAACGATGCCAAATTGATAATAAAGAAGGGGGTAGTACCTTTAAAATTATTAAAAATATTTTAATTATACAGTGTAACTAAAAAAAAACGGTTCTTGCCATTTTTCCTTTTTCTGTGCTATAAGGCGTTGTTTCGTGCCAAATTTCAAGATGCTGAGTTCAAGGTAAGTACCCTGTAGGTGTTGATTCCCTTGCGAGTAGTGGCGAGTTTGAAAGTATGCTTAAATTGCTGAATCTGTTGATTGCGTCGACATAGAAGTTTGATTTTATTACAGCTTCACGGTGTTATAGAACTTAGTATTTGATATGAATTTCAATTTAATACCTTTACGTGTTCATAAGGAAAGGGCTAGTAACTTTAAAATTATTAATATTATTTTTATTATATGATGTAACAATAAAAATGCGGTTTATCGCCATTTTTCCTTTATCTGTACCAACGTCTTATACGTTGGTCACGTTGGTCTCGTCATAAATGTGCGTGTGGGTTTGGGTCTCGGGTTCGATTCCCGGGTCGGGCAAAGTGTTATTGGGTTTTTCTGTTAGGAAGTTTTGAATTTCCTAACCGCACAGAGTCTGGTAATGTGCCCGGTACGGCAATAGGCTCGCCCCTATAACGTGGGATCTAAATATTCATAGCGAAATGTGGGTGTAATATTACACCTCTGCCTACCCCTTAGAGGATACAAGCGTGAGTCTATAAAAAAAGACGTTGATTCGTATCAAATTTCAAGAATCTGAGTTTACGGGAAGTACCCTGTAGGTTTTGATTCCCTTGCGAGTAGTTGCGAGATTGAAAATATGCTAAAATTGCTGTTTCTTTTGATTGCGTTGAGATAGAAGTTTGATTTTGTTACAGCTTAAACGTATTATAGACCCGAGTATTAGATATGAATTTCAATTTAGTAACTTTACGCGTTCATGAGAAAATGGTAATAACTTTAAAATTACTAAAAATATTTTTATGATATATATATGAAAGCCGTAAGTTTTTAGTTACAACATGTAACTAAAAACTTACGGCTTTCGCATTTTTTCCTTTATCTGTGCTATAAGACATTGCTTCGTACCAAATTTCAAGATTCTGAGTTCACGGAAGGTACGCTGTAGGTTTTAATTCCCTTGCGAGTTTCGAAAATGGCGGAAATTTACAGCTTAAACGGGCCGTTTCTTTTGATTGCCTTCGTTTAGAAGTTTGATTGTTTCACGGCTTCATGGAACAGTAGATTTGATTATTTGATATAAATTTCAGTTTAATACCTTCACGCGTTCGTGAGAAAATGGGTCTTGACAGACGGACGGACAACAAAGGTATCCTATAAGGGTTCCGTTTTTTCATTTCGAGGTACGGAACCTTAAAAAGTTCTGATTTTAAAGGTAGACCTTATAATGTACCAGCAACATAGTCTTATTGACAATAAGTCGTGTTGCATAGCGATCTTAAAAGAGACCTTCAAGTTTTGGCTTCACTAGAATCCATTAGATACACCACCAAAACAGTCCATAAAGCTACATGAGGAAGATATCTAGCCACTGATGATGATGGTGGCGATTGTGATGGCTAACATCATGTGGCAGGTGGTGTTACAAATAGTATGTAAGTAAAGAGCTACTTAACGTCACACTCATTCGATCGCCAGATATTGTGATTTGTGCTAAAAGGAGGTCTCTGGCCACTGCCAGAGACCTCCTTTTAGCACAAATCACAATATACGTGCGGTAACAATATCATTCAGACCTGCCTCCATTTTGACACATGCGAATCATGCTTCCGTGTCCTTCGTTTGGTAACTCAAAACATCATGTTGGCCCAACCAGGACCTCCACAACCACTATAAGGATACCGAAATAAAATCCTCTTTTTACCTGACAATTCAAACTACAAACTATGTAATTAAGCTCAGTTTGTAATATGATCTAAAGACACTCAATACACAGCTAGTTTACGTAGAGGTCAACCTACAAGATAGGATTACTTTGTTGACGTAGCAACTTGAAGCGGCACTACTAATATATTGTAACTTGAATTCCTATTAGATTCAATGGAAGCAATATGCGTTTCCTGAAATAGGCAATCACTCTGTGGTATTATATTATTATTGCCGCCGAGTATTGTGGCACGACTAAGTAATGATATCAACTTACATGGAAGCGAATAGTATTAATATTAGAGTATTCATAACTTGAAGATTTTAATTTTAAAAACATTTATTTTGTTCCGCGTTTAAAAACATTTTCATCCTAACACAAAAATCAGTAGAACGGTTTCACTGACGATTTGACTTTTGTGTTAGTTTCAGTTCCATTTTTAAATTTCAAACATGTTGGTGTTTGGTTTTTTGGAAATTCGTGAATAGAACGATTTACGTAGAAATTTATGTGTTTACAAATTGAATTGATGAAATTCGATGTTATAACCAATTTATCCACTTACGTAAATTTACCAAGTTTTAAAAATAATCTTTTGCTTTCTTGACTGTTTATACTGTTATAAGTGTTACAACAAATTCAGTTTGTGCGAATAAAGCTACATACAGTCTACTCGTTTTGCACATCATGCCAAGTCATACTACGCGAAAATAATACCTGGGAAACAAAAAAAAATTTTATGCTTAAAAAAAATTACGACTTTTATTACCGGTAATGTATAGCGCGCGCTTGCAGACATCGTACCTACGCCGGCCGTATCTACCTACACCGTGCGCCGCGGTGGCGGCAGTTTATGATCACGTGGTCGCGCGGCCGAGGGGAATGACCTCGCAGCTGATTGATGTAGGCATACACTACGCGACGGAAACATTAAAGCCGTTTATTTTAGGGAAATATTGAAAATTTTATTTATGTTTATTTGGCAGAAAGTGTACATTTATCATTCTAAACACGATTTTGGAATAATTGGAAAAAAAAATCGTGACTTTGAGCCTCAATATCTCCTGAACCAGTAATTTCCCAGGTTTGGTGCCGAAGTAAAAAATGATCGTAATAATTGGTACTATATGGGGATTCAGTTTTCGTTAAGGGTCTTTTTACACCCTGTATATGTTACTTGCTTACGCCAAGTTACTGACCGCATTGACGACTGCTTACAGAAATATAAACATAACTTGAGAACTTGAGATTTATTGAAAAGGATTCTTTCTTTGTTTTAATAAAATAATGGGGCAAACTAGCTGATGATAAGCTCGGTACAGTTACCATACAAAAAAAGGCGGATGATGATAGGAGATCAGAACTTTCATAGCCACAACCCGCGACACAGGATTTAGTCCTATTGCGGGAGTTGTCTTTTTAATAAAGAAACAAAATAAAACCAAGGTCACCAAAATTACAATCATAAATAGGTACTGTACTTCTATAACGCCTTATGGACGATTCATGATAAGAACCAAATGTTGATTACACGGTGTATTATTTTAAACCAAAGCTTTATTGAGTTTAACATAAACTCCAACACTACAAATATTACTTTCACTCCCTCCCCACAAAATGTCATGGGGTGGCGACACTACTTAATACCGACGTTATGCTGTAGTCCCAATCTTGGCCAACCGCCAACGAACCTCGTAGGCTTTTTCAAATGTGTTCTAAATTCGAAATTG
Source organism: Euclidia mi (assembly GCA_944739405.2). Taxonomy (NCBI): domain Eukaryota; kingdom Metazoa; phylum Arthropoda; class Insecta; order Lepidoptera; family Erebidae; genus Euclidia; species Euclidia mi. Next base: position 61,649,803 of record OX123190.2, read on the forward strand.
ACTATCGCAGAAATCAGTTTGGTATCGAACTCGTAAATGCAAAATAGATGTTTTTCCGTTTAGTTTAGGGCCGCCATATTGCTAAATTGGCTTACCTTATCGCAATAAAAGTTATGTTACGGATTATGATAGGTTCTTGTTATAAAAAGTGAGGCTGAGTGTAATAATACATGAAATAAGGTTTTTTATTTCGCAAATAATTGTGGATTACCTACTTACTTACCTACTAAGTACATTTTCAAGTAAAAGTTAGGTTACTTTTTATTACAAGCTTTTATTATTGATCATGGTTAGTGTGTGTCAAATCTTTCTAGGTGAATTATACTCATGTCATCTCTTTGCTTTGGTTTGGTTCCAGTGACAGTGCATTCGGATCATAGCTACTTATGTATGACTCGAATGTTCGATGAGATAATTATGTATGTATATTTATAGTCTAATTAGACGTATAAAGTACGAGGTTGACGCAGTTTGACACTTTGTTAAATGTTCGGTCTAGTGACAATGGCAATTTTATGATATTTAGACTGGCATGGATCGAGAAAATAATGATTTCAACCGTTCATCGTTATAATAAGATTATTATAACGATAATAAGATGGTCGAAATCATAATTTTATAAAATAGTCTCAAATAAAATCACTTAACAAGTAAAAATCAATCATTACTTTTTTTCAGGATCAACCAAACACCTAACAATACAGAAAAATAGGCTTTGCCTCTCACATTCAAACTGAATAGATATCCTAATAAAGCACCAAATCCAGCCCATTACCCACCGACTAGACCTGGATCTACAGTATTCTGGGAACTAATTTTGGGACACGTAATTCTATTACACTATACAAACGCAGAGGACGGCCCATAGCAAGTTACTCAAATAGGTCTAATAATTAAAAATATAAACTTATGTCACAAACTCTACAAGGAATTTTGTAAATATTTTAGTGGTAATTAATAAGCAAGATGTTAAATTTAATATAATTATCGTGGTTGAATAAAATAGCTAGAAATTGAAATAAAACGTTCTGTGAACAAGTAATTATAAAAATAGACTTTACTTATATTTCGATAGTCAGTTCAAATTAGAAATATTAAACTCACTATTATACAGTCTGTAACTTTTTTGTGAATTCATGATGTTCAATTTATTAACATTTTAAAGTAAGATAAAAAGTGACATGAAATTGCTATCAAGCAGTGTCATTTAGAACTATGCATAAAAAAATAACGTTTTTTTTTTGTCTTGAAACTATAAAGAATAAAATCAGTATCAGGCAGCGATAGCCTAGTGGAGATGCCATCCGACTGCCATTCAGAAGATATATAAGATTCAAATCCACAGCGCGCACCACTGACTTTTAGGAGTTATGTGTATGTTAAATTATTCGTTATCACTTGCCCCGTGCCATGGAGAGCACGATAAGCCTTCGGTTCAGGATATTTTAAAGATATTAAATAGTCGTTATAGGTTGTCAGTACCTCTAAATAACTAATACTAGTCTAAAGCATATCAGACAGACAAAAGGCAGTGACTCAGTGGAAAAGATATTCAGTCAAATCAGGTTAGGTTAGTAAGCAGTCCCCGCGTTGCAACTAGGATAACGCTAGGAGGATGAATCTCCTATACACCTAAGTGTACCTTCACATCACTAAAGTCACAAGCATACTAATCTCATTGTTCAAGTCTGCACCGCAACGGAGAGCAACTAAATAAAAGTAGGTAACCATATTTACTTATTCTAAGTCAAACGATTACTTCAATAGAAGAACATCAAAGAAAGCTCGATAAACAACGAATTAATAAAAAACGTCTTTCATTTGAAACGTTCAAAGCACAATCGAGTAATAGTAAATTATAAGGAAACGCTTTTTTGCCTTTTGATTCCGCATCCACCTCAGTACGGATGAACTTTTATAACTTGGGAAACTTTCGTTTAACTTCGTCAAGTTCCCATTATCTTGTGGACGGGAAAAGCCTTTCAAATGGTTTTTTAATTATATTTATGGAAGTTCATCCGCTGTTTGTAATCTATATTTACATTATTAAAGGTAGTTTTTGTTTATTGTTATTTTGGAATGCTATAGATATGGTAGTGATTCAGCTGGGGGTTATATAATTTGTAAATTAATAATAATAATAATATAATCATTATTTATTTATTCACAAAAATACAAAAGGTACGTACATTAAAATTCGTCTTAAATTAGATCCATTGGTATAACTAGCCTAATGTATTAAATTTGGTTTTACATTATATCATAAGAACATTGCTAATAAAAACAATAGTGTACATAAAGCCTCTGAATATACATAATTTATATTTGCAATATTGGCAAAAATTAGGATTGCGTTATGATTCAAGTAGTTATCGACTAGCTGCTCGAACTAGGTTAGACCAGTGTTTCGATCTGACGCTTGATTAAAACTTAGAGACAAACGACAATATTATGTACATTTTTGTATGCTAATATTATAACATAGTGTGTAAATAATTAAGCTTATCAAGATTTAATATAATTTAGGCAGAATATTTATTATAAATTAATAATATAAAAACGAAATAAAATAAAAATTCTGAAACATTTTGGTGCGTTATAGTAATTACACTTAATATTCCACATGTCACGTAATACGAAATATAATAATAATATTTAGACAAAATTGTTAAAGGTCATTTTAAAACTTCTAGTAATTTTTCTGTGTCGTCGTAATTGAGTTTTTGTAAATAATCTGTTACTGTTGTACTGCATATTTTATAGCTAAGACTATATATTATATTCAGAAATTTATTGAACTTATTATACAAGAACGGGCCTAAAAATATGTAGAATCTTTTAACAAAGACATGATTTGTATGAGGTGTTACACAAACAAACTCCTTTCTTCTTCTTTCAACAGGAATTGGAGAATATGGGAGTTCAGTGTGCTGTTTTTGTATAATACTGAGTATAAATAGTTGGCGCACTGTTAGCACGTTGCATGACAATTAGAGTTGGTGTGTAGGGAATTTAAAGCGACGAAATGTAGCCACTTTAAGAATTGCTCTTTGTGCTCGTTCTAGCGGCAATAGAACTGATTTAGCCGCGCCAACCCACGTTGTAATGCAATATGTTAGTATGGATTGACACAAAGCTAAATAAACCTGTTTTATTAATTTGTAATCGGCTATGTTACGAAGTTTTTTGAAAATATAAATTAATTTACGAGTTCTCGCGCATACAATATCAATGTGTTTACGGAAATTTAGATTTGTTTCGAGTGTTATACCTGGATATTTAATATTGTCAATTTCAATAAATGCGGGACAAGTACATGTTAGGTCAGCGTGCATTTTACAGTTGTGTGCATAAATATGTAGGTTAACAGGTGATGGATTAGTATTTCTCATTCTCCCCCCCGTGGGATCTCCACCTTGTCGTGGTGGGGGGGCTTAGTAACCGTGGATTGGTGACCCGCGGTGAAGCTAAGAGGGATCCAGGAGGGGACGCTCCGCATGGGCTTGACGGAGGCCTGCGCAGGATGCGTCCAAAGGGCGGGTGCGAGGGACAGTTCTTCTGTCCCTCGCAGTCGGGTGCGGTCGCGGGAGGAGAGGCGTGTCGGTGTTGCGTTGCCGCGCGCCCTATCTCCCGCGACCAAATGGAGGCGCACCATCGTTGCGTCGCGGTGGGGCCGCAGAGGAAGAGGAGATGCGGTGTTGCGTTGCCGTCCTCCCTATCCTCTGCGGCCGCTGAGTGTTTTGGCGGCGGAGCCCAACACCTTCATCCGCCGCCAAGGGGGTTTTGTTCGGGGCCCGCCTGACCATCTGGCGGGCCAATACCCGTCGGGGGGTAGTGACGAATGCCTATGCGAATCCCTACCCTCTGACACACGGGTACATGAGGAACACGGGTTGGTTTTTAGTCAGTAAGAGTCTGACAGTCCCCTTCGTCCTTCCCCCGGGGCGGAGGGACTCCATGAGGATTTTCCAACCCGATACCAAAAAAAAAAAAAAAAAAAAAAAGTATTTCTCATTCTAAATAATATGTATTTCGTTTTGTCTACATTTAAGGTTAGCAGATTTTGGTGTAACCAGTTTGATACAATATTAAAACCATTTTGGGCGTGGTCATAAAGCTCAGAATATGTATTGGCTGAGAATTAAAGCGCTGTGTCGTCCGCATATGATATTAATATACCAATTTGAACATTTAAACTATAGAGATCGTTAATATATATAAGGAAAGTTGGTCCCAAAATACTACCTTGTGGTAAACCAAAACCACTATTTTTACGTTCTGCACTAACATATTGATCAATTTTCACAAATTGGTAGCTATCGCTCAAATAGTCAGAAAACAGTGCAAGTTGTGCTCCCCTTATTCCGAATGTCTCGAGCTTGCGCAGCAGTATGGAGCAGGATATTGTATCGAACGCCTTGTCTAGGTCTATAAAGGAGTGGAGGATTGCATGCTCTTATTTAGAGTATTGGTAACATGCGCCGTAAGCTGGTGTACGGCTTGGTTAGTATATTTTTTAGGCCTGAATCCAAATTGGTTATCTTAAAGCAGCTTATTATTTTCAAGGTACTTAATCAATCTAATGTTTATTATTTTCTCTAAGATCTTTGAAAGGCCCGATAAGACTGAAATTGGCCTGTAAATAGTAAAACTTTTTTGTCACCAGATTTAAAAATAGGGTAAACTACTGCTTTTTGTAACAAGCGGGCAATTATATGTATAATTGTCTAATTCCCTGAAAAGATAAAATTTTGTCATAAAATTATATTATTAGAAGTAAGTGATACGATTTGAATGAATATGGCTTCTATGTACTTACACTCGACATAGTATATAATGATATGATTCCTTATACTAATGGTAAGTGTAGTAATAGTGCTACCTTCGATCCTACCTCGCTTGCTACCACCAGACTGCTAACTAAAACGGATGTATGTACCTGAAAAGCACAAAAGTTTAATTAATAGAAATACACAAATAGCTTGGTTAAATGGACGTCGCACGTAGGTATGTTAAGCAGCAGGAAAATACAGGCAAATAATAATCAATTTAGGTGCCATGAACGGTATAGTTAAATACAGTTCTAGTCGATAAACTATGCTCCTGTATGTTTAATTCAAAGACAAATGAAGTGTTTAGTGTACCTAATCTAATCGGCGAATTGAAATCTTGGCTTAAGTAATTCAATTTCCTACAAATATAACGTGCATTTTACATAGTGGACATCTTTCAATCAACCAAGTTTATTTTAGCAGCAACAAAGTAGTCATGTGAAAGATTAGTGTTAAAACATACACAGTAAAAACACCGAAAATTATAAAAAAATAATCTCCTGAATAGTTAACCCTACCCGAATAATAGTTTTATGAATTTAGGCGCGCAATTTTTTTTCAGTTTTCACGCTTGCTGTTTTTGTTGACTGCGAACAAAAATTCTATTTTTTTTACTTTGTAGGTATTTGCTGCAAATACCTTGTGTAAAATCATGTCGAATGGTATTTTACTATTCAAGTTTGTAGAATGAGGGCATAGCTAGTGGGGTAAGCCACAATAGTACTTATTTTTATTTGATTTCATAGTTTTTATGATCTTTATGCTGTCTTATTTTTATACAAATATTTACTCTTGTCTCGCTCTCTATTCTGTGATTAAGGTGCAAACGTATTTACGGGGAAGGTTGGCGATCTCCTCGTGACCGTATTGATATGAAGCCATTAAGTCTTGGGGTACGTGCTATTTGCAATTTACGGATTCGGTTATAGTGCCTTTTCCGTGAAAATGTTAACCAAGTTTCAGTTTAGCTTATTCCTTCATTATTATTTTATTTTACTTTAAACTCTTAAGATAACAATCATACTCTTTCTCCCAACTTCATTATCATCCACATCCCGCCTTACGACATGTCCATTTCTGAACATAGGCCTCTCCTCTCTCAACATACTGCCTCTTACTAAAAAAAAGTCCCCCACATGTGTCCTTCCCACCTGAATGTTTCTCCATTCGTTCCATTACAATTGTGTTGTTCAGAACTGGTCCAAGTGGCTCAACACGCCTAATTCGCGACATGTCAGCACTGGAGGGCACTCCAGCCGGGCCATGCTGGCCTTGGCACGCTGCATATAGCACAATGGAACCTTGACACGACCTTGTCTTTGTTGCATTTGAATAATAGAAACTGGAGTTGTTTTGAAATGTTAATTTGTTTTGGTTGCGGCTTTGTGTTGTGTGACCTTAAAGAATTAACATTTTCTCCATGATTATGTGCATAGCTGTCAAAGAATTCAAAGCATTGAGGTGCCTTAGTATCACATGGGATACGCTTGAAAACATTTACTTTTCTTTTATTTTTTGAAGAGCATTGCCCGCACTATCCCATATTGCGGGGAACTTTAGAAAAAGATCCAACGAACACAAAAAATATCGGGACCCAAATCAACAATTTGTGGATTACACACAGTATTGCCTAATTGTCAAAAAACTGAAGGTGATGGTGTGTGGTGGTAATTTACCACCATTTTCAAGAGGAACCTACTTTTACCATAAAAATAATAATTAGTGCATAGACTAATGATTGGTCTCGCGCTGATAGCTTAGCGATACCAATCATTTGTCTAGGAATTGTGTTTTTAATTCGATAATGATAAAGGCCAATTCAATCGCATGAAAGTTGTATCTTTTGATAATAGGACTAATATTATTTTCAAATTTGCTACCAACAGACATCGATCAGCCATTGTATGAATTTACGGATGTAACACATGGATCAGCCATCATACCCTTCTTTATATAGAAGCAAAATACCTTGGTGATTTTGCAAAGGCATTTCATCGTGTTGATCATTCAATACTTTGCAAGAAATTAAGTCATGCCGGTATCCATGGATGCCTACTGCGCTGGTTCGAGAGTTACATAGTTAACCGTTCACTCCTGGTTGCTTTGGCAGGTTACAAATCTGCGCCATTTATACCCAGCTCAGGCATCCCACAAGGCTCAAAATTGGGTCCATTGCTGTTCATAGTATATATAAATGATCTTTTAGATTTATTGTAATGTAACAGTTTGGCTTACGCAGATGACTTGAAAATTTACTGCCGTATTGATGAAATAAGCGACTGTATGAAGCTTCAGAATGAATTAAATATGTTAAAGCAATGGTGTCTAGACAATAATATGTCCCTTAATGTGAAGAAATGTCAGTTCATAACTTTTACTAATAAAACGAACTACATTAAATTTAATTATCACATAGATATGATTCCCTTGAGCAGATTTACTTCCATTCGTGACTTAGACGTACTCTTTGATTCATCACTAACGTTTCGAGACCACATAGAAAATCTGGTAAACAAAGTTAAAAAGATGCTTGGTTTTATAATCCGCGTGTCTAAACCTTTACAAAACTACAGTAGCATCATACTGCTGTACAACTCCCTAGTCAGGAGCTCTTTGGAATATTCTATATTCTACCACATACATACATCACCATCTAGTCCTAAGCTAAGCAGAGCTTGTGTTATGGGTACTAGATAATGGATAAACATACATATATACTTTTTTTTGTAAATACATACATATTATACATAGAAACACCCAGACCAAGACAAACATCCATGTTCATGCACACAAATGTATGACTTGAGCGGGAATCGAACCCGCGACCTTCGGCGTAGCAGTCGCTTGCACTCCCGCGGCGCCAACCGGTCGTCAATAAATAAATAAATTATGTATAATAAGTATGCGCTGTCTTTTTATTTTTGTACAATTCGCGTACCCAACTTCACACTCTCCCTCTCTAGCTACAATTGTAATAAAGCTACTTAATAGAGCTGCTACTTTACGACGTTTATTTTTGAGAAGGTGGTACTAACCCAGTTAAGCTGCTCCATTGATCTTTAACCAGTATGGTTCTACCACTCGAAAAAATACGCACTTACTATGATGTTATGTTGGTATGAATTTAAAGTTAATGTATTTTTAAGACATTGTCAGATCAACATGGTTACAGAAATATAAAGATATTTTAAGCTTACATACTTAATTGTCTCGTGACAAAATCCTTATAAATAGACGTCTTTTGAGCCTTTTTAAAGTGCCACAAATATAATAAATTGGGCCCAATATTGCGAGGTTCGTAAGGTTAAATTCCAAAACGGATAGCCTAATTAAATTTATTGTAAAGGATTCTCATTTGAGGACAAATGAGATTTTGCAATATATTTTTTTATTGTTCAAAAACGTAATATAATAAAGGTTACGTAAGGATAGATATCAAAAGTTCAAATGAGTAAATTAATGTTCATCGCGTGTAGACGTCACTTATTCGAATTTCTAATATTAATTTAGGAAAACAAAAATACATTCACAAATCAGAACCTGTGAGTACCTAATAATACTATTGACAATATAATTTTCTTTGTCTGTATGTTACTCAATTACTGTTGAACCGAAAGTCGGTTTTTGTCTGCCGCTTTATTAGCCACTTGATTAAAGCAATTTTATTTGCTTAAAACGGACAGTTTTGTGACAAAGATCAAGCCTTCAAAAGTTCTACAAATCCCGCTACACCAAAATCACTTACTACGGAATTAAATATTCGAACTATAGATAGATCAATAGATTTTAGATTCGTTTTTGACATAAGCTCCATAAAAAATGTGTCAAACACGAATCTCGAATCTCAAAATCCATGTATGGATCGAATATTGAAAATGGCCGTTAATCGTTTTGTTCAAAAACGGTGTAAACCGGTCGGAAGCCTGTGGAAATAGAGCCCTGTGGCAATTAGGCCACTATGTCTCTAATATTGTGTCCGTAATGTCATCATAGCGCGTTCATAGCTTTAATGGACTGTTAGATGGTTATTACGTGAAATATTATGAAAGACTTTATTTTGGGACATTAAACGCTGTTGTTTAGTTTACTATGATAGTTTTATTGATCACAAGTGTTAAAGAGGATTTTTGAAAAAAGCTTATATTTATGTAACGGTTCCATATCGCATAAGTAATTTATTAGGGTAAAATACCTGTCATTTGTCTAGAAGTTTTTAATAATAATAATAATAATTTATTTGCATAAAACACGGTATACAGAGATGCTTTATATCAAAGACATGTTTAGCCGAACATATTCAGCATGCAAATATTATAAGTTACAAATACAAATTACAATATTTTGTCAATACATTCCTTAATACTATAGAAATTGTGTTCAGTTAACCAGTTCTGTAACTTTATTTAAATTAAATTTGTGTTCAATACTTTAATTTCATTCGGTACTTTATTATAACCTCTTACACACATTGCCAGACAGCTTTTGTTATATTACGTAGATCTGGGGATATCAGCCAATACAAGCCTATCAGGATCTCGGCGATTTCTGCAACTCACATCATTCGCAGTTAAAATGTTCTTTGTGTCTACGCACAAACATACAAGACAGTTTCGTTGATGTATAGTGATGGTAGTGGTAACAAACCATTTGTTGTAAATATCGGTCTACATGATTGATCCGGTCGCATACCGTATATAGCCCTCAAACATTTTTTTAACTACGAAAGCTCTTTCTATATCAGTACTGTTTCCCCACATAACAAGTCCATAGCGAAGTACAGATTCTTCGTATGCTCGGTATGTTACAATAGCTGTGTTTGTATTTGTTATATTTCTAATATGTTTAAGTGCATAAACAAATCTATTTATTTTACTAGACGCAATATCAATATGTGTTTGCCAGTTAATATCCTCGTCAATTGTCACTCCCAGAAACTTTGTGTGTGTAGTTTGTTTAAGTTTAGGTATATTTAATTTAAGATTGTATTTGTCATAATAACATTTATTGAATTTAATATAAAAAGATTTGTCAAGATTTATTTTTAAATTAGTGTGTTTTAATTAGTTAAGTGTGTTTATCCAGTCAATGAGTATGTCAATTGTATTATTAATGTCAGTTTCGTGATTACGTATTGTAATATGTTTTTTATTTGATGTCACAATAATAGAAATGTCGTTTGCGAAGAGAATGCATTTGTGATTCGTTATCTGTGTAATGTCATTAATATATAGTAGGCAGAGAATAGGGCCTAGAACACTTCCTTGTGGCACACCGTATTTAATAGCTTGATATTCGGATAGATACGGCGTCATTTCTCGATTTTTATCCATTCTAGTGATGACAACTCTTTGTTGTCTATTACTTAGATCAAAAGATATCCACTGTAGTGACCCTCTGATTCCAAAAATGTCCAGCTTTTTAAGTAGAATCTCATGTGATACGAGATCAAACGCTATGGATAAGTAAAAAATAGCCCTGTTGTAAAATGGTTAAAGTTAATACCTGTCAATATTTCCTTCAAAAATAATATAAATACTGCCAGTGTTATTGATTTGTGTTTTTGAAAGCCATAATGGTCGCTGTCTATAATGTCAAATTTGTTACAATAACGAATTAATCTCCTAAGCATGCATTTTTTCATAAATTTTTGATATAATAGGTATTAGTGTAATTGGTCGATTTATTTATTTATTTATTTTTTTATTTATTAAAGCTTTATATACACAACGTATACAGGCGGACTTAATGCCATGGGCATTATCTCCCAGTCTACCTTAGAGTGGTGCAGAGAGAAAAGAAGTAGGTGTTATATACGAACGTGCGATTTCATCCGAACGTGCGACTATGCAGACGCGTTTTAGCTAACGTTAAAATGAATTAAAATAATTACGGCCAATAATTATTTTTACCAAATTGCAGTGTCAATAAGTAAATCGAAGTGTGTCGCGAGTGATTTGTGCATACCTTTTCATAAACTGCGAATATGAACTAGAAACATTTGTGTGGACGAAATTACTGATTAACAGTGATGTCTGTGCCTGACTTTAGCCCTTTTGGCAAAAGCCGAAAAACTACGCGAAGTCCTCCACCAACACCAAGTCAAACATCCCAAACTCTTGACCCGAATCCACCTGCACCTGAGTATTATGACGTACCCGCTGAAGTTATACCAACTTCAGAGATACAAAGATGGATGAGCACAATTGAGTCATATTTGAATGAAATTGGCTCCATCACCTCAGAGAGCAAAATGAACTCTGACCAGAAGCTGCGTGTAGCTCACGAGTGCCGTAAAATAACATCAGTATCGGCACAAATGTCCACCCTGTACCAAGCACTCAAGCAGAAAACTATTCTAGCTCACGCAACTATTCGCCACCTACAGGAAAAGCAAGACCTGACGAGTTCTTTGCAGCAGTTCAAAGAGGCTGTAGAAGAAAAGCTGAAACCAGCCGAACACCACTCCTTTGCTGACATGGTGAAAAAAAGCACAAACAATTTTGTCCGCCCAAACAAGTTGAGCTCTCTTGCCATCTACCCTAACGACAAGAACAAAAGTAGTGACGAAACGAAGTCCCTTGTCCAAAAATTATATCTCCTGAAGAGATGAAATTACATGTTCGTGCTGTGAGAAAAGTGAGGAATGGGGGCGTTAATTAGCACGGAGTCAAAAGGAGACATCGAAAAGCTCAGGAAGTCAGAGAAACTTGTCTCGTCTGGCTTGACCATCGAAGAACCTACTAAACGCCGCCCTAGAATAGCTGTAGTTGGAGTTCCCGATACTCTAACGGAAAAAGAAGTATTTGAGTGCATTTACGAGCAAAACATAGCCGACAAGTTCTCGAACTCTACACGTGAGTCCTTTTTGAAAGCTGTGAAATTGAGCCACAAAGCCGGTAAGAAAAATTTGCCCACCTGTACCTATGTCCTAGAAGTAGCCGCTAACATCAGAAAATGTCTCATTAACCAAGGTCGTATTTATATTAATTGGACGTCATGCCCGGTTAAAGACTTCACCTTTGTGACTAGGTGCTTTAATTGCCAACAGTTTGGTCACGCAGCCAAATATTGCCGTGAAACTAGTCCCACATGTCATCATTGTGGAGAGCTTGGCCACTCTTTTAAGGAATGTAACAGCAAAACTTCACCTCCTAAGTGTGCTACGTGTAAACGCTTCAAGAGGAAATGTGATCACCAAACGGGAGAAATAGGTTGCCCGGCACGTAAATATGCAGAGGACAATTATATTAATAGCATAGACTATGGGGGCGCCTAAGAGCGTCACTGTTAAAGTTTATTAATAGGCACTTAAAACTAGTTTATATTTTCGTACTTATTTATAAGGTATTTTATTATAACTATGGACAATCAAGTACTTATTGATCTAGATAATTACTGTGTATCAAATAGTATGACTTGTAAAATAGAGGAATGCAAAAGTCTATTACCCGCGTCTGATAAAAACTTAGTTATAATGACACAGAACATCCGAAGTATTTATAAGAATATAGACGCCCTAGAATTACTCCTACAGACCATTAATATAAACTGTGACGTAATTGTTCTAACCGAATGCTGGCTGTCTAAGCGGGCGTTCTGCTTACCATCTTTAGATGGCTACAACTCACACTCAACTGAGAACATAATTAACCAAAATGATGGTGTAGTGGTCTATACAAAAAAACACTTAAATGTAATTGTTGCAAAGCCACAAATCCAGGACTGTAATTGTCTACTTATTACAATTAATTCAGACACTGCTATTTTAGGAGTGTACAGACCTCCTTCGCAAAGTACTGATACATTTTTGCGATCTCTCGATTTAGAATTAAGTTAGTTATCAGCATATAAGAATATTGTAATTACGGGTGACATAAACATAAATATTCTGTCCGGAAAATGTAACCTTCAAGGACAAGACTATTTAAATATTTGTTCTTTCCATGGTCTTCTGCCGGCGCACACCTTCCCTACACATGAAAGTGGATCATGCCTGGATCATTTCATTATTAAAACTAAACAGCCATCTACCACTTTAGTTACTAACTCAACTATCACAGACCACCAAGCCATATTACTAACACTAAAATTATCATGTGGAAAACTAAATTGCGTACCTAGCTTTACAAAAGTAAACATGGCAGGCCTTGAAAAAAGCATTCGTAATACAAATTTTGCCCCAGTTTACTTTTGTGCCGACGTTAACGAATTAATATCTTACGTCATAGCTTCCATACAGTACGCAATTAACAAAAACACATACACAGTAACATTGTCGCGAAAATATATGAATATAAAGCCATGGATTACTCCGGGTCTTCTCCGCTGTATTAGACACAGAGATAATTTACACATGAAAGCTAAAAAGGCACCTGAAAATGAGATTCTGGCTATAACGTATAAGAGATATAGAAACTTTTGCAATAAACTTCTTAAAAAACTAAAGGTCGAGTACGATACATCTCAGTTGAATAAAGCAGGTAACAACACTAAACTAGTATGGAAATTCTTAAAAAAACGATCATTTACTTCAAAATCATTTGAACAACCCTTGGATTTGCTCAAAAACCGATCAAATCCTACAGCAGCACTAGATGAAATCAACACATTCTTTTCCGACGTTGGCAAAAATCTAGCAGACAGAATCTCTTTTTCCAATCATTCATCTACTAACTATGCTTTGAATACCTCACCCATTTCCAGGCTTAAATCTTTTGTTATGCTGGATACCGATATAGACGAAGTTATTCAAGTCATTACTGGGTTAAAAGATACTTCTGCGCTGGGATGGGATAACATCCCCACAAACATAATTAAAAGGTTTAAGCACATTCTTGCACCGCCACTAACACACATATTCCAAATTTGTATGTCTGAAGGAATATTTCCAAAATGCTTAAAAAAGGCTATTGTGATACCTATCCACAAAGCAGGCGACAAGAGCTGTGTTAATAATTATCGGCCCATTTCTATATTACCAGTGCTATCTAAGATATTAGAGAAAATAATAAACAATCGACTAATAAAATATCTTGAAACCAACAACATTCTTTCAGACAGGCAATTTGGTTTTCGGCCTCACAGGTCAACAAGCCAGGCAGTTGAGCAACTCACTGACCACATTACAACTAATTTAGATAGTGGACAGCATGCTATTGGGATATTTCTAGACCTTGCTAAAGCTTTTGACTCTGTGTCGTCTTCTATACTGCTTAAGAAACTTGAATCTGTCGGTATAAGAGGTAAACAGCTAGCACTGTTTACTGATTACCTCTCTGACAGGTATCAATGTGTAAGAATAGGCAACAACATAAGTAACGATGTCCCTAACACTACATTTGGTGTACCCCAAGGAAGCATATTAGGAGCTACCCTGTTCTTGATATATATAAACGACCTTTGCAACCTAAAACTTCAAAATGGTGTCATTATGTCATATGCAGACGATACAGCACTTATTTTTACTGCAAAGTCGCTCGATGAGGTATATGAACTGGCTCAACTTGGCTTCAACACCGTAAACACTTGGCTATTTAAAAATTTGTTGACCCTAAATGCACATAAAACAAAGTACATTCATTTTACAATGAAAAACAATAGCAGACACATCTCATCTAACAGTTTAGTGGCTCACAACAAGCTTCACTCACATGCTGACACTGCATGCGCTTGCCCTACTTTAGAAAAAACTGATTATATTAAATATCTAGGAATTACGCTTGACACTAATCTGAACTTCCGCAAACATATCGAATTATTGTGTAAAAGAGTGCGGAAACTAATTTCCATATTTAAAAATATACGCGACGTTGTAAACTTAAAATTGTTAAGACAGGTTTACACTGCACTATGTGAATCCATCATCTCATATTGTATAACCGCATGGGGAGGGGCAGGTAAAACAATCCTACTGCCTTTAGAACGGGCTCAAAGAGCTATCTTAAAGGTAGCAACCCTTCGCCCTTTCATTTTTCCCACTTATGAGTTATATCAGTCCACCGGTGTTCTAACTGTGCGCCAATTATTTATTCTACGCACCATCCTAAAACAACACACCCTTCTTCCTTATACACCAATCCCATCAGGCAAAAGACGGAAAGATCTAGTCTGCACCAAACCTATAGGTAAACATGTTTATGTAAATAGATTCTTTGCTTTCCTCGGACCTTTCCTATATAATAAATTAAATAAAACCTTAGATTTATATAGCATAAGTTATAAGCAGTGTCATCTTGTTGTTACAAAACACCTAATGACAATGACCTACTCTGATACAGAGAATTTGCTTACTGTAATAAAATAGTGTGTAAGTACCTACGCTAAGTTACAACAAATCATAATATTAAGTCTACTTTCTATTACATATTGGCAGTTCATGATTATTATTATGTAAAAATATAGCCCTTTATTATTATTATTTAAGATTTTTTCCTGAAACACAGGTGTTAAAGCCTAGTTCAGGTAAACATTAAAATAGCTATATATTCCAAATATAAGGTATTACCGTAATAAATAAAGTAACTACGCATCAATGTACCACAATTTAACAAAGGCGCATCGCATACATTATAATGAATTATAAAATTTAATTGAATTATTTTTACTGTAATATTTTTCCTATGTAACATGTGACGTTTATTTTATTGAATAAAAGTTATTATTATTATGTGTCTCTTTTTCACGGCTATTCTTTTAACATGGTGTTAGAAGAGTAACCGGTCCTTTGGGAGGCTTACACGGGGATATGGATCCAACGTGCAGAGGCCCGTAGAGAACTTTAATCTAAAATGGGATGGGACACATGCCGCGCAGCCTCCACAACTGCACTACTGAGTACAGCTATGGACTAGCCGCAGCAAATGTAGGGCTATTGCAATGATGTGGAGTCTAATTTACTAGTTTATGGGGATGGGTGTTAAATCGACTGGTAATAATGATACTATGGATAACAAACGGCACCTGCCAGTGATACTCCTATAGCATCCGTCCGCGTGGCAGGTGGTGACTCGCCAACTCACTAGATGGGCCCTCTCTAAACAGCCGCCCAAAGCAAACAAACTCTGCCATAAAGGCAGCCAGAGGGCAACACCGGTGCGAGTGGCTAGGGGTGTCGAGCGGTGCGGCACCGGTTTCGCCATCGCGGGCCTCGTGACAACGGAGGCCCGGAGCGGGTTTCCCCGTAGTTACGCCCTTGAGAATGACACTTCAACCCCCGAGCTAATAGCTCTTGCGGCTTCCCTCTGGCCGGCCGACCAAGGCAAGCCAGAGTTGAGAGTCCTGCTGGCACTCTTGGAAATCCACTCCGGCCAGCCAATAAAGGCAAGCCGGAGACGAGGCCCTGACCGACTCTCCGAAGCATTCGGGACCGCAGTGTCGCCACACACATTCAGCTCGCCACAAAGCTGCCCTGCGGTTGTAAGCTTTCTTTTCATCTTGTAATACATTTTTTGTTTATATTACACGATGAAGGTAATGTTTGAAAGCTGTTACTCTGCCCTCTGAGATTGCGTTAGTCTCATGATGAGATAACGGCTGCCCCAGAGGGTTATTATTATTATTATTATATAAAGAAAATGAATTTGAAATAACACAAATAGGTAATAAAAACTAAATATACATTCACATTAAAACATATATAGGTACATAATTTACATATAATATAAACATACATAGTATAGACGTATTATAGAACTACATACATTCATACACATATAAGAATATATAAATATATATACATACATATGGTATATATTATATACATATTAAATCAATATGAAATTTAAACGACTTATGATACATTCGCTGACTCAGCCAGTAGAAGTTCCTTCACCTTGAACTTGAAAGTATTCTTAGTCTTGGCCATCCTGATTTCAAGAGGGAGGGCATTCCAAAGAAGAATAGATTGGACAGTAAAAGAGGAATGAAGAAAATTAGAGTTATGAGAGGGTACAGTGAGGAGAAGATTATTAGATGAACGGAGGTTTCGTTCATGGTTAGAGCATAAGTATTGAAAGGAGGAAGATAAATACTGGGGAGAAGTTGAAGATGTAAGAATAGTATAGAGGGTAGTGAGAGCACGCAAACTACGGCGCTGACGTATGGGAAGCCACTTTAATTGGGAACGATAAGTAGACACATGGTCATACTTGCGAAGATTGAAAATGAATCGACTGCAGTTATTTAGAAGACGGTCGAGTTTATCAAGGAGATCTGCATTCAGGTCAAAGTAACATACATCACCATAGTCGATGAGGGGGAAAATTAAAGTCTGCACAAGCATTGTCTTTGTCTCAGGTGGTAGAATGTTCCGGAGGCGGTAAAGAGCGCGCAGGGTACCGGTGACCTTTTGACTCACCTGGGTTACCTGGACTTGCCAATTCAGCGTCGCATCTATGTGTAGCCCAAGGTTTTTGACCGCAGGACTCAAATTGATGGTGTTTCCATTAAAGACTATAGACGGCAGGGACGATAACTCTAGTCGTTTTAAAATCCATTGACTACCCACAATGATAGCTTGGGTCTTCCTAGGGTTTACAGTTAGCCCAAACTTCTGACACCAGGACAATATAGCTGTTAAGTCGTTGTTAATTTTGTCGATCGCCTCATTGACGTGTTCCACACTTACTTGGGAGTAAATCTGCAAGTCATCGGCATACAAATGGTAAGCGCACTGAAGATTTCGAGTTAAGAGATTTATAAAAATAGGAAATAAAAGGGGAGAAAGAATGCCGCCTTGAGGAACGCCAGAAGTAGTATCACACCATCTCGACGATAACTCGTCGACATGGATCGACTGCTGGCGACCTCGAAGATAATTTGAAAACCAATCCAAAGCTCCAACCGAGACCTTGAGGTGGGAGAGGATAGATAATAGGATATCGTGACTGACGGTATTGAAGGCATTTGAAAAGTCAATTAACACCAGGACAGTGATTTTGGTGTTTTCCATGCCCTCACGAATATCGCCAGTCACTTTGAGGAGGGCAGAGGTTGTGCTATGACCAGGCCTGAAACCTGATTGCAGAGGACTCAACAATTTGTTGTCTTGGATAAAATTTGATAGTTGCTTGTGCGCACAGGCCTCAAGCACTTTGGAAATAAAGGGTAGGATAGAAATAGGACGGAAGTGTTCAGGGAGGGTGGGACTTTGGGTTTTGGGCAAAGGTATTATATATGCCTTGCGCCACAAGGAGGGAAAGGTACCAGAGAAATTAATGATGTGGGATATCGCCGACAGTAGATGATCTAGGATCGTCGTTATCATACGACGGCTAATATTGTCACATCCCACAGCATTAGATTTTATGGATAGGATGACCTTTTTGATATCGTCTGGAGACTCTGGAGAAAAGCAAAAAGAATCAATGTTGGGTTGAGGTAACCCCGCTAAATAATTAACAGTGTGACTCACGACTTGGTGATCCAGCGAAGCAGTAGTGATGAAATATCGGTTGATATCATCCAAGTCATGAGTCCCATGAAAATCAAAATGCCGCTGTTTGCCAATGCCTAGTGTTCCAAGGAACTTGCAGGTACTAGCAGGCGATGTGCAAGAGATATTATTAAGAATATGTCGGCGTTTAGCATTGCGCACCATCTGATTGCACCGATTTCTTGCAGACTTAAAACGCGCCCAATTTTCTTCACATCGGTCCCTTTTGTAGTTCCTGAACGCTCGGTCCCTACGTCGCATTGCCATCCGAACACCCACTGTAATCCAGGGTGCTGGTGGACGCTTCAGTTTCACCCGTTTCACGGGGGCATGGTCGTCGTAAAGTTCACAGACTCTTGCGTTGAAAATATCCACTTTTTCGTCCACCGTGAAGGCGGATACCAAGCTGTCCCAATTTAACTTTGACGCGTCTTGCTTCAGTTTATCCACATCCATACGACCAAAACAACGCATGTGCAGAACTTTGGGTGGGGATTTGGGGGGTTTCAGACGGTAAGACAGGAAAATAAGGTCATGACGGGAGAATCCAGGTGCAGGAAGTTGGCCATAGGATGTGACTAAGGAAGGAGAGGAAGTAAGCATTAAGTCAAGCCAGGTGTCCTCCCCGCTATCGTTGTGGTGAGTGGCTTGTAACGGTATTACGTGGAGGCTGGCAGACTGAACGATGTCGAGTAGCTTGCGGGAACGACAGGAATGGCGGGAAAGGAGATCGGTGTTGAAATCACCCATGACAATGTGATGAACATACTGAGACCCTAAAGATTCCAGAATCGGCTCGAGACTGGAGAAATAGTCGGCACAAGGGGGACAATAGACGACGCCAAGAACAGCTCTCGCGCCCTTGGCGTTAATCTCAATAAATAGATATTCCGCAGACGAAGAGGTAGGTGAAGAAGACGCTAAGATTTTAAACGAGCAGCTGCTGCGGAGGTATATTGCTACACCACCACCTCTTTTACCGACTCGATCATTGCGAATAAGTATGTAGCCAGGCAAAGAGTAGGAAGTAGAAGAGAGAACTGGTTTTAGCCAACTCTCCGAAACCAAGATGGCATGCACATTTGAGCCTGAAAAAGCTTCCAGCAGGTCACTGTAATGGCTGGGTATGCTTTGCGCATTAATATGACAAACATTAAAAAATAATTGATGTTGAAATGACTTATGAAGGCATTCGCTCAACGTGCCATCAGCCGAGCAGAAACTTTCATTATCCGATGAGGTAGCTGACTCATTGGCCGACAAATATGTATCAAAGTCCATAAGTAAGTAATATAATAAATATATAAATATAAATACTGATAAATATAATATGTACTAAAAATAATAGTGAATATACTTTGAGCAACACAGTCCTCTCACAGATTTACGTGGGTGACTTAGATTTTCTTGAGGTTAAGGTTACTTTTCTACGGAGTCACTGTCGTCTGACCTCCGCAGCCCATAGGAATAGCGTAATTTCATGGCTTAAACCAGTTTCCTGTATCAGAATATTCATGGGTACCTGATAACGACTGTCGAAGATGTTTATGACACCCAAGACCGAATGAACGTTACGCAATTTAATACGCATATACAATAGTATTTAGCGGGTCTTAGTCGCGATAATTTACTTATTTAAAGGCATAAATACCTCTGTTATTCTCCTACGTTTCTACCGGCGGCAAAATAAAAAATACATACGACGCATATACTTTATAAAAAGTAAACACGTGGCGCGCATCGTGGGTTTGATCTTAATACCTTCTGCATAGCAATCTATTTCTATCTCCATTGGGCCATGTTCGTATTGCTGACTAAGTAAGTTATGATGAATTATTTAAACATTATCTAATTAATGCACTGTAACAAAATCAGATCTCACCAAAACTTTTGTCCCGTCACATCAATGAGGGCGGCTACCATAACACGTCTCACGCACCCAAGTACTTCCATCCACTCTAATCTACGTCGCAACTCATAATCCGTATAATTATCAGGTAAACTAATTACTAGGCGTTAATCCACGCCTTCAGGAGCGGAGCGGGGTAAGCAACCCGAGTGTTAGCGTAATTGTTATGATGTAGACAAGCTATATGTAGGGAGAGCATCCCTTCGGTCTGCGCCGGATATGTCCCACTTTCTAACAATGGAGACGACTGGCCAAGTTTTTAGACACTACTTATGTGCCTACTAAGAATAGAATAGTGTAAGTATGGAAATATGCATAGAGGAAACAGGTGTTCTCATTGTGATTAATGTGGTGTTAAAACGTATCTTCATTATTTTATTGAACTATTGCAGTAGCTGGTTGACATTCAAAATAATTGTTACCTATAACATAATAATACTGCAACTGATAATTAATGTTACCTATCAAATGATAATAGATGGGATTTTAAGATATATTGAGGTTAACTATTCATAATAATATTTGTAATAGATACTATTCTGCATTTTTTTTATCCGTAAGCATAAGCAGCGGCGTAAGTAGATACACTAGATCTGAACGCCAATCCTCTCGTCGTAATTTCGTATCGTCGTAATCGTATATTATATGACTTGTGGTATAATGATAATTGTGTTTCTCCACGCATTTCGGCACACGTGAATGCTAGTATAATATTTATTATTCTGAAGTTATGGTGTTTTATAACTACAAATAAGTAACTAGAAAACTTTAATTCATAAAAAAACTTTATATTTTTTAATTATGTAGAAAACAAATATTTGACTTGTAATACCAAAATATATTTTAAGACAGATCAAGACTCTGGTCGTAACTTCACGTGAGAATTAACGTAATGACGCTTATTATGATAAATTATTATACTTGACCGAAATATTATTGAAGTAATGCAGCGAGTATAATTAATTAACGGCCGGTTTCAATATTCGATCCATCTATGGATTTTGAGATTCGGGATTCGTGTTTGACATATTTTGTATGGAGCTTATGTCTTAAACGCATCTAAGATCTCAAAATAATGGATCGATCGAATATTGAAACAGGCCGTTAGTTGATATCTCCACACGCTTTATTTGACGACCGGTTGGCGCAGCGGGAGTGTAAGCGACTGCCACGCCGAAGGTCGCGGGTTCGATTCCCGCTCAAGTCAAACATTTGTGTGCGTGAACATGGATGTTTGTCTTGGTCTGGGTGTTTCTATGTATAATATGTATGTATTTACAAAAAAAAAAAGTATATATGTATGTTTATCCATTATCTAGTACCCATAGTACAAGCTCTGCTTAGTTTGGGACTAGATGGTGTTGTGTGAATGTGGTAGAATATATTATATTATTATTTCAACAAATCGTAGCCAAGATCATTCAATTTATCACTTACGAACTGTAAATTAAAATATTTATGTTAACACGTTTGCGGTTAATGCAAACTTGTTGCTTTTCATATTAAATATTCTTTGTTTATTTTTAAGAACTATTTATAAATAATAAAATAGCTTAATCGTATATAGTGCGCAAAACACATTTAATACAATATTCTACACCAAAAAATTTCAACATCACTTTATATTTACATACAATTCATTATTTTTTATGAAACACGAATACACAAACAATTTTCATGAAAGAAAATGCAATCCACTCAAATAATATTCCTCCTAAAAATATACGGTGTTGTGTACGGTGTGGTGTATTTTTGCTGAACATTCTCCGGTTTCAGGACTCATTATCCAGTATAAGCGATCCATGGATGCGCGACTTACAAGGGGCTGGCGGATTTCTAATGTTTGTTTTCAATTACATTCTGTTTGCGCAACATTTAAGTTCGTGAATGAAAATGTATGAAGAAAACAGCTTTAGAACAATCACTTTAAGGTAAAGGTTTCCGCTGCCTGCGATTTAATGAGATAGATAGTGCTTCACAATGGATTCAGTTTTAGAAAATTATTTCATCATGCCTGTGTTCACTTTGGATTCACTGAATAAATCTTCATGGGTACGATGGATTTTATGAACGGATTTTAAATAAAACCTAATGGCTCAAAGAGTCATTGTTTATTTCACATGTTTATTTAAGATTTGGTTTATTAATAAAGCATTAAAAGTATTGTATTCGCGAAGAACTTGGATACAGGGATGATTGTAGTTCGTTACACATTTGCTGTAACTCTTGCCAGTTATTCCAAGATCTTTCAAAAAATATCCAAATTACACAATCAAAAACCCTACAACCTCCTACTTTTAGCAACAAAGCGAGCTGAAAGCCTAACTGTGGCCTTGAACCATGAACTCAAGATAGTTAGTATACTAAGTACTACTGACTGTTACAAGAAAGCGTATTAATTCTAAAGGAATAATTTATTTAACCAGTATATCTAGTCTAAATTCATCTTGTTTAGTTTTATGGTCACCATAGTTTTACGAAGGAGATCGTCCACACAATTTATTATTATTTATGATGGAACGTAATACTAATGTTTCGCTATAAATTATCAATTATTCATTTTCTTAATCACATGTTTAAGAAAGTTGAATACGGGGTGAACACGTGTGCACGTGGACTCTAATATTCGCCGATGTTCTTTTACTTATACTTATGTAAAACTCGGTAGGTTCGATTCTCGAACTACATCTACCAATTACAAATTTCTAGTATTTTCTTGGGTTCACAAATTTCTACTTTGAATCTGAATCTTAGACGTTTCTCTTTAAGAATATGATACAATTTACGTATCATTATTTTTAATGTTCTTTAAGGACCCCACGACATAGAATGCAATTTGTGATAATTCTGTGCCGCATATTACTATCGGCTATTTTTACTGACTAAATATTTTATTTATTTTCCAATATTCGGAGTGACATAAAATATTATAGTTACAGTAAGTTTTTTTGCACAATATAGAAAGTGTTCTCCAACAGCAGTATTCTTTTTTCATATATAACTAGCTGACCCGGCGAACTCCGTATCGATTTTTAAGAGTTTTTATTTAATTCTCTTTTTCCAAGCCCCTTTTCCAAAGTTACCATTGACTTAGAGCTTAATCTCTTATCATTTCAGAGTCTATAAATGATAAACAAACAAACATAGATTTTTATATAATAGTGAATTCCCCATTCCTTAAAATATCGGAGACGATACCCATATCGACTTAAAAAAAAATCCCGTCCGCCATCTTTGATTTCCTATCCGCCATCTTTGATCACGAAATAGATGTTGTATTTGGATTCACCATCCCTTAAATCATCAGAGACGATACCCAAATTGATTTTTAAAATTCTTCCCAACCGCCATCTTTGATTTCCCCTCCGCCATCTTGAATCACGAAATAGATGTTGTATTTGGATTCCCCATTCCATTAGAAATCAGAGACGATACCCATAGTGATTTAAAAAAAACCCGTCCACCATCTTTGATTTCCTATCCGCCATCTTTGATCACGAAATAGATGTCGTATTTGGATTCACCATCCCTTAAATCATCCTAGACGATACACATATTGACTTTTAAAATTTTTCCCATCCGCCATCTTTGATTTCCCATCCGCCATCTTGAATCACGAAACAGATGTTGTATTTGGATTCCCCATCCCTTTTAACATCGCAGACGATACCAATATTGTTTTTTTTTAATTTTCCCATCCGCCATCTTTGATTTCCCATCCGCCATCTTTGATCACGAAATAGATATTGCATTTCGATTCCCCACCCCTTAAAATATCGACGGCGATACCCATATGGTTTCAAAAATTTTCCCATCCGCCATCTTTGATTTCCCGTCCGCAATCTTGGATCATTAAATCAATTTCATATTATTAATCAGCGTCCCGAAAATCTCGAAAACGATACCCATATAGTAGTATTGTATCCTATTCGTTTAGCCTTTTTTTGCCTTTGACCCAACACTCGCCCTTCTCGTTTGACCATTTTATTATTTTTGTCTGGCCCCTAAAAGTAATTTTATATAGCCTATAGCCTTTCGGGATAATTGGGCTATCATAGGCAATAACAATTTTTAAAATCCGACTGCTAGTTCCTGAGATTAGCCGACATTATCTTTTAGCCTTTTTGCCTTTTGCCCGGCCTTAAAGGGTCGAAGCGTTATGTTATATAGCCTATAGCCTTTCGGAATAACTGGGCTATCGTATACAAAAAGAATTTTCCAGATCCAACCGGTAGTTCCTGAGATTAGCGCGTTCAAACAAACAAACAAACTCTTCGGCTTTATTATATTAGTATAGATAGATAGATGAAAAGAATAGAAAGAAGAAAGAAAAACTATTTATTTGTCACAGACACTGTAAAGGTATAACATAAAATAAAACATCACAAGAAATAACAGTAATCTGTGACAGATAGGTGCACACTCAGCTATATTGTTGCATTGTGGTAGTGTCCACAATACAACGCTGTTATTCTGTGTGCACCTTAAATGCCGTACGGACGTTAAACAGCACAATAATTAAAGAGAACATTTAAAACAAATATATATATATAGGTACTCAATCTAGAAACATAGAGTAGTTTATACTCATGTGTATCTAGGCAACAAACAATTATTATTATGATTTCTTACACAAAAACAGGATAAAAAAAGTATTAAAAACAATATAAGATTAAATAGAGTAGCATAATACATACGCCGACTCAATTACTTCGTAATTAAGTCGGCGCATATATCAATTCCATGGATTATATTATATTTTGGTGCCGTGTGGTTGACGGCATAGAATACAAGTGTCACCACCCCCTTTCTTCACGTGGGTGTCGTAAGAGGCGACTAAGGGATAACACGATGCAAATACCATCTTTGCGTGGAGACGGAAAACTCGACATCAAACCCTATACGACTGCCTCGATGGTCTCGCGGCATAAATGTGCGCGTGGGATCGGGAGATCCCGGGTTCGATTCCTGGGTCGGGCAGTGTTATTGGGTTTTTCTGTCACGAAATTCCCAGTAGCAACACGGAGTCTGGAAATGTGCCCGGTACGGCAATAGGCTCGCCCCTTATTACGTGGGACTAAAGTATATCTGGCGAATAGTGGGTGTAGAAATACACCTCTGCCTACCCCTTCTGGGATAAAAGGCGTGACGATATGTATGTATGTATGTATATTATATTTTCAACGCATAATAGGTATTTATGCAGCGGCACGGGAGTGGGCAACCGAACCGTTCCGAAGGACGCGGCGCGTCTCGCGCCGCATATAGGTGGCGTACAGCCAGCGCACTGGCTCGCGCGCGGTGCGCTTATGTAATCATTGTTTACATAGAACATAATACAAATTGACAGTTTATTATTTATAAAAGAAGTATATCGGTGTTATCAGTGCCACATTCATCAACCACAAATTGTTGCATCAATAAAAAACCGTCACACTTCCAACCACCAGGCCTGATTGATATAATAGTGATAAATAATAATAATTTATCAAACAAAGCCGCCTCTCGGGACGCCTGAACGTCGTGCATACCTACCTCGTCCGCAGATCACAACCATTACGTAAGTAACACTTGGTTTTTTATGATTATTATAACTTTTGTATTGATATAAAGTAATTTTTTAAATAAAATTTACTTTTGTTTTTAGTGATCTCAATGGGGGAGGCAAATCGTTCCAGCACCGTGTGGCGGCATATTTGAAACAGCCTCAAAATGCTGTTGTTTTATACTTTGGCATTGTGAGCGGGTTGGAAGTGGGACGAGTGGAGTACAAATAGTGATCCTGTCTCCAGCTTAACTTATTAAACAGGTACAACGGTTTCTGTGTATTTACAATGCCAAATAATAACGTAGCCAGGTGAAGCTGTCGTCGCGCTGCCATTTTTAAAATATTGGCTGCATTTATGTACGGTGTGACATGGCTACTACGTGGGATATCGAAACAGAACCTGGCACAAGCATTTTGAACCCGTTGTATTAGTCGGGTGGTTCTAGCTAGTAATCATGGACCATACACAACATCCATATAGTTAAATTTTGCTAGCACCAGGCTGTCTACTAACCTCTTTCGCAATGCAACACTTAAATAATTTCTAAACCTATAAAGTAACTTTAACCTATAAAAACAATTTTTTGCAACATCGCTAATATACTCTTCAAAGTGAAGTTCCGGGTCCATTATCAAGCCTAAGTTGCATGCCGAATCCACTCTTGATATTTCAACCCCTTTTACTTTTATAACGGGCTTAGCTAATAAAATATCTTTGATTTGTTTTTTACTGCCTAGTATCATGAACTTAGACTTCAGTGGTTTTAAAACCAGGGAGTTTACCTCAGACCATCTGACCACCTCGTTCAGAACCTTATTGATCTTGAAGGCCATAGCAGTCGTGTCTTCCGCTTTAAATGACACATATAATTGTAGATCATCCGCGTATATATGGTACTGGCAATCTGTCAAACATTTTGTAATGTCAGCAGTGTAGATGATGAACAGCAAAGGTCCAAGGATGGATCCTTGTGGAATTCCTCGGGATACAGATTGGGGAGGGGATGATATTGAAAAACCATCCTCCTTTTGTATCTCGACGTACTGCGATCTGTTTGTCAAATAGCCATTGAACCATCTGACTGCACGTTCACTAAAACCATAATATTTTAACTTTGAAAGTAGCAGTGGCACATTTATGGCGTCAAAAGCACGGGAGTAGTCCAATAACGTCAGAATAGTACCCTCTCCCCTGTCCCGCGCTTCAATGATATTTCCCACCACATCCGCTAGAGCCGTTGCCGTACCGCGTCCCCGTCTGAAACCAGACTGTAGTTCAGGGAGAATATTGTTTTCTTCAAGATATTCCATCATTTGCAAATATACAACCCGTTCCAGAACCTTGGATAAGCAAGGCAATATGCTTATCGGACGAAGGTCTTTGTAAGTCTGAGGGGTATTATTTTTAGCTAATGGCAAAACCTTTGCACAGCGCCAAAGCTCAGGAAACGAATTTGTACTGATAGAAGTATTTATTATATCTGTTATTGCAGAAAGACTATGAGGTAGTGTGAGCTTCAACATCTCAATGGAGATACCGTCTATTCCCTGAGCATTTGTAGTAATATCTTTAATTATTTTCAAAATAAGCCCACGATCTACAGTTTTAAGCGAGAACTCTGATTTTCCGTAACTATGGAATTCAAAAAAGGTTAGCTGAGAAATGGATATATGTGGACTGCCGGGAACGTCCAGGAAAGCGGTATCTATTACCTGTGGGTCCTGTAAATGACATGGCAAATTAGTCCCCTGATTAGTTTGATATACATGAGTTTTTAAGTTTTTCCACAAGCTTTTGGGATCGTGTATTTTCTCATTAATATTCTTATTAAAATAGGCTCGTTTCTCGGCATGTAAAGATTCCTTGACTTGACGTTTTAGTTGAAGGTAATAATCTTTGTGGCTGTCCATTTTAGACAAGTGATAGCGATTACGCGCGTCATTACGCAGACTGAACATTAATTTTATTGTGTCCGTTATCCAAGGGGTTGCAGGGCCACGGAAAACCCTAACCATTAAAGGGGCGTGTGCATCAAAAAGTTGTAAAATATATTGAGTAAACACAAATACCATACTATCCACATTCCCTGCCCCACATATGTTATCCCAGTGAATAGAGTCCAGGTCGCTAGAGAAGTTCTCAAAAATTATATTTTTGAGTGGACGATATTTTACTATTCTTTTCTGTGGTTTGTCTTTTCTTATTATTAATTCACATGTTACAAAAGAATGATGGCCCAGCTCATCAATATGATCCACACATACTTTTCTATAACGGGCATCTGTGCAAATAAGGTCTATAAGTGAGCAGCTCTCTTGAGTGAAATGTGTCGGCGTGGTCACTATCTGCTCAAAACCACAGTAATTTATAAAATCTAACAGCCGCCTATATTTAGACGTATCCTTGTCTAACATATTGACATTAAAGTCCCCTAGAAGTATTATATTGTCATATGGGGCTAAAGCGCTAATGCTGGCTGTCATGGAATCAATAAAGCAAGTCAGATCAAGCCATGGTGGCCGATACGCGGTGCCAATAAGAAGTTTTTTTTTGTTTAAAATGATGCTCAACCACAGTTGTTCGACCTGTGCATCCTCCGGATGAGCCAATACACGTACACGTTCACCATCCTTAACATAAAAAGCCACTCCCCCACCACGGCCCCCACGCACACTCAGCGGACGAGGTACATGTTTGAGGTGGTAACCCTGCACAGCCGGAGCTCTACCCTCCTCTCCCACTCGTAGCCATGTCTCATTTATAGCCATAATATCCACCGAATGGCAATGCATAGCCAAGATAAATTCATCTTGTCCAGTAGCAAGAGAGCCCGCATTGAAAAGACCTAACTTAAATAATTTAGTTTTATTCATTGATTCATGGTATAGTTACACTGTAGATGTAAATAATGTAATTGTAAATAACACACAAAATTATAAAGAAACGTACACAAAAGACAAATTAGGAATAGTAGTAGTAGGAGGATAGTGTTTGTACACACACGAAACCCCACAAAACAACATAAGTTAAATAAAATAAATTTAGATGCCTTGGCATTTAACTTGTCAATAATGCGTATGTCCAACGAAACCCAGATATTTATGTTATTATAGTAAATAAGAATCTGCAAATAAAAATGATACCGATTTTTATGTTGTTTTAATTTGCGTTCCAGTTCCGGCGCCGAACGTGTACATGATGTCAGCCTCGCTACGTATGGGGCAGACGTCATCTCCGGGTGTCTTACGGGCAAATATCCGGCCCCTGTTGGTCCAGACAAACTTCCACCCACAACGCAACCCGGCTTCCCTGGCTTGACGAAATAACGCCCTGTTTCGCTTGGTAAGGCGCTCGTTAACATAACATCTCTTTGGCTGTTCGGGGAGATTCAAACCAGATGTGTCAGCACCACGACGTACTCAAGCCGCTCTTAATATGGTGTTCCGTAGGTCATTTCGTATAAGTCGGACGACCACGGTACGCGGGCAGCTTTCAGTAGGACCCGATGAGTCAGTCACATTAAGATGTCGCCCGCCAGCACGATGTATGCTCACTATATCACGGTCCTCAATAGATACACCCAATTTTGTAGCTATGAGACCCATAGTGTGAAGAAGATTTTCACCGTTGCTCTCCGGGATGTTTGTGATCTCAATATCGTTGGCTAGTAGTTGTTGGTCACGTTCATTGAGATCAAGCTTTAGTTGAGTTACAACCTCTTCAAGTTCTGTCGAGCACATCATCCCTTGGCTGCTATTTGATTGCTCCAGGAGTTCGACGCGCTTCTCCAGGCTGTCAAAACGAGCGCTAAGAGTTCTCAGTTCAGCCATCTCTGCTCGGAAAGCCTGAAACTCTTCCCTTACGGAACGCAGTTCCTCTCGAAAGCGGCTTAGCTCCTGCCCGATGCCTGTGACTGCCTCCTGCGTGACAGCTTCACTTACAGGCGGCGACTTAATCGACGATGGTTCGTCAGTCCGAGGTAGATTTTTTGTCCTCCTTTTGCATTCAGGACAGTACCATGCGGCAGCTGGAGGACCCGCCTGCGGCAAGGCCACACACATGCGATGGTAAATAATGTTGCATTTATTGCATTTAACGCCATCTGCTGGTGTCATAAATTTACTACAGGCGCCACATTTTAGTCCCGGCATCGTTACAATTATATCAGATGTTGAACGATATCGATCTATGTTAATCCCGAGGTAGACGGATAGATGGCGGTATTCCAGAACCTATTTAGTGTCTCAGTGGTATCTCATTTGCAGAAGTACAGTGATAAACAAATAGATGTCGCTTTCCCCAATATTCAAATCTACAGTATTTACAGGTGTATCTTTCAGCGCGGGAAGATAGACAGGCCACGAAAATACTAGGGTTGGCAGTCCGCACACTTGCAACACTAGGCACTGTATGTTTTTTGTGTATTTCCAGTATTTCACTTTTACAATTTTAAATTCGGGTAGATTTAATGTCACTTTTAATTAGTATTTAGTTTTAATTAGTTTTTAGAATATCCACTGCACATTAATGTTGTATAACAGTTGTTGCTATGTATTGCACCGAAACCAATGTTTTGTCAAATAAATGATTATGAATTGAACGGTTTTTTATTTTATAAACACAAATAGACAATAAAAAGCTTATGGCTGACTTAACGTCCGTGACGTCACTAAAAAAAAAGCAAAATATGTTTATTGTGGGTTATCCTTGAAAGATAGACATATACCATTGCGTACTTTTTTGTAGATCTATTAAAGAGGTACAATCCCACCATACATTGCTTTGTTATAACTGGAAAGGTTTTGGCAGCGTTTTCGAGGAAAGCTCCCGATCGGCTCAATTTTTGCCGGCGCGTTGAACTAATATCGTCGTAATATCGTCAGTTTGCACAAAATCTAAACTTATTATACACTAAAAACTTCCTCAGGGATCACTCTCGATGTTGTTGAAAACCGTATAAAAATTTGTCCGTACTTTTCGAGTTTTAAGCGAACAGACAGACAGACACTGCGGCGGGGGACTTTGTTTTATAATATACTAGCTGACCCAGCGAACTCCGTATCGCCTTTTTAAGAATTTTTATTTAATTCCCTTTTTTCGAAGCCCCTTTTCCAAAGTTACCATTGACTTAGCTCTTAATCTCTTATCATTTCAGAGTTAAGTATATAAATGATGAACAAACAAACAAAGATTTTTATGTAATATTGAATTCCCCATTCGTTAAAATATCGGAGACGATACCCATATCGACTTTAAAAAAAAATCCCGTCCGCCATCTTTGATTTCCTATCCGCCATCTTTGATCACGAAATAGATGTTGTATTTGGATTCACCAGCCCTTAAATCATCAGAGACGATACCCATTTTGATTTTTAAAAATTTTCCCATCCGCCATCTTTGATTTCTTATCCGCCATCTTTGATCACGAAATAGATGTTGTATTTAGATTCCCTATCCCTTTAAACATCGGAGACGATAACCATTTAGATTTAAAAAAAATAATCCCATCCGCCATCTTTGATCACAAAATAGATGGTGTTTTTGAATTCCCTATTCCTTAAAATAACGGAGACGATACCCATATCGACTTTAAAAAAAATCCCGTCCGCCATCTTTGATTTCCTATCCGCCATCTTTGATCACGAAATGTATGTTGTATTTGGATTTTCCATCCCTCAAATCATCTGAGACGATACCCATATTGATTTTTTTAATTTTTCCGATCCACCATCTTTGATTTGCCATCCACCATCTTGAATCACGTAACAGATGTTGTATTTGGATTCCCTATCCCTTTTAACATTGCAGACGATACCGATATCGATTTTTTTAAATTTTCCCATCCGCCATCTTTGATTTCCCATCCGCCATCTTTGATCACGAAATAGATGGTGTTTTTGAATTCCCTATTTCTTAAAATATCGGAGACGATACCCATATCGACTTTAAAAAATATCCCGTCAGCCATCTTTGATTTCCTATCCGCCATCTTTGATCACGAAATAGATGTTGTATTTGGATTCTCCATCCCTTAAATCATCAGAGACGATACCCATATTGATTTTTTTAATTTTTCCCATCCACCATCTTTGATTTCCCATGCATCATCTTAAATCACGTAACAGATGTTGTATTTGGATTCCCCATCCCTTTTAACATCGCAGACGATACCAATATTGATTTTTTAAATTTACCCATCCGCCATCTTTGATTTCCCATCCGCCATCTTTAATCACGAAATAGTTGGTGTTTTTGAATTCCCTATTCCTTAAAATATCGGAGACGATACCCATATCGACTTTAAAAAAAATCCCGTCGGCCATCTTTGATTTCCTATCCGCCATCTTTGATCACGAAATAGATGTTGTATTTGGATTCTCCATCCCTTAAATCATCAGAGACGATACCCATATCGATTTTTTTAATTTTTCCCATCCGCCATCTTTGATTTCCCATCCACCATCTTGAATCACGAAACAGATGTTGTATTTGGATTCCCCATCCCTTTTAAAATCGCAGACGATACCAATATTATTTTTTTTTTATTTTCCCATCCGCCATCTTTGATTTCCCATCCGCCATCTTTGATCACGAAATAGATGTTGTATTTGGAATCCCCACCCCTTAAAATATCGAAGGCGATACCCATAATGATTTTTTAAATTTTCTCATCCGCCATCTTTGATTTCCCGTCCGCCATCTTGGATCACTAAATAAATTTCATATTATTAATCAGCGTCCCGAAAATCTCGAAAAC
The DNA here is from genome assembly GCA_944739405.2 of Euclidia mi. Taxonomy (NCBI): domain Eukaryota; kingdom Metazoa; phylum Arthropoda; class Insecta; order Lepidoptera; family Erebidae; genus Euclidia; species Euclidia mi. Next base: position 61,682,282 of record OX123190.2, read on the forward strand.
GATACCCATATAGATTGTATCCTATTCGTTTAGCCTTTTTTTGCCTTTGACCCAACCCTCCCCCTTCTCGTTTGACCATTTTATTAATTTTGTCTAGCCCCTAAAAGTTGTGGCGTAATTTTATGTAGCCTATAGCCTTTCGGAATAATTGGGCTATCATAGGCAAAAACAATTTTTAAAATCCGACTGCTAGTTCCTGAGATTAGCCGACATTACCTTTTAGCCTTTTTAGCCTTTTGCCCGGCCCCAAAGGGTCGAAGCGTTATGTTATATAGCCTATAGCCTTTCGGAATAATTGGGCTATCGTATACATAATGAATTTTTCAGAACCGACCGGTAGTTCCTGAGATTAGCGCGTTCAAACAAACAAATTAACAAACAAACTCTTCCGCTTTATTATATTAGTATAGATAGTATAGATAACTGCAAAAAGTATTTACACATACAAACTACTTAGTACTAAGACTTAGTAGAACTCAAAATGCTATCCGGTATCTGTGAGGTTTCGCTAGACTGGCCAATATGGCGACTATGATTTGTCTGTCAGAACCATTACAATTTAACAAAATACTCGACAATCTGAATTTTGCGGATATATTGACGACCGCTTGGTGTAGCGGGAGTGTAAACGACTGCTACGCCGAAGGTCGCGGGTTCGATTCCCGCTCAAGTCAAACATTTGTGTGCATGAACATGGATGTTTGTCTTGGTCTGGGTGTTTCTATGTATAATATGTATGTATTTACAAAAAAAAATAGTATATATGTATGCTTATCCATTATCTAGTACCCATAGTACAAGCTCTGCTTAGTTTGGGACTAGATGGTGTTGTGTGAATGTGGTAGAATATTATTATTATTATTTACAAAAACAAAGTATATATGTATGTTTATCCATTATCTACTACCCATAACACAAGCTCTGCTTAGCTTGGGACTAGATGGTGATGTGTGTATGTGGTAGAATATAGAATATTCCAAAGAGCTCCTGACTAGGGAGTTGTACAGCAATATGATGCTACTGTAGTTTTGTAAAGGTTTAGACACGCGGATTATAAAACCAAGCATCTTTTTAACTTTGTTTACCAGATTTTCTATGTGGTCTCGAAACGTTAGTGATGAATCAAAGAGTACGTCTAAGTCACGAATGGAAGTAAATCTGCTCAAGGGAATCATATCTATGTGATAATTAAATTTAATGTAGTTCGTTTTATTAGTAAAAGTTATGAACTGACATTTCTTCACATTAAGGGACATATTATTGTCTAGACACCATTGCTTTAACATATTTAATTCATTCTGAAGCTTCATACAGTCGCTTATTTCATCAATACGGCAGTAAATTTTCAAGTCATCTGCGTAAGCCAAACTGTTACATTACAATAAATCTAAAAGATCATTTATATATACTATGAACAGCAATGGACCCAATTTTGAGCCTTGTGGGATGCCTGAGCTGGGTATAAATGGCGCAGATTTGTAACCTGCCAAAGCAACCAGGAGTGAACGGTTAACTATGTAACTCTCGAACCAGCGCAGTAGGCATCTTTTGTGTATGGGGACGATGTAAGATATTTTCCATAAGTTTGGGACTAGATGGTGTTGTGTGAATGTGGTAGAATATTTTTATATTATTATTATATGTTGTCGACTCGAAATCTTTATTTTTTTATGTTTTATTACTCAGGTAAGGTTTCGATGTACTCCTTGACGAAATTATTAATATAAGATTTGACACTGCGATAGCAGCGCAGTCCGTCGGTTCCAATGTGAAACATTCCAAAATCCACAACTACTTACAAATTAAAAATTAACTAAAACTACATTTTCCAGTGGACTAAATTGTGAATCTAAACCATTCTCAAGTCCTCTTGAACACATACAAAAAAATAATCAAGATCGGTCCATTCGTTTAGGAGGAGTTCAGTGACATACACACGCACACAAGAAATATATATATTAAGATATAGATTGAGACAAAGAAAACAAGCAACAGCAGCGTTCAACTGAATTCCTAACTTACAACGTCTAAGGAAAGACCCGATATACGCGACTGATACTTGCTACATAAATATTAGTTTATTCTGATATATAAGGTACACAAATAATACTCTCTTGTGTAGGTATACAAATATCAACAAACAACAATATTACTTGTTTCTTGGAATTTTAGGTACAAAAGCTTTTCCAGTGTTTGAAGTCGTTCCGACGCTTGATTTATTTAATCATTCTCGTGGGGCTTGTGCCTTGTGGACATATTGCCAATACGATTTTACGAAAAATATTCTTAATTGGTTTTATACGTTCAGTTTTTTGTATTATTTTATTATATATTTTTTTAACTTAACCGCTTCTACCCGATCCCTTGCGAATTTCGATAATTCCCTTCTTAGTGCACTCATACATGCTAAATATCAGCTTCTTGTGCCCAATATTACAGTTTTGCCATGCGTTGTCTGTCAGTCAGTCAGTAATGCAAGAATTTTTAAGAATCACCAAGCTAATTGTTGCCACGACGGCCCCTTTTCCAAATATAACACAAATCCAAAAATCTCTTCAAAAGTCGTGCAATATCAAAAGCAGAACAGAAAATGAAAAAAAAATCTACAAATCGTGAAATTTGACTCTGCACAACGGCTTGAAGCAGCATTAGTGATTTGTTTGCGAGTCCGATACTTTTCTGTAACACTGGAAATTTGCATACGGCACGAAAATAAAATGGGGTCGAGATGGACCGATGTTACAGTAAGATATACCTAATACCAGTTACAGACTCAAGATTTAGAACTCAAGATTTTTTGTGGTGTAAAAGGTTACAAAAAAGCATGACTGCTTTCAAAAAAGGGTCACCGATCCGATATAGTATGAGCTACAAGTTTGTTTAATATAAAAAATCAGCGTGATAGTAAGTTTCCAGTAAAAGATTGTGCTGGATCTGAAAAATTCTACGCTTTTGAACTTTAATGTGGGTGAAATCAAGCGATAAATAAGTTTCAAATATATAAGCAGAGTGGATTTTGCATTGTTTAAGGGTTTCGAGATTTATTTTACTACACGCAGATTTGCTGTTAGGTTGTAGGTTATCTTGCCTTGTATGTAGCACTCATTAAATACTGTTATGCTCAATTAAAATATTGTAATCACGTGGTGTATAATAATCTTGAAAGACCAGGAAACTAAAACTCATATACTTTTTTTTTTTCACTGAAGGCGACGTTTTGATACGGGAACACTAGCCGTTGTCAAACTTTTCCTGCCATTCCGCGTTAATCGCATATAAGCAAACCTGTTAATTGCAAAAGATTAGAAATATTCAAATAGGCACTTGTATTATTCGTTCAGCGACAAGAATTCACTGTTATATGTCATAATCATGATTAGGTATTTCCATTTAACGCCGTAAGAAATAAATTTTTAAAGTACTTCTCCTTTACTAGGTGTATGGACAAAAAATTTACTTTTAGGTGTATGGACAAGCCGGTTGCGGCAGACCTCGTAAGACGTTCGTGGACCAAATTGGGGACGTCTTGAAAAACGGAAACGTCCGAAGCACCCGCAACCGGCGAGCATGTATGAAAAGAATAATGAATGTAGAGGAAGCACGTGAGGTTTGCAAGGATAGAAGCAAGTGGCGATCTGTTGTCTCTGCCTACCCCGACGGGAAAAAGGCGTGAGCATATGTATGTATGTACTTCTCCTTTAACTTCAGACCTGAGCTTCGGATGTCCGAGGCCTTACAATAAATTGCCAACATCATAGTCGATAATACAATTTATTAACAATAAACCTTCATGTTCATCCATCTAAAAAGTATGATATAAAAATATTCGAAACTAAGTTCGCTAAGTTAACCTTTATTTTATGTTTTACGATATCCGAACGTAAACTTAAGGCTTTATTATTTTGCTCGTGAATTCGAACGTCGGTACAACCTATAAACTTTTTACCTGTAACTTATATTCGATTTTGTGTGAAATGAGATATGAGAATAAATAAATAAGATTATTTTATTGCTAGAAATGTAATAGAGCAGTTCTTATAAATTGTATAATATTTAAAATATTCAAAATTCTCAAAGTTAAAATAAAGTTAAATTAAATCTTATTATGATGAATTCAGGTAACGATATTTAGGGCGGCTTCAGATTAGCGAATTTTTCTACGCGTATACGGTCGTTTCAGCATACACGCTTACACGCTCGCTACATTACACGCTTCAAAAAACCGGACTCGCGTAAACGGGCATATTTCGGCGTGTTCACTCGAAACGGTAGTGACATCTTGTCAGTGTCAACGTAGATTCTGACGGCTCACCCTTGTACGAGCTTAGAACCGCGTCAACGCTCGTACGAGTTGAGCGTGTACCAAAAGGCGCGCCTATACGAGCCTACATTCGCTTCCAAAAACGAGCTTATACGCGCGTATAAAACGCTAACCTGAAACTGCCCTAAATCTGCTACGTTCATATAAGACATGTGCTACGTAGAATTCGTAGCATGTAACGATGTGGCATTATACGCACCCGTCATAGCTTTGACATGCATGTAGCGCATACAGGACACGCTACGTGCGTAAGTGCTACGAGGCAGCAGTGCTACAAAAAAACCATGATAATAATAACATCTACGTTGTCAGTGGTTCATTGAATTTGACTAGCTTGTTGACCTGGTGGCTAGTAATTTTGATTGCTCGTGATCCTGGGTTCAGTTTTACACCTGGGACAAAATTTTCTATACGTAAGTAGTATTTTTACTACAAAAAAGTCAAAATACATAGTAAAAAAACTCACTCTAATACCTTGTACGACTTCGATCGAATGTGTAATTATTGCTTATTTGGACTAGTAGGTATACATAAAAAGCTAGTTCGTTAAAAAAATCAAGACCCAGAATTTATGGTGATATATCAATTCTATGGCAATATAACATTTTGGTCGCGTGATGGGTGGATGGTTTTTTGGCAGCCGTTAATTTCAAACAGCCGTCACCGCGTCGCGCGTCGAAACGTGTTGATCGGATTAATATGCGTAGTGAGGTGGTTTGTCCTTAGCCTAGCTGATGTCACATCAAATAATAGAAGGCGAAAGAATGCTTCCTTCTGCAAATTTAGGCTTCAAGGCCGCCTACATGTATGTGAATAAAGTAGTAGCCGCTGCAATATTGGAGCGCCGTATTTAGTGGTTTTGATGTATAATTTACACCTTGTTGTTCTAGCGCTAAGTGTTATCGGTATCTTTCGTTTAAATGACTGTAAAAACCTCCGTGAATCACGCAATATAGGGTCAACTTCTAGCGCAAGAGTTGCTTTTAAGAAACTTCAAAAAAGATAAGGTTTTCAATTGGACGACAATTTTTTTTATATTATGATCAAACGTGCTAGACAATTTAGGTACTAATCTGCTCCTCTAAATTTTATTTAAAAACCCTATAATATACGATACAAAATGTTGCATTTCAAATTAATCTGAATAGCAAATCGAAATAAATTTTGAACACATACATACGTATGCTTACGCCTTTTTCCCGTCGGGGTAGGCAGAGACAACAGAACGCCACTTGCTTCTATTCTTACAAACCTCACGCGCTTCCTCTACATTCATTATTCTTTTCATACTTACTCGCCGGTTACGGATGCTTCGGATTTTTCCGTTCTTCAAGACGTCCCCAATTTGGTCGACGAACGTCTTACAAGGTCTGCCGCAACCGGCTTGCCCACACACCTCTGCCATATATAGGAATTTGATGCGTCAATCTTTCTTCACTCATTCGCTCCACGTGTCCAAACCATTTCAGCATTCCTTTCTCAATCCTTGTCACGACATCTTCTTTCAGGCCACATCGCTCTCGTATTACTGCATCTGAATTCTATCAATCAGTCTCACCCCACACATACTACGCAGTGATCGCATCTCAACTGCGTTAATTCCGCTTTCATGCTTTTTCTGCCATACCCAACACTCACTTCCATACATCAAGGTGAGCACCAGCATTCCATTATGATCCGCCAGTCGCGCCTTTTTTGGCACAGTTTGGCCGTTCACATGCAGCGCTCCATTCACACTGTTCCCCGCAGTCACCTTCCTTTCAATATCTCCTTCACATCTTCCATCTCTTGTAAACATGCTTCCCAAATATACAAATCTTTCAACTTGTTCTACCTTTTCATAAATTTTAAAGTACACCATTTATTCCTAATTTTACCAATCGCTATAACAAAACGAATTCCCTGCTACCGACAATTGCAAATAACAAAAGTAATTAAACTAAAGCACGTGCTTGTTGACAGCAACTGGCAACATGATTATAAACCGTTCCAAATTCGAACCCGCGAAAAAAGGAATAGTTGTAAAAAGTTTTAATCAATTCGGAAATTCCTATATGCCGTCTTCACCACACATCGATGCAACTTATATCGCTCTCGTTTCGAAATTTATTCGCCGACGATATTATATTTTTGAACCAGTCGACCGAGGAGATACGCGCTCGGTCATTTTGCGAAATGCTGCCAATCGTTCGGGAAATGTGGGTGAATTTTTTCAAAGTATGCTTCTTTTTAGTGGCAGAAGGTTGTGACGTTAATCGTCGTCGCAGCTCTCGGCTGGTATTCCGCCCGGCCCCCGCGCACCTTGTCCCTGCATATAAATACCGTGGCGCTGGAGCGCTCAGCCCTTTCTGGCCGCCGCAGCTTAGCAAGCTATGTACTTCTCTGCTTCCCTGAGCAACGCCGGAGACGCATTCCCGAAGATCTACGCCGAATCACGCGACCCTGGTTCTATCTTTGTAACTAGTCAAATTATTTTAGAATCACTATTTTCCAATAGAATTCTTTGTTAAAGGATGTTTATATTCTTTTATGAAAATATATAAATTTTCGTTTGTAACCGAAATAACGAAAAAAAAAATTTTTTAATTAAAAACATAATATTTAACAACGTCACAGTGGCGCCCACGGGAATAGATAAATAGGGTCTTTCGGGAATGCGTTTTCGGTAAGTTTTTTTTTTCATTTATTTACTGTGTATGTGTGAATTCGTTCCAAAGCAGTGTTTGATTATTTTAGTGGCATATATTTTTCTTACTACTCTTGGTAAGCCTTTTTTTGCATATTATAACTATTTCCTGTTACCGCGTGTGATAATTAATTGTTTATCAACCGCTTAAGTAACAAATTATAATCGTTTGACTTACGGCCTCGTGTCCTCTAAAGACGTGCTAAGGTCACATTCGTCGATCGCATGTTTTGTCTTACGACTTAAGGCCTCGTGTCCTCTAACGACGCACTAAGGTCACATTCGTGGATCGCATGATTTGCGATAGCTTTTTTTAATTGCCTATGGTAATTTATTGCTACTGGTAATTATTGCTAATAATTACTGCTTTGTCTGACTTAAGGAACGAATTCATACCCTTCTCTTTACTTTTTTTTTCACTTTTCTACTATTACTTTCTGCTTGTGGCTTTGTACGGCGGTATAATTATATTTCTATATAGTCGATATTATTAAATCTTTTATGCTGCTTACTACGGCGGTGTCTATCGAGATTAAATATTCCCTTTTTCTTGCTACGTAATTATCCTCTTTATTCACCACGTGTATCTACCATAGTTGGACTGATTGGAAATGAACGTACCTAAAGATGCTAGCGTGTAAGATACTTTATTTAGCTAGATTGCCGCGGTCATGTGTCATTCAAACGTATACGTGTCACACACAGGTTGTTCATTTAACAAGCGAACAAATTTGGTGACTTTGTCTATTTTGTATAAAAATACGAATATTATCGTAGAATTATTGGTTGTTCTTTTTGTTAAATGTTTATTTTTCTACAATCGTTGTTTTTGGTCCTCGATCTTATCTTCTTGTTACTGCCTACCGTTATGTTATTTGCAGATGCATCTATTTATGCGTTTACTGATCTTTGTGAACATTTAAAATTCCTGCGTCGCAGTTATTGTTTTTTGTGTTTTTGTAACTTTTTACTTTGCTAGTGATTGTTTTTGCAATGTCTGGTTTCTATTAAAATATACAAAACATGTAAAGATAAATTAATGACAAAATTAAACCGCTGACGGCTGTAAAAATAATTATGAATGTGTAACATTTTCTTTTTTACAACATGCTATACATCAGGTCTTACATAACCATTTTAAGTAGTGCTGGTTCATAATTATGTTCTTGTATTTACGCAAATAATGTATCAAACTCAATTATTGGAAACATTTAGTTACAGTTAAATTGAAACTAACTATAACAAAGTGGCTATTTACACAAATTAAATCAATAATTTCTATACTTAAATAACTAAAGTGGCTGTTTACACATACATCAAATCAATAATTTATATACTTTAATAACTAAAGTAAATTAATTGATGTACACGTTTAAGCAAAATCTCATCATGTATTTTAAACCTAAAAGCTGAATAAAATAATTTAATTGGGTAAACAGTGTCATTAACACCAATGTGGGACGCATATCTATACAAAGTCATAATTACCTACATATTTGTAAACGCCAACAATAGTATTTACCTACTAATGATTCTGAGTTTGAGCTCACGACATAAAACGTTGTGTTATATTAGTTATCTATATAAAGTAAACATGCTAAAACATGAATAAATATTTCAGTTATAAATTGTCGCAGAAGTTTATTAAATTTAATATTGTTGCAAAAAATCTCGTCTTGTTTATCTAACTAACTATCTAACTTTCAGATATGTCTGGCAAGCCTAGGTTATTTCCATATAAAAGATCTTAAATTGACGCACTACAAAGTTTAAAAATAAAATAATCAATGCTTATCACTTATGATCTAATCACAAAAATAACTTAATATTTTTTTACAAATGTTATAAAAATCTTTACCTTCAAATTACATCTTAAATATGTACGCAAATATCTTGTTACATATAGCTTTAGTAATGACTAATCGTAATCTAAAAAATATTTTTTTCCCTCATGGCTCAGTGGTTAAAAAGCTGTTGTCTGATCGGTCTGTTGGCTCAATTCTCGCCTTCTTTTTTTAGCTACGGTTGTGTATACTATGTCATCGATTGTAGTGAATAATATATCTCCTTCGGTGATATATTATTCACTACAACCTATCCCGAATTAATTTTTAATTTTTACGTTAGCCGATCGCTCGGCTCAAAACATTGTATTATCTTATTGTGTACCTAATTATAATGAACATTTTATTGCTTCTACAATTCGCATCATGCGTGTTAGTGAGCAATTTGCTTGTGATATTACCAACTGGTTGTAATATTATTAGTTTGCGATATATACACGCTGATTTTAATTGGTTTTGGAGCGAAAGCCATCTTATTACTTATCGTTAACAGAACCTAACCAGCTAATAATATTTGAAATATAAGCTAAAAAAATATTGAGAAAATAAATAATTTTATAGTTCGAGAGCACGAAGTATCACCATTGCCGCGCGCAAACGAAATCCGTTCGATCCTGTCGTATACACACATAGGTACTAGGGATTGGTCATTCAACTACGGTGTCTGCGATACCCCCCTCCCCCCAAACCTGCGCGCGCGCAGTCAGTTCAGTCTTAAGAAATTAGGTCAGCGAGATAGTTGTATGTCACGTTTTATCCAATCACTTTGTGTCCGTGTTACGTAATAAGTCGAGTATTATTGTTCCTGTGTGCCTAATTATTAGGTGTTTGGAGAGAACACGGAAGAAGCGACGTGTTCGAATTGTAGTTAAAATACATAGGTGTTAAGATAAGGTGAACGAACCACAAGTGAAACTAAAACACAATGTGGGTGTAAATTGATTGTGATGTAGGCAACAGACAGCAAAGGAAATACGTTAGAAATACGCAAGTAGGTACTAAAGTTTTCCATTGTTAAAATCTTTGTCTAGTTATTCAAAAGATAATGTAGGTACTATGACAAACAACGTAACTAATAATACTTAGTTTATCGTGTTTCTTCTAAAAGTTCATTATGATTTCGTGAACGACGTGAACCCACAGCTTATTTCAACGATTATTGATTCTTTAGTCCGAGTAATGTACGAACTACGAAGGAATTATTGAATAGGTATGGGTATTTAGTTACATACGTTTATTGTTCTAATTATTTATTACTGCACTTCATTGTTGGCGTACCTAGTGGTTTAAGCGATGTTTGACACAACACTTTGTGTGATTCATAAATTCTTGTTTCGACTCCTGTGTCCGTTAGTGGTAGGTTTGTAATGTCCGTAGTAACACAGGACTTAGCGCTAGGGTGCGGGAATGGTTCTTAAAAAGAGAACAAAAGAAGAAAAAACATGTGTTTAAAATTGTTGGCATCGTAATTACCTAAATCGTGTTTTCTAAGTAAATTACGTATCACTATATCGGTCCGAACTAACTACCTACAACCGCTGTAGGTAACAGCTGACGGCGCCGGGCGGCACGTGCGGCGAGGTCACGACCGCGCGGCGCTCGAACATACCTAACTCGAGAGAATTGTGCGTACTACGTATTTCCAACAGTTACTGACTTTCATAACTTTTTTGTTTTAGGTGCTATATGAATTTTGATTTTGAATATGAATAGAGAATTTTATTTCGGACATGAGGTTTATTTTTCCTAAACCAATAAAAAATCAGCGTGTATATATATATTTTACTTTGTACTTATCGAACCCGTGTTGTCAGGTGGTGCCTAACAACCTAGGTTTGGTAGCTATTTTCTCAAACTTCACGTATCCTACCTCTTCGTACCTCTTCGCGTGTCCTGTATTTATTTAGAACACGACTCGCATCGGGAATGAATGCTGGCTTGTTCACACGTATGACCGTGTGTAGGCTTTTTGAATGTGATGAATGTCAGGTAATAGGAACGTTCAGTGCTTGGTGACGTATGAATGATCGAGGGTTATACTTGGTTTTTTCTTTCAGGGTGAGTAGCTACCTTGTACTTAGTCTACTGACACCACCACTCATCTGTATCAGGGTTCCGGAATGCAGTTGCCGCCTACCAGCCATGGAATTTTCCCTCCCGGAAAATTCTGACCTAATGGGGGGAGTGTGTGATGTCAATCGTCGTCGCAGCTCTCGGCTGGTATTTTGCTCGGCGCCCGCGCACCTCAGGCTGCATATAAATACCGTGGCGCTGGAGCGCTCGGCCCTTTCTCGCCGCCGCAGCTTAGCAAGCTAAGTACTTCTCTGCTTCCCTGAGCAACGCCGGAGACGCATTCCCGAAGATCTACGCCGAATCACGTGACCCTGGTTCTATCTTTGTAACTAGTCAAATTATTTTAGAATCACTATTTTCCAATAGAATTCTTTGTTAAAGGCTGTTTAGATTCTTTAATGAAAATATAAAAATTTTCGTTTGTAACCGAAATAACGATTTTTATTTAACAACGTCACAGTGACGACCCAACGTCACAGTGACGACCCAACGTCACAGTGGCGCCCACGGGAATAGATAAGTAGGGTCCTTCGGGAATGCGTTTTCGGTAAGTTTTCATTTTACATTTTTTTACTGTGTATGTGTGAATTCGTTCCAAAGCAGTGTTTGATTATTTTAGTGGCATATATTTTTCTTACTACTCTTGGTAAGCCTTTTTTGTATATTATAACTATTTTCTGTTACCGCGTGTGATAATTAATTGTTTATCAACCGCTTAAGTAACAAGTTATAATCGTTCGACTTACGGCCTCGTGTCCTCCTAAGACGTGCTAAGGTCACATTCGTCGATCGCATGTTTTGTCTTACGACTTAAGGCCTCGTATCCTCTAACGCGCTAAGGTCACATACGTGAGATACAAGGTGAGAACCAACAGGTGTTGTAAGATGTTTTTAAGGATACTTAATTTGTAACATTGTGTCTGTTCATTAGAGTTACCACGATGTAATAACCTTATTGGGTGTTTTTTACTAAGGAACTTTTACCTGTTACTTCAATCTGTAGTTTATATTTTGAATATAATATTCTGGAGTTCTTTAATTAGTGAAAAGTAATCGCCCAATGAAAACCTTACAATTTCGATATCTGTACACTACACGTATAGAGTTTAGTATGACTATACACTATACTTGTTAAGTATTGGAGTAGTGTAAGTAGCACTCGTGTTTGGTAGTTAAGTAGAGTTCAGTTAAGGATTGTCGTGTCGTGTGGTAGTGGTGAGTGTGACTGATGGAAAATAAGATGGAAAACTATATAACGGTAATGATAAGATTATTATCCACAAATAACATTTGTTTGAGCACCGATTATTTGTCAATTGCACCGCATTTGCGTCAACAAGTCGATAGATTGCTTGTTATGTAAAGTCAAGACGTTACTATGCATAAAGTACATAAACCGTTCAAAATGTATTGTATTTATGAACACTCACTTATATTTCCTTAGTTCCAACAAATTACATACATAGACTCACGCCTGTTTCCCCGAAGGGGTAGGCAGAGGCATATTAAAAGCCCACTTTTCGCCAGTGTTTTGATCTCACGTAATAGGTGGTGAGCCTATTGCCGCTTATTTGGACACTTTGTTTGCCAGAGCCTCGTCCGTTGATCGGCAGGTGCACCACTTGCAGGTGAGGGTGGCTTGGGACCCTAAGTTCTTGGTGGGAACCCTATGCACCATATCCAACAAATTAGTTATTTGAAAATCAAGGTAAAATACATTCTAGCCTTTCTAGAAACTATAAGGGCTCCTTGTAATTCACAACGGAATCCTAAAAATGCTGGTCAATATACTTTCCAATGGATATTACAACACATCACATCTATAATTCTTACAAGATCTCTTACGACAATAAACAATATCAATGTCCTCCTTATTACAAATCGCATTTAAATTTAAAGACGCTAATGTATCTCGTTACCCGCAGTTTTCCTCGCAAACAACGCAAATGCCCGTGAACTAACTAGTAGTTCACGGGCATGCAATCCATCGCTCCATCTTCGCCGTATAATCGTTACTAAACTTGCTTATTTTTATACGTCAAAGGACAATATTAACTTGAACAAACTTTGTTCGTAATTTTTGAGTATGAATATTCAAATTACGTTGCAACTATGAATGAATTATTGATTCGAATATTTATATTTTATTGTGCAGTGTACTAATTTTCTGATTGCGTTGCGATTAGCGTAATGGCTTGGGAACTATTTTTGGCGTGGTTATTATGCTCATCACCTGGTCTAGGTACCAATATAAATAAAAATATATTAATTATCCGTAGGGTCTGCTGCAATGGTGCAAGGGTCTTCGTAATTGAATCTCCGAAACCAAAAAATCTCTCAATATCGCTTACGGTTATCTCAAGAAAATCAATTATTGAAATTGATAGGAGCTACATAATTTCATTTGAGAAAACCTCGAATTGAAGGTGTAAAAAATAAGGTTGGATCAATTCTCATAAAGGCTGCTACACACAGTGCCGGCGGCACGACTATTGTCGGCCGCCGGCACTGTGTGTAGCAGTCAGCACACGGCTTTTGTCGCGCGGCTTGTGCCGCCGGCTTTTGGCGGGCGTCTGTGCTGCCGGCATCGGCCAGTTGTGACAGTCGTGTAGAACGCTAGTGATGTGACACTTTGTGATTGGTTATCGATTACGATGAATAACGAAGTCACATTGCGAAATTGCCATAGCAGCTGTAGCTTTCATTTTATGATGTAAAAAAATTAAAAGAAGAAGAACATAGAAACATATAAAGAACTATACAAACATACAATTAACAGACACAAAATTCACACCAATTTCTGTTTCGTGCGGGGATCGAATCCATAACACTCGGCGCAACGTCAGGCGGTCGCTTAAGCCAATAGGCCAACCATACAGTTGAAATATAAAGTATCTCTCCTACATTAATCGCAAATCGAACAAAATTACTGTAAATGCTTTTCTTTGGTGGTTGATTCTGTTAAATGCAACTTGCAATCGGAGCATGGTCATCTCTTATTTTCCGTACCACAATTGATTTATTTTATGGCAGTATTTAATGCAAGTTTCTTTTGTTCGTTATGTTTCTGTTTGGAACTAATAAGTTAAATTTTGTTTAATAAACTTGAAGCTGAAAAGGATTGTTTACTTGTACTTGATACGATACCGGATCGATCCACTGGATTGTATCAAATGGAGCGGATCGATACTTGGGTCGATACATTGTGTTACGATCCAAAATATCGATACAAAGCACTTGGATCGAGCATCCCTAAGTCGCAACCCGCGCGGCTCGCCGGCCTACCCGGGCGGCCATGCCGGCGGCCAGGCCGGCGGCGGCTCCGCATGCCGCCGACACTGTGTGTAGCAGCCGTAAGAATCGTAGTGTTTGCCGTTTCGAAACCCCTGTTGCCCAGCTCTTAGACTAAACTTCCAGTATTTGGCTTGCATTTTGGTTCTTAACTCTTTAAGAAAGCATATTTATGAACTCGAACCCGATGTCGGTAGACAGTTACTGGGTTATGTTAGGACTCTTTAGCTGCACGGAGACTTAAAATGAGACCGGTAGACTTCGATAAACTTTCTTCAGTAAACTTGTTCAGTATGAGGTGCATTTCCCGCCGCTAGAGTGCACTCGCATGTTACTTTGCTGCTTATCATTTCATAGTCTTCGCTAATACTTTTATACTCATGAAGTATTTTTGCTATTGGTGAAAAATAACTTCACAAGTTTATTATCGACTCGCCATCGCTTACTATATATTATTAAAAATATATAAAACTATATATATTCTTAATAAAACAATATTTTTAAATTAGTGAAATTAATATAAATTCTTACTAATTTAGAATTGGGACTAACTCCACCCTTATTTCCACTACATATTGTATCACCATAATTTAAATTTTTACCAATGTGTAGGATCAACTTTTCGCATACATTCTATGTCTAACGATAACTGGATATACAGCAAATACGATCTCTTTAATATATTATATTTTCTTGTGCAAACATAACCCTGTTTCATTACAATGTAAATAAGGGTTTCAATGTATAAACAGCGGTTATCAATCGCGAGGTTGACCGCGGTTTCCGTTCGGTAACCACATAGATCAATCGAGCAAACAACTCAACATGTTAATGTCTTCTGTATGAAATACTACCGGAATGTCCGCATGAAATACTGATTTACTTACGCCGGTGTGGTTGGATGAAAATTGCTTCCAGAGATATATTATTTGACATTTCATGACAGTAGAATAAATGCTGTTGATTGACAGAGTAAAGAATTGTGTGATAAGAAAGTGTTGTGGGGTAAAAGAAGATGTAGTGACAAGCATCGAGAAAGGTATGCTAAGGTGGTTTGGGCACGTGGAGAGGATGGATGACAAAAGACTGCCCAAGCAGATATATAAGGCAAGTGTGGATGGGACAGAACGAAGAGGAAGACCTAGGCGGACGTTCTCTGACCAGATTGGAGACATCCTAAAGAAAGGGCAGGTTAGAAGTACCCTGAACAGAAGAGCATGCATGAGGAATCTGATGGGAGTGAATGAAGCAAGAGAGATATGTCAGGATCGTTGCAAATGGCGTTCCGTAGTCTCTGCCTTCCCCTCCGGGAAACAGGCGTGAGTCTATGTATGGATGTACGTATGTATTATTTGACATATTTTACATGGAGCTTATGTCAGATAGAAATTGCCCACGGTTACACTCGCGTTATTTAAGGCTACTACTCCGCTCCCGTGGCTCATAGCGTAATTTTATATAGCCTATAGCCTGCCTCGATAAATGACTAAATGACCTATCGAATAGTGAAAGAATCTTTAAAATCGGACCGGTAGATTAGCGCGTTCAATCAAACAAACAAACAAACAAACTCTTCAGCTTTATATATTAGTATAGATATATATCTCTAGTAGGCAAATCCATTGATAGATAGAATATTAAATTTGGATAGTAAGATACTTATGCAGACATGGCAATACAAATTATTAGAATACTTATCAAAGGGGAATAGGCAAAAATGTATGGAACGTGGTACCCACTCCAATAGTCATCATTAATATATCATTGAAAATACTTTTTGATGCAGAAAAACGTCTACCATGGCGCCTGTCCCTATTCACGTTTAGGAAGCAGTAATCTCACTAAGTTTTATAAATGAGAATTGACTACAAACTACTTATATTAGTAAAATAAAGCTGGAATAAGATAGAATTAGACGATGATATAAAACACTTAGGATTCTATTATTAAAAGAAGTTAGAAAACAAGCGTTCTTAAAATAAAAATTATATATTTTAGCAATAATTGAGTAGATTTAAAACATTACATATCGGTATCAACTATAACAGCATTGAGGAAAGATGCCGGAGCAGTAAATCCTGTATGCCTCGCATAGCCTTGGTACCATACGATGGACACTATATGTACACAAGTGCCCATCGTACGTCGCCCGGTTAAACATGTGCAATATTGCTGGACAATATTATTTGCACTGTTGATCAATATATAACAAAAATATGTTTTTATACGGACACGTCGCGACTGGATTCGTCCATGCTAAAGGTAGGCATCTTCGTGTATGCCATAGTCTGGCAGATCTTCAAGTGCTCCCTCTCTGTACGTTTCAATTATATACAGATCATTTGATAAATGCTCGCCACAGTAAGATCTTGCCAGCTTGAGTTGGTATGTACCTAGCACTAGTAGAATTATAATATCCTCATCCGTCATTGAAGGGAACTATTCTATCTGGCTCGCTTCCATCCTCTGAAAATGTATTCTTCTGTGATTAAGCAGTTTTCTCTCTACATACAAATGCAGAAGATTCGGGGTATCTATTTTCTGTCTTATGATATTGACGAATTCGTCTGCGAAGGAGGCGTGCATGGCAAAGTCTAACGTAAACGCGTTATTAATAGAAAACATGAACGGAAATGCAGCATATATTAGCTTGGTAATCATTTTCTTACATAGATAAGTAGTACCTAATATACTCGTATATGTATGTTTATCGCCGGGGTCACGGGACTGTCTAAACAGGTCACCGTGGCCCTGGAACGCAAAGGCAAACCGAAGTTAGTAAGAATGATGTTTATCTCCAAACGCAATCAGATTTGAGACTGCCGGCCATAGTAAATATTGTTCCTCTTGGTAAGACCTTTTAAACGACACTACAACCATATCTATTGGAGCCGGGTACCATTTTGCCCATTCTCTTTTAATAGTGGTTCATATACATAAAATTTTAATATAAACACACAAAAAATTACGTAAATACTATTTCTTATTTACTATAGACGTAATACAGGCTTTAAGTGTCAGTCAAAAGCTTTTGTCTTGTATAAAGGGGCTATCAGAAAATGGAACTATCGACCAACAAAGGAATGAACAGCAAGCAATGTGTATCTCCTTTCTTTTTATTTCAAGTTCGATCAATAAACCGACTGCCGTTGGGAAGATTAACACCCGTACTCTATATCTTGGCGAAACAGGTCTGACGCTCAAGATTTTTTAATGTTTTAGATTTAAAATACAGCAAGTTTGTTCCAGATTTTTTAAAGAAAATTTTGTCTGCTATGTTGCATTTGACAGTTGACTATCTACTAAAGCCCCTTGTTACAGTATTCCTAGGGTAGCAATCGCAGCCATTTTTTTATATATAGACACGCCTGTATCCACGAAGGGGGAGGCAGAGGTGTAATAGTATACCCACATTTCGAAGGTGAAATGTGGGTATACTGTTACACCTCTCCTCCTCACCGCTCATAAGGATGAGCTTTAGGTCCCACGTAATAGCCCTCTATTACGTGGGACCTAAAACTCATACCTATTGCCAACCAATTTCTTAAATGAGTTTTAATTTAATTTAAAATATACGTATTTGCATACATTTCTGATTTAAATGACTGCTAACTTGTTTCTGAGTTCAAACAACACCTTAATAACTTACTAGTCATCAGAAATTTTACGTATCTCTACGTGGAAATTCGTGTACGACTGAATAAGATAAAATATGTTCATCCCTGCAGACAGAACGTTGCTTTTTGGGTATTACAACTTTACTTTTGCACGCCTTAAAATGAATGAGAAGCTATACTATTACTGCCAAATCCAATAAAGGGGAGAATAACCTATTATTGCGCCGGCTCCTAAATTGTACCGCGTCTTTATTTCCTCCTAAATATTAATATAAGCGCCGGACAGATTGTATCTGTCCAGCGTGCTAAACAAATGGCGGAGTGTTAGTGGCGCTTTAGTTTAGTTGTATTATGCTGCCATTGTAAAATAATATTAATATTTAGTAGGAAATAAAAACGCGGTACATTTTAGGAGCCGGTACAATATAGGTTACTCTCCCCTAAATTCTATTTCCGAAAAACAAAACGATATTATACTGACCTATCCACCAATTATTACGCTCAGATGTGCCCAACAGTAACATGAAAGTCGTAAAACCTTTTGATATTGTTTCCGTCAATTTGTGTCGCTTTTAATAAAAATGTGTTATTGTAATTTTATATCGATCTCATTGGTCTGTGAGGTGAGCTGTTGCTTGTATTTTTAGCAGAAGCAAGTAATTTTAATAATTATGTTTTGCCTAAACTAAAACTCGTACCTAAACGTGGCAACACGTCAAGCTAGACCATCTGACAATTGTACCACTTTTATGGGGAAGGTAATAAGTATCCAAATCGTACTGCGACTTTGTTTCTGTTTCGTGTGAGTGTGTGGCCAACTCTGGTGTCGGAGTGATCAGACCGGCCTAAGGCCTCCTACATGGCCTAACGATCCTTAGACAAGAACCGGGACCAACAGCTTTACGTTCCCTCTGAAGCACGGTAGCGCTCAGATGTAAATGCCACAGACGGTCACCCATCCAAGTGGCGACCTGTGCAAGCGTTGCTTAACTTTGCGATCTGTTACGAATGGCAAGCCAAGTCTCGCTATGAGCGCTAGTTGTAGCGCTCATAGCGAGACTGTATAGCTTGACTTCTCGCTGTGTGTATGCATCCTAGAGGCAATATTGTTTTTTAAAGGAAGGAAAGAGGAACCCATCGTTCATACATCTACAATTCAGATCATCAAAAACCACCACAGTATCACAAACACAAGCACAAACACAAAATCATTCAGTCATACATACAAGCAAAATATTCACACACTTTCAATTCACATCTTTAAGAACCCCCTCATAAATACAAACACAAAATCACTCAGTTATACACACAATCAAAAAATTCATACATTTACAGCCAATTCAAAACTTCCAGAAACACTAACAAGTGTAAGGAAAAGGTTATATAATATAATATAATATAATATAATAATAATATATTTTATTTCAGATAATAAATCCATAGTATGTAAGTAGTACTTATAACTTATGTTAGTAAAGATTTATCTGTACTTAAGTAAAAAAATATGAACCACATCACTTAAACAATCACCAGTGTTTAAGTTGGTCAGACAAACAAACAAAGAATTATTTTTTCTTCACATAGAAAAACGATTCATATCAGAACTTTCAAATTCAGAATTCCAGAAACACAAATCATGTTTTAGGAATTGGTTATATGAACCACACCACTTAAACAATGACCAGTGTTTAAGTCGGTCAGACAAACAGACAAAGAATTGTTTTTTCTTAGCAAAGAAAACAATTAATTCAGACAACAATTCAGACAATTATTCAGAACTCTCAGAAACATTTCAGAATCTCAGAAACAACAATCATAATTACACACAGACAATTCATTAATTTACAATAACTACTGTAACTTCACATAGTAACATGCATAACTGTATACATATTACAGTTCATTCACAATTGTAAAATTAAACACATAGTAATTCAGCTTTAAAATCTTCATTTCTTTAACAACAGAACTATTTTCAGGTAATTAAACTCAGTACAAACATCACAATTAAATTCATTTTCTGTTGAATATTTCCTTCAGATTAATTTAATTTAACTCATTTCATTATCAGGCTGGCGCTCTCATTCGTGGGCGGCAGGCTCGCTAACCCGCGATTACAATATAACAAATAGTTTTCAATCATCACATTAATTTGCAAACTCATTTTCTTCACTTTTCACAGAACATTTTCCATGCTTCTTCAGAGTTGCTACAAGTCCCTTAAAGTCATGGCGTGGTAGTCATGAGTCATACATATGCATCTATGTATGCCTTGCAGTTCTAGCTGTCAATCTGGATCAGTTACCGACTTGACGAAAGAATCTTATTTAACATCACTAAATGGATTCATCGGCTGCCGAGGAACCTGACATACATTCACACTTCCAGACCTATTCAGACATTCATTTTCAGACTATTCAGTTTCAAACTTTCAGTTTCACATACCCATGCACATACAGGCACCACTCGTAGTGGCGTCAAATGTTGTTACAGGTTTCTAGCAAGAAATCAGAGCTTAATCAGCGGCAGTGCAGCAGAACAAGGCATCACATCCACTTCATTCCCCCATAGTATCAACACTATGGTGGGTTATGGTGAGACAGTCAACGGACGGCGGCACGTTAGGCAGGTCTAACGCTTGGCACACCGCACACATGAGGCATTACCCCATACAGTCCTCACTTTCTAGGTCTTAGGCGCCTCTCTTCTAGCCCGTCTCATTCACTCTCTGCCCCACTCCATTTCAGTTCTTAATTGGTCAATCATTGTCTGTATCCTGAGCCACCACTGGCCGACTGTAAAGCATATGAACTTTATGTACAAGAATTCAAATTTCACAGATCCAGACCAGATGGCATGATTTTAAACTTTCGCGATTTGTATACATCATACAAAATAATTTAGCGGTTCTTAATCGCGTTAACTTAACTTATTTACGGTATAAAAGCGAGATCGGAGCGAGAGCCGACTTGCGTGGCGAGCGGACGTGTTTACCTTTTACTTAGGATAAATAAAATTTAAAATCATAGTGTTAACAGTTTTAAACTTAATTGAGGCGAAGTTATAGTGCTTTTTCAAATGAAGTGGTGAGTGACACACACTAATCCAAATTCAAAGTAAAGGTCACGCACATATTAACCAAGCGGAGCGATTAACTGAGCGGATAAGACAGATATACTAACATCAATATGAATGTTCAACGTTCACCGACTACCAAATCTAGTGGCAAAATTAATATTGCTAGTGGCAATAGTAGTTCCCAAACGGACTTGTCAACTATTGGAGGCACTGATCAAGAACATAAAAATGTATCTCAACGCAAAAAGAAACAACCTAAAGATGATCTTGCGTCCCAATTCAACAAATTTAAAAACGAAATTATGGGTCTGTTAAAGGAATCTAGCAAAACACAAACAGGAAATATCACTTCCATAAAAACAGATATTAAATATGTCAATGAGCAACTTATTGATATGAAAACAAAAATGAACTTATTGCTTCTAGAACATAACAACTTTAAGACTGAAATGCGAAAACTTACGGATACTGTCACAAATAATCAAGAAAAGATAAAATGTATTGAAAATGATGTAAAGACTCTCCAGAGTACTGTACTTACCCCTTTACCGTCAGGACATCGCATACCGATAGCAAATAATTGCACTGATATAATGACTGAAGTTCAAGAGTGCTTTGACCGAGCTAAGAATATAATAGTCACCGACATATTTGAACCACACTCAGATAACATGAAAGAGAAGAGGGAAGCAGATAGATGTGAAGTAATGAAGGTGCTATCAGGTATATGTCCATCCATCCCCCAACCAGAAAAAGTAATGCGCCTAGGCAAGTATGACGGGAAGAAAACACGTCCACTGAAAGTGTGCTTTTCAGCACCAGACATAGCTAAAACCTTACTAAGAAATAAAAATAACTGCAAAGTAAGCAATATAAAAATCTACTCTGACCAGACACCTAAACAAAAATAAGAAATAACAATTCTTCGAGATAAGTTGCCGTGTGGTTGACGGCATAGAATACAAGTGTCACCACCCCCTATCTTCCCGTGGATGTCGTAAGAGGCGACTAAGGGATAACACGATGCAATTCCATCTTTGCGTAGAGACGGAAAACTCGACATCAAACCCTATATGACTGCCTCGTTGGTCTCGCGGCATAAATGTGCGCGTGGGATCGGGAGGTCCCGGGTTCGATTCCTGGGTCGGGCAGTGTTATTGGGTTTTTCTGTCATGAAATTCTCAGTAGCCGCACGGAGTCTGGAAATGTACCCGGTACGGCAATAGGCTCGCCCCTTATTACGTGGGACTAAAGTATATCTGGCGAAAAGTGGGTGTAGAAATACACCTCTGCCTACCCCTTCGGGGATAAACGGCGTGACGTTATGTATGTATGTATGTAAGTTACACCAGCGCAAAGAAGAAAGGAGAAAATGACTTAATTATAAAATATATAAGAAGAACACCTAAAATAATAAAACAGCAGACAAAAAACGGGACACCAGAGAAAATGCAATGACTTTAAATAAGGATACATACGTACACATCAACTTTATAATAATTATGAAGATATAACGATTACAAATAAAGCACTGAAATTTTTATACGCGAATGTCCGCAGCTTAGTGAAACCAGGCAATCTGGACGAAATACGTTGTGTCATAGAATCACTCGAAACAAAGATTCATGTTGTAATTATTACGGAAACTTGGATAAAAAATGAAGCAGAAGTACAGATACTGAAGCTACCCAACTATATTTACTACTATAACTACAGGAAAGACTCTAGAGGTGGTGGAGTGTCTCTCTTCATTCACAAAGATCTGAAACATGATTTTTTGGAGGACCAACATGAAGACGGTAACCACTTTTTATTATCAACTTCTCACTGGACATAGGTGCCACATACAAACAACCAGCAGCAAACAGTGACAAATTTCTTGAAACTTTTAACCAACACCTAGCGAGAAGAAAGCGTGTAATTGTATTTGGAGATTTAAATCTAAACATACTTAATAAAGACAAACACGTACAAGAATATAAGGAACTATTGCGTGAGAACAACATGAGAATATTGAATAATATCAGCGCCAAATTTTGCACTCGTGAGACTACTACATCAAAAACTGTAATAGACCATGTATGTATCAATTTACAAAAAACCAATTTCCAAATGTCTATTATTGAGTCCTGCATAGCCAACCACAAGCAAATATATCTCGAGTTAAACAGATCTAAAACTGAACGTATAAAAAGAGTTCAATATGAAGCCATTAATTATAACAACTTGCAGAAAGATATAAAAGAAATTTTTCAAAATACCCTATTTAAAGGATATGAGGAGCTAAAATGGCAATTATTACAAACTATTTCAAAGAACAGAATAAGAAAAACAAAAGCGGCAAACCCACCTTGCAAAGAGTGGATAAACAAGGACCTCATTACCCTAATAAATAAAAGGAACTAACTATGGCACAGCTTAAAACAAGCACTTGAAGATGAAAAATTAAGAAGAAAATTCGTAAGGCTAAGAAACCAAACTTTTATGAGTATCCAATCGGCTAAAAATCAATTTTATAATAAAGCTTTTACAAACTGTAAGAAATCTCCTTTAAAAATGTGGCAACTAATCAATTCACTGTCAAATAATAAACCGGAATTGGCAGACCTTAGGTATTTGATAATCAGTGGTCCAATAACAGATATAAAAGAAATTTGTGAGTATTTTAACCATTTTTTTGCCAAAATAGGTATTGAACTAGCAAATAAAATACCACAAAAATACCATAAATACTTGACACAAATACTATCATACAGCCAAAGCAAACCCACTAATAAGACAGAATTAACAAATTTAAAACCAACGACCATAGACGAAGTGCTAAAAATAATAAAAGACCTAGATTCTAACACCAGTTCAGGTTTAGATGGCATAAACACAAAATCTTTAAGTGTATAAAAGATCATATAGCAAAAAATCTAACATACTGTATTAATAAATGCTTAAGTGACGGTTATTTCCCAAACAGCCTAAAAATAGCAAAGGTTAGTCCTTTTTTTAAAGCCGGCAGCAAACAAGACCCAAACATTTATCGACCTATATCGGTACTACCAGTAATGTCGAAAGTATTTGAAAAAATACTATCGACATTACTGGTAGTACCGATATAGGTCGTATGCCGATATAGGAGTATTTGAAAAATACTACATACACGTCTCTATGACTACCTGAACGCCATTGAATACCTTTATAAAAAGCAATATGGCTTCCATCCGAAGTCAAACACTGTATCTGCAACTGTTGATTTAGTGACAAACATAAGACTTAATATTGATCAGAAAAAAATTACGTTACGTATTTTCATCGACTTAAAAAAGGCTTTTGACACTGTAAGTCATGAAATTTTGTTATTAAAACTAAAATATTTTTAAATCATACCTCTCAGATAGATCTCAAGTTGTTAAAATTAATGGTCACCAAAGTGGCGCGCAACCAGTTACTTGCGGCATTCCACAGGGATCAATATTGGGACCACTTTTGTTTCTTATTTATGTAAACAACATATATGAAAATAGACTAAAGGGAGATATCACTGTGTACGCCGACGACACCAGCCTTTTCTACTTTGGCCATTCATTGAAAACAGTACTTAGTGCGGCTCAGCATGACTTAGATATATTACATATCTGGCTACAGTCTAATTTACTAACAATTAATGCTTCGAAAACCAAATACATAGTCTTCTCGGCAAAAAATAAAAAAATTGGCAGTCACCAACCTCTTACTATTGATGAGAAAATACTAACAAAAGTTAATGATGAGAAATATTTAGGCCTTGTTCTTGACAGTCAGCTTACCTGGAAACAACATATTAAAAAGATACATAGTAAAATCTACTCATTAACAGGAGCCATAAGAAGTATAGTTCGATGTCTGCCGAGGCACGTTAAATATACCATATATAATGCTTTGATAAAGCCTCACTTAGATTATTTAATTGAAGTATGGGGCTCAGCCACTAAATCGAACCTGCAGAAACTACAAGTGACACAAAACAAAATCATAAAAATATTATTCCAATATCCCTATTTAACACCTACTATTCAAATATATAGAGAAACCAAGTTATTTAATCTAACGGAAACTTATAAATATAACACATGCATTTTTATCAGGAAAATACTCACCAAAGATACTCATTCTCAAATAACTTTTACAAAAAAGATAGATTACCATAAACGTATGACAAGGCAGGCTAACAATCTATTTCTAAGGATACATAGAACAAACTATGGAAAAAAGAGTATTCTTTACGAGGGAGCTCAACACTACAACAAATTACCTAAAAATATTAAAGATTCAAAATCATTACAAACTTTTAAAAAAATACTAAAAAGCTATATTTTAAATGATTTATCGTAATTACAGTAATTACCACTAAGCTTATTAAGTGTATGAATTAGTGTGCATGCAGTGCTAAATATATGTACTTGATTTACTACTTATATAAAAAAGAAAAAAGAAATGTATAGGTATATAATAATCTGTGGCGACGAGTCCATGCAAAAAAATTCCTATCGGGGTCCTATTTTTGAAATATTCCACCTTTCGTCACTGATATAAAAATAAAAATAATTACACGATTTTAAATACTACACATTTAAAACAACTATATATGTGTTAAAATAGGTACCTACATATACTATGTCTACAATACTAGGTATCTATTATGTAATGTACAACAATTATATTTAAACTGAACAAGACCTAAAATAAACATTTACAATGAATACCATACGGTACCAGCTTAATACTTACAAGCGTTTATATAATTATACAATCACAAATAAGTTAATTTATATCGTAATGAGTTAATGTGTCACAGGTCTTAACAAACAAGTCGCCAGCCTATTCATACATTTGAACGAAGCGACGATGCACTGATTATTTTTGCAACTACCCGGTTTGCAATAATAATTACAAATTGCTAGTAAATTTGTAATTATTAATGCATGACAAAATGAATGATTAAGTATTACTGAGTACGTGCATAAGTTTTAGTGTAATATTCGGTGTCTTACTCGCTACGCCAATCGGCTTAATGTTATTTAGAATATATATGTAAGTTTAACATTTTCTCTGTAAGTGATTTGTAAATCTTTTGAGAAAATAAATGTCTTAAACCATATAAATACCTATTTGTTTCCGACGTTTCGCTCGTCTTGCACCGAGCTTGGTCACGGAGTGACTGATGAGAGCTCAGCGCCGTCTTGTGGAAGTGCGGGTTTCGGCATCTACCCTCACTTGGTCTTTATTTAAGTTCGCAATATCGGTACTCCGACACACTACACTAATGACGTCTACACACTGTTGAGATTTATCACTGCGGCGGTGTTTACATTTGCTGATGACTGGATTCCAAGTAGCCGATAATTTATATCCATCCTCCCGGTTGAAATTGTTATATTTCTTGATTTCTACCGCTTCACGTACTATCCTGGAGTAATAGTGACGATCGGTGGATAAGACTTGTGGTTGATGCAGTTCTATCCAGTGGTTTGGTCCAGACTCCAACAAATGCCCAGCTATCGCGGACTTATTAATATGTCGGTTTTTTACAGCTGCGATATGTTCTTTTACTCTTTCAGCGATTGTACGCTTAGTCTGCCTGATATATGAACTGCCACAGCTGCAATCGACTTTGTAGACGCCAGGTGTTTGGAGAGGAATGACATCCTTAGGGGTACGCAGATTATGTGCTATCTTAGAGAGCGGACTGTATACAGACTTGATGGAGTATTTCTTGAGTACTGTTCCAACTTTGTCCGTCACTCCCTTTAGATACAGCATGTAAGCGGGCATTCTGCTTACTTCAGGTTTATGCTCGTTCCTCTTCCGACGGAGTATGTTTTTCTTGTATCCGTTGCGCCTAAAAATCCCGAACATGTGACAGCTCACTATTTAATTGTTCAGGGTCACATAGGTCATACGCTCTGTTCACTAACGAGGACACAACGGAATCCAAGTGCCGCGGATGATGATGCGAGTTCGCGTTAAGATACCTGTCGGTGTGTGTCGGTTTCCTATACACAGTGTGTCCAAGGGTACTGTCACTTTAACGTCGAGAAAGGGTAACTTCATTCATGCAACAAGCAGGACGTAGAACAATTCGCAGACAAATTGAACTCCATACATCCAAACATCCGATTCACTTTCGAAATGGAGGTAGACGGATTGTTACCCTTTCTCGATACCATACTTAATTATACCATATTTAATTTGTACCTGGCTTCAAGATGGCAACGACTGAGCCTGCTTGTTGCCATTTGGTCCTGAGGATGCCTCGTGGAGAGGCGAAACACGTGTCGAAGCATAGTCGGCGCATAGAGCGGTATACTGCACGTCAGGTATTTTCCCGGAACCCATTTCCGCATTATTCCATATATCCCTTATCCTTTGTCTTTAGAGGAGTTCGGTATTGTCAACCTTTTTCTATTGCAATAGTTGGGTGGGCAATCCGAGGGTGCGTGGTGGGTGCCTCTTTTCTTCCATTAGGTTACAATGGAGTTCCGCCCAGTAACGCCTGATTCAATCAAAAATATTGTTTTTTTTATTTCTGCTGGATGCATTGAAGGCAAAATGCGGCTATCCTGTTATAAGTGATATCTTAACTAAATAGTCCAAACCCACGAGTTTATACTAGGGATCGATGTCAGCGTAGCGAGTCTGCAAACTGTCTGGTCTATAAATGGTGGTAGTTTACAAAAAGTCATCTCCGTGCTTCTAAGAGCCTGCAAAGCTGGCGGCTGTCATCAAGAACTATGATAGTCGGTACACACACCCTCAAATCGGTACGTTTCACTAAACCTCAGAATACGACTATTCTCTTGGGTTACAAAGGTCAAACGCTAGTTTCTCTATAAACATCTATCTACGTTTTTCTTTGAACTGATAGTTTCATTGTCATCCTTTTAAAAAATAAAAACATGCCCAGTATCAAAGTAGATCTATGATTTCTAGTAATATTTTTAATTGCAAATGTGAAGAGTTCATAAAGGGAATCTATCGAGCTTTTCCATTAAAATAGAAGGTGTATTTACCTCCGTTCTCATTCGTTTGATACAAAAGGTGTGCTGTGTAATGATGGAAAATGTGCTAATATTTATGAAACTTTGTTTTTTTGAACTAATTTCTAAAAAAAAGTTTCCTTTATGCACAACGTATTTTGTGTGTTATATGAATAACGTATGAAATAAATAAAAATATTTTAATCCTCATGAACAAGGCGTAATTATAACATTACAGCTAAATTGTCACACACACAGACCGCACATAATATGATTAACTAGCGTCTGCCTTCGGCTCTAGCTGCGTGTGTGTGTGTCAGTTATTGGATCACGATACTATCAAATTATATCCTTACAAATTTTCGCAATGGTTTATGAACTACGCTTGTGTCATACATTTTATATACATACATGTATCTGTACGGCCATGACATTTCAAAACCTAGTCTATTTCATACAAACTTGGTTTTTACTTTAAGCTTTGCGACATTGAAACAATCCTTATTAAAATATTAGCTTAAAATGCCAAACTACTAAAGTTCGTCAACACAAACAATTATTTCACAAATGCAATTCGTTATGAAACACATGTAACATTCTATTTACTGATCGCGTCTAATAGCCGAACTGACCGCCACGTAAATGAAACTCAACTCTATACAGTAATGTTCAGAGTCAAAATTTCAACGTACGATGGTAACAAAACTAGCGTGTTTCGTGTAAACATTATACAGGATGGTTTCGACGTGCGGTAATCGGCAAACGTCCGGCAGGGCGCGTTGACGCCTGTTGCCCTGGTTATAAAACCTTTATTAGGGTTCGAGATGGGACTGAAAAAGGTAAAAATATTTTAATGTTCGAAAAATTTTTTGATGTTACAGAATTTTGTAACATGTGTAAATTACTGATAGATTTCGTTACAGTTTTAAAGTTTGGTAAAATAATTCTATGCAAGTCATAAATCACAAGTTACAGGTGTAATAAAAGATTATGCGACTACAAGTTTCGCACATTTTTGATAGTCCAATATAATGATGTAAATAGTCAAGTCTGATAAAAGAGGCTAAAGTTTAATAGATTAAAATTACAGTCCCGGTAATGAGGGGTTTACACGGGTTGATTTTCGCCATGCGGCTAGTCACTTCACAAATTGCCTCACCAAGCCGCATCGCTAGCCCATTTACACAAGTTACTAAAATCGCATGCAGCTCGGCCATTTCGGTCGAAAACATTGAGAAGAATAGCTGTCTGTGTCAGAATTGAAACAGTAAGTAGAATCGCTGTAATAGATACGTGTGCGAAACACTCCTTTATGCAGCGGGCGATCGCCGGCAACTGATTCTTTACACGGTCGATTTTAGTCACTAGTGGCATGCGGCCGATCGCCGCGCGGCTATATTCGGATGTTACCCAACTTTGGGGCTTGCGGTTTTAGTCACTTGCGACCTTGTCGAATTGCCATTTACACCGTCGATTTACGCCGCACGGCAAAAATCGTGCGGCTTTAGTCACCCGTGTAAACGCCCTATAACTCGTATTCATGTC
The DNA here is from genome assembly GCA_944739405.2 of Euclidia mi. Lineage (NCBI taxonomy): Eukaryota > Metazoa > Arthropoda > Insecta > Lepidoptera > Erebidae > Euclidia > Euclidia mi. The sequence continues at coordinate 61,711,744 of OX123190.2, forward strand.
TTACAGCTCATATTTTAGACTTTTCATAATCTATTCAAATGTTCCGTTGTCCTATTATAGTCAAAGTTTTTGCTGTTTTTAATTCAAGTCAGTAATCAGTTTCACCCAATTCCAAGTGACTTTTCCATGTGCAGATCCCACATTAATTATCACATAGAAAAAACGCCTTGAAATATTAAATTTTAATCTACTCGCTGCTTGTGAAATAGAAATGAAGTGTTAAAAAGTAGTGCATTATAGACTGCCACAGCGCAGAGAGAAATAAATTGTGGTTTAGAACGAGCGCTACTGATTATTTATTAACTGGACTGAAGAATAACAATTTGCGAGTGAATTATTTTTTTTTGTTGCTTTTAAAACTAGATCAATTTAGTAACATAAAAACTGTTTACTAATGGCTAAAATTAAGTTTAGATAATTGCATGGTGTTTGGTTAATCGAAATGTCTAGTCGTTTGAGAGATAGTCTCGCCATGGCCTTTGACTTCAGGTAGGTTTGATTCCGAGAAGGGAAAAATGTGTGTGATCCACATTGTTATGCTGAATTTAGTTGATTTTCGTGTCAATTCTTTGAATGTTTTTTTTCTATATTTAGACAAATGAGCAGTTCTTATATATATCCATCGTATTTTTGAAAAAAAATTGTTTGAAATAGAATTAGTTTTTATTATAAGTCAAATCGATTAGATCTATTGAGTAACATTTTGTTTAGTCTATTGAAAATTTCTGACAATGGTCACACTGAACTGTCACTTCCGTTCGCGCCTTGAAAAATTAACTCGCCGTTTGCCCTCTCGCGTGCCGTGTACCTAATTAATAAATTGATCGCCTTTTGAATTAACGCGAATTGAATCAACTTGTAATTAACTTAATACGTAATTGCCGCCTTTGACTTCCGGCAAAGTTTGTGATAATTTGTGAAATATAGAACTTTTGTAAAACACGTGTGTGAATTCCTGATTGGTGCCCGAGGAGAAGGACTACGCTAAACTGGAGACTGGTATCTATTCGATTCTCTTGTTATTTTGGCCAAAATTGTGAGTTAATCTTATAGGTCCATTCAAGAACATCACCAGGAGATATAAGGTAAAATTTTCATATAACTACATTATAATTTGTTATCGCTGAGAATCTCAGCAATATATGTCAGACATTTGATTGCTTTGGGACAACTGGATGAATATAAATTAGCTTCCACTGTGCCTACAACCAATTCCCAGTAAGCCTACGGTAATTCTAGACATAATTTTTGTACCAGAGCGTAGTTGAAATTTAGCCGCTGTTGCATTACTGAGTACAAACCTCAGATTGGTATAAGCTTGTACCTTATCACCTTGTAGTCAGTATTGTAATGTTTGTCAGGTCATTTATTGTCTAAAATACATAATATTTAATGGTATAAGTTGACCTACATAAATTGAAGCACATTGTCATACATAACCTCAATCAGTAATTGTTGATTTGTATTGTTGAAATCGAACTTAAATTTGTTGTAGCATTAATAAGTCAGTTTGTTTGGATACATAACAGCTGTATGTATCAATAAATTTAGTTTATTGCATATATTCTTAAACATTATAACAACCAACTTGACCTTGCCACTTGGGCGGGTCACATTAATAACTTATTCGAAGGTTCAACTTTGATAACTTTGACTTTGCTTTGTGTCAATATATATTGAAACTATTAATTTTGTTGGACAGTAGATACCTGTCACTTGCTTGTACCAGCAGTAAACAGGCTAATACTTTGTTGGTTTCAAAGAATTAAGAAAAATTAAGTTTTGATTGTTAATATTATTTAACGCTTGTCCGGGCTCTTTTGAATTTTGATTATGTCAGCTATCAAGGACTTGCGTGCGGCTGCTGGTGCTATTGCATCAGATTTGCGCTAGTTTGCCTCGGCCAGTGCCTTAGTGAACCGGCCTGATCGCCAGCAGGCCTTACTACAAAGGTACGAGCGGATCAATGATCGCCTGGCAAGTGTGGAACAGCAATTCCGCACTTTCGGCGCTTGCTGTCTCGAAGTGTCAGTCAACGATTTCACCGCTGACCAGCGAAATAAGGTCAGCGAAGACTATGCCCAGGTCTTAGACCTGTATGATGCTGTCTCCAATAGTGCGAGACAACTAGTTGTCGATAGGGAAGGGCAACCCGGCCTGAAGCAGGAGCTTCCTAGGTCAGCACCGGGGCTGGTGAGTAGGCTCCCTACTTTGGACCTCCCCCATTTTGATGGTGGCCTAGGAAGCTACCTGGGCTTCGTTAATTTGTTCGACAGCCTGGTCAATGACAGGGCTGACCTTCGGCCAGCACAAAACTTGGCATATTTAATGTCGGTTCTGGATGGGGAGGCTAAGGGCCTCATCTAGCATCTGCCCGTGTCTGACGAGGCGTGCCAGACGGCTCGGGACCTAATTACCCGTAGGTACCATAATAAGCGTGGCCTCGCCGACACGCACATCGAGCAGATTTTGGGTTTGCCGACGCTCACCCGGGTCTCTGGGTTGCGCACCCAACTTTTGAACCCGCTTTTGGTGGCCATCAACGCACTTAAGTGCCTTGACCTGCCCGTGGACCAATGGTCCTATCTATTGGTGCACATTGTGTTAAAGAAGCTGCCTGCCGACCTGAGGTCGCGTTTTGAGCAGCGCTTTGGTGGGGATAGTGTGACCCATCTGCCCCCCTTTGCTGACCTGGAGAGGTTCCTGGAGGATGAATGCCGGGTCTTGGACAACTCCGGTGGTGACACGCCGGCTAAGACGCAGCCGCCCAAGGTCAAGGAGCAGGCTCGCGGTCACACCCGAGCCAATGTTGACCGGCGTCCTCCTCGCTTTGCGGTCACGCAGAGCCCAGCGGAGTGCTCCTACTGCAAGGTCACGGGGCACAGAACGGCCAGTTGTAGGGCATTCTTGGACCTACATGTCGCCTCTCGTAGGCGCATCGCGAATGCCCGCCGCCTTTGCTTCTCTTGTTTGGGGTTCCACTACCAGCGAGACTGCCCAAACTCTCGCCCCTACCCTCACTGTGGAGGACAGCACTTGGACATTCTCTGTATGAATGCCAGAGAGGTTGGCCGCTTGTCCAACCAGCCGACGCCGCGCACGGGCGGGTGTTTTGAAGGTGGCAGCCGAGGCTCACCGGCGCGTAGCCGAGAGTCGCCTCGCTCAATTGATCGCCACTCGCCCCGCTTGGAGAACCGTAGCGTGCGCACGCCTCCTCTCTCTCGCGCACCTGAATGTGCTGTTCAGCGTCACCAGCACCACGACTGCTGCCCCAGGTATTCCCCTCCTTTGGCGGAGCGTCCCCGCCTTGACTCGCACCCACCTCGTTTTGGGCGGGTGCGTCATTATGACCCCCCACAGATGGCGCGCGGATCAAGTCATCGCGCCTTTGAGGACTTCAAGCCGCACCCTCATTTTGACTTGCCTGGTCCTGGCCAACGGTCGCCGCCCAGGCAACAATAGGTCATTGACTCCTGCCCTATAACTCCAACCTCCCCCATTGAGACCGTTATCCTACCAACGGTTGCTGTTAGGGTCTGGGGACCCACGGGGACCTCTGTTGTTGTCCGTGCTATATTGTACACAGGTTCACAAGGTTGCATTGTTTCCACTTGTTTAGTAGGGCAGATTAAATTAAATATGGGTTTATTTCCAAATTGTATACGGGGCATAGGTGACGTAGCCTCTAATGTTGAAGGGCAAGTTAAGGTTTTGTTTGGCCCTGTTGAATCTTCACACCCGAGGATTAAAACCTCGGCTATTGTGTTGAAGAATATTTTGGGTATGCACCCACAGAAACAGCTACCCGCTGCTGTGGTGAATTTGACATCGGGATTGGAACTGGCAGACCCCAAATTTTACACACCGGGACAAATCGACTTGTTGATTGGCTCTGATGTCCTCGGTGGAATTTTGATTGGTGGGAAACGGGTCTTGGTGCCAAATGGTTTGACTGCCATCCCGACCATATTTGGATTTGCTTTGATGAGACCTGTACCTAGGGACCCCCCTCCACCCGAACTTGATAATTTGTTGGCTATAGGCTCTGCTCTCTCTGATGCAGTTCAGAGGTTTTGGGAGGTAGAGGAGCCCCCTCAAGTTGCCCGTTTGAATCCAGAACATGAGCAGTGCGAGCTGTTCTTCCAGAACAACACTGGTCGACTCCGTTCTGGTCGGATTATTACGAGGCTACCCTTCCTGTCTGTTCGGCCTCCGCTTGGTGAGTCACGACCTTTAGCCGAAAAGAGATTGTTGGCTATGGAGCGTCGCATGGGTCGTGATCCGGAGCTCAGACAGAAGTACATTGAGTTCATGAGAGAATATGAACAATTGGGACACATGTCAGTGTCAAATTTGGATTGGCGTTCGGTGGAGCATTACTTTCTCCCGCATCATGCGGTGTTGAAGCCATCAACTGGCAAGCTGCGCACAGTGTTTGATGGTTCTGTGCAGACTTCAACAGGCCTATCCTTGAACCAGTGCTTGCATTCTGGTCCCAAGTTGGTCAAGGACCTTTGTGACGTCATCACCAGCTTCCGACGACATCAGGTTGTCTTTGTAGCCGACATAAAAATGATGTTCAGGCAGACTATTATCCACCCTGATGACCGTCGCTTCCAGCTGATCCTTTGGAGAGAGTCTCCTCGTGATCCCATGGTCGTCTACGAGCTCAATACTAATACGTACGGGTTAAGGTCAAGCCCCTACTTGGCAATACGTTCTCTTTGGGAGCTCGCAGACCGCGATGGCCTACGTTTCCCACGAGCCTCTGCCATCTTGAAGGACGATATTTACGTCGATGACATTTGCTCCGGCGCCTCCACAGCGGACGAGGCGATCCTCCTGCGGGACGAATTGATAGGTATTTTGGCCTCCGCTGGTTATGAGTTGCGCACATGGATTTCTAACTCACCAGCGCTTTTGGAAGGCTTGCCGGAGGATCATCAGCAGGATCCACATTTGTTTGAGATTATTGACAACCCCGCCATGATGGCTGTTCTCGGCGTTCAGTACAGACCAGTCCAAGACATCTTTACATATAACGTAGACTTGAAATTGCCGTGTTCTTGGACTAAACGTCTCGTATTGTCTACTGTCGCCAGAACCTTTGATCCGAACGGTTGGATCTGTCCAATTATATTTTGGGCAAAATGCTTCTTGCAGAAGCTTTGGATAGCAGGATTGACCTGAGACGAACCTCTGCACGGCACTCTTGTTGAGGAATGGACCTCTTTTGTATCCTCACTTCCTGCCGTCAACGAGATCTCCTTGCCTCGTCCCATCCTTCCTCCCAGGAAGTACAAGGCCACCCTTCACGGGTTTTGTGACGCCTCGGAACGTGGTCACGCCGCCGTGGTGTACTTGCGCACAGTTAGTGCCTCAGGTCAGGTGAGGGTTTCCCTGATCATGGCAAAGAGCAAGGTGGCACCCCTTCGGACATCTCTGACCATTCCAAAATTGGAGCTCTCGGGAGCAGCCCTACTTGTACGCTTGTTGAACCACGTGTCCAGTACTTTGGGTAAAAGCATTTGCATTAATGGGACCTACGCCTGGACAGACAGCCAAATTGTTCTTTGTTGGTTGAAGGCTTCAGTCCACACCTTGGAGGTATTTGTTGCTAATCGCGTTTCCCAAATCCAGAAATCCGAAGTCAAGCTTGTTTGGAGACACGTGCCAGGTGAGCTCAACCCCGCTGATTGTGCCTCGCGTGGATGCTTGACGCCTAGTTTGATAGGTCATTCGCTGTGGTGGGGTCCGGAATGGTTGAGTCGACCAGAAATTGATTGGCCTTGAACGCCAGTTTTGAATACTTCTAATTTGCCGGGTCTACGAACACTCGCTCTTGAGAAGGTAGAATGCGCCTTCGACCCCGATTTTTTGTTGAATCGTTACAGCTCCCTCGACAAGTTATTAGGTGTCACTGCTTGGATAAAGCGTTTTGTTTTTAATTTTAGGCACCCACAACAGAAACGACTGACACCGTTTCTCTCACCACAGGAACGACAGGAGTCCCTCACCTTTTGGGTTCGTTCTGTGCAATTGGCGCATTTTGAAAAGGAGATTGCTATCCTTAAATCAGGGAGATCGAAATTGTCGGGAGCTGTCTCTAAATTGAACCCCTTTTTGGACGATACGGGTCTCTTGCGCGTTGGAGGGCGTCTCAAGAACGCCAACCTCCCTTACGGAGCACGTCACCCCCTTTTGTTACCTAAGGATGGTCATTTGGTACGCTTGTTTGTAACTGACCGTCACCTTAAAAATTCGCATGCTGGTTGTAATGCGCTCTTGGCCATTTTGCAACGCGAGTTTTGGATCTTGTCTGCCCGAAGAATTATTCGGAGTGTAGTCTTTCGCTGCATCCCTTGCTATAAGCTCAAGGCTTCTACCATGCAGCCCTTGATGGGGGACTTACCGGCAGATCGCGTAACTGAAAGCAGGACGTTTGACGGTGTTGGCACGGACTTCGCTGGTCCCTTTTTGGTGAAAACGTCGACACTTCGAAACAGCAAGACTGTTAAGGCCTACTTGTGTGTTTTGGTTTGCCTCTCCACAAAGGCCGTTCATTTGGAACTGGTCTCCTCGCTTACGACCGAGGCGTTTGTAGCCACATTTGACAGATTTGTATCCCGCAGAGGGCTGCCTTCCTTGATCCGTTCTGACTGCGGCACTAACTTCAAGGGCACCTATAATTATTTGAATGATGTTGTTAATTTCCTTGAAACCAACAAGGCTGATATAGGTGATAGGCTTGCCTGACGTGGGATAAATTGGTTGTTTTCCCCACCAAATTGTCCACACTGGGGTGGTATATTTGAGGCCGCCGTAAAATCGGCCAAAACACACTTGCGCAGGACAATCGGTGAGTCTGTCCTTACATTTGAGGAACTCGCAACTGTGTTTTGTAAGATTCAGGGCGTTTTGAACTCTCGGCCATTGTGCCCGATCTCCTCAGATCCGAATGATTTGGAGGCCCTTACGCCGGGCCATTTTTTGATTGGTCGCCCACTTGTCACCTTGCCTGAGTACCCCTACATTGATACGAGACCTGGTCGTCTCTCGCGTTTTGAATTGGTACGCCAGATTACTCAGAGCTTTTGGAAACGCTGGAATTTGGAATATTTGCACATACTCCAGCAACGCGTTAAGTGGACCGACAAGACCGATCCACCCAAGATTGGTGACCTCGTTTTGATCAAGGAGGCTAACCTTCCGCCACTCAGATGGCGCAGGGGGCGCATCCTTCGTTTGGTAACTGGGGCTGATGGAGTTCCCCGATTTGCTGAGGTCTTGGTGGACGGTTCGATTCTGAGGAGAGCGGTTGCAACATTGTCACGTCTACCAACCGATTAGCGGACCGGTAGGCCGGTCCGGGGCGGGTGGATGTTTGAAATAGAATTAGTTTTTATTATAAGTCAAATCGATTAGATCGATTGAGTAACATTTTGTTTAGTCTATTGAAAATTTCTGACAATGGTCACACTGAACTGTCACTTCCGTTCGCGCCTTGAAAAATTAACTCGCCGTTTGCCCTCTCGCGTGCCGTGTACCTAATTAATAAATTGATCGCCTTTTGAATTAACGCGAATTGAATCAACTTGTAATTAACTTAATACGTAATTGCCGCCTTTGACTTCCGGCAAAGTTTGTGATAATTTGTGAAATATAGAACTTTTGTAAAACACGTGTGTGAATTCCTGATTGGTGCCCGAGGAGAAGGACTACGCTAAACTGGAGACTGGTATCTATTCGATTCTCTTGTTATTTTGGCCAAAATTGTGAGTTAATCTTATAGGTCCATTCAAGAACATCACCAGGAGATATAAGGTAAAATTTTCATATAACTACATTATAATTTGTTATCGCTGAGAATCTCAGCAATATATGTCAGACATTTGATTGCTTTGGGACAACTGGATGAATATAAATTAGCTTCCACTGTGCCTACAACCAATTCCCAGTAAGCCTACGGTAATTCTAGACATAATTAAAGTGTTTTTTATATTTAAAGGAACTTGCTAACTTTACTTATCAGAAGTAAAATAGATGCGGATAAGCTTTGAAAGTTCGTATTTTTTATTAATGATCTAAAATATTCAGGTCTATTAAACAGAACCCAGTCTTGAGAGCATGAGATAAAAAATTTTAATGTATTCGACAGTCAATTTTGTAGCGTAAGAAATCACTCGGCTTACTTTTTTGTCTTCAATTTCATTCCGAATATATCAAAGCTCGTTGTTTAATGGGAAAAACAAATTTCTAAAACGCATATAAGGCTTTGTTTTAAAAACATTTTATCATAGTAGCTACCATGAGCTAGTCTTATTAAGATTGCAGGATTCATAACTCAAAAATTGCTTTATTTATTCACTTTAAAAAAAGATCCAAATTACCGGGGATTATTTGAAATTAAAAAGTTAAACCAATATATTTTGTTTTATTTAATCTGCCACTGTCTGTTATGAACCTATGTCTCCGTAAAAATATAAGAACATTTTTATTTGCGCCTGCCGCTATATAAAAAGTTGACCATAATGCTTAGTCTATGATAATTATTACTACAAGTAAGTGAATGCAAAATATTTTATGTTACAAAATATTCTAGAGACAAAGATATCTGGAACCTTTTGTAACCGGACCACAAATTGTGTTCTAAGTTTCGAGTTTAAAGTCCGTCAATGGACAGAGCAATGCACCTAAAGCTTCCCGGCTGTCTTTTAGGAATACATCACATACTGTGCCAGAACCAGCACTAGAACAAATAATAGTCAAAACCTTTGGTTTGGTACACAGATACCTACAAGCTCCTAAAATCTAGATTTTGACTACATTTTCTCGTAATGGATACGTACAGTAAGTTGTAACTGAAATAAAACGCAATAACTTACACAGTTACCTCAAATATTTGGCCCCACAAAGCAGTCACGTTTTCGTTATTTTTTCTTTTAATTATTCCGCGTGTATATATCAGATTAAACAAGTCACCAGTTAAGATATTACGTCGTTGATATAACAGTACTACACAAAATAATATTCACGATAGTTCTTTATCGCTCCTTCTAGGCCTCTCTATGAAGTAACAAAATATTTTTTATAAGTACAAATAAAATTTATGTAACATTGGTCGAAAAAAAAATCCTAATTTTCTTGACGTTACACAAATGTATTACCTTATTATTTAGATTTATGTGTTCCCAACTACGTATTAACGATTTGTTTATGATTTACCATGTTTGAAATATATAAGTTAGTTATTTTTCTAAGTCTTATCCAATCAATCATGTTATGAGATTGGAATGGACTTGGCTTATTATTTTTCAAAAACAAGCCACCGGTAGCTTACAGACGCAGAGTAGATATAAAAGCCATCCAAAAATTAAGCAAATATAAATTATGAATCACGAAAACTTTTGCCCTTTGTAAGAAACTAAATGCTACTTGCATACATACATAGACTTACGCCTGTTTCCCGGAGGGGTAGGCAGAGACTACGGAACGATATTTGCAACGATCCTGACAATTCTCTCTTGCTTCATTCACTCCCATCAAATTTCTCACGCATGCTATTCGATTAACCTGCCCCTTTTTAAGGATGTCTCCAATGAGGTCAGAGAACGTTCGAACGAACATTCACACTTGACTTATATAAATTCTTGCTCAGTCTTTCGTCATCCATCCTCTCCATATGTCCAAACCATCTTAGCATACCTTTCTCAATGGTTGTCACTACATCATCTTTTACCCCACAACACTCTCTTGTCACACAATTCTTTACTCTGTCGTTCAAAGACACTCCAGACATACTTCTCAATGCTCTCATTTCTACAGCATTTATTCTACTTTCATGTCTATTCTGCCATACCCAACTTTCACTACCATACATAAATGTAGGTACTAACACCCCTCCATGCGTGTGCGTATCTGTGTGTGTGTTATGTTTTATGTAGTAGGAGTGTGTGGAGAGAGAGAAGATTTTGAATATACAAATATTTCTTTGTTTATTTTATTATATAGTTCAGCTGATCGTTTACTGAATTGCATGGATCCAAATTTGGTTTTAGTTGTAGGTATTTGAGCTATATTGTACTTTCTTTTCCTAGTATGAATTTCCGCATTATAAGGCAACGTTTTGTGCTTCTTCAAAATAATTTGGGTAATGTACAGTTTCCTAACTGAGAGTTCATCACTGATTTTGTAAAGAGTATCTGTAGAAAATCTCATCTTTTTGAAATGCATTATTTTCAGTAGGGCTCTTTGTGCTCGCTCTAATTGAATGAATTTGGTTTTTGCTGCCCCACCCCAAATAGGAATACAATATATCAACACTGATTGTACAAGGGCAATGTATATTTGTGTGAGTACGTTCCTAACAGGTTTTCCATTATTTTGAACTGTCCTTGGCACCACGTGTCGCAGAGTCTTTAAAATCCAATTTAGTTTGCGGACTCTATTGGCAACCTGCTCTAGGTGAGGGTACCAACATAATCTTTGGTCAAGTATTATTCCTAGATATTTTGATCTGTCTAAGCAACTCTTACATTTATATTAATACAATATTCATTTATATCGCAAAGACTGTTAACACATATCTAATATAATAATGTAACAGTACCTACTCGTAATTTTAATAAACCTTATACTGACATCTTGATCGCTCCTACATCCCTCAATACATCATCCATACATAATATCAACCATTCCATTATCCACAACCGACACCCCAATTGAACGCCATTCAAAATTAAAATATAAATTACAATACCTAACAGTACTGACATCGTCAATCAATAGTAGGTAAATGGCTCGTGGCACCTTGGCGCGTTCACATCCAGTTCTTGGAATGGATCTAACTAATTAGTCATGTAAATAGAAACTACACAACGCACTGCTTGGCGACACCGACGTTCGTGCTGAGCCCCGGAAAGTGCAGTGTAGCAAAAATATATGTGAGCTCTAGCTCACTAAGATGAAGTGAAGTTTGGAGACTAATTTGATATGCTGATTTAAGATGGCCGTTTTAGAGGAATTTCATGTGGAATTTTTAATAGTAAAATAAAATGGGTTAAAAATATATCTCGTAAAATTGCAAGCATTATTTCACGGTAAAAGGTAAAACAACTTGTGTATGTACCCCTTTATGCTGTTCTAGTTTTACTTAAAAACCGGCTAGCAATATAATCATAACTAACCTAACCTAAAGGTAAGAACACTTTGTATTCTATACACCCTGACGCCAAATTACGTATATTTTTGTAGATGTTTGGTTTACGTAATGAAACTTAACATCATAGGTATTTGATTTTATAAAGTAAATTAATCGATTAATGTGTTTTCCAGGCATATTTTGATGAGTTACATAATACCTAAATATTATCGTCTCTTTGGAGTGTAGTTGGTTTGATATTCAAGAATAATATATTATTTTATAAAAAAAATGTGTATATAAAATCCAGAGGATCTTTGAACACTTTGTAAATTATTGTTATTTAAGAGGAAATTCAAAAAAATTAAATCAACACTGACAATCCCTCTGCAAAGTTAAATATTCTCTGGAAATCCTGATCGAAAAATCGAAACCAACTCCTGATGAACACGGCCGTGCAGACGTTAATAAGATCTGTTAAGTGGTTTTCCAACATCCATATCACTTCCATCGGTACACATTAATTCCACGACCGACTGTAATATACGGATTGCAATCACTGATTGATTCTGAATCCTTGCACCACATATTTCAGGTTGAGTGACTTTCGACAAACCTATTAGGAACGTAGTTCAACCAGTAAATAAAAAATAGTTAAGCTAAAGAGAGAATTCCACGGATTTATAGCATAGAAAATGTTGGTTGCAAAATATAGGCTGAAGTTTTATGTTTACAAGCCTTAAGTACCGGGTCTTGTACTCAATTTGCGGCAAGTTGAGTACATTCTTGTGTTTTAATCTGCATAGCATGTAAACCAGACGGCGCGAGTTATTTTAGGGTCTACCACCTGCTTTGCATTTTATATTTTTTAAGTGCCGTATGGTCACGTGGTAAGTAAATTTCTACACAATTTCATACAAGAAAAATATAGTCAGTGTTTTCAAATATACAACTGGGCACTTGTAGCAAAACATATTTTGAAAAAATAATATTATTATGAATACAAAACGACGAACTTTCAAATACATAAGTGAGATAAATTATAAAAAATGGAATAAAGATATTTTACACGTAATAAAGGTAATTTATATTAAAATATAAGGAATAACAAAATTTCAACAATAAGAGAATTCTAAAATATTATTGCGACTCACAAAACGCCAACTCAAGTTTTCAAACTGATTAAATTATTTGTTGCGAAGTTCTTCAAAAATAAAATACATTTTTAACGAATCAAATGGGTAATAAATTTGTCATTTGGACGCCTAATGTTGCCCAACTGACATTTTAATTGGGCTGTATACAACTTGAACAAAGTTTTTATTGCGTCTCTCCTAATCAAAATTTTCGCCACCCAAAATCGGGAGTTTTATTAGTATGAAATCTTCAGCCATCTTCAAGACTCATGACTTTTTGTAACTTGGTGTTATAATATTAAAAAGTTCACCTTTGATTTAAACTTTGCATAGTTTCTTTAATAAAGGTTTAGGAGTTTTTTTAGAAGCTTTAATTGGAATCTGTGCACCGTAACCCCGGCGAGTGTTGGGTAAGCCTTTTACTTTATCAGATTGTGACCTGGAGCAAGGAAAATAAATTAAAACTCTTGTGCTTGAGTGTGGGACTTTTTTAAAGTGCAGTAAACCTGCGGTTTGGTTGAGCAGAAATAAATTTTAAATAAACACTCTGAGAACCTAGTTTTTATTCATAAGTAAATTTGTCACATTATCACAAACAAGTACTTAGTTATATAGCAGAAAATCGCAGAAAGGCAGTTCAATACTTTTAGTATTTTAATATCTTATAACTAGTCCTATGAGCATGGTAACTACAAGATCCATGAAATTTAATGGTTGGTGAACTATTTATGAAGTTTCTCACTTTCTAAATAGTTTAACCTAGCTTTATTAAAATTGCAGAGTTAATTGAAGTACGACCTATTGAGTCACTATCCCCATCATAACTTTTTAAATTGAATGGTTTTGACTGTAACAGTATTTACAACTCCAAAATTGTTTTCAGTGTAAGGTGAAAATTCGTATGCTATTTTCGAACTGTTTCTACTTCTGAGTGGTGATGGCGGTTGAAAGCTACGAAATAGAAAACCCGTTTTCGACCTTTGATAACAAACATTTTGCTGTTTGGAAATGTTTGTGTTCGGCAATGCAGTTAGCGTAACTTTATGACGGTTTAGAAAGCTGCTTTTAAATAAAGCTAAAACTGTGGCAAGCTACATGTTCTAAACGAATGAATTTCTCAGATATAGGTAATATTGCCCTTAAAATAACTTAACACTAGAGTACACGCGTGGGCTACATACGTAGCTCAGGGTGTAATATTGTCATATATCAGCGGAACTAGGTATCTAGGCAATCGGCTTGTGTATTCCTCGATTGGTTCTCTCCGCTCCTATTAGTAGAATGCCTATTTCATCGGCATAAGGACGTGCGCAAAAATGGTCCTAGAAGTTGGTCGGCTACACCTGTACTCCGCGCGTGCGTTTTAGGAAAATAATTGCCCAGTGCACAAGTGGTAAATAGTGTATTTTTTGTATTATTATGGCGTATTAACGGTCGATCAGTAACATGGCATGTATAAACGGTCTCATAGTAATATAAAAAATGAATAATCTACAAATAAAAGTGATCTGACGTCAATATTTCTAAAAAGTTTAATTCTATCTAGCAAGATCGTGTCCCAATTGAGGAATCAGTTTTGAATCTCATAATATAGGTATTCTAGGTGAGTTATCAAACTGAAAGGCAAGGCTACTACAGGATTAAAAGAACATCCTCAGCGACAAAATATGCCTATTCGGGGAGGAGTTGGTTGGTATTTATTCTGTAGCGCACTCAAGCAATGCAGCAAATGTATGAGGCGCATTTGTAGTGAATATCAGGAAGGTGTTTGTCCTGATTGCTCGCCAATAGAACAGTCTATTGCAAATTATTTAATTATGTGGTTAATAGCCATTGCTAGTGATAAAATTAAAGTAAATATTACGTTCCTAAATGAAAATAAGACTATGGCATCTCAAGCCTGCCAAATATTGATGATTTTTATGTAGTTTTAGTATATGTTCGTTATTATAATTAAGAAGATATGTCATGATTAATTTTATGTTCAATTCTGATTATAATAAAGATATCTATAAATTAAACAATGAGTTTTATTAATTTGTTTATTTCTTCATAGAATTAATTGATCTATAAATGGGCTACACCTGTAGCCCGCGCGTGCACTCAAGGAGTATAAATGGGCACGTGCACTCTAGTGTTAAAATTGTAAGTACAAATTAGGAGTTTGAACTAAAGGATATTGAGTATGTATATACTAAGCGCCTAAAGTGTGTAGCAAAATTATTAATTAATATAATTTAGTTTTTCCACGCTAAGGTCACTTGCATGGCATTTTCCAATCACTATGCATTTTTTTTGTGTCGCGGGGGATTTAACAGACATACAACAAACGGACACAATGGACACCCAGACTCGAAACAACAATTTATGGATCACACAAAATGTTGTCTCGTGTGGGAATCGAACCCACAACACTCGGCGCAATGTCAAGCGGCGAGGCGGCCGCTTAAACCACTACGCCAACCGTGCAGTCATTTTTGAATACCCAAACGTACTATCTGGCATTAATTGGTACCAAACATTTTTAAAGGTAAAGTAACTTTTTTATTCGATACAAGAAATGTTATGCAAATGAACCTTAAAGTCACATCTATCACTGTCACTTGTAAAGTTTGAAACATCTAGAAACAGTTTCGAGCCTCTCTAGTTGGAGGCTCAGCTCGAGACGAAGTTTAATCTACAGCTACTTGAGATGCAACTCATCTAGTTAGTTATAAACTAAGCCTGAAGTCTGTTTTCGTAAGCAATTGTCTGTTATGGAATATAGCATATTTATGTGTATATAGATATAATCAATTGGTTCTCTTGAAAGTATTGATGTAGGTACCTACTTAGGCCTTACACATTCATGAGTGTCATGTACAGCTCGCCCCAACTACATTTATACCCGTCACCCCTTCTACTGTCATACAGTTCAATAAACATAACTCCCACCTTAGTTTATACTACCTATATGTCTAGTAAGTAGGACCCACAAAACTGAATCAGACTGACGAAATGCGTCTTTAAAATTTAATCAAATTTATTGAACTGTGAAAACCACATACGGATTTCAGGTTTTGTGGGATGTTTAAACAGGTATAGAGATAAAAGTCCTAATTCTCTTTGAATAGGGCTCAGATTCATCTAACCAACACGTAAATGTATTCAATCTGTAGCGACCGTTAAAGTTTTATAATGTATACAAAGACACCAGTAACTACAAAAATACAAAACTAATAAGCGGGACATTTTGGAGAAATATTAGGTACGTAAAAAAATATTTTTCGTTTCGTTATTCTCAAAACGTAAGATTGCGACTTAATATTTAAATATTTTTAAAGACGACTCTCGTATTGACAATAAATAACGTAAACAAGGGGTGGTCTGCGTTCTGATACCGTTAAAATATGCCATCAACGGACACAGGGTACGCTTAGGCTCAAAACAAACATTTGTGGCTCACACAATAATAATATGTTACCCTATGTCCCTCTGGCTCTGCTTAATGATATTTGTCCTGAAACTAGAACCGGGATTGACGCCTTTACATGCCGTCCGAGGCATGGTAGAGCTCTGATGTAAATGCCACAAGAAGTGGTCACCCATCCTAGAGTTGACCGTGCAAGCGATGCTTACTTTTGCCAATCTTTTAAGAACGGCAAGTCAGGCCATGCGATGATCTCTACTAGGTATATTGTACTGTGACGGCTTAGCTACATAATTATTTATGTAGTTCAGCCCTTCTAGTAACATTATCCAATATAATGTGTATACCGTATCGATTCGTACAACGTCACGGGAACAACAATCATCGAAGCCGACCCACAATAACATCGGTCCCAAGGCAAAGCCTACGTTAATTAGATTCGTATACCTATTGTGCAGTAAACACCGAAGTAGCTCAATATTCAATGTTTATGAGCCGTGATATTGATAATTGTGATTTTGATGCCAATATGACGGCAATTTATTACTGATACTGAACGTAATAGGTATATGTAGGTTACGTCTTGAGTGTCTAGACACATAATATATTCTTGATTTGTTTGGCTGAAAGAAATATGAAAATAATAAGATATCAATATTAAATACAAAAGAGATAACATAATTTAATTTATTAGTTATTTCATTTAAATTTATATAGTATTTCGTATGCTTTGTAATCGTAGTATTTATTATAGGGAGACTCAAGTGGTTTACTGATCATTTAAAAGTTTCGTAATCGCAAGTCAAGAGCAAATTTACATTTTGGAAGCTAATTTGTATTGGTATTACACCAATACAAATTAGCTTCTAACACACACGTTTAGTTAATCGTAGGTGGAGGACTTCTCAGGTTTATTGACATAAACTTTAAATTATTATTGAAAATTTGTGTCAATAATAATTTTAAATTTAATGTTTCGGATGCTGTCATTATCATCTTAGCATCGCCTTGTCCCGGTTGCATCCAATATTATTTGTCTTGCAATCCATTATCTTAATATATAAAATCCTTGCGTTACTGACTGACTGACAGACACGCTACAGCCGAAACTATTGGGCGCAGGAAGCTGAAATTTGGCATGTATGTTCCTTGGGGACCGTAGGGGTGCACTAAGACGGGATTTCCCGAAACTCCCACGGGATCGGGCAAAACCGGAAATTTGAAAATATGTGCGTGCGAAGCCGCTGGCGTCGACTAGTTCGCATATAAAACTCATTCTGATAGGTATATCATAATACATCTACCGTCGTAAGAAATCACGTCCTCAAAATATACCTAAACGAAATGGCATCACTGGTTGTTAGTGTAAATAAAAGTTCGACACCAACCGTCAGCCATACGTTTGTGGGTCGTTTGTCCTTTGACAAATTATTTTAGTGCATCGTAGTCAACAGCGGTAGGAGATACAAAATAAAACAAAATGGAATAGCTTGCCGACAGTTCAATAGACGATGTTGCCGTCACAGTATTGTGAATGATGTCAAAAATTCGCACTTGTCACCCTATTTATAATATTCGTTGTGTTTAGCACCCAATTCTTTTCCCCTTTTAACTTTCTTTTAAAATATAGATCTTGGAGTACTTATAAATTTTTTGTCGTTAAGTGTCCTACTGCAGTAAAACCCGTTTAAGCTTTTTATATCGAGACAGTTAATCAACTAATGTCAACAAATAAATTTATCGACAGGTACTTAATATATGTCAAGGCAAAAAAAATTATTAGTCTCATGTTAATGAAAATTTAGCATCTACTCTAATCTCATTACACTCATGTCTTGCTTTATTTATATAATACTAAAAGACAAAATACTTTATTGCCGTAAATGACAGCGAACTAAGTTTTGCGATCGCTTTATCCTGAGTTGAAAGCTTTTTGATATGCTGTCTACACATTTACTTGTGTATTTATGTAAGTTTTTAAATGAAAACCCAATTTATCTTTATGCTATAGATATAAATGAATATCACTTTGTTACTTAACTCTGAAAGAAGTTAGAGATAATGTACACAATAGAAGAGGTATGATTATCATGTCTTTTATTATTTATTAACCAAAGGAACAAGGAATTCTTGTACAGATGAATAAGGAAAAAGCCAGGTAGCGCCTTGTACTTATATCAATATCAAAATGCAAATCGACGTCCATTTCATAGAGACTTTTTATGAAAAAAAAATATGTAGACTTTTCTACTGTCTTCACTTGTTTTGATAATACTAGTATGTTCAGAAGAACCAAACCCAGAACCATTTTTAAAGACGACACAAGCAAGCTTCTCTATACATGCTTATTCCGCACCGTTCATAAATAATCACAAAATTGTGCCACTAGTTCAAGAACCTTCCATGGAATAAGTTAATTTAACTCTTCATGCAATCGAATACAATAAACATAACACATTGTAACCTCTACATTTATTTGACTTGCAAACGCCATTCAAACGTTGAAGGCTGACATTTTTTGAAGCAAAACCGTTTTCAGATTTAAAGGAAATTAGATTAACTTAATAAATTACATTTCCAAATTATTGACTACCTAAATCCATTATCCGTAATGGAGTTAATAGTTAGAATTGATACTAGTAATGGAAAAGTGTGAACAAGGTTTAGGTAGGCGGTCCGTTAATTGAGCGAGGGATGGGTTACTTTGACCGCCTGTCAAAGTCAACTGTGTGAGAGTTGGACGAGAATTTTTAATTGATCCAAATAAAGATACGTAACATCCTAATTGATATAAAAACAAGTTAAAACTAGTTTCCTACTGTTGAGTATGGCTTCAATCTGAATATGGAAATATATTTCACAGACGGCCAAAATTTAAGATGTTGGCATAGTGTAGGTTGACTTTTACATCTATTTAAACATCATAGAAAATTTAAAGAATTATAATCTGTATATTCTAAATGCAAACACAAATACCAAAAAAATAAATCAAACGAAATGTAAACTATATTTTATTATAGAAAATCTTCATAGAACCTTTGATATTCGTTACACGCTATTGTCACGTCTCTAGGCTTAGCAGCTGTACGATACTCGACGGGTGATGCGGCGCGCACTTATACCGTCGCCAGTCCAGACCAACAAACACGAAAACACACAATGTCCCAACTCACACGCTACGAAACTATCGAAGAGTAGTGGTACTTTTCGCGTAAAAGAGTTAAATTATTTGTGTCAAATCGCATCGCACCGTGTACACAGCTCTCCGTCGTTTACGTATTCCGATAAAAAAAAGCCTAAAGTTGTGGTTAGACTGGTAGATGTAATCTAAAATATTGCTGTCGTCTCTCAGAGTTGTCATCCTCCTAGCGTTATCCCAGTTGCAGCTCGGGGTCCGCTCACTAATCTAACCAGATTTGACTGCGTATTAGCTTTCCTATTGAAAGACTGCCGTCTGGCCTGCTCAACCCGGCACTCACTCCTCATAACGACTGTTAAAGATCTTCATGATAGCAATTCTATACACACATAACTTGTAAGAGTCAGTGGTGCGCCCCGTGGATTCAAACCCGATACTCTTTGCAAAGCAGTATGTTAGTATCTCCACTAGGCCATCGCTGCTTCAAGTCCTTCAGAATATCTAGCAAAATATAATAATATCACTATATTGTGCTACAATAAACGGCACAGCTTTATTTCGCAATTTTGTTTGAAAGTAGTAATCATCGAAGTATGTTTGCTTTACAAGGGCGCTGCAAAGACTGTGACAAAGTTAAAGTCTCTGAATAAAGAAAACAGAACCAGCTACTCTAGCCGCATGTCTCGAGAAGTTTCAATAATACTTTAAGTAGCACTAACTTTGTAACTGTTGACTAAGTAGAATATGTAGAGGGGATTTTGAAGGTGATAAATAGCTGACCTAGCATATTTACTCATATAAATTATTTCTAAAGTAAAAGATAGCTTTGGAGCTAATGAAAACTGCGAAGAACAGATTTAGTTTAAACATAGAAAATATTTCAGGATAAAGGCACCCAAATCCAATCCAAAACCAATCAAGCCGTTTTGCAGGTCACGAGATTTTTATATGTTAAGATAAACTATTAGTTTTCTTATGAAAGACATAAAAAATCAACCGTTTATAAATCCAGAAATCTTGATCTCTGGCAAATAAAAGTCGTCGATAAAGAACCATTTTCGCCTAAATAACTAAGCTACTAAACAAAATGTGCTACGTCCTCGTAAACGCTACCTAATTTGTGGCATTTTATATGCAGTAACAATATTACCTATTAGTACTAATAGTATAGAGTGTTAATAGCCACTTCGAGAACATGTTCAGGTCATTAGGATGTTGTTATGAAACCCGAGCACGTAGGCGCTTGTGACGTTTAGCTTTGTTGAATAATTAAAAGCAACTGTTGTTACAGTGGTGAAACACTAAAAAAAATTAATAACAATGAAAGAGATTTTTTATGTAATAGGCGGCAAACGAGCTGACGGATTACCTGATGGTAAGTGATTGCCGCTGCCTATGGACACAAGCAACACCAGAGAAATCACAAGTAAGTTTCCGCCCTTTGGAATGTGGGAGAAGCAAAAGGAGAAGGAGCGGGATAAGGGAGCTGGAAATGGGGATGTGTTAGAGCATCCATATTAATTAGTCACTAATATCTATACTAAATTCAACTTGATACTTTAACGCTTGCCTGGGAAAAGTGTCTTTGCAAACAGATATATTATGGACGCACCGATAGCACGATTAGGATCATAATTATAAGAGTTATGGAATCCGTTTACCTTTTAAAATACGCAAACAACAAAAAATCATATACTTATGTATACAGTCGGTTAGTAAACCTCTGACACAGTAATATAAATATCTACAGTAATATAATAAATATAAGGTTTTGTGACTGTTAATGACACCAAGAGTTGTCGATAACAACAAGTTATAATATATTATGCAGATGGAAACACAAAAAGTTTTCATCATAAAAGTCACAGATAACTTTTAACCTTTGTTTCAGTTTCGCAAGACCTCCTAAGCTCACCTTTATATTCTTCTTCAAAAATAATTGTTCAGCTGTCTCCGTTTAGGAAATAGATGCCATATATCCAGCCTACTGGCTCACTAGGCAATAACAATCCATAACTACCACTTTCATAGTACAGCAATAATATAACGTTGAGTAATATTACCAAACGCAGTACCCGATAGGTCATTTGTATCGAATTAATGTTCTGTAATATTCCCGCCTTGACAACTACGTAATCTGCGGTTATGACTCATTATGACTATTATTACTAGCTTCGATTTCATTCTGGCGCGAAGCTAGTTTAGAATTGGAATATATTCGCTTAGGGTGGTTACAGATTATTTATTTATTTCTTCATATACACAGAGTATATAGGCGGACTTAATGCCATGGGCATTATCTACCAGTCTACCTTAGAGTGGTGCAAAGAGATAAGAAGTAGGTGTATTATATGATGTAATGAAACAATATTTTCGAATTATAATTATTGCTCATAGTAAATATACTTACTTACATAAATATATAATATAAGAAGATCCATAAACGATATACAAACACAATTAATACATAATTACAAATAGAACCAAGGATAAATTATAGACTTACACTGATACATAGAAATATACATATATACATAAACATATACCTAGTTAAGATAGCGACTTACGATACATTCGCCGACTCAGCCAACAAGAGTTCCTTTACTTTGAACTTGAATGTGAATCTGGTTGTGGCCATCTTGATCTCAAGAGGAAGAGAAGAATAGATTGAATGGTGAAAGAAGAGTGAAGAAAATCAGATTAGCGCTTTATACGCGCGTATAAGCTCGTTTATGGAAGCGCATGTAAACGCGTATAGGCGCGCCTTTTGGCACTCGCGCAACTCATACGCGACTTACTTACTCGACACGCTTCTAAGCTAATAAAGGCGTGAGCCGTCAGAATTCATGTTGACACTGACATGATGTCACTACCGTTTCGAACGAACACGCTGAAATATGCCCGTTTACGCAAGTCCGGTTTTTTGAAGCGCGTATCCTGAAACGACCGTATACAGGCATAAAAAATTAAAAATACGCTAATCTGCAATCGCCCTTAGATTTTGCGTCTAATCCAATGGTGATGGGTATTCGAAGAATGTAATATGAGATTCTGATAACGTTTGTAGATAGAATAATGAGAGTTATCTATATAAATTAAAATAAATCACCTAAATGTTTGTACGCGCATAACTTCCAAACGACTGCACCAAATTGGATAAATATGTTTTTATGTGTTTGTTATTTTTAGTAGAAGGTTTGTATGAAAAATATTAAATACGGCGGCACAAAGTTCGCCGGCTCAGCTAATATATGATAATATTATTAATATTATCACTATCTTGAGCTAGCTGTAGTGGTGTAGTCCCCTGTTAGATATAGGTATTTCCGATGGCCCACCACTGAGCTCGGCACTTCATGTCAAGCCATTGCTAATCACGTTGCGCATATCGTTACTCCACTTATCCGGAAGGCATACTACGCTCTCTATATTTAGTTTTTAATATGGTAGTATTACTGATTGAAATTTTATCAATCAGTCAACCAAATATGTATCTTTGTTTTGAGCGCAGCTACAATGAGCGTTTACAATTATTGTAATGAATGCGGCCTAATGTAAACTTGTTTTATTAAGAACAATAGAACATACATATATATTACATACATACATACATAGACTCACGCCTGTTTCCCCGAAGGGGTAGGCAGAGGCATATTAAACGCCCACTTTTCGCCAGTGTTTGGATCCCACTTAATAGATGGCGAGCCTAATGCCGCTTATCGGGATATTTTGTTTGCCAGAGCCTCGTCCGTTGATCGGCAGGTGCACCACTTGCAGGTGAGGTTGGCTCGGGATCCTAAGTTCTTGGTGGGAACCCTATGCACATATATATTATATAAGTACATTTTTACATAATTAACATAAAAAGTTTGACATGTTACGTAGGTATAAATTAAACACGGATTTGCTTTTGAGAAGAAAGATTTAAGTGCTCTTCATTAGAAACGAAGTGCTAGTTAATTATTTTAAAACAGTCCGTTTAGAATTTTAAAGAATATCATAACACTGACATTAAATGTAAATCGTAGTACCTACTTGACATCGTGGGATAAAACCAAAAAGAATAAAAAAATAAAATTATACTTTTGAATTCCTTTTTTGAACAGGTTTTCTTTGAAAACCAAATTACACTTGCTCGCCAAATTTATGGCCACTTGAAACACAGGAAACATTACTCAAGCTTCCCAAAAGGCAACCGGATTGTAAGCTTTCTTCGCACACATGGGAACCAAATTAATTGTACCCAAATGATCCAATTTCCCTCGCCTTAAATTTGTACAAGTAAAATACTCATCTCCGGCCTCAGGGAAACCACTTTTGTTAGAGGTCTCTAGATTCACCACCATCATCAATTCATTGAATGAACCTCAAAGGTAGTCCGAGCTAAAATTAGAATTATTATATGCCTAAATTAAGTGGCCATATTGTTTGCTTCTTTCACCCTTTTCGTTTAAATTAATGACTTTTGTGTAATGAATTTTACGTGTGCGGCTGGTGGTTACATTGAATAATGTATTACGATGTTTCATAATGAAGCGTGAGTGCAAATAACATGGCATATGATTACCCTTGTGAAACCTTAATGGTGTAGTCATATCAACATACATCTACCTAGCTATATATACAGCGAGCCTTCGCAATCTACAAAATACATTTTCCAGACTATGACCGCCAGACTACCTTTGAATCTGATTTAAACTTCCGCGACTGAAGATTATAGTTACGATATTTGCTGATGGCTTTAATCGCGTAGACATTTATTTTAATACTTCTTTTTCTCCGAGTTTGCGAACTGTTTACATTGGCCGATGTCACGGGAAGACCGTTGGTTGATATTATCTTGTTAGCTTCAGCGCATTTCTTCTTGCCAATAAAAATATATACATAACTTACTTTTTATCATCATCATGAGCAAACCTAACGTATCTTATAAATTCCGTTTGTGACTCGAGATTTTCGCCCTAGAGCCTAGAGCTCGTAGATTTGTCAAACGCGCATTTAACTCGTATAAAATGGCAGTAAAAGGATATGTATGTAACTACAAAAACGTTCTAAGCCTGGCTCCATATCAAGAGATCACAATATACTGATGAACACAGAGGCAAAGAGAACAATTGCGATTGCGGTCGCAAACAAGCGCATGAAGATATGCCCCGTGAACCGATACCGACTTTTATTTTCGACGCATGAAAGTTGTGCAATATTATCGCATCGTCCGCACTTGTGCGCTCGACTGTATAAAGTTCACCGATGTTGGATTACTGGATGTATTCATATATTTATAAACTGGTATAATTTATAGTTTGATAGGACTTTTAGTTGTATCTAGTTATAAAAATGAATTTGAATTTTCGCGATTTAAAAAGTTCGTGACTTCTTGGCGATTGATATTCAAAGGCCGAGCTCAAATATCGTGTTTTTAGCTTATATTTCTTCAAATCCAGACAGATTGGACACATGCTGGGTTTTACTAGAGGACATCCATAGATTTGGGCAAGTTTTACTTGCTCGACTCCAAGAACTATCTAGGGCCATACTTTATTCCATGAACTCACGAGCCTGTCATTTTCGAGATCAAGAGTCAATCATCTTCAACATCCTTTTTGACCCGGCAACTGATAAAAAATATTGCAAAGGTATACATTTAGTATGGCCAAAGAATATTCTGAAGAAGAATCTGCTCTTGTTTTCAGTAGTCTAGAGCCTGAGTTCGCTTTCTAGTCTAATCAAATTTGACCCAAAATTACTTTTACAGAAAGACTGCCACAATTCAAAGGTATTATAACATTCGATAGGTTTGAGTACAGGACATTGAGGTAACATTAACACTAAAGTAACAAACTCCTACAATTGACGTTCAAAATAGCGTGACGACCAGCCGAGATATAAGACGTAGCTTTGAAACTAATAAGCATAAAAACCTATACTCATCTCTTTTGCACTCGTTAAAAGCAAGTTTCATAACGTCAATTCAAAATTGATGACAATAGACCTTTCATCTTCTTTCATCGCGAAATGCGGTGTTCTCCAGTTTAAAAATATTTTCCCATTTTTTTATTATTCGTATTACTTAACAGAAGGTTGTGTTTATGGGTATGTATAATTTATTGTATGTATATTAATATGTGGGAATGTTCATTTGTTCCCTCGTTGCTACTTATATATTAACAGCTTCAGTAAATCCAGTATTGAATTATGCTTACAATTACTTTACATGATAACAAAATATACCTAACTAGAGGACGCCAGCAGCTACGCCTGCATTTTTTTAAATTTACCCGTTTTGGCCGATCCCGTAGGAATTTCGGGAAATCCCTTCTAAGTGCACCTTTACGGTCCCCAAGGAACATACATGCCAAATTTCAGCTTCCTGCGCCCAATAATTTCGGCTGTAGCGTGTCTGTCAGTCAGTCAGTAACGCAAGGATTTTATATATTAAGATTATTGAGTTTCATAATATCGCGAGTGTATTTATTATTACAATACTACTACTACATAGTAGTAGTATTAAATAAACGTGGTAATAGTCAGCTAAAAAATGGTAGAATGGTCCAAACATGAATGAAATCTATAAAAAAATCTTTCACGATCCGACAACTGGACAAAAAAAAACTCGAGGTCAAAGGTCACAAACATTCATCGTGATTTTCAGCAAATCGGTAAGTTTTATTATACATTTTTTATAACAGGAAGCCTAAGCCTAAGCGACCAATTGTGGCCCTTAGACGCCAGTGATGCCAATCGAGGCATCACTTAAAGTACGAAACAGGAACAAAAAATATTGTTTTAATAATACTCTACCTAATATTCATCCTATAATACGAATACATGAAATGAGGAATGTGTCATATTATATTTCCTATACTCAAATGGCAACGTCACTCATCACATTACGATACTCCTGCAAAAGTTGGAGATCCAAAATGTTATACTTGGTATCATTGTAAATAAAAACGATTATCTGCGATTTTCTTGGCCATTTTCAACAAAATATCGTGAAAAACAATTAACTTACATGTGGAATGATATGCCGAACTTTTTCAAATTATTTTCTTTACGGGAGTTGCAAGATTTCAAAATGCAGTTGCCCATTTTACGTTCGTATTATTTTCGTGTGCGGCAAATTTGACACACTAACATTGTAACAGTATTAGTCTAGGTCGACAGACTCATAATAAACAGCAATACATCTCAGCGCTATTTGCTAATCTAGTTGTAAGTAATAGATCAATGGTACAGGATATTTGGGCTTACCGTGTCATTTATTCTCTATAAAAAGAGTCAAAGATTTTCATCACAGCTAGGGCCAATGGCTTAACATGCTACCTAACAAAAGGGTGAGACTTTGTGTGATAGTCACCCATTTATAAATTGGATGACAATGAAATCTGATAAATCGACAGATACCACTTTGCTACCTGCCTCTCAAACTCTCAATAAAATGTTACATTTAACACAAGCCTGAAGTAATACATTCGAGAATAAATGGTGTACTGTCATAATGAAACGAGGAAACTGAATGAAAGAGATTTAATTAGTGTAAGTGGTAAATTGCTGGGTTTATTTACATTCGAGAGAATACAGTAACCGCGAGAGAGTTGTTCATGTTTCTTTTACTTGAATTCTTTATTATTACTACGAGAGTTTGTTCCATGTTTCATTTCCTTCGCCTCGTTGTTTAGTGTGTGTAGATCAACTCTAACAAGTTGTCTTAGAACCATTTCTTGTCATCTTTGCTTGTTCATTTTCAATAACAAGGCGTTGTCAACCAACTACAAAAGTAAAGCGGGTTCTCAATTCAACTATATATTTTTTATGTTACCTCAAAACTCCATGATTTAAACAACCAATATCTAATTCAACCAATGGGTATCTAAAATGTTTATTTTTATTCTGTAGGTATTGTACACAATGTACCTACACCTCGTGACTGAATGAAACGTAAATTGTAATGCGTTTCTACAATTTGAAAAATTAGCGGTCCCACTACGGCACCTACGTGAAAAGTAATTACGCCTATAGACATCTACAATAATAGTACTATGTATGCTAAAAGTCACGGACGAGTCACTGTCCTACAAACAATAATGACATTGATTCGTACTTTGATAGTGAAATATTTACAGTTTCAATACCTGGAACTAATCAATGGAAATTGCGTAATCGTTATTCTCCTTCAGATCCGATAGGATGCCATTTGGTTTTCTATTTTCGGGTATGCAAAGTTAAGTGTCATAATATTATGAAATCACCGCAATGGATCTGCTCCAACCCAGCAATTAATTTATCATTTAAATTTCACCCTTGAATCGAATGTCGTAAAATATATTTTATAATGTCAATATAAAATGCAGGTTATTAGCGCATTTACTGCTCCTGCAACAGTTAGGACAGTGCTGTGTTACAGCTGTGCCATTATAGGGCCAGTATAGTGTGCCATGATCTTTATTTAGTTCGTTTATTTGTGACCCAGTTTTTATTTGCAATCGGTAGGCGTCACTAGTTCGGTAAATAAAGTGAAATGAAGACTATAAATTCAATCATATACATTCCACATACGAATAAACTAGAACTAGAACTATCATTTCCATTCGATTTCAAATCCGCGTGAAACCAGTGGCCCAATTCTCGTATTTTTATACGACATTGATATTACATTTAGAATTGACTCAGAAGCGGTATTCAGATAACCTAATGTCATTATAGTATAAGTTGAAATAAACAGCTCGTCGTTGACACATATTTTGACACTTGTTTAAATTTACGATCTCGTTACGATTTCATTCAATTATAGAAGTAAGTATACGATTTTTGTGACGTCAGTATGACACTGACATTATATCGAAACTGTATTTATTTAGGAGAATTGAGCCCCAGGTCACATTGCTCATGTACTGCCGAGTACAAAACAGGGAGCGTGCTCAAATATGATTACCATAGCATTTCGTACTGAATAGTACTGTATATGTTTTAACGCTAAGTTTTCGCCATGTTGTTCTTTTAAAAACGATTTTACTTTGCTAATACCGTTCCCGAGCGTGACATGCCGGTATAAAAGGCTCGTGAATTTGTTGGGACGGGTTGTATGATTGAAATTGGTATATTGAACTACTGCTGGCTTACCGTGTGGCTTGCCGTGTGGTTGACGGCATAGAATACAAGTGTCACCACCCCCTATCTTCCTGTGGGTGTCGTAAAAAGCGACTAAGGGATAACACGATGCAAATACCATCTTTGCGTAGAGACGGAAAACTCGACATCAAACCCTATACGACTGCCTCGTTGGTCTCGCGGCATAAATGTGCGCGTGGGATCGGGCGGTCCCGGGTTCGATTCCTGGGTCGGGCAGTGTTATTGGGTTTTTCTGTCACGAAATTCTCAGTAGCAGCACGGAGTCTGGAAATGTGCCCGGTACGGCAATAGGCTCGCCCCTTATTATGTGGGACTTAAGTATATCTGGCGAAAAGTGGGTGTAGAAATACACCTCTGGCTACCCCTTCAGGGATAAAAGGCGTGACGATATGTATGTATGTATGTGCTGGCTTAATATTAGGTTTATTAAAGTCATTTCTATGGCTTAGTTTTTGCTGAATTTAAAAGCAATTGTTTCTATTTATCATTAATTCAGTTTTAATTTAATTGATAATCCTCGATCTGGGTGCTGCTCAGCAGAATCTCCCGTGTTAGTGTAATGCTGATGAAGACGGCAAATAACGCTTCTGTTGATACCAAAATACCGAGATACCTGAGATTGACTTCTTCCCGCTTGCAACATCCCTACAGCTCTTTGCATTTCATCTGCGTTCAAATGACGTCGCTCCATGACGTAAAAAATGTCTCAAAATCCAAATTTGTTCAAAACTATTTCAAATTATTGTTTAAATCATAAAATTGGTACAGAATACAAAATTTTAATAAGCAAAGAAAACGTTATAAAATTCGAACAAATGCATTCGCTTTTGAATTTATGAAAAAAAACAAATATAATACTCGATTTTTTTTACAACCAGCCAGTATGTCCTCGAGATCAAAAAAGTTTACAATAGGTATTACCTACTTGGTAAGAAATGATATAATAATTGATTAATAATTTGAAATAGTATGTGTTGCTTAGATTTTTTTGATGTGTGTATATGATTCCCTCGGGTGTTATAAAATATTTTAATCAACGTAGCTCTGAATATAAAATTAATTAATTAAACTATCTCTTTTCTATCTTTGATAAAATCAGTACACGGGATTGTGTTCTGTGGCCTTGTCCGAATGGCACAACAACATCCGATATAAGTTTGGCACACTGTTTTGTATTACAAGTTATAACCACTTTTCTCAAATAGACAGACCACACTTCTGGCTAAGTATTATTCAACTTTATACTCACCAATCGCTTCTACCAATCCTTGAGATTTGCTGATGAATTTCGATATCAGATCTCTAAACTTCGGCAATATACCAAGAACCAAAAGATGTTTGAAAAATAAGTATATTCATTAGGTAAAGACAGATAAAGTAGCAAGTCCCAAATATTCCTTCAAGAACAACAATAATTTCACAAAACATTTTGCAAACGCATAAATTATTGCCTCGTGTAGGCGTGATGAACATCTTTGCACTTTTCTATTAATATATTCCATATTTGATTTATTATCAGCTTGCTTTAGGGCTGGCATAGATGTTCACAAGGGTGTACTTTTAACGAGCTGTTATTTCGTTATAAGACGTACGGTAAGGTGTTCGTGTCAGTGATTTGTACGTCTGGCTACACCCCGTAGCGATGTATTTATAGATTACTAGAGGATACCTGCAGCTACGCCCGCACATTTTATTTTAATTTACCCCTTGCTACCTGATCCCGTGGGCATTTCGGGAAATCCCTTCTTAGTGCACCCCTACGGTCCGCTGTAGTGTAGTAACACCTCTACCTCATTATTAGTAGGTATATAGTTTTAAGCACTGTATTGGGGAACACTCAATATGTAACATTCACACGAGACAGTTGTTTCCGTTACACTCTCGATCGCCCATCATATCATTACATGGCGACCCTGCCAGTGCTGCCCTTGGGCAGCGCTTGGTGTGAAAAATAATTATTATGAAAAAGAGAACACTAGCACTAACGAAGAAATGGCGTAAATTTGGACATAAAGAAATTAATACATACATACATAGTCTCACGCCTATAACCCTGAAGAGGTAGGCAGAGGTGTATTTCTACACCCACTTTTCGCCAGATATACTTTAGTCCCACGTAATAAGGGGCGAGCCTCAGTAGCAGACTCCGTGCTGCTACTGAGAATTTCGTGACAGATAAACCCAATAACACTGCCCGACCCAGGAATCGAACCCGGGACCTCCCGATCCCACGCGCACATTTATGCCGCGAGACCAACGAGGCAGTTGTATAGGGTTTGATGTCGAGTTTTCCGTCTCTACGCAAATATGGTATTTGCATCGTGTTATCCCTTAGTCGCCTTTTACGACACCCACGGGAAGATGCCACCCCCTGGTGACACTTGTATTCTTTGCCGTCAACCACACGGTTAGAAGAAATTAATGAGCAAACAAAACATCAAGAAACAAAATAGAAATAAATTATTTACTGAAGATTTTAAGAAAAAATTTAAGCAAAATGAAAATGAGATATGCTGGACGTTAGAGATTTTTATGAGATGGATATATTTTGCTGGGAGCCGGGAGATGAACGAGTCTGACGATGGATTTTGAGAGGCGCCGGCAGATGTTCGGGTCGAGACGACTCCGAAAGACCGTAAATACTGCGTGCTGGAAGCAGTTCGTGTGATATCCGAAAATGAAGTTAAGAAGAAAAGGTATTTACAATATATTACTATACTTAATTAGTTCGAAATTTTCAATTTCTTTTTCTATTTTTTTTTTTAATCTATCCAGAACGTGATTATTTTTTAGACTGAGTAAATTAACAAAAATAATTTAAATTTATGTTTGAAACTGAAACAATAATATGGAATCGTATTTCGTCTTTTCGTAATATTTTTTAATTTGATCATTTGTTTGCTCATTAAAATGTTTTGTATGAGATATATCTATTATTATTTTAGTGGACATAAATAATTAAATATAGTACTTAGAAGTCGTACATTATATAATCAGCTATATTACGGTATGTTTTAAACATTAATTTTGTAAAAGGTTCGCTAATGACAATATGTCTATGGTATCAATGGGAAAAATGGTCACATATAATTTAATGTAATAATTTGTAAATTCCTAAAATTTCCATTTCTTTTTTTGTGAATAAGGTAAAGAGTTAATTTTGTAAGTTATGAGTTATACAATCGGTTTCTAATTATGTCAATAATTATATCAGTTTTATTTAATTTTCTAAAGATGTTGTTTGAAAAACTTGACTATCCCTATACATACAACAACAAGTAAGCGATTTTATAGTTTTATAAGTACGGAAAAGTTATTTATTAAATTGGTAAATATAAAGTTTAACACAATGAGAGAATATAATTATTTAACTACATGATAATGCATTCTATTTTTATAATCAAGTTTAGAATTCGTACAATATGATGCAAGTGTACAAGTATGCGATTCTTAGGTCTTGAAATTCAACACCGTTCATTACTGAGAACGACACTTTGTTTATAATTTGCTTATCTTGTAATGACTGGTAACAGTTTGAAGTGCCTAAATGATTAATGTTTTATTTTATGGTTTGGAGATGCCTATATATTTTAGTATAAGTATGGCATTTTAATGTATGAGATTGTGGAATAGATAGTGTTAATTGATGGAAAATGGATTTGCATAGAAGTAATAAGATGCTTTTGTTTGTATATACGTATAGATTTATAGTAAGCAGGGATTGATTTTGTTTACAAGGTTAAAGTACGCAAAGGACTGATCACCCAATAGCGACAGAACTCTTTTAAACTCAATTATTCATTTCGAACGAGATTATGTATTGAATGAATTAGGATGTATAAATGATAAAAAAGGTACACAATGAATAATGGTAGAATTAAGAACAGTCCTTCATTTTGATCATGGCAGTAAGCGAGTTCTTCTCCGTGAAAATTGTTGGAGACATAGAAATGTCTTAAATATGATTCTTAAATATATGAGGTATAAGATATATTATATGATGAGATGAATAAGATGATTTATATGTAATAAAGTGTACCTAAGTAAGATGTTATAAAATGACCAGGCCTGGGTCTAAGATAAATGAAATATGTGTACCAAATATATGAAGAAAGTATTGTGATGAAATGAAAGTAGGTATATGAAAGATAGGTAATGAGATAAGGTGAGTGTATAGAAATTGTGACGGAATTAAATAAGGATTATTATCATTGAAAAGAAATATAATGCCAGTGATAAATTAACAGATATATATTAAAATAATTTTTAAATCAAAATTAAAAAGTTGTTACAAGGTCAATGAAAATTCATCAACTTTAGATACTATAAATAAGAATGCATACGTAAACAAAATTGTATTACAAATATATTGTTCAAACTAATATAAATTTATTGAAAACATGATTGTATATTTTTATCTAGCATAACATTGTACCATATTGTCACTAAGCGACCTCTAGAATTTAAGAACAGTTTAATAAGTATTTTGATTAATATTCATTAAATAAATTTCGATAAATTCGTATATTATTTTTAACTCACTTTTTTATGAGAATGACTATGTTTACTTTTTTATATATGTATTTATACAATTGCAAAATTAAATTAAATGCGAAATGGTTTTGTGAAATTAATAATTATTTTATTTACGTGTATAGATATTTTTATTCCACATATTTGAATTATTGGAAATGCATTCATTGTTATTTCGTGTAAAAAAATATACTTATGTATTTTTTTTCTTAATAAAGGGGGAGGTGTAGTGTAGTAACACCTCTACCTCATTATGAGTAGGTATATAGTTTTAAGCACTGTATTGTGGAACACTCAATATATAACATTCACACGAGACAGTTGTTTCCGTTACACTCCCGATCGCCCATCATATCATTACACCGCAAGGAACATACATGCCAAATTTCTAATTTTTATTACATCACTATGGAGTTAAGAACACTGCTTTAGATCTTTTAATTTCGTATTTAAGTAACAGGATACAGAGAGTAGATGTTAATGGAAAACGTTCTATGGGTTCAGTGGTCACAATGGGAGT
Organism: Euclidia mi; assembly: GCA_944739405.2. Classification (NCBI taxonomy): domain Eukaryota; kingdom Metazoa; phylum Arthropoda; class Insecta; order Lepidoptera; family Erebidae; genus Euclidia; species Euclidia mi. Next base: position 61,744,753 of record OX123190.2, read on the forward strand.
GCCGCAAGGTTCAATTCTTGGTCCATTCCTTTTTCTTATATATATTAATGATCTGCCATATATTATGAAAAACAATGAAGAGATAGTGTTATTTGCTGATGATACATCAGTTATATTTAAGCTAAGACGACAGCAATCAACTAATGACGATGTAAATGACGCTCTCTCTGAAGTAGTTAATTGGTTTAGTGCTAATAATTTACTTTTAAACGAAAGAAAAACAAAATGTATTAGATTTTCCACACCTAACGTAAAACAAGTTGAAACCAATATACGGATGAATGGAGAAGAGTTGGATCTTATAGATAACACCGCTTTCTTAGGCATAACTTTAGATTCTAAGTTACAGTGGGGCCCACATATAAGTAAGTTGTCGAATAGACTTAGCTCTGCAGCGTACGTGGTTTATAAGATTCGTCAGTTAGCTGATATAGATACCGCCAGAATAGTATATTTCAGTTATTTTCACAGTATAACGTCATACGGCATTTTATTATGGGGCAATGCAGCTGACATTCAAACAGTGTTTGTACTGCAGAAGCGAGCTATTCGTGCAATTTACAGTCTTGGATCAAGGCATTCTCTGAGGGAAAATTTTAAGGAAATTAAAATAATGACTGTCGCATCTCAATATATTTATGAAAACTTGATATACGTTAGGAAAAATATAAATATGTTTTCAAAAATAAGCGACATGCATAGTATAAATACACGAAATAAAAATAAACTAGTGCTACCTTTAACTAGACTGCAAAAAATCAGTAACTCGTATAAGTGTCAAAGTATACGCTTCTACAACAAAATTCCAGGTAGTATTCAGGCATTAAGTTTAAATAAGTTCAAAGTATTTGTTAAGCAGAGTTTGTGTTCCAAAGCGTACTACTCAGTAAAAGATTACTTAGAAGACAAGAATGCCTGGGGTTGAGTTTCTCCAATTTACACGCAGGCTAAAATGTCATGTAAATAGTATAAAATTATGAATATTTGACATTTGTAATTTATCTATTTTGTTATTATTTATATTCTGACATTCTAAAATGACATCAGATTATTTTTATTTACTTTAATAGTAATTATTGTATTATGCTTTTGACATTTCCCAATTGACATTCAATTATTTTATTTATGTTTGACATTTCCAATAACTTAAGTGACATTTAATAATTTTATATAATTATAATTCCTTTTTTTTGACATTTTCAAATTGACATTTAATTATTATTATTTATTTAGTGACATTTTATTGTATAATTTTTATTATTTTAATATTATTGTTTACATGTACTCAAGCTTATGATAAAATGTAAGGAGCAAGTACAATGCGGGAATTAGTAAACTTTTCAACTAATATTAGTGGCAACCTGTCTGGTGGCTTAGGCTGGCATGCTTATGCATACACCTACTGATGCCGTGGAGGCATAATGATTCAGGTCGTGCTGGCTCCCTCAATCAAGGTTGAGCCGTACGATGGCTGTTGAATGCGGGCCATCAGCGGGCTGAGTCAGTTATAAGCGTCAGATGATATCCTGCATTGTACTCGCATCTAAACCTATTATGTCTGGACTTCAAAAGAATATAAACGAAGAGATGAAATGACAATAAAAGCAATGACTCTGAGTTTGTTTCGGCCTTTCTTCTCAAGAAGTCATTTAGCTAGGAAAAGCCGGCTTCATCTAGAATAGGGTTTTGACATGTATAAGTGTTGTAAACAACCAAAATGCAGAAATAAATATGTCTTTATGTCTTCAGCTTCCCGCACCCAATAGTTATGGCTGTAGCTTGTCTGTCAGTCAGTCAGTAACGCAAGGATTTTATATACTTACACAGATTTGTAGGTGTCATGTGCAACTGGGATGTGAAGCTGTATGAGCTGCCTACACGCTCGCTCGTAGGGTAGAATAATAAACATTGTGGTTCTTACCCAACAACGTTACTCATTATCTGATGCTTATGTTGTTGCTTATTAGAATAATAAAATCACTTAAATGGTTTGTAACTAAGCACGTTATCGCTGAGTACTGTTACTGTAACTACGTAGAAGGCACCTATGTTTGGATTTGAAGAAAACTTATACCTATAGCCGAGGATGAAGCAGTGCTACCTCTAACTGCTTGTGACCACTGTTAGTCCAAACTGAAACGTCAGGCGTTTAAAGTTAGGTAATTAATTTTCGTATCGATAAGAGTTATAAGGTTTAACGGGTGCCTAAGGAAAATACACAAAGCATATAGCATCTTTGGAGAGCTACGAAACAACTCGATATGGATCTTATACCAACCCCTTCTAGCCAGCTTAGAATACCTAGTAGGCCAAATCCTCTAATTGACTCATACTGCTTTGGTGTGCTAATTAAGAGGCCTATCCAACAGTGAACTGCGAAAGGCTGTATGATGAAGACGACCAATGTTATCTACATCAGTTTGTCATTGAATATCAAATACCAGATATACAAATACGTCCGTCATTGGCAGTACATTCGTGTCATATTAGCATACGAGTAAAAAGAAATTGCAATCTGCCAGTTATTGCAACGTGAGCCGGCGTGTCCACACGGATTCTGTGATATTAGATTGCATATTTGATCAAGGCTCAATGGACACTATGAATGTTTGAGGATTGAATCGTCACTAAATTCAAGTAATACTGCATTTTGTGAAGTTTTATAGAACTTCGCATAAGGTTGTGTATTGTAGTGGCGTTGTGCCTCACAGAATACTCTTTATTACATGTAACTTCTTGCACTAAAACTCAATCTATGTTCTAGATAGAAAGCAATGACCTGCGAACACAAAAGTGTAGAAGTAATTAAAAAAAGCAGCCGGATTAAGAATGTTATAAAAAAATTCGTGAAGAGTGTATTATATAAAGGGAATTATTGCTGAAATAGAATTAGATTCCATAGAAAATTAAATGGAATTTCTCCAATAAAACACGTAGACATACAGCTAATGTAAAAACATGACGATAGCAGTTTAATGTAGTCTCATATTCTTTTCTCGGTTCCAATCAGAGAAATAAGCATGATTTGTTCATAATTAGGGACTCCTGAACCCTCCTGAAACTCCCTTACACAAACACGTGTAGATGTTAAATAATTTAATAAAATTTCACAGCCAACCATATTGAAACGAAGTTCGAAAGTATAAGTACATTTTTACGCTCCATATTTTTCTTTAATAAGCGTTCAAACTTTTTCAACAACAAAAGATTCACAACAAGAGCTCACGGCCTAATCAAATTAAAGCTTTCACTACCTAATTTCGTCATTCGGAGATTTAATAAAATATTTTTTGGAGCAACAACACTCGACGTCAGGATTCCGTACCATCTGTTGTTGCGACACATAAATTCTGTTACTGTCCCCTTACGGAGGGATTTTATAACATAATTTGTGAAAATTAAACCTTATACGCTCTTATTTTTGTATTAAAATTGGTCTCGCGCAACGAAATATACCTAATGGTAGGTTTAGGTGCGCAAATGTGAATGTAGCTTTATGTGACACTTGGCGATGTGTCTCATATCCGGTTATGTATGGGGAGAAAGGTTTTAAATGGCAATTTATGTTGTCCCCCACGTTAAATATACCTAAGACCTTATGACTGTGGTAAGTTACGGTCTTTATGTTCATATGTATATACCGTAACATCCAACAAAGAACTAAGTATATTACATATTTGGGGGGAGTCTAAATATTTGCTTGGTAAACTCTAAATATTCTCAAGATACGATTGTTTAAAAACTCACTGCGTAGTTGCTATCATTCCGAGTATCAAGTATTCGAGTCAGACACAAGAGAAAATTCAGTGATACTACAATAGTAGTGCCAAACACGTTGTTGCTTTCGTCTATTGTTCGAATATCATCACAAATATCAAACACTCGACATTTTATATATGTATTAGACTGCCCGGTTGGCGTAGTGGTTTAAGCGGCCGCCTCACCGCTTGGTACTGCGCCGTGTGTTGTGGGTTCAATTCCCACACGAGACAACACTTTGTGTGATCCATAAATTGTTGTTTCGAGTCTGGGTGTACATTGTGTCCGTTGGTTGTACGTTTGTAAAGTCCTCCGCGACACAGGATTTATTCCTAGTGCGGAAGTTGTCTTTAAAAAAATTAAAATAAAATATCCATAGGTATATTACTTACACCCCTCACTTTTATTCGCTGTTGCAATCGAAAAAATCGAAAAACCATGTATACGTCGTACAGTATATTTGAAATTCGTTCAGAAGGGTATGCAAAACGCAAAAATGACCAACAATAAAATGTTATTGATCAACCGTATTACCATCGATTCGTGAAATGTTTGCTGGTACTACAAGCGTAGTCAATTAACCCAATGCGAATGGGGTATTCATAATTCTTATTTATACGTACGGTTGTTTTCACAATAAATACATCAGAAAGTCAATTTATTTGGTCAGTAAATGCGAAGGCATGGGGAGAATGTACAGGGTGTAAAGTGTAAAACTTACGACGGGTATTTTCTTGAGTATTTATGTATGTGACGTGCAAGACACTGTAGTGGACGCTTGAATACCCTTTATAGGAGATAACTTAGTAAACGGTCTTGTGCTTATTTCAACGACAAATGGTGAGCACAGACTTGAACATTCACTAACATTTATATAGTGGGTTTAAAAATAAAGATGCTTTTCGTTTCAGCGTGAGCTCCACTAGCCTCATACAGCCCACAAATATATCGCAATTTAAGCATATGTAGAAACTGCAATAACATAAAAAGGCTTCGGCAAATGTCCAAAATGTTCTTTGACTCTACACTAAATACAACATTCACACCATCCCTAACTTTTATATCGGCCAAAATCCGTTTAATAATATATTCAAACCACAGATTACATGAATTATCCAGATGGAGTCATCTGTCATATTTGTTCGACGCGGAGTGTAGCCGGTCAAATGTCATTGGGTATGCAGACGTCACTTCCTCACACTCGCCAGTGTTGCAACCTCAAGAACCTGCTTAAAAATTATGAAACGTAAAGCGTGTTACCCTATTAAGCTATTGTTTATTTTTAAATCACAGAATGGAATAGTAATTAATAATTTATTTTGACAAGTAGGTATGGTGATTATAAATATATCTGATTTAAATATTTACTGTTGCTATAAAATTATTAGGGATGCAAGTACTACACTTTGACCACGGCTCAGCCAGCGTGAATTATACACTTTATTTAATAAAATGTATAGAAATATATTTGACACGGACAACTTATTTAATCAGCCGCTCAATTAAATACCTAGCCACTGTATAAAACGGCACCGTTCGACTAGGGGTCTGAATTCGGCCATACAATCAACAACACAATTTTTACAAACCATAAAGTTTCTTTGTGCTTTCTATTATTTCTATATTTAGGGCTTTGGAATCCAGCGACTAATAAAAATATACTAAATAAAAAATATATCGTTTTTCATACAATTTTCGATATTGCATAATTATATTGTATCAATTTATCGATACATTGAATCAAAATATATCGGAAAAAAAATCGATATATAAAATTTTCAATATCGATATATCGATATTTTTCAACAAGCCTAGTAGTCGTTTGGCCTCAGTTTGGCAAGCGAATTGCTCCTTCTGGTATAATTTACAATTCTGTGGTTACAATATACGTCAATGATCATAACTGATTTAAATATTAACTGTTGTAAACATTGAATTGAAATCAACAAAAACAAATTAGGTATATAATTATGTTAGGTATATATGAAGGTATTTGGGATAGGTACGTACTAGAAAGGCGATACGTGAACAATGATTTGATCAACAATAAATTACGCTACTAAGTACTAATACGTTTCGTACATTTTATGATCCTTACTCATTTTGGGGTAATCATTCGAGGACACACTGACAACACTCACAAAATATCGAAGCAATGTTATGATATTTTTGACAGTAATCGTGAAATATTTTAATAATAAATTATTGAATATGCCATTTACACAATGTGTAAATGTCATAAAATGTGATCGAATCTTTTTTTAATATGGTTATATTTGGCAGAATTTTACATTTATAAATTATACACAAAATTAACAGTTTGTAAGCGTAATGTGATGTTTTGAATGACGTAACGCCCGGTACGCTCATTTTGAGCTTAGTCGTTTGGGTTCACTTTGACAAGCGATCGCTCCTTCTGCTACAATTTACAATTCTGTGATTCAAACAGAGAATTAGAAATCCCACCAATCTGCCTGTGACAGATCAATACAGTTCGAAGTTTGAAACTAGAAATCCGTTACACAATTTAGACAGTTGGATTACTGCATATGCATAGTGTCTTAAACTATGTCAGTCGCAAATCTTGTATTGGAAATCTGACAGTAGTTTAATTAAGACCGGGATTCGATGCGTCCGTCGGTAAATTGGACTTGGTATAACCACGTTGGGCATCGAAGCTGCATATAATTGGATTTTGAAAAACGGGTGTATGGGATCCTGCCGTTTTGCTTAAAAAAAGATTTTGACAAAATTTCATTACCCAAATAAATTTTAGCAACCTTTTTTTATACCATTGCAATATTTCGAATGATTTTAGTACGCATATTTTTATTTGGTAATTTTTTTACTTGGCAAAATATTACCAAGTATAATGTCATTATGGCATTTGGTCTATAAGAGCGTGTATTAGAAATATTGTAAGTCAAAAGCCGCGCGATCGCTAGGACGTCGATGCACTGACGCACACAGCTATGATCGCTGTGTGCGTGACCGTTGAGCTGCGCTTTACTACTCGGAAGGAACAGTTTGATACTTTCGTGCGTTTTTTTGCTTTTTAATATTCAACTTATCATAACTTCAACAAATGTTTTAACTGATTATGTAAATGAAGGAATGGACCTTTGATAATTTAATATTTTGACGACATGTAATGGGTGATTCATTTGGAGGTACTTATTACAAAACAAAAAAAAAACTAATGTATTTTTAGGTAATATAAAGGAACTATTTTGTACATTTATTTTTTGAAGATTATTTTTTTCAAATGTTGGCCGGAACCATATATACATTAAAGTAAAACTATTATATTTCACTCTTTTGGCACATATTTTCATAAAATAATTATAATTTTTGTAAGACATGAAATAAATATTTTGATAAATTAATTTTGTAGTAAGGCGTTTCGTAATGTGAAAAACAACGTTATCAATATTTGGCGGTATATTATTATCTGTCAACATATCTATATCTATCTATATATCTTTATACATATAATATATATAAAATTCTCGTGTCACAGTTTTCGTTCCCATACTCCTCCGAAACTGCTTGACCGATTTTGATGAATTTTTTTGTGCTTATCCGGTATCTATGAGAATCGGCCAACATCTATTTTTTCAAAAAAAAAAAAAAAATTTTGCAAAACAACGTTTGCCGGGTCAGCTAGTATAATATATATATTTCTTGTGTGCGTGTGTATGTTACTGAACTCCTTCTAAGTGAATGGACCGATTTTGATGAAATGTTTTGTGTGTGTTCAAGGGAACTTGAGAATGGTTTAGATTCACAATTGAGACCACTGGATTGCTTTTTAGTTAATTTTTAATTTGTAAGTAGTTGTTGATTTTGGAATGTTTCACATTGGAACCGACCATTTGCGCTACCATCGCAGTGTCAAATCTATATTAATAATTTCGTCAAGGCGTACGGTAGACTCGATCGAAACCGTAGCTGAATAATAACATACATACATAGATTCACGCCTGTTTCCCCGAAGGGGTAGGCAGAGGCATATTAAACGCCCACTTTTAGCCATTGTTTTGATCTCACGTAATAGGTGGCGAGCCTATTGCCGCTTATCGGGATATTTTGTTTGCCAGAGCCTCGTCCGTTGATCGGCAGGTGCACCACTTGCAGGTGAGGTTGGCTTGGGACCCTAAGTTCTTGGTGGGTACCCTATGCACCCTGAATAATAAAACATAAAAAATAAAGATTTCGAGTCGACACCACATAGCCGCGAAATTCGGATTGTCGAGTATTTTGTTAAATTGAAATGGTTCTGACAGACAAATCGCAGTCGCCATATTGTCCACTCTAGCGAAACGTCACTGATACTGGATAACATTTTGAGTACTACTAAGTCTTAGTACGAAGTAATTTGTATGTGTAATACTTTTTGCAGTTATATAGTATCCGCCCAATAAAGGAGATTTGTGTTACCCCGGACATAGATGATATACTTACTATACCTAGGGAACTCCGAATTTACGTAAGTGAAGCCGCGGGCGAAAGCTAGTTATTTTTATATTTCAAATTTACTTTGAAGTTTCTTTCACTAACTATATTCTACTAACTATGTTCTAATTTCCTTTATATTATAAATATCGTTTAAAATTATGGCGATATTATGAATTAGACATAAGCGATATTTTTATCGGCTGAGCGATCGACATTGTGATCTCTACTGCTACCTACGCAGCTACGTTGCAAGTCGAGCGTTAGGAATAGAGATTTCTCTATCGTGACATTACGAGAATAAGGTAACACGTATACCATATACATTCGACATTTGCTGTCATTTTGACAGCAAATGTCGAATGTATAAAAAGGCTGTGCATTATCTGCCAGTCATCCAGTGTGTACTTTGATTCTTATAACATTAGATATACACACATCAACAAAGTCTAGGGATATTTTATATTTCATCAAATATCTAAAAATCTATGAAGAATTTTCTGATACAGTAAATAGAAGAATCATAGATTATTTTAAGGTCTTTAATAAAAATAAAAAACATTTCGTGTTTTTTTTTGTTTTAAATAAAAAAATTAATTTTTTTAATCATCATGGAAAATTAGTATGATAACAACAAACATTTCTTCTTAAAAAACTATTAATTTTAATAAAAATGGAAAAAATCTTGTAAAATCTAATCATTAATAATCAGTGTTGCCACCTCTTACATTGATTACAAATCGACATCGATTGTTAATACTTAAAATTAAATTGTCAATGTCTTGCTGCGGTATGAGGTCCCATGTCCTTTGCAAGTGTTCGTAAAGTTGTTGTTCAGTCGTCAAATTTGGTGGAAAATCTCTCAAAGCTTTTCGTTGTAACATGTCCCAGGCATGCTCGATAGGATTTAAGTCGGGCGACTGTGCAGGCCAATCCAAAACTTGAATATCGTGCTCTCGGAGAGCGGTCGATACCAGCCGCGCCGTATGGCAAGGAGCATTATCGTGCATGAGTAGAAATTCATGGCCTATTTGAGTTCTGTGTGGGACAATAACGGGCTCTATTACCTCCTCGTGGTATTTTTGTGCAGTCATGCTGCCTTGGATCCAAACGAGTTGGGTTCGTCCGCCAAGACGAATTCCTGCCCACACCATGATTGTCCCGCCTTGGTATGGGTGGACCTCCTGAGGGTGCCGTAGACGGCTAACTCTCCCTGGAGCTCTCCAAACGCGTGTTCTTCGTGAATCCGGGTGAAACCCAAACCGGGACTCATCGGTGAACAGCACCAAAGACCATTGTTCGTCACTCCATGGTAAATGCTCCCGAGCCCACGAAAGCCGCCGACCGCGATTGCCACGTCGCAATGCTGGAACACGCAATGGTCTTCGAGCATGAAGATCAACTTCATGTAACCTTCTTCGCACGGTTTGGTCGCTTACCAGCAGCTGGTGGTCCTCCTGGAGCCTTTGCACTAGTTGCAGCGCTGTGATATTGGGTTGTCTTCTGGCGGTCATTTGGAGAAATCGATCCTGTCTCTGCGTAGTAACACGATATCTACCTGTGTGCTGTTCGGCCACATCTCCAGTACTGCGATAACGTGACCACAACCTTGATATCACATTTTGACTGGTATGTAGGGCCTCAGCAACGACGCGTTGAATTGCACCATTTTCTAACATGCCCACGGCTCGTAACATTTCATCTCGACTCAAATGACGACGTGACATGACTTTTAAAGTTCGTACGTCACGTTAAATTAAAAAAGAAAAACAATTAAAAACCCTTTTCATTAATAATTATAATAAAACAGTTTTAACTTTCTTTAATGTAACGAATTACTAGCAAATTTGCCGCCATATTTTGTTTATTATTTTGTTTTTTTTCTTTCCATGTTCAAATTTTGAAAATAGAATAAAAGAGGTTTTAATCTGTATATAAACTTTTTGTGGAAACTAACAAGGTTCTAAACTATAAACTCGTAAATAATTTAGGATTAAGATATCCCTAGACTTTGTTGATGTGTGTACATTGAAACTCACTTTTTTACTTGTATAGCAAAAGCCAATGAATTTTTTAATGCCCTTTTCTTGTATCCGAAATTCTTACGCTTTTTCCTCATTTCAAAAAAAATAAATTATATACGTTATCTACTATTAAAAACAAAAGTACTTTGGTGAGTTTTTATAACTGACCAAAGTATCAATATTGTTAGGTCGCGCTATAGATCCCCCCCGTGGGATCTCCACCTTGTCGTGGTGGGGGGGCTTAGTAACCGTGGATTGGTCACCCGCGGTGAAGCTAAGGGGGATCCAGGAGGGGACGCTCCGCGTGGGCTTGACGGAGGCCTGCGCAGGATGCGTCTAAAGGGGCGGGTGCGAGGGACAGTTCTTCTGTCCCTCGCAGTCGGGTGCGGTCGCGGGAGGAGAGGCGTGTCGGTGTTGCGTTGCCGCGCGCCCTATCTCCCGCGACCAAATGGAGGCGCACCATCGTTGCGTCGCGGTGGGGTCGCAGAGGAAGAGGAGATGCGGTGTTGCGTGGCCGTCTTCCCTATCCTCTGCGGCCGCTGAGTGTTTTGGCGGCGGAGCCCAACACCTTCATCCGCTGCCAAGGGGGTTTTGTTCGGGGCCCACCTGACCATCTGGCGGGCCAATACCCGTCGGGGGGTAGCGAGGAATGCTTCAGCGATACTCGACCCTCCGACATACGGGTTGGTTTTTAGTCAGTAAGAGTCTGACAGTCCCCTTCGCCCTTCCCCCAGGGCGGAGGGACTCCATGAGGATTTTCCAACCCGAAACCAAAAAAAAAAAAACTGTAGCGCTATAGATTGTCGACGCTATCCGTACACGGACGCGAGCGAAGTAGTGCCGACGGAAAAAAGTGTTACATCCGTTCTCTGGGAGGACCCGCCGCGGAATGAGCGTACGTAGCTCGAGCGCGCGGTTTTATAGTAGTTTTTAAAATAATCATATAAAATAAATAAGTAAGTGCACGGGTTTAAAAAAAAACTCGTATTTGAAGTATTACATACTTTACTATAAGTTTAAAAATCAATTTAATGTCATAATCTAGTAAATAAAATATGTTAAATTTGGCCGATTTTGTGTTTCTTTAATTCTGTTGTCAAGCTGAAGTTCATGATATTTTAGTAAATATGACTCTGTTTGCACCTTAAACACTATATATTCTATTACATTGTCGCTTAAAACTAAGTAGTTATCTTAATTAAAACACTTAAAATTTTACTCAAAGTTGGCTCTGACGCAAGTTTTCGTAAAACGTTGTGGAGAAACTGCGTTTGTTTTATAAGAATATAATTTAAATGATTTTTTTTATTCAGTGCGTGCACTTCATTATTAGTTATTCCTTATAGAACTGCAATTTATATAGAATTATTTTGTGGCGTTGTGAAGATATGACCTTTGAAAAACTCATAAAACGTCATGTTTTCGTCAAATGATTTATCACAGAAAACAATTTTCAGACAATAAACGTTTGATGATATTAGTTTATTTATGGAAGCAGTTAGAGTAGGTTAATTATTAAAAAAATGGTAAGGTTAGGTTAGGTTAGAACTGTGACCTCCTTACCTACTCCTCCCAGAAACGACTTGCATTAATATAAAAAAGAGATTGTTTTTAGTAGGTTTGCCGCGATAGCGGCCGGCGAGTGCCAGAAACGACTTGCATTAATATAAAAAAGAGATTGTTTTTAGTAGGTCACCCGGAACTGAACAATTCAGATTAGGATAATTATTGATTTTGCGTAAAAACTGTTATTCCAGCTGAAATATTTGACTAAATAAAAAATGTTAAAAGTACTAGTTGGTAAACAAGTTATAGTTTAAACATTCATTTCCCAAACATTAGGTTTGCGTTACAATTTTTTGTGAATAGATTTTATTCAAAGTAATAATTAGGCAAATGAATTTACGCGAAACCTTTTTTTGGGAAGTGAATATTTGTCAAATTCCTTTCAGTCAAACAAGGGAGACTCCGGGTGTATTTCGCGTCCAATTAACCGTAAATTCACGCGTTGTTGCTCCGATATCCCGTGACGTAATCAATTCGAATGATTATGAGTATTATGACTGACGCAAGACCTTCTATACCAATTAATTAAAGTGTGTATATATTAATTGATATGTTGAAGTTTCTTTGAAGTGGTTATAATTTCTCAACAAAAGATTAAATGTAGGAGGTAAATTAAATAAAGTATTTTGTACTAACGTTAAAAATTCAGTCAATATTTACGTAATTAAAAACCTTACTGGGTGAAGTACTAATTAAGGTTTTCAATTTCGTAAAAATAAAAAATATTTTAAGATTTACTAAATCAACATTCTGAAACTTTTTGTCATCACAAAGTTATTTTTATAACCTTGCCTTTTTAAAACATTATATGGGGACACTCTGAGTAATGCCTATTTTATTATTTTTATTAGTAAAATCTACAGGAATAGTCCGTAGTCACGTGGCTCTGACTCTAGACGAATATCCTAAATCGCAAGTCCGACAATGCCCTGATGATGATGACCGACGGTGTCCTAGAAAGAGGCCAATTACTGCATATGCATCTTGATATAATTATGCTAACTATGCTCACTTGCTACCTTCCATTTCACTTTCATATTACGACAAATAATTACGACAAAATTCTTGTAAGGTCACATAGCATCCAACTAAAAAGGCAACCCTTAAACTCCTACTTTCATCAAGTTAACCCTCTATTTTCATAAAACCACCGGGCACAAGTACGCTCCATGTGACGTAAAGATGTCGTGATACGACGGGGACCGGTTATCTGGCTAAATCACCCATCAACTAGGGTGAACCGCACATTTGATGGCCACCGCTTATGAAATATTATTTTCGCACTATTTACCAACAACTGTTTACCCCCGTCCAATATACAGTTTAGTAGCTCGATGACCTCTTAAAAAGGTTGTATTATGTTTGTCCTCTTATTTTGTTGAGGAAAACTTTTTTACACGAAGTGCTTGGGCTTCTAGTTGAGTGGAAACAGAATGCTATTTTCTAGTAAGTCAACATTACCCAATGACGTTTATTGATGGTATTTAATCATGTCAATATTTAATCGCTAACAGATTTATACGATGTTTTTGCTTGGAGTAGGTCCTAGATGTACCTACTTTCTGTACGATGGTTAAATTTACGGGGTGTAAGAAGTGCCTTAACGAAAACTGAAATCCCATATTGTACCAATCGTTACGATAATTTTTTACATCTATACCATACCTGGGAAATTACTGGTGCAGGAGTTATTGAGGCTCAAAGTCACCATACAATTATACTAATAAGGTACAACATCGATGCATTTACCTCGCTAATTTGTTCTATTTAGATGTCCTATGCACCCATCGATAAGTAGGTATGTCGAGCATTGCACGCGCGCACTTTTAATTGTGGCTTAAAATGTGTCTACTTAAAAAAAATCGTTTCCCATGTATTATTTTTGCTTAGTATCTCTTAGCATGATATCTACAACGACTAGACTTTGGCTTGGTGATGGGTCTTGTGACATATTATAGCGTCGTTGCGCTTGCCAAACCTGACATGTGCATTTTTTTAATTTTTCGTTTTTCCGCTAGATGTCGCTAGCTATTAAAGCCGCATGATTTGTAAAAATAATCATGTGCGAAATCTATGTGGAAACGGACTTGCCAAACTTTTCATGTGTCATACTTGCTGTGAAAAGTTTGACATGTGAACTCGAAACACATATAAATAGTATTTTTTGTATGAAGAATTTCACATATCAGGTTTAAAATGTCACTGACATGTGACAGTTTTGTGAGGCTATGTCCTAAAAGGTTAAGTTATTATTATGCAATAGTAAACAATATCATTACAAAAACATATTTTTTTGCAACCACATGGGTATATTTGTCTTAGGATAATCAGATAAACTTTTGTATAAAACAGGTTTTTTGCGCTCCTGAAAAGTGGTGTAAATGCACATAACAGATTTGGCAAGCGCAACGACGATAGAATACATTATTCAGGCTTAGGAACTCATTTTAAAGACACATATTTTGTTAATTAACAAAATATGTGTCTTTAAAATGAGTTCCTAAGCCTGAATAATTTATTAACATGCCCTGTAAAATATTTTAAAATATGTTTTATGGAAAATCCAAATACAGTACAAAAATCCATGAATAGCTGCTTACCGAATGAATATGGTAAGAATGTTAAAGACACCATTAATAAACATGAAGAGATGTCTTAATGACGGGGTAATGGCCCGGTGGTAACGTGCACAGAATACACGCAATCAGGATAAATAATGGTTTTCTTTAATATGGAACAATATAATTTCCTGCTGAAGATAAAAATCCAATGATCCGAAATATGATCTGGATTATTTGTTAACATGGGTTGTATTAGTTGAATGAATTGGTCTAGCTTATGGATAAAAGCCTCGATTTTATCCATAACCTGGACCAATTCCTTCAACAAACATAACGCACAAGCCCAGAATAAATAGTTTCCATACAAGTTACAATAATTAATCACACACCTTCTGAGCCTGTATAACTTTAGTTTTATATCCTGTTTTAGGTTAGGCGACGAGTCTGACTAAACAGTTGCACTACCATTTTGATACTTATATCCTACGCCATAAGAACGGTTTAAAGGTCAAAGTGTCTAGCATGACGTGATGAAGTGCATACTACGTGCTTTTCTTGCAAATATCTGATTTCGTCCATACATACAATTTCAAACTAAGTCATTGACCAAGAAAGTTTGAACAACTACCAATTTCAGATTTTTCAGCTTTATCGTAAACTTAATATTTGATAAAGATCAAATCTTTCTATAATGTCATTGACAGAAGGTGTTTGAGTTACGTTTTTAATAAAAACAACAATCTACTAAGCTTTATATACTCTAGACGCTAGAGTATATAAAGCCTTGTTTAAACCGTGTTTTGTAGGGAATGCTCTAGAGTCTAGAGCATTCCCTACAAAACACGGTTTAAACAAGGCTTTTCCACAAGCCTTACGGCGATCATCTACTTGACTTCTTTTATTAAAGTATGGTGAGTTTCCTGCTCCACGACATGCAATCCTAACTTATCAAATTGTATGAAGAAATGCTAGCCTTTTTATTCGTATGGCTCGATTTTGTGACAGTGAACGGTTGTGTTTTCACGTAATTTTATGTATGGCCGTTGTTTTGGTTTTTATTATTTATCGCTGTCTGGATATGTGTAGTTAAATACATTTTCTTTACATAATTATCTTCCTTTCTTTTATTTTCGTGTGGGTGTGTGACGAACTCTGGTGTTGGAGTTTGAAGGTGGTCCCATAGCCTTCGAAATGACCCAATGTGTCCTGAAACAAGAACCGGGTCCAAAAGCTCAAGAAGCGATCATCCATCTAAGTTATGGCCTCCACAAACATTGCTTAGCTTTGCCGATATATCGATACTGTGGTACTTATGGTCTCGGAACTAGGAAATTTACATTCTCACAAGATCAAGATCAATTTCTTGTTTATTGCTAGTAATATTATATCTTAAATGGTCAAATTATTATGGTTTGCACACATTGAAAACTGATCAAATCTGCTGTGATTCCTTAATTTCCCGAGTCATTTTATAGCTGCAACTAAATGATCTATTTTTACTTTTTTTCTCTTAGAGAAAAAATAAAATTCCGTATGCCAAAAAATAATCTTCTGTTGTGCCTGTATATCGGAAAAATATTCGCACGAGGTTTTTCACACCTTTTTACATATGGAATCCGACGGATTGCTTTAGATTTTTTAAATTCTACCAATTGATAGCACGTCAGATATTTTCAACAAATATTTTACAGGCCAGAAGTATCCCGAACAGAAGAGCATGCATGAGGAATCTAATGGGAGTGAATGAAATAAGAGAGATATGTCAGGATCGTTGCAAATGGCGTTCCGTAGTCTCTGTCTACCCTTCCGGGAAACAGGCGTGAGTTTATGTTTGTATGTAGGTATATTTTATTAAGGCTTTCGGTGAAGCATTGCATAATACCTAATATATTTTAAATGTATTGATTACATACATACATACATATCGTCACGCCTTTTCTCCCCGAAGGGGTAGGCAGAGGTGTATTTCTACACTCACTTTTCGCCAGATATACTTTAGTCCCACGTAATAAGGGGCGAGCCTATTGCCGTACCGGGCACATTTCCAGACTCCGTGCTGCTACTGAGAATTTCGTGACAGAAAAACCCAATAACACAGCCCGACCCAGGAATCGAATCCGGGACCTCTCGATCCCACGCGCACATTTATGCCGCGAGACCAACGAGGCAGTCGCATAGGGTTTGATGTCGAGTTTTCCGGCTCTACGCAAATATGGTATTTGCATCGTGTTATCCCTTAGTCGCCTCTTATGACACCCACGGGAAGATAGGGGGTGGTGACACTTGTATTCTATGCCGTCAACCACACGGCTCTGTGTATTGATTAGTTATACAATAAGACTGTGTATCTGTTCAAGATGTATCCTATATGCCCTTGTACAGTTTACATCTCTTTCTGTATCAACTAGTGTGATAAAAATGAAAAATAGTGTGATTCCTAAAAAAGGTTAAGGTGTATAACGCATGGGATTGGAGGCGCAGGCAAAGTTTAATATAGTATATTTCACACAAACACTTTACTATGTACCCAGGTATATTTTCCTAAGGATTGCGTGTGAAAGTGGTTTTAAGAATGTGTTTGTAATGTGTATGGCGCAGCAAAAATGGGAAATTGTGTATAAATTTGGATTTCTTGGGTTGCCACTCTTCAGCCGTAAAGCAATGCATCATGCATCGCTAATCAGCTGAAAATAATGAATATGGTGAGCAAAATTCCGTTGTAGAGAGGCACGGTACGGTTGAGGACAACTGCCCTTACTCAATCCAAATGTAATCGATATTATAATAACATAGTAATCATAAGTTAAGTTAATATCGTAAACAGGCTCTAAATAAAAAATACTCCTGTAAAATGTTATTTATTTATACCCTTAAAAATGTTTGCCATCAACTTAAACACAGCAACAATAGATGGTAATTTCCAAGATAAAACAACTTGGTACTTTGTTTCCCGTTTAATAATAACGCGAGGGATTAAGTACTATCCTTTACTTAACATTGAGTTTTCTAAAATGTATTTATTCCTTAAGCATAGAGCAGTTGTTACAGTGTAACAAGTAACAGATTTTCTCATAATAATTGTGTTATCAATGGGGCGATAGATAACTATCAAAATAATGAATGATAGTAGAAGCCTTTAAATTAGTCAGCTTTCTGAAAATGTATCTTGCTCAATGTGAATGCTAGTGTATATTGTTTTATTTAAACGATGTAGTTTAATTCTACTTTCTTTTTCTGTATATAAAATTCTTGCGTTACTGTCTTACTGACAGACAAAGCCCAGCCAAAACTATTTATTGGGTGCAAGAAGCTGAAATTTGGAATATATGTGCCTCGACCGCGTACGGGAGCAGTAAGAAGCGATTTCCCGAAATTTTCACGGGATGTGGTAGTAACGCTTACATTAAAATAAAATCCTGCCTAAAAGCCTGCGGGCATATTTCATTAATGTTAAAAATATTTTAGGCTAGCGTTACTACAAGTTCGTTATTGTTGCAAGCAGTTTAAAGCTTTAGTGTTCGACCTTTTCGTCGCTTTTCATACAGCCGATGTCACCATCAATTGTTCCACTCTGTACGAATACAAACATCCATCACTGCGGTTGCTTTTTGTAACCCCGAAGCAGTAAACCAAAATATGAATCGACCAGTGTGTATTTGTAAGCATAAATGCCGCAGTAGTGTACAAGTAGGTACTTCAACAAGATTTTTCTAAATGTAACGTTTAAATTGTTACAAAATTCACATCATTTTTGCGCCGTGAAAGGCATCATCACACCCTTAATTGGATACCGTGAAACTTATACGTCAACTGTAATTCAATAAGCTTTGTATCTACCATAAATTACGCGGTGAATGCGTCTCTCACAAATATTTAATTATACTATACTCAAAATATCTCTTCTTGTAATCAGTAACACGAAACATGCTGAATATAAAAAATAAAAATTATATTACAACTTTGAATAATATGTACGATTTTTCTGTGATCAGTAATATTGACATTTGAAAATATCTCACAGAAAATATACAAGTGAGTCATAAAAACTGATCTACTATAAAATTCAAGTCAAATTCAATCCAATCATTACTGCAAATTTACGATGCAAAATTGAATATTATTCACAATAGAACTTTACGACGTCATTATTGGAAGAGATGAGAGTTCTATTGTGTTAACGTATGACGTTATAGAAGAAGCTCGACTAGGAATGAAAGTCGAAAAATTGGGGTTTGAATTTTAATTCAATTTTATTTTAATTCAAAAAAGTCACTGAGTTAGCTGAAAAGGTGCTTTGAGCAACGTTTTGCTTGTGGGGGAGAATTAGGGGATTAATTCATACATTATATTATGATTGTTTAACTATGTGTTTGATTTTTTACGATTTATTATATACGATAAATATGCCCCAGGCACCTTATAAAATAAAAAATAATTTTCAAAGTCGCATATTAACTAAAAAACTTTATAAATATTTCATACCCATTCATCTTTACTAAAGTTTTCCAAGAAACATTTTTCATCCCAAATTTTCAATGAAAGCCTAAGTCTCCTTTATTGCGTGTGATTTAGAATTGGACCTTCAGGCATCAGACGCCTTAGGAGTCTGAATTGTTCTAACTTTCAGTAGCCTAGCTATACTAATCCAGTTCACAATAGCTTGTACTTAGACGTAAGTCTGTGGCAATTTTAAGCTCAACATTTCTAAGCCCGTCTGGCTATTGTTAAAAGGAGGAATTTCTATCTCGGATTAGCTCTCCAATCTTGCTCATTTATTGACAATAAGCTGAGCTGCAACAAATCTTGTGCACGTGCATTAATGACGCAGTTGTTAAGTACTCTACGAATCGAGGAGCAAACCTAGCCTCAAGAACGCGACAAGACTACCTCTAACTAAGTCTACAAATAACTAACGACAGTTATCAAATATTGCACAGATGAATCCAGTACCAGCACTAACCAGCTGGGACTCGAACATTAAAAATATATATTTTGATTTAGCTTCTGGTGCATATTCCAATTTTACTACACGCAAAAGTTTAAAGCAACTCCTTCATGTGGCAGCTCGTTAGTAACAAAAAGGTGTCAGTAGTTGGAATCTTTGTTCCTTAAATGATCTTCCTTCTATAATAGAACATAAATTAATGCATTCTTTACGCAGACGATGTATCCGTACTAGTACCAAATAAAAATAATGTAAAATACGACTACAATGACAATACTTAATCAAACTATTTCTAATACTATTAACTGGTTACGCAACAATAATTTAAATGTAAATAAAGATAAAACAAAATATATGCAATTTCATAATAGAGGCACTAAGAATCTTGATACATATCACTTTAAATTACAATGGACAAATCATGAAAGAAGTTACAGAGTTCTCTTTCTTGGGCATAACTTTAGACGACAAATGTAATTGGAAAGCACATGTAGAAAAAAAATGTAATCGTTTCAATAGATTTGCTTATGCGCTATGGCGCCTAACAAAAATATCCAATATGCAAACAGCATTAAAAGCTTATCACGGTTTCGTTGTGTCTAATATAAGATATTGTGACGTCGTGCCTCCGCGCTTGCGAGCCCCACTACGATGACGCACTGGAGTGGGGACCCTCACCCGCTTGCCGACGATATATATACCAGCGACACACGTGGTTGGCCTTTTTTTTTCTTCTGCTGGGACACGTCAAAGCTGAGTATCCATCCGTGGACCTGTGGAGTGTCAACTTACGACCTACGCCCTGGATAATTATCTAGCCGGTTAACCTCAAGTGTCAGTTCTTTTATGTAATCAAAACCATTGTGAATCTGGAATATAACGCGAGTTTAATCTGTCCTGGTGATATTTTTTATTTATTTCCCGTAAGACAACCTAAGCATCTCTTTTTATTGCTCGGCGAGTGATCGATCCCGGCTATCCCGTGAAAATCGATCACCCGTGCGACATTGGCGCCCAATAGAATTTTTAAATATATTTAAAAAAAAAAAAGTAAGTTGGCACTTTACAGGTGAGTAAAAATAATCTCTTTTTCTCTTGTATATTCTTCTCCTGTGTGTGCATATATTCTGGTGTGGTGAACTGCGTACAGGTACAATTTCTATCTATTTTGGTTGGCCATAAGCAATTCAACTGTGTAAATAACATAACAGTGATTTAATTAACGTCGGTCTAAAATCACGTTCCACTGCGGGCAGCGTGTCGAGCCGCCAACCGGTTTTAACCGCTTTGCCGTTGAACTACGTCCCTTGTGTTCGCAAAAAAAATATTGTGATTCAACCTTTGAGTGACCTTTAAGAAATTTTTCTTAATCCTTTACCAATCATCACACCATTGTATAATTTAGTGTATTTCAGCTTTTTTTAGCACGGTATTCGATTTTCTGGCGATATTTAATTTTTTTTCTAGTACCGGCGTAAACACTTAGATTTTCTATTATTGTTTTGTAATAATGGCTTACATTATAAATTTCTCATTATTAACTAAAGCGGAATTAGAATATGAGACCACAATACGCGGCGTTTCAAAGCCTGACGATCCCCGCAAACAAATCGCTAAACTTTCAGTTAAAATTCCCTCGGAGGATATATTATCTTCACCCTTCCCACCAGAGGAGGATGTGGCTGAAGTGGAAAAGTCGTTATTAAGATCAAATAGACACTTATCTATGTTGGAAGCAAACTATACCTCCGAGCTTCAACAGAAGGTCGAAACCGTGCTTCACCATTGTTTTCATCGACTGAATAGGGTGGATACCGGCAGTCTTGATATTAAAAAAATTGAGTCTGTGTGGAATAAATTTAATGACTTATATGCGAAATTACAATTAATCACGCGTCGTAGTTCGCGGTCGGATTGCTCAGTGGCAGAGGGAAACACTTCCTATAATTACGACCGTAAGCTTTTCTCGGAATTAGGTAAATTCAAATTTAACGGTAAATCATGTGTAAGATCTTTTATTGAAAAAATTGATGAATTTATGTCCTGTAGATCTATTCCACATGACAAGATGTTGTCTTTCGCTTTTGAAATATTTTCGGGTGACGCATTAGTTTGGTATCGTTCTGTTAAAAATAATGTAAAGACTTGGTTAGAACTTTGCGAACTTTTAAAACGAGATTTTAGTCCGCATAACTACGATTACCGACTTATGACGGAGATTCGTCAGCGCTCACAAGGCGAGAACGAATCAATAACTATTTACGTGGCAAAATTGCACGGTCTGTTTTCGCGACTTAGTTCTCCTATCGCTGATTCGGAGAAGCTAGAAATTTTACTAAATAATATTAGACCTTGTTACACTAATTGTCTGCTCACTGCAAAGGTTGTTGACGTTGATAGTCTGGTCGAAGTTTGTCGTCTTTTCGAAAATTACCAAAGTCGCAGTAAGCAATTTTCTGAACCCCCTAAAGTTTCAAAGAATACTGTAGCACCCGATCTAGCGTATAATTATCCGTTTTCTAATTTTTCTTCAAACAAAAATGTTTACAATCATAATAACTTCAATAAATATAACTCTGTCGCCGATACATCGAGATACAAGTCTGTACCACAAGTCAACGCCGTATCGAGTACTTCTAATATAAATAAAACTTTTTGCGTGCGTTGTAGATGCAATTCGCACTCATTACGTAATTGCCGTCAGCCACACTACCTAATCTGTTTTAAGTGCGGCACAAAGGGTTTCAAGGTGTCAGACTGCCCCAATTGTAAATCTAAGTCGACCCCTACAGTTTCAAAAAACTAGTTAATAAGGATTGTGGAAAATCAAATTATACAACTAATTGTAATAAAACAGAGTGGAATAATTGGTTGGACTTTTTAAAAAAATTCTTTAATAGCTATCATATTTCCTCAATCCGTAATTCTAAAGTAGAATATTTACCTTACGTTACTCTAAAATTAAACGGAATACCTACCACAGGTCTTTTAGATTCTGGATCTTGCGTTACAATTTTAGGTAATAATTTGCATAACTTATTTTTGAAAGACAATGTTTTGGATAAATCGAAACCTTTAAGGTTAATAACAGCAGGCGGCGAACGATTTGAGTCTTTGGGATCGGTATTTCTACCCTTCGAGTTTCAGGATAAATTGATTAACTTAGAAGTTCATGTTGTACCTGGGATTCAAAATTCCCTTATCCTTGGCATGGATTTTTGGCGAAGCTTTGGCCTATTTCCTAACAAATTGGAGTCTGTTTTGATTGTGAACAAGTCTGACGCTCAAGTAATGGAGTTGCAGGCAGTTCCCCCTACACATCTTGTTTCTTATGATCATCTTACAGTCGACCAGAGAGCTACCGCTGACAACATTATTTCTAAATTTACCGATATTTCATACGAGAAGCGGGGTCTCGGTTGCACAAATATTATTTCTCATTCAATTGATACAGGTGATTGTCCCCCTATTCGGCAAAGATTTTATCGCATGTCTCCCGATAAACAAAGAATATTAATAAAGCATCTTGACGACATGCTCTCAGAGGATGTTGTTGAACGATCCGAAAGCCCGTGGTCAAATCCGGTCATTTTGACACCAAAGAAGAATGGTGAACTGCGTTTCTGTTTGGACAGTCGAAAATTAAATTCCGTTACAAAAAAAGATGCTTATAGCTTGCCTTATATTTCGGAAATTTTAGATAATCTGAGAGATGCTAAATACTTGTCTAGTTTAGACCTGTCTAAATCTTTTTGGCAAACATTAATTAAAGAAGAGGACCGTTGCAAAACAGCCTTTTATATTCCCACGCGTGGCACATTTCAATTCAAAAGAATGCCTTTCGGTCTTACGAATGCGCCAGCTACTCAACAACGATTAGTTGATATTTTATTTTATGGCCCAGAATTTGAAAATAAGGTTTTCTGTTTTATCGATGACATAATCTGTATCACGTCCAGCTTCAGCGAGCATATTACTCTTTTATTACGCATTCTTGATAAACTAAAAAGCGCTAATTTAACAATTAATCTCGAAAAATGCCAATTTTTTAGAGATAAAGCTATGTTGTCGACTCTAGTGGATTGCATCCCGATCCGGATAAAGTTAATTCAATGAAAAATTATCCCACTCCTTCTAATAGAAAAGAAGTACGTCGATTTTTAGGCGCAGCCTCGTGGTACAGGCGTTTTATACCGAATTTTAGCTCTATTGCTGCACCCTTAAATAAGTTAACATCTCAAAGTAAAAACGCACCTCCATTCTGCTGGACGACAGAGGCTAATGAGGCGTTTAATAACCTAAAGAATTGTTTGATTTCCTCCTCGGTGTTGGCTTGTCCTGACTACTCGCAACCGTTTGAAATACACTCAGATGCTAGCGATTTTGGTCTTGGCGCGATCCTCTGTCAAAGGTTAAATGGTGAGGAAAGAGTCATAGCGTACTATAGCAAATCACTCAGTAAGCAAGAAAAAAATTACAGTGCCACAGAGCGAGAGGCCCTGGCTGTTCTATCTGCTATAGAACACTGGCGTTGTTATGTTGAAAATGGTAAAAAGTTTATTGTTTACACTGATCACGCTGCTTTGAAATGGTTCTTGACCTTAAAAAACCCTACTGGCCGGTTAGCCAGATGGGGAGTTCGCTTATCTTCCTATAATTTCGAAATACGTCATCGTCGGGGTTCCGATAACGTTTTACCTGATTTTCTGTCTCGCTCTTTACCCGTTTCTGCTATTGCTAATGATATAAATATAGATATTAATTCTAATCAGAATTTACCAGTTTCTACTAATGATCCTTGGTATTTAAATATCTATAAAGGCTGTTTAAGTTCTCCGACTTCCTTTGTTAACTATCAAGTAATAAACAATAAATTGTATTGTTTTAAAAAAACATTAAACCCTCTCACTAGAGAATTTCAATGGAAAGAGGTTATTCCGTCTGACCAAAGAATTGACATTCTAAGGGAGAATCATTCTTCGCCCACTGCTGGACATCTGGGTATCTTTAAGACATACAAACGTCTTGCACTTAATTACTTTTGGCCTGGTATGTACTCCGATGTTGTCAAGTTCGTCAGTTCATGTGAACCTTGTATCACCCATAAACACCAAAACCACCCAAATTTAGGTCTAATGGGAAAACCCAAATCATGTCAAAAGCCCTTTCAGACGATTAGTATTGATTTGATTGGTCCATTGCCCCCCAGCAGAAAACAAAACACTTTTATATTTGTGGTCAGTTGTTGTTTCTCTAAATATTGTTTGCTTTTCCCCATTAAACGGGCAACTGCAGAAGTGATAACAAAAATTCTCGAGGAAAATGTATTTTTGGTGCATGGAATTCCATCTACTATTGTTTTGGATAACGGTAAACAATTTATTAGCGCAACCTTTAAAAGTATGTTGTCAAAATATAAAATTCCAAATTTGCATTTTACACCGTTGTATACTCCCCACGTTAACTCAGTTGAACGTTACAACAAAACCATTATTACAGCTATTTCAACTTTCATAGAATCTGATCATCGAATCTGGGACACCTTAATCACTAAGGTTCAGTTCGCCCTTAACTGCGCAGTTAGTGAGGTTACTGGTTATTCTCCTAATTTCCTTGTTTTTGGTAGGGAGGTCATAACATGTGGTTCTCAGTATATTGACAAGGAATTTAATTCCAATATGGTGCTCGAACCACGGGACGGCTATGCCGAAACTTTAGGCTGCTTATCCTCTATTTTCGAGAAGGTACATTCAGCTCTGTTGTCGGCCCACCAACGAAATTGTTCATCTTATAATCTTCGCCGTAAACCGGCAGAATTCAATGTCGGTGATATAGTTTGGCGCAGAACGTTTCTACTTAGTGACAAGGATAAATACTTTAGCAAGAAATTGGCGCCTAAATTTATTAAATGTAAGATTGCCTCAAAAAAGTCACCCCTAGTATACAAGCTTAACGACATGGCCCGTAAACCTTTAGGAGAATGGCACATCAAAGATTTAAAGTTGATTAATTACAAAGAATAATAAAAGCATAAAAACAACAATGTAAGACGCATATCTATACTAAGTTATAATTACCTACATAATCATTTGCGAAGGCCAACAATGGTTCTTATGTTTTCGAATCGAAGCCCACAAGATAATGTATTGTGTTGTGTTAATGATTTATGTAAACATGCTAACATAAAATGAATAAATGTTTCAGTTATAAATGGTAATAAAGTTTATTACATGTAATATTGTTACAAAGATTCTGTTGTTTATCTAACTATCAGTTATGGCTCAGTGGTTAAAAAGTCGTTGTAGGATCGGTCTGGTGTTCGATTCTCGCATGTGTATTTTCTATAAATGCATATTGATTGGCGTGTTGTTTTTCGCTGTGCCTTGTTCTGAAGTTCTGTTGTTATTCTTAATTCTGTATAAATTCCATAATCAATTGTTATTATAGGTACTTTATAAACATTCAGAGTAATTAACCGTGCGTCGCGAGCTCGGAATAGTCGAATAGTACCTACCATTTAGATCGTACCTACCTAGTTGTCGTTATGACGCACGCGCGTTCACTCAGCGACGCGCCGATAAATAAATGCCTAACTAATGATTCACCATTGTTTACATTCAAAAGGTGTTTACTGGTCGTGTTGTAGTATTAATTAGAGCAAAATATTTATTAAATTCTTTCCTTTGACATTGAGCGGTCCGGTCGTGTCTGAGGCTTATATTACTTTTGTTCATCGTTACGAAAAATCTGTTGTTACACCTAACTATATTCAAAAAGTTTACTTATCTAGTGGCAAAGGCCGAACCCAAGATTTTTAAGTCGTAGGGCTAGATCAAGTTCTTATATCTACAAACCATTATTACCTAATAATTACCCTAAGCGCTTCTCCATAGATTGTTATCTTTGCTATTGGGCCATTACACTGGCCTTGGCATTTACATGTAGGTATGTGTGATGAATTATGAATGATAAATGTTTATGTTCAAGTTCAGACTGCCGTTGTACGCGTGAAGAATGCAAGCGTGGGTCATTATTATTTAGGTATACTAATAAGCGTATAGGGTTGTCACTTGTTCAAGGTACTCATGCCCCTGTTTTCTCTAATTCCAGGGAGTATCTTCAGGGCTGCTACGCCCGTTGGGCTAGGGAATTTTCCTTAGGGAAAATCCCGGCCTAACGGGGGGGGTGTGTGACGTCGTGCCTCCGCGCTTGCAAGCCCCACTACGATGACGCACTGGAGTGGGGACCCTCACCCGCTTGCCGACGATATACACACATCAACAAAGTCTAGGGATATTTTATATTTCATCAAATATCTAAAAATCTATGAAGAATTTTCTGATACAGTAAATAGAAGAATCATAGATTATTTTAAGGTCTTTAATAAAAATAAAAAAAAATTCGTGTTTTTTTTTTGTTTTAAATAAAAAGAATAATTTTTTTAATCATCATGGAAAATTAGTATGATAACAACAAACATTTCTTCTTAAAAAACTATTAATTTTAATAAAAATGGAAAAAATCTTGTAAAATCTAATCATTAATAATCAGTGTTGCCACCTCTTACATTGATTACACATCGACATCGATTGTTAATACTTAAAATTAAATTGTCAATGTCTTGCTGCGGTATGAGGTCCCATGTCCTTTGCAAGTGTTCGTAAAGTTGTTGTTCAGTCGTCAAATTTGGTGGAAAATCTCTCAAAGCTTTTCGTTGTAACATGTCCCAGGCATGCTCGATAGGATTTAAGTCGGGCGACTGTGCAGGCCAATCCAAAACTTGAATATCGTGCTCTCGGAGAGCGGTCGATACCAGCCGCGCCGTATGGCAAGGAGCATTATCGTGCATGAGTAGAAATTCATGGCCTATTTGAGTTCTGTGTGGGACAATAACGGGCTCTACTACCTCCTCGTGGTATTTTTGTGCAGTCATGCTGCCTTGGATCCAAACGAGTTGGGTTCGTCCGCCAAGACGAATTCCTGCCCACACCATGATTGTCCCGCCTTGGTATGGGTGGACCTCCTGAGGGTGCCGTAGACGGCTAACTCTCCCTGGAGCTGTCCAAACGCGTGTTCTTCGTGAATCCGGGTGAAACCCAAACCGGGACTCATCGGTGAACAGCACCAAAGACCATTGTTCGTCACTCCATGGTAAATGCTCCCGAGCCCACGAAAGCCGCCGACCGCGATTGCCACGTCGCAATGCTGGAACACGCAATGGTCTTCGAGCATGAAGATCAACTTCATGTAACCTTCTTCGCACGGTTTGGTCGCTTACCAGCAGCTGGTGGTCCTCCTGGAGCCTTTGCACTAGTTGCAGCGCTGTGATATTGGGTTGTCTTCTGGCGGTCATTTGGAGAAATCGATCCTGTCTCTGCGTAGTAACACGATATCTACCTGTGTGCTGTTCGGCCACATCTCCAGTACTGCGATAACGTGACCACAACCTTGATATCACATTTTGACTGGTATGTAGGGCCTCAGCAACGACGCGTTGAATTGCACCATTTTCTAACATGCCCACGGCTCGTAACATTTCATCTCGACTCAAATGACGACGTGACATGACTTTTAAAGTTCGTACGTCACGTTAAATTAAAAAAGAAAAACAATTAAAAACCCTTTTCATTAATAATTATAATAAAACAGTTTTAACTTTCTTTAATGTAACGAATTACTAGCAAATTTGCCGCCATATTTTGTTTATTATTTTGTTTTTTTTCTTTCCATGTTCAAATTTTGAAAATAGAATAAAAGAGGTTTTAATCTGTATATAAACTTTTTGTGGAAACTAACAAGGTTCTAAACTATAAACTCGTAAATAATTTAGGATTAAGATATCCCTAGACTTTGTTGATGTGTGTATATACCAGCGACACACGTGGTTGGCCTTTTTTTTTCTTCTGCTGGGACACGTCAAAGCTGAGTATCCATCCGTGGACCTGTGGAGTGTCAACTTACGACCTACGCCCTGGATAATTATCTAGCCGGTTAACCTCAAGTGTCAGTTCTTTTATGTAATCAAAACCATTGTGAATCTGGAATATAACGCGAGTTTAATCTGTCCTGGTGATATTTTTTTATTTATTTCCCGTAAGACAACCTAAGCATCTCTTTTTATTGCTCGGCGAGTGATCGATCCCGGCTATCCCGTGAAAATCGATCACCCGTGATACAATATGGCATTGTGTTTTGGGGCAATTCCGTAAATATAAACAGGGTATTTGTTGCCCAAAAGCAATGTATAAGAAGTATGTGTAATAAAGCTCCTTGGGAAACCTGCAAACCTTTATTTCGTAATATGTCACTTTTAACTGTTCCATGTCTGTATGTGTATGAAATGTGTGTTTTTGTAAAATCCAATGCCTCTTTTTAGTTTTTAACAAATATAGACATAATTTCAATACTCGTTATCCAAATAAACTTGTACTTCCTGCAATAAAAACTGATCAATGTAGTCGAAACAGTTATGCAATGGCGGTACGGATTTATAATCATTTACCACAGCCTGTTAAAGAATTACGTATAAATAAATTTAAAGCTCAACCTTTGCAATGGTTGTGTGAAAAGTGTTTTTACACCGTAGACGAATATTTAAAATTTTAGTGTAGTTAGCATCTTGAAGACTTTATATCAAACTAAAGGACGCCAGCAGCTACGCCTGCATTTTTTTTAAATTTACCCGTTTTGGCCGATCCCGTGGGAATTTCCGGAAATCCCTTCTTAGTGCACCCCTACGGTCCCCAAGGAACATACATGCCAAATTTCAGCTTCCTGCGCTCAATAGTTTCGGCTGTAGCGTGTCTGTCAGTCAGTCAGTAACGCAAGGATTTTATATATAAAGATTAGGTTAAAATTTAATTGTATGCACATTCTTATTTATATGCCATATTTAAAATGGTCAATGTGGGATCTAATTTATTCTGTAACACCTATTGTACACCACATTTATACAAATACACATTATTCTTATTCATAAATGATAACATTATCTTATTTTAAACCATTTCAAACAATGCAAGATGTGCAATATCGTCGCAGTTCATAATAAACCTTACAAAGAATCATACAAATCCCTAAAATTACATTGCCTAACTTTGAACAATTCTAATGTCCTATCCATCAGTTTGAACCCGTACAAAGTCACGAAATACAGGTAGGACAAGGCCACCCTTATACGGCGCCAGTATAAAAAATATCGAGCATCCCCCGATGGCATTTTTATTACCCCGCAAAATAATGACGGTCGCCTTTCACGGACGTACAGACCGGTATATATTTTAGTATAAACGATTATAAATGGAGAATTCTGAATAATGTAATATTAAGATTATCGGTAAAGGGTTGAAATATGTGACGTCGCAGTACGATCGGATTTTGATACTGGATTTGAGACTCGGGTGCTCGGTGTTACGAAGTTGAGTGCGGCCGTGACAAGTTTTTTATATTATTAAGTGAACTGATGGCGTACATTTTTCTACGACGCGATTAGTTTAAGATAGAAAGAAGCAAGAATTTGAAGCGTTTCATTTCGATATCGGGATGAATGATTTGTATACTTAATATTAGCATCCTAGATGTAGTGTGTTTAAAATATTTTTATGTTTATGAGTGTGCGTTCGCGCAGCGGAATGTTGTTGAATTTAAAGATTTTAATTATGCAGATATTTAGTGTATGACGTCGTATAATTGTGTATGGTAAAAGAAAATTTGTGCACGCAGGCAAAAACTGATTCCGCTGGGCGGAACTTTTTTAAATCCATTGACTTTAGAAGAAAAGACATGCGTTTAAAAATTTGTGTGTAATTGTGTATGTATGAATAAAATTAGTGCATGCATAAACTTCGGAGAAATTCAAGTTTCCGCTACGCGAACGTTTGGCCATTAGTTAGTTTTCATATAAAGCGCTTACATAGAGAGCTGTAGATTTTTACATACGTTGTTTTGAATTTGTTTATATTTGTTTAAAAAACAGATTAAGAAAAAATCGTAGGACTTAAAAGATAAAAATATAAACGTAAAATACGCTTATTAGGTCTTAGTTTTTAAAGTATGCACTTTGGGGTCTAGATTTTCACGTTTATACAAACCTTGTTAGTGTCTGCAACATGTTGCCAAGTATCAATGATGTTCCGTTAGTAATTAAAGAGTTATAGGACAATTTACCATGAATAGATCACTGTTTACAAAGCAGTAAAATATCACGTCGTTCTAAAGGAATTGCATGGTAAAATGTATGCCAATAATTAGTGTATTCATTCAACTATTCAGATGCAAAATTTCATGTCATTAAATTCAGTAATTAAAGAAAAACAATTATAATACTGACGAAGCATCGAAAACCTACATAACCCGACCAAGTTCGGATGGCTACAAAAAAGCGACCCTGCCATATATCTAGGAAACGTTCTTAACCTTCCAATATAGTATTTATTAATATAGTACAGTTGCGTACACAAGCGTTAGGTATACTTTGACATTTCTTGTACTGTTGTTCTACGAGTGCGGTGCGATCAAACGGTAAAAAATACAGTGAACATTTTTCTTTATGTACATAAATAAATACGAAATTGCATAAACAACCTTTAAGAAAGTATTTCTGGGCAAGTCTTGTATACGAGGGTCAAACTGAAAGTTCTTAGAACTGGCCACTTATAAACAATATAATAAAAAAAATATTCTAAAATTTGAAAATAGAACTCTTTGCCAATATTACTGAGTATATATTTCATTCATTTGTCATTTGTTTTACGATTTGGCGGCAAATTGAAAATTGTCTGTGTCACGTCAACATGAATTTAACACGAGAAAATTTTCGTGCAATGATTTTTTATGACTTTCGATGTCATTTAAGTCAACAAGAAAGTTATGATAGACTACGATTGGCCTTTCACGATGAAGCCCCATCTCGTGCGACTGTTTACAACTGGTTTAATGAGTTTAAACGTGGTCGCACTAATCTCACTGATGATGTACGTGAGGGACGGCCTTCTACGGCGACGACTGAAAATAACATCTGTGTTGTGCGGCGTATGATAGAGACTGACAAAAGAGTGACCTATCAGCAGATTCGGACAAGCTTAGGCATCGGTATGAGTCAAGTGCACAAAATCCTCCACGAACATTTAGCGGTCAGGAAGCTTTGCGCCCGGTGGATACCTCATAATTTGACTAAGGCTCAAAAACTCCATCGTGTGGATTGGTGCCGTAAAATGATTGAAAGATTTAACGGAGGTGACTCAAATGCTGTGTTCGACATACTAACAGGTGACGAAAGCTGGATTTACTGTTATGATCCTGAAACCAAAAGACAATCTGCTCAGTGGGTGTTTCCTTTCGAGGAGTTGCCAACTAAAGTGAAGAGAGATCGAAGTGCGGGAAAAAAAATGGTGGCCTCGTTCTTTGGAAGGATATGTCATTTCGCAACAATTGTGTTAGAGGATCAAAAAACAGTTTCTGCAGAATGGTACACTACCAATTGTTTGCCACTTGTCTTGGAAAAAGTTCGAGAGAAACGACCTCGCAGTAGGATCCTCCTTCACCACGACAACGCCTCGTCGCACACCGCCAAGCGAACGATCGACTATTTGGCGACATCAAACGTTGAATTACTGGGTCACCCGCCGTATAGCCCCGACCTCGCGCCTTGTGATTTTTATTTATTTCCAAAAATTAAAGAAAAACTTAAAGGAAAGCGGTTTATGAATGCTGAAGAAGCGGTGGCTGCGTATCGCGATGCCATTGAAGAGACCCCTAAGGACGAGTGGGCAAAGTGCTTTTCCCAGTGGTTCCATCGCATGCAGCGGTGTATTGACGTCAATGGACAATATTTTGAAAAGATATAATAAAACTAATAACTGGCTAATGTAATCAGTTTTTGATTTTCTAAGAACTTTCAGTTTGACCCTCGTACTAACTAAATAAAACATAGACTAAATATAAATAAAATAGCGGACCCCGGGCTCAAAGGTGAAAGTATAGGATCCCAACTGAGACAGCGCTAGGATGATGACTGAATAAAATAAATATAACATATTAACTCTTTGTACTTGTAGTCACAAATATACAGCTACAATGATTATATTATAATTATGTTTGTACTCTTATGTATTTGTGACAGTTTGAACCGTCACTTTCCTGCGTCCTTTCCCCACTTATAATCTTTTTTCCATTAGAGTAGGATTTGGATGTGCTTCCTCGGGTTTTTCTGTATTTTTTGTTAGAGAACAGACTACATATTCGCTGACTTATGTTATGAAAACATAACACGAAGATATTTAAATGAAGGTCCAATTGTATGCTTACAATAAAACATAAAATTGGAAATATATATAGAACAGACTCTAGCAAAGAAAAGAATGAGAAAAACAGGCAATTCAAAATAAATTCCCAGCTGATTTAAAAGTCGGCTATTCTGCACTCGTTTAACGATATTTTATTCAGTTCATGTGACATCTGTGTGTTCGTGAGAGCCGGACCCGCGGCTGGCGAACGTTCTTGTTCTATTATTTAATAGAACGGACAGCCTTAGACAATAATAATTTGTATGCTTTTGTCGCCTGCCCAATTGTTCCCGTCAAAGTTCAGACTCGGCTTATTCTTTACTACTGGCATTGTTTTGTTTGGAGATAAATAATATACATTTTATTTTAGAAAACTATATCTTAGCATACAGAAAATCTAGGGCACCCAATGTTGCCTTACTATTATTATATCGGTAGACCAGGTAAGAGCCTGAGTTATGGGTATCTCCAAATTTTGTGTTCGTCACATAGAAGGCAAATTTGTAATATATTCGACGATGCATGTCTACAATTGCACACTCACCATTTTAAGGCTCGATCTATCTTTTACCTAAATACAATTTGTTAGTTTATCAATAATGAACTCACTGGGCAAAGACATAATATTATGTACCTGTAATATTGTGACAATTCGAAAGAGTTTGTGGGAAGGGAGGATATATGTTAGAGCATAAAACAAATAATCAACTATGCATTTTAATGTATATGCATGTTATATGTAATCAATGCGAACCAAGCTGCATGCGAGAGTTAGTCGAATTTTTGTATTATTAATGAAGAAAAACTGAAACCCAATCCTAAATCTTTTTTGCATGTATGTAGGCACGTAATAGTCGACAAATTCTATTAAAGCACGAAACAGGAAATCTTCCAATTTACATGCGACAAAGTTAGCCGACTACAGCTGGCGCCATTTTGTTCAAAATTCCAAAAACTCAATGGGCCTAAGGATATTCACGTCCCAGCATCATTAAATTTCCTCAGTCCCAAGTCACGTGCTGGCCTGATATCACCATATTTTTGTCCGACAGCCATAGTCTGCATCGCAAACCATTCCGACCCTTTCTATTCAATCGTTTTGCTGACGATATTTTAAATATATGGATTCTCGATTTGGTGTATTAGGCTTATTCGGTTGTTGGTGCCGTATATAATTTTTTGAAAGCCATTTTATTTGAACAGCCGAGTTAAAATGACTTCTATAGGATTAGAATCTATCACTTAATATGCTATTTGCCTTTCTGTTTACACAGCAAAAAAAGAAAACATAATGCCGTAGCATGGCACCCGATAATCTGATTCGGTTGATTGTCTAGATCAATTAGAACCAGTAAGTTTGTATTGAAAACATTTTACTTGCTTTTACAACATCAAAGAAGCTCCAATTATTATTGTTAGTCTAATTACTTGTTTATCTCAACTTTGAATTCGATAGATCAATATTAGGCTTTTTGTTCGATTTGACTTCGAACGGCACGGCATATTTATATTATGACATTAAATAAAATATGCCGTTTCATCGAATTGTTTCGGAATGCTTTTGTAAGTCAGTACACTGTACATCATGTGCCATGCTTGGATTGAAAGGAGAATTACTGAGACCAATTCCTCACACTAATCAACGCAAAAAAATGAAATAATCCTTTTAATAAAATAGTAGTGCTAAAATATTCTACAGAGCGGCAATTCATTCTCTGATCATATTTATTGTTAATGACTAACCCCATGCTAAGCTGTTAATAGGAACAAGACCAAAGGCTTTTCCCCACCTGAGATAGCAAAGCAGTAGGTAATAAGAGAAACGACAGTTTCACGTAGGGGACCATACTATGTCACCTACATGAAACGTGACGAGGTTCTTTTCAGATATAATCAATATAATTATAACAGGTCTGCCATATCATTATAACATATTTTACTTGCACTTTATAATGCTGAATATGCTTTATCATCAATCGACAAGTTACCTAAGTATTTATTATTTCCGGAACTCGGCGGGTTATTGTTCCGGTTTTGCGTGGACATTTTTATGGCGAACGTATTTCACGATTTATGGTACCAAAATGAACCGTTCTACTGTTAATTTGACATGTAATACTTAATTACTTAGGTACTAGGTATAAATTCACTGTGACTAGTATTAAAGGATAAAAACTAAGTCGTTAAGCGTAAACATTTCTCTTTAGTCGCCGCGGCGTTTAAGATTCGAATAAAACAAATTGGTTGCTGTACATATATATTAGTACAAAGAAATTTTTATCTTCAAACTTTCACAATTTGTACTCATACTAACGTTTATTTAACGGGTCCATATGACCACGGCTGGTATAGGCAGCTATAGCCTAGTGGATATACTAACAGACTGCCATGGAGAGGGTATCGGGTTCGAATCCACGGCGTGCACCAATGACTTTTCGGAGTTATGTGCGAATTAAATTGTAATTTATCGCTTGTCCCGTGCCTCGGAGAGCACGTTAAGCTGTCGGTCCCGGTTGTCATGAAGATCTTTGACATTCGTTATAGGTCATCAGTACCTCTCAATAATAAAACCGACACTAGTCTAAACCATGGAATATCGTTATCCCTTCGGGTTGCGGAAGTCAGACAGGCAGTCGCTCTGTAGAAAAGCTAATATTCAGCCAAATCCGGTTAGACTAGTAAGCGGACCCCAGGTTAAAACTGGAATAACGCTAGGAGGATGATGATGACCACGGCTGGTGTAACCCACGATGAAACGTCGGCGCCGCACAGTGTAAGAAAATCGCAATCTAGCGGGATTTAATTCCTGATGATACGGCACACATTCATTTATTTAAAATAAGTTGTAATAAGTATTTCTATAGCTTTATAAAACCATTTTCGTTTAATTTTGTAATTTTAAAAATGAAAAACACAGGTAATATACGTATTGCTCGTTTGCTGTGGGCAGGGAAATCGTTGAGAAAACTTCTGGCTCCAATTTACTTCAACTTTTTTGTGGTATGCTCCTTAATCCTGCTAAATAGGGGTCAGATGAGATCAATAGTCCATTTAGGAGATCTGTATTTGTATCTACCCGTGAAGTTTTTCTTGTGAAGAATTCTCTATAGTAACGATTGCCTTTGTTTCTTGCCTCTTGAGCCTCTTCCGATAACTGGCCAATCGGCACTATGCATGATGATATCAAATCTTTACCGTGAAAAAGAGCCTTGTGAACACTAACAGGCATATGGTACATACAACATGGATAACACTGTTTTTTTTTACTTCCAGTATTTGGTTATAAGAGGGTTATAAGTTTTTAGCCAGTTTATTCACGTTTTCACGAGTTATATTGTATTGATGAGTAGTTAATTTAGCATCTATCATCATGTTCAGAGCTTCGTCAGCAGATAAAGATACAGGATTACTTATTAGACATTTACGGGCCTGTTTGATCGCTGTCCCACTACTACCAGACTCAGATGATAAATATTTTACTGTGTTGACAGAATCTCGTTTACCAGCATTGAGTAAGTTGCATTCATTACCCACTGCAACTTCTTCAGGACTAGTCGCCTCTAACAGCGTTTGGATTTTTTACTTTTGAGTTCTATCACAACAGTCTTGAAAACTTTTTGCTAGTCTTCCTGGAGTAATTGAGCAAGATGATGGATTTTTTTGTAAAACGTTTCAGGTAAAGAAATATTAGTTCTTAACCAATTCATATTACTTTCTAAAAACGGTCCCGATGACGATGACATTTAGTCCATTTTACTTCCATTTGTTGGCATAAAGCTCTCAACAAACCCTTGATTTTATTTTTAGAACATTCAGAAAAAGTAACACGGGAATAATTAATCATAAAAAATAAAAAATCTTGATCAAAACGATCACTTCCTCTGTTAGAAGACCAAACTTCGAAAATTTGCAATTTCGTTATTTCGACAGCCATGCTGAAAATAAAAAAAATAATATATGGGTGCCGCAAAAATGCGCAAAGTTTGTGGGTTGTATCTGTTAGTTAAGACTATTAGCTTTATTATGATGGTATATATTCTACTATATAATGCTATATAATGTGATTTTGGATCCAATGTATTTACAACATAAAAATAATTAAGTCAATTTCGTGTCCTATTATAAATAGTTGACTTTTACAGATACTACCTATTATATATCGGGAAAATTTTGTATATACTTACGTATTAAACACAAACACTATAATAAGTAAAGTAAAAAACACTGTTGACTTTATAATCACTTCTTAATCGTAATCGTAATTTGCACAAATTAACGCAGCAAAACGTGTAATAAGTGTGACTCAGTTTTGCTCCCAATATAAACATTTCTAATTTAAATGTTAACCTTTCCAAAACAAAAAGAAATATGTCGTTGTTTTTAGTAAAGGCTATGGAATAAATAGACCTCAATAATTAATAGATAAAACGATGTTCAAATATTGAATTAAATCCCGCTAGATTGCGATTTTCTTACAGTGTGCGCCGGGGCAAATAAGAGGTATTTTTATTTTATTTTCAAAGTATTATCATACCATACAGACACTTTAATATACATACGTATTACTATAAAGACATCTACAATCTTTTATTAATGCACTGTAGATCCACTATTTGTTGTGTAGATCGCTTAGAATTTTGACCACATGAAGTCGATGACTCGAAATAGATAAGAGATCTTCACATTCAAAGATTGTGCTACCTACAAACTGGTGAAATATATAAAATAACATAGACTAATGATTGGTCTCGCTCTGTATAGCGAAGCGATACCAATCATTTGTCTAGGTAAAATAAGTAATTCTTGTGACGATTATAATTATGATGCCTATCGAAGCAGATCATATTACAAAATAAATTATATTTATAGCTTTTTATACCTTTGCTAGAAAATTGTGTAAGTAATTTATTTATTTAAGCACACAAGACAGAATGTAAAAAAGTATATGTACAAATAGTATCTATGTAGCATCATGTATTATTAATAACTAACTGTGGCCGTATTTGACCGTGTTATTTTGCAGACAAAAATATATAAAATATATTTTTGTCTGCAAAATTATTTATGTAGTTCATGTGCGTAAATATTTTAGATACGAGTATATTATGTATGTTACTTGAGTGTTATACCGAATTTCAGCGAAATCTATGCTGCCATATTTATACGATTGAGTAAAAAAATTAGCTTATAAACATTGAAACATATTATGTATATTTTTCACATTTATGATAATACTAGACTTCGCCCCGGACTGC
The DNA here is from genome assembly GCA_944739405.2 of Euclidia mi. Lineage (NCBI taxonomy): Eukaryota > Metazoa > Arthropoda > Insecta > Lepidoptera > Erebidae > Euclidia > Euclidia mi. The sequence continues at coordinate 61,782,601 of OX123190.2, forward strand.
CTCCGTGGTCCAGTGGATAACGTATGCGACTGCTGAGCGGAGGTCCCGGGTTCGATTCCCGGGTCGGGCAAAAGTGTTACTGGGTTTTTCCGAACTCTCAGTTATAGCAGCACGGAGTCTGGGGTTGTGCCAGGTAACGGCAATAGGCTCGGCCCCTATTACGTGGGACCTAAAAATTCATGGCGAAATGTGGGTGTAATATTAAGCCTCTGCCTACCCCTTCGGGGATACGAGAAATAAATAAATATAAAATACAGACAGTCAGGAAGGAAAGGGGTTCCATTTTCACTATTTTTAGAATTAGCTTAACGATAAGTGAATGCAATTTTCCAATACTATATACCCAGAACTTCTGGGTTGTAACATACTACACGCGCCGTTAATGGATTTTATCAGAACACTCTTCGCACTATAAAACAAAGACTTTAAGCTGACTGATGACACGATACACTCGTAGGAAAATGAATAGAATAAAATTTCTGACACAATTTCACCACAAAATTAATTACAATATTTAACTAAGTTTTGAACCTTGATTTCACGGCTACTAGTCTTAAGTGTACAAGATAGTGAAAAAATTTAACCTGAATATTTGAAAATCAAATTATTTAAATAATGAACGCCGCTATTCAATGAACAGGCTAGCCTTAACTAAATTATTATATGAACTACGTGTCTGCAATATATATTTCAAAATGAAAAATCTTTTGCACATCCAACCAGTGACGTCTCGAAAACGGTGAGCACAGAATATTTCCATCGCTTCTCAATAGCTGTATTTCCGTTGATATATCGTTGTTTGAAGTGTTCGAATTATTTATAGTGCACCAATAAATAAATGTAGCTCGTGCGTGTTTGAAGAAAACTCAGGAAATGGAAAGCCTTAGGTGCGATCATGGCCGCTGGCGTTCCCTTATCTTTAAATACACAAGGAAGTGCAGCCTTATTGCATTTGTATTACATTTCTGCGTATTTTTCTAACGAGATCTCGTTGTTTTTATTAGAGATATCAAGATAAAGGTACTAGAGACAATATTGATATTGAATCAGCAGTTGTAAGCTGTTGACTATCTTTGAAATGAATGGTTGGATTTGTACACAATAGATATTTTCTGTGATTGGTGTGTGATTGTAGATAAATGATCAATATAAAGCGTAAGAGAATAGCTAAATGGATTTCTCAAGGTTATTTTATCAAATTCAAATCAGATTATTAATTACAAAACTATATAAGTACATTACTATCTTAAATAATCATAATTTCTAAGAATATATATGTACATAAATCTAAAAATAAAAAGTTAAAATATACATGCATACATGTGTTTAGGCGTCGTAAAATGGCTCCGCATCAATATCATCGGGTAACGTGCCCAGAAGGCTGGCAGCAATGCCACGCTGGATGGCAATCCTGCCAGCCTTCTGGTCTATAAATAATATAATAACTGTTTATATAATTTATTCCTGCAAGATGGGTTGCGCATCAATTTGCTCCATAAGATATTAAAACGTAAGCTGAGCAGTATTTAGAAATCCATAAGTCAAACCGCAACTTAAAAGTTTGCACTTACTTATCGTTTTACCGATAAAATCATTAAATTCCGTATACGTTTGCCGTACAAATTTTCTCGTTCAAACATCGAGCGTAACTGGTAAATACAACAAAATCTAGTTTGCATCGAACCCCGATACTTGCGTTTCAATATTTGCATTTTCGCTGGAATACGTGTATTTGGGAATTCATGGAAGTATAATATTAAATTTGTATGTTTGTCGAACAAATACATATGACGGCGTCGTCACCTCGGCACGTGGATGTTTTAGTTGAATGTAAATAAACATGCCACCTCCTTGGAAGGTTCAAACAGGTTGTGTTTGTATAGAGAAATCACCAATACTGTTTACTGAAAGAACGAGGGTGAGAAACTTGTTGCAAAATGAAGGCATTAATAGTAATAGCCTCTGTCACAGAACAAATTAGAGATTTTCATAATATCGAGTAAAATCTCTCTCAAAGACATTCGCACTTAAAATAACATCGTATATTTTATTAACTTAAGCGTACACCTACTGGCTCACTTTTTTTCAAACATGATAACACTGAAGAAGCCTAACCTAATAGCTCCGTAGACATCCAACAATTGTCTAACACCTCTGATCCTAACAAAAAATACTTAGTAAAGACAACAATGTGAGCATTTGGAAAGAGATAAAGCTCTCACCCAGCTCACTGTCAGACCTGTACAAACACTGGACCCTAGTAACAAGTTCAGTTAGTGAGGCTAACCGTCTACACAGGAGTAATCCGCGGGATAAAGGTAGATAGATTGGACGCAAGTCGTGAAACTTGGTAAGTAAGGACTGTGCGGCAGGATTTGAGATAAATATGCATTATTCTTTCAGATGCAATTGTTTAAGGAATTTTCTATGGAACTCAATGTTTTGTATACAAAAATCTAACACCACTGTCAGTCCTAATTATTTAACTACTATCTTGGATAATATTTCACATGCATCATAATTCTTAACTAAAATGCAGATATCATCGTTGTGGAGCGAAAACTCACTAACTAACAAAAAACAACTTTGGGATAACATATCTTCACGCCTTTTATCCCCGAAGGGGTAGGCAGAGGTGTATTACACACCCACACTTCGCCAGATATGTTTCGGTCCCAATGTAATAGGGGGCGAGCCTATTGCCATCTACCGGGCACATATTTAAGCGAGCGATAATTAATATTTTTATTTTAATACACACATAACTTCGAAAAGTCATAGGTGTGTGCCCGGGGTAACTGGGGATCGAACCCGAGACCATCGTCTCGGCAGTCCGTTACGTACACCACTGGGCTATCGCCGATAACTTTGGGATAATCGCTTCTAAAATATTTTGAAGCTTAGAACTTAAATAACTCTTAATGGTTAGGATTAGAAAGATGATGTCTATGACCAAAATATGCATCATAGGTAAATAAAATTAAATAAATAATTTAAAATGTATAAATTTTACTTCTGCTTTAGTAATTCGATTATATTTGAATTAATGATTTTTCGCATAAGTAAAAAAATACTTTTATGGTATTTAGTTATTTATTCACGTAATTTAGTTATTTTTTTGTTGTGCTGTTGGTGAATTGCAAGTCAAAACATGTTGCAACGAAAAGTAATTAAGTACGTTTAGTGACATTGCAAATAAAATATTGGTCATAGTTTGCCTAAACGATCTAATATGAGATTTAACCAAGTCTTTTAATTAATTTTCGTGTAGATTGTTCCCATTTACTGAGTAGTTAGGTAGTTATCGCATTTTTATAACTCCGAAATTATTAAAAAAACAGCCTTAAATATTAATTCAGAAGGTAGATAATGTAATTTTAGACAGCTTGACATCAATAACTCATTTTCACCAATAACGTTACTTAGTGAGTTTTCGCTCCACAAAGACGATATGTGCATTTGAAAATTTCGATAGAATATGAAATTTCGTTTAAAAAATAATGTGACTAAAGATACTTTTTAAGTGGTCTGTTGTTTTTGCCATAAATTGGTGATCTTGAATAACATAAGTCAGAAAGCATGGGTTCGATTCCCACCCAGGACGAATGTTGTGTGATGTGCACTATGATCGTATGCACGCAGGCATTGTTTATCTTTAAAATATACTTGTGTATTTAGGAACCTAAAATTGTGAGTTTACCTACAAGTCGGTTTTATTTCCAGTTATTATATAGATTCTGCAATTCTATAACATTATAATGGATCTCAAAAGTAGAATTCACAGGAAGGCACATTGTGGCATGCCATTGAAACAGGGGATATCCAGCAATGTGATGTGTCTCACACTTCTTTTACGAAAGTGACAATCTAGATAGTTGTATTAATTTTCGAGAGTATAACAAATCATGCATTTGTAAACCAGCAAGCAGAGATTCCAGGTCATCCAATTTGTTGGAAACTCTGTTCACAATTTTATTCAAACCGTACCATAACAGCTTTATCTACGTCCATTAATATTTAAGTTGGCTGGTGGACTAACGGTCAACTTTGAGCGCTATGTAAACATAATACACCAAGTGGATACGAAGTGTTGACCCACACTTGTCTAGTTTAGAACACGATGACAGCTAGCTAGACAGACATGCAAATATTTAGATTGCCCACGTGCTTTTTTAACGAAAATTATATTGGTATTTGCTTTCGAAAAGCAGATTATTGTCAATATTTTTAAAGTGTACCTATTCGAAAATAGAATTAGTGTGATTAAAACTAGCTACTGTCTGAGGGTTTGCTTGAATGATATTTTTTTTGGCTAAGGGTTTTCGTACTTGTACGGAGAACAAGTCACAAAAAGTTTAACATAAATTATTGTGATTATTTATATTTATTGGTGCACCATGAATTATGTATACTTAAAAAAGATGAAAATTATTTATTAATTCAACGTCGTAGTACTATTTAACTACGAAACAAAAGCTTATAACTGTGCTTAGATTAAGAGCTAAATGTAAATATAGAACAAAGTCGTTTGAAAGTGAATTTGCTCCTTGTATACGTCATCTTTTGATTTTGAGAAAGGTTTATCTCTGCATATTTGTTCGCTCATGAATCACTATCATCACTACATAGTATATAACAAGGTCTGTCATCTGTCTGTCTGGCCTTATGTATGCTTAAACGGATTTTAATGCGGTTTATTTTTAATAGATAGAATAATTCAAGAGGAAGGTTTATATGTATAATTGACGCGGGCGAAGCCGCTGGCGTCGTCTAGTACCTTATAAATATCATTGCCGGTCAAAAGTAACTTAACTGTAAATTACGTAGGCATAATATCTAGACGCGGATACAAATTGTTAACCCACGCCTGTCAAGTTTAGAACTCGATGACAGCTCACCCGATAGAGATGCAAATATTTAGATTGGAACATGATTTTTGACGACAATGGTATTGCTATGGAAATGCTTAAATAAATATATAAAATTCTCGTGTCACAGTTTTCGTTCCCATACTCCTCCGAAACGGCTTGACCGATTTTGATGATTTTTTTTGTGCTTATCCGGTATCTATGAGAATAGGCCAACATCTATTTTTCAAAAAAAAAAAAAAAAAATTTGCAAAACAACGTTTGCCGGGTCAGCTAGTATTCTATAATATTCTAATTACATTCACACGACACCATCTAGTCCCAAACTAAGTAGAGCTTGTACTATGGGTACTAGATAATGGATAATCATACATATATACTTTTTTTGTAAATACATACATATTATACATAGAAACACCCAGACCAACACAAACATCCGTGTTCACGCACACAAATGTTTGACTTGAGCGGGAATCGAACCCGCGACCTTCGGCGTAGCAGTCGCTTACACTCCCGCTTCGCCAACCGGTCGTAAAGTATGATATATTTTAGATAGGTACCTATGAATACATTTTCAGCCATACATGACTATTATAATATACGTAATATATGTACATTTTTTATGTCTGTTTGTGTATTTTCAAACGAAATGGTTTGATCATCAACTATTTAACAAAATTTATAATGGAATATAGAAATAGAGAAAATAATAAATAAACTTTTTATGAATATCTCTGTTCTCTTTGGAATCTATCCTTGTCGCTAAGAAAACAGAAGAGAAAAATGTCTGAACGTTGCTGAAAGTAGTAGCCACGAATCATTTAGCTATCATAATTATTAAAAGCAAGAGTTGCAGGAGATGGTAGCAATCATGCATGGTGCTTTAGGGAGGAAAGGAATGAAAGTGAATGTGGCAAGACGAAAGTTATGGTTTTTGAAAAGAAGGAATGTGTTACGGCTTGTAATGTTATGATATGATCGATGGACAACGAGTGGAGCAAGTGAATGATTTAGTATATTTAGGTACGCTGTTTACTAGGAATGTTAATAATGAAGAAGATATTGAACGAAGAGTTAATGCAGGTAATAGGGTGAATGGAGCTTTGAAGGCCTTTATGAACAGTCAAAATGTGTCCAAAAAGGCACGTTTGCCCTACACTTTTGTATGGTAGTGAAAGTTGGGTATGGCAGAATACATATGAAAGTAGAATAAATGCTGTAGAAATGAGAGCACTGAGAAGTATGTGTGGTGTGTCTTTGAATGACAGAGTAAAGAATTGTGTGATAATAGAGTGTTGTGGTGTAAAAGAAGATGTAGTGAGAAGCATCGAGAAAGGAATGCTAAGGTGGTTTGGGCACATGGAGAGGATGGATGACGAAAGACTGACCAAGCAGATATATGAGGCAAGTGTGAATGGGACAGCACGAAGGGGAAGACCAAGACGGACGATCTCTGACCAGATCGGAGACATCCTTAAAACAGGTAAGGTTAGAAGTACACTGAACAGAAGAGCATGCACGAGGAATTTGATAGGAGTAAATGAAGCAAGAGAGATATGTCAAGATCGTTGCAAATGGCGTTCCGTAGTCTCTGCCTACCCCTCCGGGAAACAGGCGTGAGTCTATGTATGTATGTATTTATGTAATTACTAAAAGCGTTCCTTTACAGTTTTGACTAAGCGAAAAACGTAGAACTAACGGCGCATTACTCGACTTTAATTATTGGGTACTTGATTAAAAACAAATTTAAGCTCACTTTGACACAAATCAAGTATGAAAATTAATAATTTAAGTACACTAATATTACTATTATATAATATAATATATTGTAGGTATAAAAGCGTTGAGAAACAGCAATAACATTCTATATCTATACTGGTCCACCAAGTACAGTCGAGAGACGAGAGTAAATTTCTCAAAATGACAACCCAAATCTCGGCTTATTGTCTCAAATGCTATTATTAAAGAGATTAAGAGCGGCCTAAGGCTCAGTAGCTCAAAGATTTCAATTTGCAGACTATAATAGGTACATACACCCTACAATATACGTGCTCATTTTGAGAGAGTGTACCTAAGATAATGTGGTATTGAACCTTCGTAAAGGGTTACGTAGGGACTCGGCGGCTCATTTCGGGTACATTGTTTATGAAAAATATATTGGTGGGTGCAAGGGTCTTCCTTATTAACGTATCCTGTTTTATGTAACACGCAATGTTTATCTTTATTTTATTAGCATCATTACTCTGAATTACAATTTAAAATTAGTTAGAAATGGCATGTAAAGGGGTGTTAATTCTTGAAACTGTAAAAGATCGTATCAAAAATCGTTATAGGAATTGGTTACTGCGTGACAACAGGAGAGTATTTTGATGGAGCGTAATGTTTAATGATCTATGTAAATAGCCGTTTTTATAGTTGTCTTATTACATTAAGTGGCCCTGGTTTTAAAATGAGTCTTATGGACGGACGTACAGTGGGATCTATTCTTTTCTTAGAAATACATTGCGAAGTCTCGGCCTCTGTCTGACCCTTCCCAAATTGGATGCACAATTTCTGTCACAAAGTAATAATACCTTTCGATAAAACGTCGTAGAAGTTAAATAATAATGATACTGTCAAACATATCATCAGAACATGAAAATAAACGTTTGCATTTCTATGTTTGAACAAGTAATGAAAAAAGAATGTGTGTATTATGCGAATAGAAGTGTTTGAGATTTGGCAAAGTTTGAATGTATGTGAAGGAGGAATCGGAGTCAAAATGATGCTATCTAATTTCGACGAATACGTAAATTTTAGTAATCATAATTAGTAGACATGTCAAACGTTATCTCGCTATTCTAATAAAACTCCCCAAGTCATCAAAATCAATCATAATTCGAAATAAATAATATTAAAGTGAAACAATATTAAGCAAAGCGTTTGTTGTTGAGATTCATATCAAAGAGTTTATTAGCAATTCTCCAATAAATCCACATCTAATAACATCGAGCAAAACAAACGCTTACAAGACTCCATCGTGTTTCTATAAGCTTTGAATTTTCGTTGAATGGCTCGGCTACAGTCTGAAGTAGGTTTTTTTCATGGGGAAATTAAGGTATTTTCCTCTACCTACAGCTTTTCGTTTTGTATGATGTTCTTGTTCTGGTAACAATACTAAAACGGATGAAAATATACTCACGAGTCTAGCCGAAAATATTTTCGACTATGTTACTGTATACTTTTAACAAACTCCGTTCAGTCGGATTTCAGTCAAAAAATAACTATCATTCGGACATCCATGCATGTATCCCAGCTTATTAAGTAGAAGTGACTTATAAGTCTTACTAGTATTAACAACGTTAGCAGACTAAAGACCGAAGAGCCCAAATATTGATTAACCCTGCCTACCCCTTCTTTGTCATAGACACCACCGTAAGTAAGAGATCTCTTTAGTTTTGATAGTCACCCACTATAAAATAAATACATTCACCCAAACCACGGCATCCGTATTAGGTATACAATAACGTAGATAGAAATACAAGAAATAAAATAAATTCATGCCGCCATTATTGATACCCGTCTGTTTTAACGCATGAAGTCAACGTCAATCATGGTTATAACAATAATAGACTGAACTTCAAAAATGTTGTTAAAAACATGATGTCACGCCTCATCATGTATTGTGTCTGCAAGGTTCGTTAGCCGAAGATAAAGGACTTTGTTGAGCCACAATGTCACGGATATACCTAAGAGTTATTTTTGCGGTAAGTAATATTTTATCTAAAATCTATTTTATCTCATCCGAAGTAGAATGTTTTTACTGTACACCATAAAACAATATTTATTACATGAACTTGCGGATAACATTTATAAGCAGCAGACTTTCGTTTTGAACCATATAACAATCGCACTCAGATCACGTATATAATAATGACAAGTTTTAGTGTACATAAATACAAAATCAACGACCGTTTAGGTATATGCCATACAAGTAATTATGATACATACAAAACGGAGGTAATTACATGAAACCAAGTGGAATATAAACAATATCTATTATTATCATGTGACTCAAAACTCAATATTTGAACACAAGACATTCCATAAAAACAAATCATATTTATATATTATGTTTGGTTACAAAAAGTCAGACTAATTACTATGCAACGTCACATCGGCGTCGCTTTGTTATTTGTAAAGAAGAGTTTACTGGGTCAATGGGAAATGATACATATGACAATTTTTAGAGGAGAGAACTAATTAGACAAAAATGGATTTGAAGTCATTTCTTGCTATAGCTATTCATACTAATTTGCGGCTCATGCGAATCATCTTTTTGCAAAAACGGAGTAAAATATCATTGTCTTAGTCATAATTATTTGATTTCTTAACTTGTAGCCGTGTCTAATCTACACTAGTTATTTTCGAGTCCTGCTACATTAAAATTCTATTATAGGCAACTTAATACGTATACACTTAAAAGGTTGTGAGTATGTATGGATGTTTGTTACTCTTTCACACAAACTACCTACTGGACGAATTTTCATAAAACTTTTCAGGAAAAAATATTTTACAAACCAATAGCCTTTTGTCCTAACAAGCAACGCGGTCGAACCCACGGGAGGAATTAACATTATATAAATTCATTTTTTTTATAGGAATCTTCTACCCAATCGTGCATCTTACTTCAAAGTTTATATATATATAAAGATAATACAAGTATAACTCCAAGCAGGTACTATGCGGTCGTGTGTTAACACTGTCTGTCAAAACTTCACTTGATTTTACGCAATAAATGCGTATGTGAATGTCCCCATGTCCACTATACTCCAAAACTGTTTACAAACATACGGTGTACTGTTCCTTGTCTAACTGTCAAGTTATATAACATGGTATGGTAAAATATGCCGCAAGAATTTATTACAGATGTGAGCAATTCTGTAATGTATGTATGTCCCCGCCGCGTCCTGTCTGTCTGTATGAACGCTGTAAATTAAAAAACGACTGAATGGATTTTTGTGCGGCTTTCACCAATAAGTATTGTGATTCCTGAATAAGGTTTAGGTGTACAATTTAATGCAGGTGGAGCCGCGGGCGAAGCCTTCTTTATATTAAGACATAGTTTAAAGTTATCCGGTCAGGGCCTTATTCACTGCGTAACATATGTATGTAGTTAGTCAAGATAATATCGTTTATCAACCTCAATCAATAAAACCAAATGCATAAAATAACTAGAAAGGCGAGAGTAAGAATCCAAATTACATCTTATTTTTAGATTCGATTAATTAAAATTGACACTTTATTATTTATGCATATTGCAACCATCATATTCCATAATTGAATACCAACTCTCGACCTGCTATGACTAATGGAATACCTATCACTTATTACTGTGATACAGTATTGCAAATAGAACCTAACGTCATACAACATGTAAACAAATGACTGACATCGTGCACCTTCTACAAAAACATCGAGTAAATTAAACTAATTTGATGTTTGGTTAAATATTTTAGTGTAATGTCTGGACTGAGTTCTTTGCACCATGACGCTATCGTACTTAGTTTAGTAAATCAACAAAAATGCGGCAACACTAAACTCAAAGTGTTGCCACTCAAATACTCGCGACTAAAAAGATAATTTTAACATATTTAGTGCAAAGTTTCTATAGTCGCTAGTGCCGAAAATATTCTTTACACCGCCACTATCGTAAATGGCCTGGTTTTAAAAAATGCTGAAGGAAATAGCTGATATACAAATAGTTTTCATTTTCTTCTGTTCTTTGCATAACGTGACTTGGGGTGTGATCCATGTGATAAGTGGACATATTGGCTTCGCTGAAACTGAATAAAAAATCTGCTGTAATTTATATACGATTATAAAGCAGTGCATTCTCTTTATAAACTGCCTACTGCTTGTATGGTTTGATACCTTTTAAAGAAATGAGTGTGCTGTTTCACGCTGCAATGCACACTTAAATACGTATGGTTTCAAAGGACTTTTCAAAGTTTTATTTATCCACTTGGTTTACAACGTATCGCTTTCTACATATAGCATCTACAATAAAACAAATAAGAACAATTTATAGATCATCTTATGTCTGAATCATCTCGTGTGACGGGGTGATCACTATCATTTTTTTCCTGCCACATCGTTAAAAATGTCGTTTTCTATTTTTGTTGACAAAACCAGATAGAATATATGGCGAGGCCTAAGCTTTACCTTTGGCACGTTTGATGGCAATAAAAGGAAATACAGTCGGTTATTATACCTGTATTATCCCTAGAATAAACGCCAGAATAAAAAACATACATAATGTAAACATCATAACCTACTAAATAAATATCTTCCTTGCCAATAAACCGAAAACAACAATTTTACCAGTAAGAAGTATTCAAAGTGACAGAAAACCCAATTTGCCCTTTTACCTGTATCCATTTGTAAATACGGCCAGGAATCGCATTATTTAAGCTAACTTCACAAGCTTTCTCATTTTTACGTTGCCGGAATATTTTAGTCACATTTTATTTGGTATTTTAATTTTCTTGTTGATGTTTTTTACCAACATTTTCGAGGATTTGCTTACAATAACCTCGTCCTGAGGTAGTTGGTATTAGATTCAGTGTCAGAGAATTTCCGCCCAGAAGTCTATTCGATAGATATTTTAGTCTTACACATTCTTCTGATCAAATTAGTTTCGAAACAATAATGTTAGCCACAAATTATTTACTATACTGCCCTATCTATTGCAGCCACTAATAAAAAAAATAGTCTCTGTTTCGTTTCTTTCTTTTCAGTAAGCTGCGAATAGTTTGTATTTTCGTCATAGTAGTTGCAAAAACTCACAGCTATTTTAACGATGTGGTCACTAAAATGTTTTCAATGTGACTTTTGTTATTAGTTCGAACCAATGTTATCCTTTTTGCTATGCCAATATAAGTACCAGATTTGAAATTGCCTAAATATTTGTAGGTAAATTCAGATAAACATAGAATAACTACGGCTTATTGAAGAGCAAAAGTGCATTTTCTGCCCAGCCGCTTATCCCTTGCGCCGTACTACCAGCGAGTGCAAAACAATGGCGTGACGATAGAGCCTGTCTGCTTTGCTTTGGTAACAATACCGTGCGCTACATCATTCAATGTTAACTTCTACAAAAGACAACACACGACATAACGTATTGCTGACACGCCACGAATTAGCTCGCAAGACGAGCTCATAGTGATACCAGTCAGTTGTTTATGGGATTCATTTTAATTGTATATGAGCACGATTTCAGGCATAGAACGGAGACGCTTGGAAGAATGTAAGGGAGATTTTTGCACAGCAGTGGAACAGTATAGCTTAAAAAATGAGAACGTTTTGAGTGTCTGGTAAACTTAGAAGGCAGATTATGACTTCGGATTTTGAACGGAGCGTGCCTGCGTCTTATCCACGAATCATTTTTGTTACAATATTTTACGTCAAGGTATTCTAATTAAGTCGGATCACGACTCGGGATAACCTTTTCTTAGGTATTATAGTATGAAATTTAATTTCAAAACGGAGTAGAAAACTCACTTTTCTGTGTCTGTAGCCGCAATATGCTCATAATGTTAATTTACGGACTTTAAAGATTGGCCATGGAATAAGATTGTATTTAAACGCAGCAAACGCCACAATGTTTAAATCGCGAGTCATTACATACAGACTATTTCGTTTTCTAATAAGATCTGAAGGGCAATTCTCGAATGTTTTTTGTTTAAAATGCAGTTTTGATCTAGTGTCGGTATCATAAATGGTATTCTCGTAAATTAAATGATATTAGAATGACATCAAAGCGTCCAAGTATGTGCCAATGTCGATCTTTATGTATCAAATTAGAGTATAAGACATTAAGTGATTCAAAATCAAAAGGCATTTCGCTCAAAATCCAGCGACGATCATGACGTACGTATGAAACAATAATTCGTAGCATCTATAATTCAAATATATTTCAAAGAATAATAAGTAATTTATTCTTATTAATCACGAATGTTTAAACTCTAATTACAGATTTAAATTAGGCTGTTGAAGCCTGATCTTAATCGAAAACATATAATAACGTGAAAAGGCCATATTAGATACTAAAATATGGCCTTTACAATATACCTAAAGATTATAATCAAATTTCCTTAGCAACATAATAAGTTTGACCAGTAGTTGAAGGGTCAATACATCTAATCATAATTTCTTGACATTCCAATAGCGGGCAGCACATTTTCCAGGGCACAACTTTGAAGATTTGACTCTGCAAGGGTTAGGTCCGAACATTAATTACTTTCGGGTCCATTTTGTGTGAAGTTCGCGCTAACCGGACATATTAGTAATGAGAATTCGTGGTAGTAACACAAGTCAAACTTATGTAAGCACTATGACGGGCTTGCTGAAATTAATTTATATGACGACGGATGAAAGTTTTCCTTCAAACTAATAATCGTTTTATATACATCCACAGAGCCATGTCTACCCCTAAGGAGTAGATCAAAGGCGCAATAAACATAATAAATAATCAGGTTTTTTTCGCTTGCTCCTAAAATGATCGAGGCAATACCGTGGCAGACTGATTTTTTTTTTACGTCAGCAATATCGTTTTTTTAATGGAATAGTGAGCACGATCTGGAAAACGCTTTAATAATGAGTAACTTAGAAGTTTTTAGTAATTGGACAAGGACACACCGACCGCGCTGTTTATGGACACCTGGCACCAGAGAAGCATCATCAAGCGACACATCGCAGAAGTTACGGCGCGCTCTAAAGGAGGAAAAGGGGATGGGTCCCCCTGCACCCTCAGTCACCGAATGAAACGCAACAGTACATACTGTTATCTTACGTCGATGTTCTGTTATTGTGATATGGCAGTACTTCGCCGATGGAGTTTCAAAACTTATATTATTCGTCAGTCAACTACATAAAGAGTGCAGTGATATGTTATACACCTGCTTTAATAAAGACAGAGCAACAAATATGTAGTTCTAATAATACGGCGATTAGTTTAGGTCTCGGCTTTCGATCCATTCCTTTCCAAATCTCCAATATGGCTTCGTAAAATACTCAATCATTCAATATGTTAACCGTAATCACGCCAACGTCAAATAGTTGTTAGTCAATAAATTTTCCATTAAATGATTTATTTACAAAGCCAACAACTAAGCGCTTCAATTAAATCAAAATAATTGAGATACGGTATCTGACTTGTTTCCTTAATTCAATTTATGTACCAAAATTTTTATTCATACCTCAGTAATGAGAACATAACATGTCGACGTATAGGATGCCCCAGAATTTCATCGGTGAGACTAAAACCGGTGATGAGAGAAATAGCGGTGCAATGTGAATTACATGCAATGTTATCTTTCTTCCTTAAGACTTTACGTACCAACATATATGAATGAGAACTGGTGATCCAGCCCATCCAGTAGTAGAAGTACGGACCCTAGTTTGAATTTCGTGCGACACTCACAAAGGCTCTTATTATAAAACTCATTTTTTTGTGCCGTTTTTGTTCGTAATAGTTTGGGAATATTGGTGAAGAGAAAATATAATGAATATGACGTATGGCGCACTGCAGTACGCCAGTGCGTGGTCGAGGTGTTAAAAGCCGTAAAGCCTGGCTATGTATTTTTACATGCTTAACGACGCGCGCTACGCATATTGAAGTTGCGACAGATTTAAGCACGGTGTCGTTCCTTGCAGCCCTTAAACGATTTCTCTCACGGCGCGGCCCTATACAGTGTTTGTATACGGATAACGGCACGTGGGCGCAAGCTCTTATTTACGCGACCTCTATAAGTTTCTCAGAGAAGAATACCGTACTCGTCTTCAGGAAGAACTTTCCATAGATCATATTGACTGCAAGTTTATTCCACCAGCATCACCACATTTCGGTGGATGTTGGGAAAGCATGGTCAAAGTAATTAAAACGCATCTCTTCAAAGTTATAGGTCAACAGATCCTCTCTTACGAAGAGCTTTTAACTGTCCTTGCACAAGTCGAGGCACTGATCAACTCGCGTCCGCTCACGGCATTGTGTAGTGACCGCGACCGTGCAGAACCATCCGCGTTAAGCCCTGCACATTTTCTAAACACAGTGCCATTATCGTCATTTCCGGCTCCTGAAGCAGACTCTTCAAGCTTGCTCCAGAGACATATTCTGCTGGATAAACTCGTGCAGACGTTCTGGCGGCGCTGGCGTGCGGAATATCTACACCAGCATTAGAATTAAGGAAACAAGTCAGATACCGTATCTCAATTATTTTGATTTAATTGAAGCGCTTAGTTGTTGGCTTTGTAAATAAATCATTTAATGGAAAATTTATTGACTAACAACTATTTGACGTTGGCGTGATTACGGTAAACATATTGAATGATTGAGTATTTTACGAAGCCATATTGGAGATTTGGAAAGGAATGGATCGAAAGCCGAGACCTAAACTAATCGCCGTATTATTAGAACTACATATTTGTTGCTCTGTCTTTATTAAACCAGGTGTATAACATATCACTTCACTCTTTATGTAGTTGACTGACGAATAATATAAGTTTTGAAACTCCATCGGCGAAGTACTGCCATATCACAATAACAGAACATCGACGTAATAATATCATATATGACTGGTTATAATATCATAGCTGGATTGATTAAAAAACTTCGACTCCTTTAATTTCTTAAAAAAAGACAACTCCCGCACTAGGACTAAATCATATGTCGCGGAGGACTTTACAAACATACAACCAACGGACACAATGAACACCCAGACTCGAAACAACAATTAATAGATCACACAAATTGTTGTCTCGTGTGGGAAGACATTGATGTTTTGATCGGAGCTGCAATATTCCCGCACTTGCTACTAACTGACGTGGTACGTGGTGAGCAACATGACTTATCACCCGCTATTGAGACGGTATTTGGGTATGTGATTATGAGTACCGTACCTACGTTACATACTTCTCAATACATTACGTCTTGCTGTTGTTCTGTTCTTCAAGATACTACTAACGCACTGCAGTGGTCCTGCGTAATCACAACCGGTGTGTGTAAACGCTTTATCAACCTGGTTGACGCGCTGGCTAGGGAGATCTGCCATGGGAGGGAAAGTCGGATGCGGACGAAATTTGAAACAGACGTTACATTTATGTATTCTGTGACGAATTATTCGTCGAGCGGCTAAAATCCAATACTTATGCCTAAGTAAGGACATAAGCAACTCTGGACCGGCATGGAGGTGCTTCTTGTGATAAAAATCAACAAGAAGGTCGACAACATGATCATGTCGCGGCAGAATGCAAGGATGTTTGTAGTTATAAGGTTCATCCGAATTTGATAGACGACCCCCAACGCGTATGACGCCGTGTTCATCGAGAAACGGCTTGAGTCTAAGGATAGCGGGAGAACAAGGTACATTTTCTTTCAAATTTTGAATGTCGTTACTAAAATGAACACCCTGTACAGCTCGTAGTAACTTACATTCTGCGAATTTGATATCAATACTTGATACAAAAGTCCCATTAGGTAGGTGCCTAAGAAACCTATAGACATAAACGATGGCGCGGAGTAACTTAGACCACGATGACATTCGTAGTGCGAGTGCATAGATGGGAGGCTCCGCAACCTCAGCAATCACGGGATAAGAAACAGACTTCCGTTCGGGTACATCTTTGTCTTCTGCACTGTGCTCAAAGGGATGCATGGGCCATTCTGACGGATCATGGGAAATCCAAGAAGGTCCACGATGCCACAATGGATGATGCAGAGGATTAAGTGGAGTGACACCACGAGACAAGCAATCTGCGGGGTTCTTGGTTCCCGCGACGTGATTGAAACAAGTAGCGGGAACAAGTTCAATCAATTTACTAACGCGGTTGGCGACAAAATTCTGCCAGCGGTGAGGAGAAGAATGAATCCAAGCGAGCACTACTTTGGAGTCGGAAAATGCGTATATTTAATTAATAGGGTAGTGGGGCAAAACTGTGTCTTGAACCTTTCGGAGCAACTGAGACAGCAGAAGGACCGCGCACAACTCCAGTCTCGCAACCGAAATGGTTTTAACAAACAAAACAAACACGATTGAACTGATACACAGATAAAGGTTCCTTATTGTTAAAACGATAAAAAATCCGTTGAAACCTACGGTCAGACTCGCAAACGCCGATATTGAGGAACATTTGGCGGCAAACAGCTGACAGAGCGATTTGGAAAAGACGAAACTTTATTATGATGTTAAATAAATCACCCTGTAGATTGGGGCCGGCATGCAAAATGTCATTAATCGACTGACCCGATGTAGTCTTACAACTAGCATCTAAAACCACACGAAGTTTAGTAGAGGTTTTATCTTCGCGAACTACGCCGTGATGCGGGATATAATATGAGGGAAGAGAGTTGCCCTCGTTATTTACAACTACACTCAAAAAACCTTTATCTATGTAGTCACGAATGACGTCATTATAGGCGCTGCGTAACTTAAGTGATGCATCAAGTTTACGTTCCAAACAATAGAAACGTTTAAGCGCAGCAGCGTACGAGTCGCCTAACGAATAAGGGTCACCATGGAATGGCAATGCCACAACGTATCTGCCACTGTCGTCACGAACAGTGGTAGCACGGAAATGTTCTTCACACTCGAGATCTTTACGGCTCATCGAGGGCGGTGCGGTAACCTCTTCAAGCTCCCAAAATCGCTTGAGAAGAGAATCAATATTATTTTCTTGAAGAACAGAACAAGAGCAAGACGTAATGTATTGAGAAGTATGTAACGTAGGTACGGTACCCATAATCACATACCCAAATACCGTCTCAATAGCGGGTGGTAAGTAATGTTGCTCACCATGTACCACGTCAGTTAGTAGCAAGTGCGGGAATATTGCAGCTCCGATCAAAACATCAATGTCTTCCCACACGAGACAACAATTTGTGTGATCCATTAATTGTTGTTTCGAGTCTGGTTGTTCATTGTGTCCGTTGGTTGTATGTTTGTAAAGTCCTCCGCGACATATGATTTAGTCCTAGTGCGGGAGTTGTCTTTTTTTAAGAAATTAAAGGAGTCGAAGTTTTTTAATCAATCCAGCTATGATATTATAACCAGTCAATGGTACATTAATGTTTCAATACAGCATTGAAACGAATACCTTGATAATGTTACCATTAAACATCATCATCATCAGCCCCGTATCTTAACTGTCCCACTGTTAGGCACGGGATTTTTCTCACTAAGATAAGGGACAATTTAAACTTTTCTAGTTTATATGAATGACCAACATATTAGAAGTCATCTAGCATGACTGACGTCAGTAACATTTCTTTATTTATCATCAAAGCTCTTACGAATAACACCAAGGGTAATGTACTTAGGAAAGTAAATGTTATCTGGAAAAATTATTAGGGTTTTACCGCCAATGGCAATCTAGGTCTACCAGAGTACCCATGCCGCACTTGTTATACTGATAAAGTCTTAATGACTATCTTACATACTTCTGTAGACGTTACCTAAATGTGTATTAATCTCTTAAAGGGAAACCACCTGACTTTTATGGCAGGCAAATCTAAACTTTCACACATATCACGGTGAGTGTTCAGAAGAACTCTTTCAACTCATCCCACCCTCTCCTTTCCTATCCCGAACAACACGTGCCGGGTTAAGGTGCCACCCTTATACGGTAGATCAGATACCGTCACGTACGAAAAGGTTCGGTACGTCTTATCTTTGCCGTACCATAAAAATGTGGAACTCACTGCCAGCTCACGTGTTTCCTTCCTCCCTTGATCCTGGGTCCTTTAAGCGGGGCGTGAAAAAGCATCTCTCAAGGCCGTCAAAGTGAGGGCCATCATGTCACATTGCTTAACCAGCAATTGGGGATGGTGGCCTTCCCAATAGGACTTCACTGTCAGCTTACCATCAGGCAGCGTGAAGTCAATTTGACAGGTTCTTTCTAATAAAAAAAAAAAAAAAAAAAAAAACATATAAATGTACAACATACATAATATTATTACGTGTAAGCTCTGGAATGACCTTTGTACCATTATAATATAGAAATGATCTAAAATAGATTCGATGCTAATATGCGACTGTATGAAGCTATGGCGCGTAGTTGCGTAGAGGCAAACATTTTCTACTTTTCGCATATTCCCCGGCGGCCATATTGCGTTTAGACATGTCTTGTTTTAGCCCGCGGTGCTGTCCGCATGGGTGTAGGTCAAAAAGTATTCCTCCTGCACTGCTGCTGCAGCACTGAGTCAATGACTCCCAGTGCCCCAATGGAACAAATTAGGTGAGGCGTCAGTTTCATGAAATCCATCCAGTAGTTTTGAGTCAAAGAGTAACAGTCGTCCATTCTCACTAATTTACGCGTTTATAATAGTAGTAGAAATTAGAAATAAATGACTTTATTACCTGATTGCCCGCAGAGGTTGCAGTTTATCAATTTCATTAACAATTTCGAAAACTGTCAGCATTTTTCATTTATTCACAAGATACGTGTTAACCACAAGAAGCATATTCCAAAATTCAATACTAAACCAAATAATCCATATTTTAAATAATAGCCTATCAACTAGCTGACCGATATCTCCATAGCATTATCATCGATATGGACGCACTGGGAATGCAATCTCGCGGACCGCTGCGTCGCACGCTGCACCTGACGTCTGCATTACACAACAAAATATATTATCGCGGCAATTTTATAGTCTATTTTTTTGTTTTGACACAGTTTTGTTAAAGAGTTTAAGGGATAAAGGAATAAAAATTGTGATTTTTATTCCTCTAGTCTACTATGCTATGTCAGTAGTGGAATTTAAGGGTCAGGTTTTAACTGCATTTGGAAATCTAATCGGACAATTTTGGCACTCAGTTTAATTCAAAGTATAATTATTAGGGTAACGAATTCGGATTTATGCACACATAAAAATATTGTATAAATAGTAAAATACCTTAAAGCGCATGTTTAGTATTTCAAATAACGCATGATGTCTTGTAGAATGAGGTTTATATCCAAGGTGACTACTAATCGTACTATATTTGAGGTCATTAGCAACAAATAATGTTCTATCAACAAGCCCAAAAATGGGCGCGATTAAACTCTTTTTGAAATTTTTACCTCCCAGGAAATAATAGGAAGTAAAGAACAGTACACATCTGGGCACTAAATTGATACTTTTTAGAAAGGAACTCTTTATAGGAACAGGTCAAATACGTACAAATCATACAGAGTGACATGTCACACATTGTATGTATTATTAATTTATTAACTGTATTGGCTAATCTTTTATGCCATTATTTATTTTCACTGATAAAACGCATTTGCTTCTTTATAACCCTTTATTGTTTACGTAATAAAGAAAATTGTATGCATGAAAATATTCTAGATTATGTATGATATTCAAGTTAGAGCGAGTCTAGCGTCACGTCGTGTGGTTTCAGATTAACGTTTTAGACGCACTTATAAGCTCGTTTTCGAAAGCACATGTAGGCGCGTATAGGCGCGCCTTTTGGCACACGCGCAACTCGTACGAGCGTTGACGCGCTTCTAACCTCGTATAAGTGCGAAATGTCAGAATCCATGTTGACACTGACACGATGTCACTACAGTCTCGAGCGAACACGACGAAATATGCCCGTTTACGCGAGTCTGGTTTTTTGAAGCGCGTAATGTAGCGCGCGTGTAAGTGCGTATGCTGAAACGACCGTATACGCGCAGAAAAATACGCTAATCTGAAACCGCCTTGATTGATCACAAAGTAAAACCAAGGCGACGCTTGTCGAGCTAAGAGTAAAAATATCTGAAGATGTTTACTTTAAGTCCCGTGGCGACAAAGATTCCGCTCAGAATGAAAGTTTGAAAACTGATTTTATGAGGCTAATAATTAGGTAAAATTTATTTATTCAATGTAACTGCGAGCAGGACTGATGTAAGCTTAATGAAACGTAACTGCATTAAAGAGGTATGTACTTACATCTTATAATAGATTTGGACCGCGGCTCCGGCCACGGGAATTACACCTTAGCCTTCCTCAGGGATCACACAATCTATTTGTGGAAACTGTAAAATTTTCGTGTAGTAGTTTTTAAACTTACTTATTAAGAGAAGTTCCTTCCTTACCTTATTATATTTTTTGTAATTTCTTGACTTTATTTTTTGCACTTAATTGATCACTACATAATAATTTGTTTTAGTATTAATGCTAATGTAACAATCATTACAGCTACGCTGTGTTACACTAGTTTGATTTAATCTTCAATACTGAGCTAGTAATGAGGATAGTGTACCGCAGATTAAATGAAACAGGCGCAGCGGTGTGCATTCAGTAACCAAGATTTTTTCCGCAGTACTAATATCCCTGAAGCCTATGCCAAAATATCACACTGCTAATGATAGCTTTAAGCCAATAATTAATAACTTTTGAAACTGCATATATCTATGTATATATGTATAGAGAACCTAATATAACCATTAGGTAACTCTATTTAAATTTTTACTAAGTGGCCAACATAGCGAATGTTCTCATTTATTTCGTCAATATCGTTAAACAAGTATGTAAACGCTGAAAGATGGAAAAAAATATAAACCATTTTAAATAAATCTCCGTTTGCCGGATATACACCAATAAAGCTATACCTAAACAATAATAAATCCCATCGGTAAACTTTCACAACTACGCAACTGCATTTTATTATTTCACAGCGGACACTGTTGAATTAGAACGCAGCGAAGCGATTGGCGGAACTCGACAATTGTACGCCGAACGAATCGGACACCCCAATGTCCATTGTTGCGTAGATAGACTCCTGCTTTCTGCAGTAGTGAATAAGCATCGATGTATTGTGTACAACGAGATGGGAACGCGAATGAGTCCTTCCATTGTTTCGCGAACGTCAACACTTCCCTGTTGTAAATGAATGCTGAACTGGAGCGTTTATTGTCGTTTAGATTGTCGTTGGTTTTTACAAAATGCAAATGCAACAAAAATTTTGGAACATAACGGGTTTATAAGTGAGTCTTTAGGTTAATACGGAGGATTTTTGCGTATGAAAAATGTTCCTGAAATGTTAATTCTTTCTTTCGCTGCTTTGTTTAAACAATTTTGCTTAAGCTGTTACCTTAAAAGAACTGAGATAATAACTCATAATATTTACACAGAAACGGCACAAGCTGGTTCGTAAATCGCGTACCATAGTTGCATTCGTCTACCATAAGTACGACGAAAGATAAAAGAGTTCAAAATTATCTAAATCTACTTTCTGCTCATGGTATGTTGCCGGCACACTAGATTCCAACTCATCCATATACGTGCCTCGTTCACGCTATCATTAAAACTAAATTCCCCGTGAAATGCTTTGTTGCTCATACTACCATCACTGACCACTTCAGTGTTATTCTTACCCTAAATTTGTTACTTACACAAACACTAACCAGAAGATCGATTAAAAAAATTTGATTATGATTTTCTCGATATGATTTTCTCAGGAATTGATCTTAATCCCATTTTGTTGATGAATGATGCCAATGAGGCTGTTAGTTTTCTTCTGAACACCTTGTATAATAAAATAGACAGTTGCACTAGAATATTATCAACACCAAGACGCCAACATATTCTTAAACCGTGGATTACAAAGGGCATGTTGAGATGTATTAGAAACAAAGACAGATTATTTTTAAAAACAAAAAAAAACTAACAATGAAGTCGCTAAACTAACTTTCATCCGTTACCATAATTTTTGCAATTCACTCATCAAAAACGCTAAAAGGGAATTCGAAAAAACTGAGATAATCAATGCTAGTCACAATACCAAAAAGCTATAGAAAGTTATAAAGAACATTACTAATAGAAATAGATCTATAGCCTCTGAGCTGATTACTGACAACAATCCCTCAGAATCAGACACCTTAGTAAACCAATATTTTGTAAATATAGGCAAAACATTGGTACCAAAATTGCCACAACAGACTTCACCTGGGCACTCTTATAATGTTAATGTAGCGCAGTCTTTTGTTCTTTTAGAAACTGATGCGGATGAAATAAATTTAACCATTAAATATCTTAAAAGCGATTGTGCTATAGGTTTAGACGGTATGTCAAACTATTTCATTAAAAGGTACTCCTCTATTTTAGCAGAGCCCGTCCCATATATCTGTAATTTATCGTTTCCACAGGGTAATTTTCCGAACGCATTTAAACGAGCCCTTATTCATCCGGTTCATAAAGCTGGTGACAGAGACTGTCAGTAACTATCGACCCATATCAATTTTGCCAGCTTTTTCCAAGATCATGGAAAAAATAGTCAACAAAAGACTTGTTAACTATCTAGAAAAAAAAGTCTATTAGCGGCAACTCAGTTCGGATTCCGCAAAAATCGATCAACTGATGATGCGTCCATGAACTTACGAATTTTTAGGTCAATAGTATGGACAACAAAGAAAAAGTTATCGCGATATTTCTAGACTTAGCAAAGGCGTTTGACACGGTCTCTGTCCCACTTCTGCTTAAAAAGATGAAGGGCATGGGAGTCAGGGGCGTCCAATGGTGGTTTTTTGCGGATTACCTCAAGGGCCGTAGTCAGTGTGTACAGCTCGATGGTGTGCGCAGTGATTATCTTCCGATTAATATTGGTGTTCCACAAGGTAGTATCCTTGGGCTCACTTTGTTTCTCATCTTTATTAAAGACCCTTGTCAGATAGAGTTACTAAACGGCCGGGTTATTGCTTTTGCTGATGATACAGCATTGGTTTTTCGGGGTGATTCCTGGGATGACACATATCAATATGCACAAGATGGCTTAAATCGCGTCACTAACTGGCAAAATTCAAATTGTCTTGCTCTAAATGTCAACAAATCTAAATATATAACGTTTTCATTAAGAAAATCAAAATTACCCTCGGTAATCCCTGTACCTATCCTAGCGCATACATGTCTCACAGGTATTAACCACGCTCCCAGAACGTCATGCACTTGCCAGGAAATTCATGTTGTGGACTCAATTAAATATCTCGGTATTATCATAGATAAGAACCTCAATTTTCAAGCTCACATCGATTTGTTGACGTCTAGAACAAGGAAATTAATCTACATATTTAAAAACCTACACCATATCTCAGATCGTAAAGTTTTGAGAATGGCCTACCTCGCATTATGCTAATCTATTTTGACATACTGCATCACATCCTGCGGAGGCGCTGCCAAAACTCTGTTGATTACTTTGAACGTGCCCAACGAGCGGTTCTAAAAGTGGCTCTCTTCTTGCCGTTTTTGCACCTTACCTTAGATGTGTACCAACGACTTAATGTTCTTACAGTCTGACAATTGTTTATATTTAGGATAGTTATGAAAGCCCATGAACTAACAAACTTTGACCCGATGACAAATATGTCAAAACGTCGGAAACATAAAGTCTGTGACTCTGGTGCTACATATAGAACATCACTATCCCACAGGTGTTATTGCTTCTTGGGGTCATACCTGTACAATAAAATTAATGCCCGTGTATCAATATATTGCAAAAACAAATTTAATTTAAAAAAGTCACTAACATCTTGGTTACAAAATTTGTCGTATACTGATACCGAAAATATTCTTTATCCCAATATATAACAATATAAGTAATGATGAAATGAGCCACAACACACACACACACACACACACACACACACACACACACACACACACACACACACACACACACACACACATACACACACACGTACACACACACAAACACACGTGCGCACTCACGCATGCACACACTTTTTGTATTTACCTTATTAATCACTTTATCTCAAAACTTAATTTAAATAATGTACATGCAATAGTTATTAAGATCTTTATAGATATTGTCATTGTATTTAGTCCGAGAGTTGAGAGCCTGGTGATCTGTAACACAGGTTCTACCTTTAACAGACACCAGTCTCTCACAAAGGAAAGAGACTTGTATTAATATATATATCTCTTGTATTACCTAATTACTGTGTGACAACCTTTGAGGAGGAGATAAATAAACGATTATTAGTCGCATGTTATTACTAGTGTGCCGTTTTGAGTCAAGATGGAATTTGAGCATTGTACGCTGGCTACTTGAGCGTACCTTTATAATTACTCTAGATACTAGGACCCTAATAGATAAACCCTTTACATCCAATATTTGAATCTGTTGATTGACGGTGGTCAAAATGATGCTTAAACACGATAATTAAACGGAAACCATAGTCACTAAAAATGTTTAGCATCTATAGTCTTTGAGTTACACCGCATACAGATAGTCAAGCAAGTCTTATTAGCAAGTGTAACTTGCTTGTCCTGCCTATTTTGTCAATGATCACTATAACTGTTTAAAGTGCAATTATGCTCTCAAAATCTACAGAGTCGGCGACAAAACATTCGTCTACCATTATTTTATAACAGGCTTAGGTACACCGACCAACGGCAACGGTTTGAAAATGTTACTCACACGAATGACACAAGAATAAATTAATAATTAAAAAAACACTAGAAAACCACGCTTTAATAAATGCACATAAAAACAAAAAATAAATTATGTATCGTTCAACTTGTCTCTATTTCTGGGCCGAAGTGTGCCTATGTGCCTATGTGGTACTATGTGCTTTTAATTATAATATTTGACAGTGAAAGCGTGGGGTGCTGGAACAAGAAAGACGTTCTTGTTTAACATGTTCAAAAATCAAGTGAACAGATGTTACGGGAAGCAGGTTACACAGATAGGCGCTCTAACTGGAGTTTCAGCACGAGTAGTAAGTGGATCTACATTAAACAGCAGGCTGTTGAATGTAGAGCCACAAACTGGTACTTTGAACAGATTCAAAGTACCAGTTTGTCGAACTCAGACAAAACATGCGCCATCAGCGAGGAAGACAACATTCACCGACATTTTTCTTTCAGTGAATTAAGTACATAAGCGTAATGCGTCAACAGTGGCAAAATGTAGAGTTCTTGTTCGTAGACGAGATATCTTTGGTTCCCTTTGGTAATCCTTTGGCGGCATAAATGCTATGCTCTTGTGCGACCTCATGCAGCTTCCGCCAGGAAGGTAGTATTCGTATTTGTTAACAATAAAGTCTTTCCTGTTCCAGCGCCCCAAGCTTTTACAATCAAATATTATAATTAAAAGCACATAGTTTACACTTCAGCCCAGAAATAAAAACAAGTTGAACGAACCATAATTTTTTTTTGTTTTTATGTGCAATTATAAAAGCGTGGTTTTCTAGTGATTTTTAAAATATTAATTTATTTTATACTTTTTGGTCTTTGATAACGAAATATTTTTAACATTTATACATGTATTTAAAGTAGGCGAATAACCCCGCATCCTTTCCATCTCCGCCTGTGCGTCTGTATAACATGGTGTTTTATCTATCAGCACAAAACAATCTAGCTCTTCAATCAGGAGACCACTTAGTGATTTTACTCTACTCAGGGCCACATACGCCTGTCCAGCCGCAAAAGTACGGGACCCTAACTACACCACTGCGTTGTCTACAACATATATATAAATTGGTTTGTTATAACCTTGAAACCTGATCGTGTTCAAAGTCCATTACATGGCCTTTCTCACAAGTGCAAACACGACTATGATACGATATTCCATCATGGAATGCCAATGCCTATTCTCCGGCTTCATCATCAGACCTTGAAACCTTATCGTGGCTAAATGTTCATTACAAGAATTTTCTAAGAAATCCAAAACAGCTATGATACGATTTTTCATCATGAAGTTCCAGTTCATATCTTCCAGCTCCATCATCAGATCAGTTTGACAGTACCATATTATTGTATTTCAGAACTACATACAGCTGCCAATTTTCATTACGCTACGACCCTTGGAAGATGGTTAAATTAGTTACCTTGGATTCCATTACATAGTTATATGCACGATAACCTAATAAAAGCGAGTTAAAAATAGACAAGAATCAAGTGCAAAGCTGTAATATCTATCTTACCTTGACGCAAGTGAAGACACGTAAGTCTTCATATTTTTCCATATAAAGTAGCGACACGGTCCTGCTTTGGATATGAAATACAAGTTGTAAAATTTCTCAATATTATATTGTTCTTTAAAAGTCTGTCATGTGTCCTATCAAATATAATATGTATGTTGTATTAAAAGATCATAAAACTCGGAAACTCGGCGTCCTGAACAAGGTAAGGAGGTTTTTCACGCCGGAGCAGCTGTGTGTGTTATACAAGACCCAGGTTCGCTCCTGCGTGGAATACTGCTTTCACCTTTGGAATGGCTCCGCTCAGTACTAATTGGACGCCCTCGATATGTTGCAGGGGCGTGCTGTCCTTATCATTGGGGATCCAGAGGCCCCTAAGACTCTTGAGTCACTGCAATTACGCAGAGACGTGGCCTCAATGACTGTCTTCTATCGCATTTATCACGGTAAGTGCTCCGAAGAACTCTCTCAAATAATCCCACCCTCTCCCTCCTTTCCTATCCCGAACGACACGTGCTGGGTTAAGGTGCCACTCTTACACGGTAGAACAGATACCGTCACGCACCAAGCGGTTCCGCGCCTCTTATTTCTACCGTACCATTAAGATGTGGAACTCTTTACCAGCCCACGTGTTTCCCTCTAGTTATGATCCTGGGTCCTTTAAGCGGGGCGTGAAAAAGCTTTTCTCAAGGCCGTCAAGGTGAGGGCCATCATGCCATAATGCCATGCTGGCTGCTGGGATGATGGCCATCACTATGGGACTTCAATGACTGCTTAACATCAGGCAGCATGGAGTCAATTTGTTCGGCAGTAATTTATTTATTTATTTGTTTATTTATTAAGGGTCTCCAACAAAGAAAATACACATAGATACACATACTATACACACATAGGTTTTGTACAGTGTACTCCTTCACTTACTGGAGACCACAGCATGCACAATAACAACAAAGCTTATACCTACTACAAAGTTTTATCCACTAATTATTATGAAGAACACTTTCTTTTAGAAAATAATACACAATTTAAAACTTACAATAAATAAATGAGAGCAATGCAGTGATATTTAAAAAAAATGATTTAAATAAAGTTAAAACATACAAAAATTAAAGAATTTTTTCCAAGTGTCTCTTATACACAGGTAATGATTCACTTATGTCGATATCATTAGCTTTTAATAAAGTGTTGTATAGCCTACAAATTCTTGGCACAGTAGCGTAATGACCCAGATTGGTTTTTGAGGACGGGATATCAAATAAATTGTAATTACTTTTTCTTGGAATACGAGTGGGTATTTTTATGCTTATGATGCTAAGCAACTCACTACAATCCATGGCACCGCTCAGTATTTTATGTAGAAATACGGAATCAAGTTGCTTTCTGCGGCTTGCTAAAGTTTTCATTTTATAATATGTCAACCGTGAAGTGTAACTTGAAATTTTTTTTGCTAAATGGTCTCCGTAGCATAGATGATAGAGGAAACGCCTCTGCACACTCTCTAAACGTTTCGTGTATACTTCGTAATGAGGATTCCATATGACAGAGCCGTACTCTAATATGGGGCGCACGAGTGAGTTAAACACTTTTATTTTAGTTGACGATTTTTTAAAACCTTTGCAATTTCGTAAAACAAAGCCCAGTACCCTAAAAGCCCTTGCAACGGTGTGTAATATGTGAACATCGAATTTGAGTTCACTGTCTAGTTGAATTCCTAAATCATGAATAACATTGATCTTGTTTATCTGCACGTCATCTATGCTATAGTTGTTATTTGGTGTCTGTTTGTTACGTGTAAATTGAATGTAATGACATTTACTTGTATTTAATTGCATTCTATTTTCTTTACACCAGTTTGATAGTCTGCTTAAATCGTCTTGTAGCATTTTAGCATCTGTGGGTGTTTGAATTGGTTTCATAATCTTTAAATCGTCGTCAAATAAAAAGAACCGTGAGTGCTGAAAGCAGTTGACTATGTCATTGATAAAAACGTTAAATAGAATTGGACCTAGATGAGATCCTTGAGGAATTCCAGAGGTGGCTTTATAACTAGTAGAACAGTATCAATTTATAACCACTTTAGAAGTTCTATCCTGCAAGTACGATTCGAACCACTTAATTAGTGGCCCATCGATACCCAACTGAGTAAGCTTTTTTATGAGAAGGCTGTGATCCACTTTGTCGAATGCCTTGCTAAAATCAGTGTAGATTGCGTCAACTGGAATGCGTTTATCTAGGCATTCAGATATGGCAGCTGTGAAACATAATAGGTTAGTGTTAGTCGACCTAGATTTAATAAAACCATGTTGATGTTCAGTTATGTGTTGTTTCAGATACCACATTAGGTGTTTACTAACAAGTTTTTCAAATACTTTGCCAAATGTAACTAGTATTGAAATTGGTCTGTAATTTTTCACAAGGTGTTTTTCGCCAGATTTAAATATAGGCACCACTAACGCTTCTTTCCACTTACTCGGGAAGGTTCCTTCATCTATGGACCTGTTAAAAATTAATTGAAGAGGATTTGCTAAAGCTTTTGCGCAGCGCTTAATGAAGACCGGAGGAATGCCATCGCTGCCCGCTCCCTTAGGGCATCTAGGGCATTTAGGTTTTTATATATTTCCTTATGAGTGAACTCTAAATTACACAATGCTGCCGATGTAATAACTGAGTTTGTATTCAAAAAGTCAGAGCTATTTGACGGTTGATTATAAGCATGTGCGAAATTTTCACTAAATAGTTTACAAATATCATCTCCATCTTTTGCTATTTTATTATCGTAATGCATTTGGGCTGGATATGAGCTGCTACACTTTTTCTTATTGTATCATAAAAAACATCTACCATTTCGTCAACTGAGGAGCAAGCTTCGAAATCATTAGCCCACTGTACAGACATAAGTGCATTTAATACTTTTTCATAGCTCGGAAATAATTGGGCTTTATAGCAGCTTTCCTCTCTAACTGACAATCTGTTCGTAATGGTAAGTAAAATTCTAACGGCGGGTGTAAGGGATCCTCTTTTGATATACCTAAACTACTACGCACGACATTTTCAATGGACAGATTACTTAGTATGAGGTCTAAAACTCTAGCTTTACTATTTAGAATGTGATTGTATTGGTTTAAGGCAGTAAGGGATATGAATTCCGTGAAAATCGCATTTATGTCAGTATTTTTGCATTCTGGATACAGATAATTGTGATTATTGTCCATTAACCATGAGATACTACTAAGATTCAAGTCTCCTAAGAGCAATATGCTATCATTTTTATTTATAACTTTTTGTACTTTATCAGTATACATCGCTAAAGTGTCACGGTGAACTGGTGGTGGTAAGTATACACCGCCGATGAATAGTTTTTGGTTTATTTTTCTTGAAAGAATATCTACACTCACCCATAAATCTTCAACTTCGCTCTCGAGATGAGATAGCCTGCATGATTTTAGATGCTTAGAGATAGCAACCAATACGCCACCTCCGTCCTTTCTATTATTATATCTACTTGTTTCACGATCACGCCTGTAAACCATATATCTATCATCAAACAACTCCGAATCATAAACGCCACTGTGTAACCAAGTCTCCGTAAGGACTATAATATCATAGTTATGTATAGATATGTTGTTATACACGTCAACAGTTTTAGTTTTTAAACCTCTCACATTTTGATAATAAATATGAAGTGAACAATTGAATGTGACTAAAAGTGACAATAGGAACATGCTAAAATAATACTATTTAATTAAATAAAATGGAAAATGCTTATGTTAACGATTTTAACTTATCTAAGCTGCTAATAAGGATACTCTGTGTGGTCTCGCTTTTCTTGACGAAGATTTTCCCGTTGCGGACCCATATAAACTTGTATTCTAGCTCTTTTCCTCGTAGCCGAGCTGCCGCATGGATCGCTTTGTTTTCAGCCGTAAGATGTTCACTAATATATATAGGTACAGGGTTGTCAGTAGCTATCCCTAGATGACTACAGTTTAATTTCTCTTGAGAATTTTTCCTGTTGTATTTAATTGCTGCGGCGAGGAAGCTGTCGCGTAGACGAGGACTGCTAAGTTTGATAAGTATAGAACGAGGCCTTTTACTTTGAGTGTCCAATTTGGCAATTCTCGTGCAGTGTAATATGTCATGATCTTTAATATCGCAGTTGATAACTTTACTAAGTTGTAGCACAGTGGTAGTTAAGTTCTCCGATTTATTCTCTGGTACGCATTGTAGCTCTATGTTGCTTGACCTGGAGGCCTGTTCTACTAAATTAAGACGCTACTTAATTATACGATAGATTACGCTACTAAATTAATAAAAGAAAAACAAAAAAAAAATATTATCAATCTTCCGGTAGACATGCTTTAAACAATAATGAATAAAAAAAGCTAGATAGACGTCTATAAAAAATTAACCAAACCCACAAACAGATGCATGCGAATATCAACCGTATCACACCCCACTCAAAGTATCTGTTAATTTGTTTATGTTTCGCGGTAACATATTATTTTAAAGCTTGCGTAAATGACACCCTTGTTCCCGCCCCAGCCTCGAACATATCCCCTAACACCAAGAGAGCAAGTACACACTCAGCACAAAAAGCGTATCAGATTTGGAATGCTCATTTTCGTCACGTTTCGCGTTCACAGTCACAGCAAACATTCGCGATTCGATCTCCTTACAATTTCTGTTAAAGATAAAACGAAATAGTAAAAGGAAAAGGTATAACTGATTTTGAAATATCTGTAGTGCTCGACAAAATGCTATTTTATAATTATGGATTTGGTTTTATAATCATTATGGATATATTACGACCACGTTCTCATGCGTTCTTTTCGAAATGATTTTGTCAGCATAATATTAATATTGAAGGCAAGAATTATTTTTCTGGTGAATAAATATCCAGCCTCAGATTTTTTCAATATAGGTATAACTGAAAAGAAAATTGCAACAATTTACTTTATTGAGATCAAAGAGAACAAATTCATCTACAATCCACATTTACATATCTTATCTTTTCATTAATAATTAGCTTTATTTTTTAAAACAATTCTAAGAGATTACTGAAGGCTAAAAAATATTTCCAGTTGAATATTATTACGTTTGTAAACTTCAGAAGCAAGTAGGCAGCAACTTCAAAGAAACTGATATCCATTTTAATCTGCTTATACTACAGAGCCGGCGATAAACACTTGAAGATGTTACGCTCGGTTGAAGAAGCATTAATTGAAATCAAGTTTACACAATCATGGTATAACGAAGCTTATCAAGCCTGTTACTTGAGAAAGGTGAAATACAACAAGTAGGCACAAGATGAAGGTAATTTTACACATTGTTTATACAAATTAACCCTTAATTCGTCCCCTAGTAAATAAACATAGTAAAAGGTACTTTTGCCGTGTTTGCTGGTTAGCCGGACCCTTAGGGACATAGGCACCTTATCAACACTTAAGGGAGATTTTTAACTTAAAATAAACGAGCCCTACAGCAAGGACAATATGCTAAGTTTTTTATATGACAAAGAGCCATATGGTCTGTGACAAATATAGGTAAGTACATGGAGAAGCATATAAGGGCAGCGTCTCATGTCAAACTAACAATAGTCTACAGTCTGCACTAAACCAACATAGCGCGGTATGTAGTTATCAAATGACCTACATCTAGTATGTTAGTTACTTTGATGACAATTTATTAAAATAACATCACATTAACTTTGGTCTAAAGATAATGAATTTTAGAGGAATTCTCATAATTTTCTTGTAATTAAAATTTGCCACATGTATATACACACATCAACAAAGTCTAGGGATATTTTATATTTCATCAAATATCTAAAAATCTATGAAGAATTTTCTGATACAGTAAATAGAAGAATCATAGATTATTTTAAGGTCTTTAATAAAAATAAAAAACATTTCGTGTTTTTTTTTGTTTTAAATAAAAAAATTATTTTTTTTAATCATCATGGAAAATTAGTATGATAACAACAAACATTTCTTCTTAAAAAACTATTAATTTTAATAAAAATGGAAAAAATCTTGTAAAATCTAATCATTAATAATCAGTGTTGCCACCTCTTACATTGATTACACATCGACATCGATTGTTAATACTTAAAATTAAATTGTCAATGTCTTGCTGCGGTATGAGGTCCCATGTCCTTTGCAAGTGTTCGTAAAGTTGTTGTTCAGTTGTCAAATTTGGTGGAAAATCTCTCAAAGCTTTTCGTTGTAACATGTCCCAGGCATGCTCGATAGGATTTAAGTCGGGCGACTGTGCAGGCCAATCCAAAACTTGAATATCGTGCTCTCGGAGAGCGGTCGATACCAGCCGCGCCGTATGGCAAGGAGCATTATCGTGCATGAGTAGAAATTCATGGCCTATTTGAGTTCTGTGTGGGACAATAACGGGCTCTACTACCTCCTCGTGGTATTTTTGTGCAGTCATGCTGCCTTGGATCCAAACGAGTTGGGTTCGTCCGCCAAGACGAATTCCTGCCCACACCATGATTGTCCCGCCTTGGTATGGGTGGACCTCCTGAGGGTGCCGTAGACGGCTAACTCTCCCTGGAGCTCTCCAAACGCGTGTTCTTCGTGAATCCGGGTGAAACCCAAACCGGGACTCATCGGTGAACAGCACCAAAGACCATTGTTCGTCACTCCATGGTAAATGCTCCCGAGCCCACGAAAGCCGCCGACCGCGATTGCCACGTCGCAATGCTGGAACACGCAATGGTCTTCGAGCATGAAGATCAACTTCATGTAACCTTCTTCGCACGGTTTGGTCGCTTACCAGCAGCTGGTGGTCCTCCTGGAGCCTTTGCACTAGTTGCAGCGCTGTGATATTGGGTTGTCTTCTGGCGGTCATTTGGAGAAATCGATCCTGTCTCTGCGTAGTAACACGATATCTACCTGTGTGCTGTTCGGCCACATCTCCAGTACTGCGATAACGTGACCACAACCTTGATATCACATTTTGACTGGTATGTAGGGCCTCAGCAACGACGCGTTGAATTGCACCATTTTCTAACATGCCCACGGCTCGTAACATTTCATCTCGACTCAAATGACGACGTGACATGAATTTTAAAGTTCGTACGTCACGTTAAATTAAAAAAGAAAAACAATTAAAAACCCTTTTCATTAATAATTATAATAAAACAGTTTTAACTTTCTTTAATGTAACGAATTACTAGCAAATTTGCCGCCATATTTTGTTTATTATTTTGTTTTTTTTCTTTCCATGTTCAAATTTTGAAAATAGAATAAAAGAGGTTTTAATCTGTATATAAACTTTTTGTGGAAACTAACAAGGTTCTAAACTATAAACTCGTAAATAATTTAGGATTAAGATCTCCCTAGACTTTGTTGATGTGTGTATGTATAAGATATCATGTTGGGAGCAGCTTCCATCCGCAAGGTGTTATGCATTGCCAACAGGTACTTAATTGTATTATCATGGTATATAACGCGTACTAATAGTATATGCTAATAATCAGTATCGCTCTAAAACTCTTTCGAAGAACATTCAACTGAATGTGATGCTTAATACAATTTTGATACCTATATCTCAAGAAAGAGCGAACAAGAATTCGAATACCATGTACAAAGCGTTGTTTCAGCTAGCAGAAAATACTTTCTGACAATATAACAAAACAAAAGTAAAATCGCTTTAATACTTTAACACCATTCAACATTCCGTATTTAGCAGGTACTCCTAGCAAATACAACAGTATTAACCGGGAAACCCGCACTTTTCCTTACATAAAATATGTACAAACGCCAGTAAAAATTGACTTTATATACTAATGTAGACGAAGTGACCTAACCACTGACTGTGTAACAAATCTGGTATTCACGGCAGTGGGTGCATAATAAATTGCATTGGAAATGGTAATAGAACCTTCTGAAGCGGACTCTTTCGAGTTTTGGAACTGCCTGCGTAAGGAAACACGTCGGCTTTACATCTTGCCTTACGTAATAGTCTACTCGATCTATTGAAATAGTTGGTACCACCTATATATTCCTTCTTTTGTGACAGTAGCCCACTTAGGATCTCTAGACTTAGAATTTCTGAGTAAGACACTTGACAAATATTCAAAAAGGCATGAAGAAT
This sequence comes from Euclidia mi, assembly GCA_944739405.2. Taxonomy (NCBI): domain Eukaryota; kingdom Metazoa; phylum Arthropoda; class Insecta; order Lepidoptera; family Erebidae; genus Euclidia; species Euclidia mi. The sequence continues at coordinate 61,817,523 of OX123190.2, forward strand.
GCTCAGACTAAAATAGATCGTACAAAACTATAAAAAAAATCTGGTAACAAAAACCGAAATAATTTTAAGTGCATAAAAATATAAATTTTCGGGTTGAATTTGGAGATTATTCCAACGCCATCAAGTAGGTATACTTCCAAGACAAATCTACATAATATATGTCGAAGTATTCCAAAGAAATGTCTGCAAATATAGTGCATTACCATATTAGTTCTTCTAAGTAAAAAAATTGGTTGCCATGTCATACTGTTTTAATTAGCTTCATTTATTGTCTAGTGGAAGCATTCCTCCACACATTTTTAAAATATATTCTTTGAAGCATCACTAATGAATTGAATAAAATGTACTTTTGGCAATGAATCATTGCCCGTTTTAACAAAACGTTACCAATCAACGCTGTTTCTTAATTGATAAAAAATATATATTTACATACGCTCATCGCATCCGACTAAAATAGCATATTTTTAAATTGTTTGGTAACATTCGCAGTAAGAAAATTCGAGGAGTATTACCGCAAAATGTATTTTTCAGTCTGTGTGTTAACATTATTTTGTTTTACTGCATGTATTTGACCTACAAGGTCGTTTGATGACATTGGTTGCAAGTTGCATAGCTTTGATGTCTGCGACAGTATGCGAAGACCACTATCCAAATGTTAGTGAAATCAGATTAAAATAAAGTAGTATCGTCATATGAATAATCGATGTAATACATGTTTAAATGCTGTGAAAATAACATAGGCATGTCAGGATATTTCTTTCCTGGTTCCTAATATTGTGTGAACAGTCAACTAAAAGATTCTCTACATACTTCAAATATGTTGCTAAAAATCATTTATGTATTAAAACTTTCCGATTATTATTATTAAATTATACATTTATTCAGGATTCAGGTAATTTTTATCAGGATTCAGGATTTTCAGTGAGATTAATAGGGTAATAGAAATAATTTAAAATGGATACCTGACCAATGAACGTTGCAAGTCTAGCATGCGCGCTATTATTAACTTACGCGTACATTTATTCAAGTGTGTGTTTATTTATCTAGAGTAACGAGGACATTAATTTTAAGAAAATGTGAAAACTACGTGTCTGAATGATCCGTCTGATTGGAATTAAACTACTGCTTACGGATTTTATCGCGTTATATTCGTTTCTAGATCATTCGGTTTAAATTTTATAACTCAGTGAAACCAATATAATGCGATAAAATCCGTAAACTGTAGCTCAATTCCAATGTGTCAACATTCGCGTAAATCAAAGAAGATATTAGATCTATCCGTATTTAACCTTAAACATAAACCCAAACTGCACATTAAGAAATTATACCAAAGCGTAGTAAACATACTAAACAGTTCAAATTCTGCCTGTTTGTGTAAACAAGGAAATTCAGCTCAACTATTAATTAGCTTGCTGTGAGCAGCGTTTAGTTGGCTATTGTGGCATCGTAGCGGGCCGAGAGCATCTCTAGAACAATTATTAGTTGTAAACTGAGGAACTGCACTTGTGGCTTCTAGCGGTAACCGTGCTTATATATCTATAGCTTTGATATACCAGTGGGTGGAGTATTTGACATTAGGAAATTTAGCGTTTATTCGTTGAGTTTTTTCGATGGATGAAAACGAACTAAGCAATTACGTCAACATCTTCACCGTGTGTTGCCAATAATTGACCGTCGATCCTCCTATTGACTATTATGCTTAGATTCCTTTCACAGATAAAGGATAAAAAAATGCAGTTACATTTAAGATAACGGAATCTTTTCGTACTATTAAGACCGTAACAAGTATATTCAGTCCATAAATATAACTTTAAGCTATCAAAAGACTCGTACTGAAGCTTTGAATACTCATATTTATGAATGTATTCAAAATTCAGTATTCGCCACCCTCGCCTCACCTCTGCCGAGCAAAAATTAACATCAGAGTCAGTGAAAATAACTTACAAAACGTTGAACAGGCTGTTATTATGTAAATTTCAAGTTAGCTTCGATTAAGTTATTTACGTGAATTATACACTTTATGGCAGAGGTAATTCCCCCTTTTATTAATGGAGTTTTACCGCGATATTGGTGTTTAAGGAATGAATGCTTGCCAGGATTATTTCTTTACGTTTTAACTTCGAGCACATTAAAATTAATCGGCCATTAGCATTTTGAGTTTGGCTAGGCTATTTTAATTTGAATGGATGCAAAGTTAGAATACTACGCATATTAAAATAGTGACGAACGATGATGAAAAGAATTTGTAATAATAGATAACTTTAGAGGATGACAGTATTGTTTCTTTGCCAATACGCAAGAATAGCTAATCGTAGCTTTATGGGAAAACTGTATAATAAGCAATGTACATCACGTTCTGATGGAATGTGTCCGAAACGTGCTATGAAAGATACAAATATTTGCAGGTAGAGTATGTCAAATTGTAGATGTAACAGTATATTGGCTAGTGGAGTAGGTAGGTCTACATATTATTCTAAGCCACATACTAATTTGGTCTGTGATGTAGAATATTACCAAGGACACTGTACAATAACATATAGAGTCAGCTACATACTTATGTATATTTACTAATTAAACTAATTAGTATCCTCAATATCTGGTATTATTTTTGGTCATATTTTATTAATCTCTTATAAAAGCTTGTTTAAATGTTACCTAACCTGCCCATAAGCAGTAATGCAATATAACTAGATAAGCTTATTTTCTGAGTCAACTCTCTAAATTAAAATAAATTCCAATACAAGGTAAATATTCTACACTATTACTAGTAGCCATAAACCTCAGGAATGAAGTTGGTTCACGTTATTTTAATATTATCGTCCGCGTGAGAGAACTTTCTGGAGTATTCGCCAAGGAATTCCATTAAGTCGCCGTCGGACAATAATGCAAGTTAATTGACTACTCACTGAAAGAATGAGTGCTTCATAAAAATATGCATTTATTAAAATATAAACTTTTTTTGCTTATGAGGTATAACAGATTGCTTTGAAAAGGTTGACTGACTGACTGACTCAAAAAAGTATTTAATTATGAACATATTTAATACGCTTGTATATATTACTTTTATTATTTACTTTTGTATAAATTACCTGAGTAAAATAATCGAATGTGCTATAGTTATGCTATATTTCAACAGTCTGAGGGGCGAACGAAAAATCAGTACTTCATTCATTTATTTCGTAGTAACCGTCTTAACATCATCTAAGTTGCGTTACTGATTTCGATTTGGTACCTTTTTTCTTCAGATAGACTGTCTTCTGACCTCGTCAACCCTGGAGAGACTGACTCTCCGTAGTGACAGGGACTCACGCCTTTAAGCGTTTTGCGAAGCACGGTACAATACCGAACAAGTACTAAATGTGTTACCAGATTTAGTCCTAAATTTGTAATTTTCAAGAAAAGAATCAGAATATTTTCAAAAGGTAGTTACAATTTGATATAGTACTATTATTATGTTCGAACAAATTTTAGCGATAGAACCTTGACATTTTTCTTTTGTCTACGCATTTTAGCTATACTTTGAACTGGTTTAAGTTCATCCTACTAATATTATAAATGTGAAAGTTTGTGAAGATGGATGGATGGATGGATGGATGGATGTTTGTTATTCTTTCACGCAAAAACTACTGAACGGATTTGGATGAAACTTTACAATAATATAGTTCATACATCAGAATAACATATAGGCTACAATTTATAAAGATTTTGTATAATGTTGCCATAATATAAGGAAAAGTATAAACTAATTCGGCAAACATCCTGAGCTCTGAAAGCTATTAATTGGAATTTTACCCCCTTCCTGATGACAGATTGATCTGATATTTGGCATACACTCATATTTTCATTAAGATAAAAGATAATATTTAAATGATTGTAATTTCAAGATGGCCGCCGATACAAAATGGCGGATCATATTATATTACTTCACAACAACCTCAATATGGGTATCGAATAAAAAGGCTTGATTGGTAGAATAGAGCTCACTATGAAAAATCCAAGATGGCCGCCGCCACAAAATGGCGGATTACCTATTTTCCACAAATACCTCAATATGGATTCGTAGAATAGAGCTCACTATGAAAAATCCAAGATGGCTGTCGCCGCAAAATGGCGTATTACGTATTTTTCACAAATACCTCAATATGGGTATCGAATGAAGGGGCTTGATTGGTAGAATAGGGTTCACTATGAAACATCCAAGATGGCTGCCGCCACAAAATGGCGGATTACATATTTTCCACAAATACTTCAATATGGGCATCAAATTAAAGGGCTTGATTGATAGAATAGAACTTACTATGAAAAATCCAAGATGGCCGCCGCCACAAAATAGCGGATTACCTATTTTCCACAAATACCTCAATTTGGATATCAAATTAAAGGGCTTGATTAGTAGACTAGAGCTCACTATGAAAAATCCAAGGTGGCCGCCGCCACAAAATGGCGGCTTACCTATTTTCCACAAATACGGGTATCGAATGACAGGGCTTGATTGGTAGAAAAGGGCTCACTATGAAAATAGAATGAGAAGTATCAACTAACAACAAAACTAAAAACTTGAAAATAAAATTAACTAAAAAAAATATTTTGGGCGTAGCGTATCCAGAGTAAACATTACGATAGAAATTTCACTTGCCCAATGATTTTATATTTGTCTGATCAATACCCTAGATTGATGAGAAGATTGGTGCGATCTGGTAGCTAGAACTTACCGAATTACTTTCTAACTTTTAGTACATAATCTAACTACTTGCATAATTTTTTATTGTAATAAAACAGTATAACATCAAAAAAATATATATATGTTTTTTACAATGCTCATTCTAGAGTAGTTATCAAATTGTTTTCAAAATTGATAGATTTCTTACCTTCAGTATTTAATGTAGATTAACTTTGTCTTTTACAGTAAGTAGTTTCGACGAATAGTTAAAAGTTATCACCATATAATTCTGACCTAAGCGCAGCGTCATTAAAAGCGCTTTCTATGAGTTAGTACTCTTAAGCACAGCGAGGCGGAGGGACGGTCTGATTGTCTGATATGTACTTTGTGGTACCTAATGCTTTCAGATTTTATTTTTGCTGCTGTTATATTTAGTAGGTATATAAGCTCTTCATAACTTCAAAAATACAGGTACTTACATACTAATCTTTACCTGAAGTTCAACAATTATGAAAACAAAAATAATTTTTCAGTATTATCTGTTTATATGTACCTATGCTATACGGCTAATCTACAGAGCCGTTTGTGATGAAATTTGACATGGATACTGGATAATCTGAAACCCGGGGAAGTACATAGGCCACTCTTTATTAAAATATAATGCTGGCGAAGCCGCGGGCGAAAGCTAGTAATTTTATAAATGCTTAATTATATGACGGAATGTTTTAAACATTAACAAGCAAACTAAAGCTATTGCTCAATTAAAACCTATCAAAATGCTTTTACAAATCACGTCAGCGTTTTCACGAGTGTGTTGCGGTCGGTTTCCATCGAATTATATAGCCTGGCTATATTCCAGCGATTTTATAAATTAAATGCGTTGCAATCCAACCACCGGCGATCCCACATACCTATTAAGTGTTTCGAAACCTCTGGAGACTTACGAGAACTGACCTTCTGACTGCTGAAGGTATTAATACAGCTCACATTGTAGGTAAACTCTGTAGGGTTATATTTTTGAATGAGTTGAATCTCGTTACAGAGGAGAGTTTATGGTAACCGGTTAAGCTAAATAATATACACACACTTGTACATATCGTTAATTTACACGAATTTTATGGAAACAACTTGGAGGCGGAAATAATATTTTAGTTTGTAAGTGAATTTTGAATCTGATGGCCAACTCTCATAATTATATTTGTAAAAAGTGCTATTTCGATCTTGTCTCGGTAATATAAATAGTTTTATTAATAAATTATCTGATACTTGAAAGATATCGCAACTAGATCGTAAATTGAACAAAGTTTCAAACTATGTGCTAATGTCGTTCTCTATATTATGTCAAATTAGAATATAATGACAATAAGTGTGGCAGAATACCAATCGTGGTACTATTCAAATTTAAATCGTATTTCATTCAAAACACAGTGTGTCAGTCAATATACGAAAACTGGCTATTTTGATATAGCTGAAGCAATAATTTCATACCATTTTCAAACCCTAACATGAATCAAGATTCGAGATCGTAAGTCGCGATTGTGTTGTAAGCAAGTAATGTTTAATTTTATAATAAAATAGCAATTGTGTTTTTACTTTAGTCCAAAGAACTACATTTACTTGATTGATTTCTATCTATTTAAAACATTAATAAGAATATTGACGAAATACTCTAAGTAATTTAATTAGATACAATATCTTTGCGTATTGCCGACTGGTACTTAATGAGCTTAACTTTACTTAAAATAGAGCCTTCCAAATTTATAAACAATGTCCAATAAAATCGAGTATCAGAGAACAAACTCAATTTCGAACAGTCATAGAATAAATGACGATCATAAATTGTTTGGGAAGTTTCTTTAAGACCAAAATTAAGTAATTGGTTTGTGCCTTAACAAAATAAACCGGGTTAACTCTAGGTTAATTAAGGCTCACTCGTATCCCCAAAGGTATCTCCGTCCCTTTCTTCGCTTAATTAATGATATTTTTAGAGTTTTCTATAGAAGATAAAGAAAGGTTATGTGTGGCGCACTTGCTGATTTGCTGTGTTACTTGCTTTTTTATAAACTTGTTACTTTAAAACAATACTTACGAGGATGCTTCGGAATGTCTTTAAGTTTTTAATCCATAGTTGCGATCGAATTTGTTAAAGCAACGCCTTAAAAACATGGAAAACACTCGTGTGTGTGGAAAACTTATGTGTGCATAAACTAAATGATACCATCATAATTTTATTATAAAAAATAATCTCGCATGAGCTACATATTACTCATAAACTTCTGCACGTGTAACTCATATTTTTAAGATGCATTATGTTAAGACTAATTGACTGCATACTTTTATCTCGGTAACCATCTAAACTATTTTGTATTTCATAACTTTGAAATTCCTGTGGGTTGATGTTTTTAAAATCGATCGAGAGTCGTACCAGGGGACTCATTTGCAGCGTTGCTTTAGCCGACCGCATGTAGCAGAGTTCTACATCGACGCTCAGTAGCTAGGCTATAATGTAATGTATTTGGCTCGTACGCCGTGGAATGCAATCCTTGATTTTAATGATCGGTTAGATTTTTGTTCGTTTATCAATATAAAGTTGACATTATACGCTCGAAGTAAATATTTGCGTGAGTGTGTGTGTGTGTGTATCGTTGTAGTTCAAGGGTAGTATTTAACTCTTCCTCAATTTATCTTTGATTTTAACAAAATATATACCTTTGTTCCACCAAAAATACAAATTGTGCTCCGAAATATACTCACTAAAATATTTCATAACGAACACCTGTTTACTGTCCCTTGCAAATCTCTAATAATAAAATAATACTTTCAATTAAAGAAGCATTTCATATTTTAGTTTCAACAACAAAATAATTTAATAAGCTTTTTTGACGGAGCCTCGAATTAAATCGAGTAAAAATTATCTCTTATCGACTCATTATGATGTTAAGACGCAAATCAGGAGTAGTCTATGTCCAGCGGTGAACAACGAATTGTAGTTATGATTTCGAACGAGCACAGAACACGGCCGAGCCGTATTCCTATTGGTTCTGAGTGTTCAATTTCTTTTTATTTTGTGGAATAGGGGGCAGACGAGCAGACGGATCGCCTGATGTTAAACGATTACTGCCGCCCATGGACACCCGCAACACCAGAGGAGTCACAAGTGCGATGCCGGCCTTTTAAAAAGGAATACGCTCTTTTCTTGAAGGTTTGAAGGTCGTATTGGTTCGAAAAAACCGCAGGTGACAGATCATTCCACAGTTTAGAGGTGCGAGGCAGAAAGTTTCTAGAGAAACGCACCGTTGTGGATTGCCAACCATCTAAATTATGGGGATGGAAATGTTGTCGCGTAGAACGATGGCGGAAAGAGGCGGCAAGGATTAATCTGAACAATTCCTCGGAGCACTCCCCATAGTAGAAGCGATAAAAGATGCATAGCGAGGCTACATCCCTACGCAGTGCCAAGGGGTCTAACCGATTGCAAATATCTTGGCAGTCGACAATTCGAGCGGCTCTCCGTTGGATGCGGTCCAGAGGGAGAAGCTGGTACTGGGGTGCCCCTGCCCAAAGATGAGAACAGTATTCCATATGCGGCCGGACCTGCGCCTTATAAAGGAGCAAGCGGTGGGCCGGAGTGAAATACCGTCTCGATCTATTTAGCACGCTAACTTAGCCTTAACCTCTAAGTGACCGCGGAACTGGACTTCGCTCGATATGTCGACACCAAGTATTCCAATACTGGAGGAGGCAGTTAAGGGGGTGCTCTCAAAACGAAGACATACGACCATCGGCAGTTTTTTTGCGGTGAACACGCAGAGTTGTGTCTTTGTGGGGTTAAATTGGACCAAATTAAGTCTTCCCCAATCTGAGACCATCTCCAAGGAGGTCTCAATTTCAGACACAAGTTTATTTCGGCTCTCGAGGACTTTTTCCCGAGAAATGTTGGCGTGGACGGTATATAAAGCATCGCCTGTGCTGTCATCTGCATAACAATGAATGCCGCTATCTAGCAACATATCATTGATATGCAGGAGGAACAGAGTAGGCGATAGCACGCAGCCTTGAGGGACACCAGCATTTACAGACAAGGCGTCAGAGCATTCACCGTCAACTACGACCTCTATGTTTCTGTCTGTAAGAAAGCTGGTGACCCATTCGTATAATTTCTCGGGCAGCCCATAGGAAGGGAGCTTCGAAAGAAGCGCTTTGTGCCAGACCCGATCGAAGGCCTTCGCTATGTCCAAACTGACCGCCAAAGGGGAGACAAAGGGGGAGGCCCTTTGTCTCGATCGCCTGTGCCCTACGATGTGTCAGGTATACTAGAAGATCACCAGCCGAACGACCCTTACGAAAGCCGTATTGCTGGTCACTAAGCAGCTGATTATTCTCTAGAAATCGAAGGAGCTGGCAGTTAATAATGAACTCCATTATCTTCGAGAAGAGGGAGGTTATGGATATCGGTCTGTAGTTGGACGGGTTAGAGCGATCGCCTTTTTTAGGGATCGGGTGGACCAATGCTGTCTTCCACGATGTTGGGACTACGCCAAAAGAGTAAGAGAGACGAAAAAGGCGTGTCAAAACTGGTGCCAACTCTGGAGCGCAGATCTTCAACACAATACGGGGAATTCCCTCAGGCCCACTCGACTTATGGATATCGAAGGACAGAAGTGCCATACGGACTGCGCGTTGGTGGAACCGAATATCCGGCATACAGCCCTTCAACAGCGGTATAGTAGGCGGTTCCTGTCCCCCGTCATCCCCGTCATCCAAGGTCGAGTTGGACGCAAAGAGTTTGCCCAGAAGATCGGCTTTCCGCTTTGCGTCGTGGGCCAAGGAGTCACTTCCCATGTGTAGCGGTGGAAAGGATGGCTTACAGAAGTTCCCTTCGATAGCTTTGGCAAGAGACCAGAATGCACGAGTTCCCGAAGGAAGGCGCTCAAGCCTCTCGCCAATTCTACCAATGTGCTTCGACTTCGCACTAGCAATGTCTCTTTTGAAGGACCTGGAGGAAAAGTTATACTCCTTTTTTAATGCGCTGGTATTTTCACCATGAGACAAGTCATGTAACCTCTTTAAGAACGTCATTGGCAATAGTATGCAATCATATAGTAGCCGGGCAAAGTGCGGTCGGGTGACAGCTCGCTACGGTGCGCCGAAGACGATGTGTCGCTCGCTACGAAAGGTATTGCATAAAAACACCCACATAGAAATCAGTTTCGCGGCATACCTCGAGTGCAGTTGCGATCTGCGGTCGGCTACGAACTCATACCTTTAAACACCTTTTGCTGGTTTGTATTGTGTTCATTACTTTGTCGAGTACATTTTACCTACGTTCAGATGATTTCAACATTTCAAATACAAACTTCCTATAAAAGAATATTATAATTCAGTATGCTATTATATTGATCCCAACTTTAATCATTTTACTTCGATGTGTGGGCAGTTCACTCTCGGTATTCCCAAAAGTCTTATTCCTGCACGATTGTCTAAATTATAGATAGGGTAAGAATATAAATATATAGTAGAAAAGATCAACTATTCACGTGTATTCTTTCTTTATCTCACCGTCGCGTTGCCGCGTCGTATACATAAAGAAATGTTACAGGTTGAATAAAATCCCCCGCATATTTTTTTCCAATCCTTATGTTTTTGGAAGAGAACTCCTGCATTACAAATGATCTTAGTGCTTTACAAACATGCAATTACCGCTCACAAATATCACGCAGACTCAAAACAACTATATGTAAATGACACAAACTGTATTTTTGTGTGGAATTGGAACCACAAAGACGACGACAAAGTTCTAAACAGCGAAGCGACTGCTTAAACTACAATGCCATCATCATCATATCTGCCGATATACGTTCATTGCTGGACATAGGTCTCCCCCAAGGCTCTCTAGATAAACCGATCTTGAACCTATCATAAGCATCCGCAACCGCGATCTCAACTATAATGCCATACCTAGTTGCAGCTTAAAATAATATAAACAATATGGTAAATTTATTTTTATACAGAAAGAAAACCTCCTACTTCAAAATGCACATAATGGTGCAAGTAAACCGCTAGAAAAATGTAGTAGCCTTCTTGCATAACGCAGTTCATAGCTTACAAAGCCAAGTATACCCAAGTATCGGTTATTGCATAAATAGAGGCGCATCGCGGGAATGGCTGCCTTACATGAAACATTCATGATGGCGCCGGTAAATATTTTACATCTCCGCTCACATGCAATAATCGTCATGTTACTTTGAACATTGCGAGGCCCTTGAATAAACTTTTATAGCATGAGATTGAACCGTGCGCGTCTAAGCAATATTGATAGACTTTGTTTAGAAATATCTTTTGGATAATACTTTTGTTTATCTAGTCGTATATTTTCGTTAGTTTGTTCAGAGTCTTCTTTTATTTTCCTATTATATTTTGTATATCGTACCAATCAACTAATCAAGGAGAAGTTATTACGATTCTGGTTGCAATGTCATAGTTTATTGTCAACAGTTTATGGACTCTTAATTCTCATTCAGTCTTAATAAACGCAACTATTTAAAATTTTCACCATTTTTAATCATAGCATTACTTTTTGGTCTTCGCTTTTCTACAAACAGAAATGGATACCTACATATTGTTTTTTAAATTGAGTTTTACATTGCCTTTCAGATTTCCAATAATTCTTGAAAATATGTCACTTTCAACAGTGCTCAAATATAATATACTAGAAACGTCATAGTACATATTCCGAAAGCCTATGTAAAATTTATGTGAATGGACACAAAAGCTTAAGTTGCCCAAATGTATAATTTTTCTCTTTGTATTTCTGATGCAACTGTCTAGAAACTTTAAGTTAAATTTAATCCAGTACTAGTGACAAAACTGTCTTCAATGGTACCTATGCTAAAATAGGCTTGATATGTGACAAAGTAGGGTAAACGCTGGAAGAATTAGGGTATTGCAAAGATATCCAAGGTTTTCCTGTTTTAAATAGTAGTTATTTAGAGTCAGCGAAGAAAAAATACTTAAAACTTTCATAGCAAGCACCAGTATGAAAAATTACATAGTTGTGAAACTAAAAAGAAAGGTATCCCGAGGTAAATTTAAAGTAACCAAACTTTAAATTTACCTCGGGATACCTTTCTTTTAAAGGTGAAATAAGTGTGGACGTATTTTATCCAAGAGTCAAGATTATTCAGACTGATGTTACTTTATTTCTGACCCTGAAAAGTTTAAATTAAAAATAATGTTATAAGTACTTTAAACCTCGGACTATTTATCACTACATTGCAACTTCTGATTTGTAACTCAAATATATATGTATGTTGAAGAATATTTGGTGAAAGTTATTTTAAAAGGTTATAAAGACACACATATTATTTTAAAACCTGGGAAAATAGAAAGAAATTACTCAGCTTAGCATGACAACTTGCCAGTCTTAGTCTAAGTTACTTAACTTTGTGCACGCTCGCAATTCTTATATTTTGGGGCACATAACACCAACACGCTTATCTTTCAGGTTTAGTCATCTACTCCAAAGTCCGATGACCAATTCCTTATTTAAAAACCAATGGCACTTAAAATTTCCTGTAGGTGAAATTAGGTTGGAATGACCATGATCAGAGCAACGCACGACGTCACGAGACCAAAGACTATCTCCAGAAGTAAATGTTAATGATACTCATTAAAACCCTATTACATTAAGCAAATTTACAGTTGTGACGTCGTGCCTCCGCGCTTGCGAGCCCCACTACGATGACGCACTGGAGTGGGGACCCTCACCCGCTTGCCGACGATATATATACCAGCGACACACGTGGTTGGCCTTCTTTTTCTTCTGCTGGGACACGTCAAAGCTGAGTATCCATCCGTGGACCTGTGGAGTGTCAACTTACGACCTACGCCCTGGATAATTATCTAGCCGGTTAACCTCAAGTGTCAGTTCTTTTATGTAATCAAAACCATTGTGAATCTGGAATATAACGCGAGTTTAATCTGTCCTGGTGATATTTTTTTATTTATTTCCCGTAAGACAACCTAAGCATCTCTTTTTATTGCTCGGCGAGTGATCGATCCCGGCTATCCCGTGAAAATCGATCACTCGTGCGACATTGGCGCCCAATAGAATTTTTAAATATATTTTTAAAAAAAAAAGTAAGTTGGCACTTTACAGGTGAGTGAAATAATTTCTTTTTCTCTTGTATATTTTTCTCCTGTGTGTGCATATATTCTGGTGTGGTGAACTGCGTACAGGTACAATTTCTATCTATTTTGGTTGGCCATAAGCAATTTAACTATGTAAATAACATAACGGTGATTTAATTAACGTCGGTCTAAAATCACGTTCCACTGCGGGCAGCGTGTCGAGCCGCCAACCGGTTCTAACCGCTTTGCCGTTGAACTACGTGCCTCGTGTTCGCGAAAAAAATATTGTGATTCAACCTTTGAGTGACCTTTAAGAAATTTTTCTTAATCCTTTACCAATCATCACACCATTGTATAATTTAGTGTATTTCAGCTTTTTTTAGCACGGTATTCGATTTTCTGGCGATATTTAATTTTTTTTCTAGTACCGGCGTAAATACTTAGATTTTCTATTATTGTTTTGTAATAATGGCTTACATTATAAATTTCTCATTATTAACTAAAGCGGAATTAGAATATGAGACCACAATACACGGCGTTTCAAAGCCTGACGATCCCCGCAAACAAATCGCTAAACTTTCAGTTAAAATTCCCTCGGAGGATATATTATCTTCACCCTTCCCACCAGAGGAGGATGTGGCTGAAGTGGAAAAGTCGTTATTAAGATCAAATAGACACTTATCTATGTTGGAAGCAAACTATACCTCCGAGCTTCAACAGAAGGTCGAAACCGTGCTTCACCATTGTTTTCATCGACTGAATAGGGTGGATACCGGCAGTCTTGATATTAAAAAAATTGAGTCTGTGTGGAATAAATTTAATGACTTATATGCGAAATTACAATTAATCACGCGTCGTAGTTCGCGGTCGGATTGCTCAGTGGCAGAGGGAAACACTTCCTATAATTACGACCGTAAGCTTTTCTCGGAATTAGGTAAATTCAAATTTAACGGTAAATCATGTGTAAGATCTTTTATTCAAATTCAAAATTCAAATTCAAATTATCTTTATTGCTCAAATTGTGGTATTACAAAGATCTTAAAAACTAAAAAGTACAGCACAATTTACCTTACTAGGTATGCAATAGTTGGTTTTATAGGAACATTTCCAAACACATATTTACAATTTACATTTCAAATATTCTTCTACAGAGTAAAAACATTTACTGCATAATAATTTGTGTAGTTGTTTCTTAAATTTATATAATGGCAAGTCCTTTAAATCCATGGGCAAGTGGTTGAATATGCGTACAGACATTGCATAACTGTTACGGCTACATAATTCCGTTTTTAATGGTGGAAGGACAAGTCTATTAGGATATCTAGTATTAAATTTACATGTATTCTTTAACATGGTGTATAAATTAGAATTACATTTGACAAAAACACAAATCTCAAATATGTATAGACATGGTACTGTTAATAAAGTCAGTTTTATAAATGAAGGCTTACAACTAACCCATGGCGCTATACTACATAAAGATCTGACGCATTGTTTTTGAGCAATAAATGCTCTGTTCATGTGTATTGAGTTACCCCAAACTACAATTCCATATCGGAGATTTGAAACCACATACCCGTGATAAGCCTTTAAAGCAGTATCCCTATTTGCAATTTGAATTAAACGCCATAGTGCATAAGCAAATCTGTTAATTTTTTTACAAATCTTCTCAATGTGGGCTTTCCAATTACATTTTTCATCTATGGTCAAACCAAGGAAAGTAATATCAGAAGCTTCTGTTAGAGGTTGGTCATTGTACTGTATATTTAATCTACTTTTATTTCCTCCTCTGTTAGTAAATTGAACATAATTAGTTTTATTTAAATTTACATTAAGGTTATTACGGTTTAGCCATTCAATTACATCTCGGACTGTTTTATTAACGATTTCATTATAGTTAATATTCGGATTAGTATTTGCTACAACAACTGATATATCATCCGCATAAAGTATACAGTTATGTTCTGTTGTCTGCGGTAAATCGTTAATATATAGAAGAAAAAGAAGAGGACCAAGGATACTGCCCTGAGGGACACCAACTCTATTATATTTCAAACATGATTTCGTGAGTATTTCATGTTTGTTTGAATCGAAGTTTGAAATTTCTACGAACTGGGTTCTGTCTTCCAGATAACTTCTTAACCAAACATTTGATAGACCTCGTATGCCATATAACTCGCATTTTAACAACAATAGTTCATGATCCACAAAATCAAAGGCTTTGCTCATGTCAAAAAATATGCCAGTAACTTGTCTTTTTGAGTTTAAGTTATTTATGATGTCATTTATGAGCTTAAATGCAGCCAGCGTGGTAGACTTACCTTTTAAAAAACCGTGCTGTTCTGGACATAAAACTTTAAATCTATCCAAAAAAGAGACTATTCTTTTGTACATAATTTTTTCATATAATTTAGCTATTGTAGGAATTAGAGCAATAGGGCGATAGTTATTAGTGATATTTCTGTCTCCTTTTTTATACAATGGTTGTATTACAGTGGTTTTCAATTTTTCCGGAAATTTGCCTTCTGTCAGCGATAAATTAATTAAGTGAGCTAGTACTGGCGCAACTAATTGCCCGCAATCTTTTAACAATTTTGTAGGAAATCGATCGTATCCTACTGATGTTGTATTTTTTAATAAATTAATGCATTTTGTAATCTCTTCTGTATCAGTGGGTACCAAATATAGACTGTTTTCGTTCCTTGTAATATTAATTTTATTTTCGCACAAGTGAAATTGAGATTTGCAATTGATAGGAGAATTATTCGATATGTTTATAAAGAAATCATTGAAAATATTTGAGATTATTATTGGGTCAGTGAATTTTTGGTTATTATGTATAATTTGGGTTATATTTCTTGTGTTGTGGTTTTGTTTTAGGTAACTATTTATAATTTTCCATGAGGCCTTGCAAACATTTGATGCTTTCATTATATATGATTCATTACATAATCGTTGGGCAGTTGAAATACATTTTTTAAATAATTTATTGTAATTATTGTAGGTGATTTTATTTTTAATATTATTATGGCTATAACTATTAAATCTTAAAAGCCGTTTGTTTTTGGATGATATTTTAATTCCTTTTGTAATCCATTGGGTATTCTTAACCTGCCGGCAAACTTTTTTATAGTAAACTGGAAAACATAAATTAAAAAACAGTATCAGATTGTCATGAAAATGATTGAAACCTGTATTTGAATCAGATGCCAGAGTAACATCAGACCATGAAAGTGCTGACAGACAGTTTTTGAATTTTCTTATATTATCATTGCTAAAATCTCTTCTCATACAATAAACATGAGATGATGGTATATCTTTATTTTCTATTGGAAAAGTAAGAAGTTGACCAGTGTTATGGTCTGAAAGATATAGAGGTAGTATTTTTCCTCCAGCAAACGCTATATTACTCAATATTTGATCGATACAGCTATTAAGTCTGGTGGGTTCGTTAATATGAAAGATAAAGTTGTAATTTTGGACAATTCTTTTGAGTTCAATTCGTGATTTAGAGTCCTTCAATAAATCTATATTAAAATCTCCAGTAATGATGACCTTTTTATTTATTTTATGCCTTAATTTGGTCATTAATTTCTCCAGTTTTTTTAGAAATAAGTGTACGTTAGAATTGGGTATACGATAGAGACACACTATTATGCAGTTGTATTGAGGAATATCTATACCGCAGGCTTCAAACACAAACTCGGTAGTAAGATCTTGTAGGCATGCCAGTTTATTTGATTCAATATGGCATCTACACATAATGCAAACTCCTCCACGTCTTTGTTTTGATCTAGAAAACGAGTTGGCCAGATAAAAATCGTTCAATTTAATATTGTTTTCATCTCCTAACTTTAAAAACGTTTCACTAAAACAAAGCACATCAATGTAGTAACCATTATTAGCTATATCATTTAGAGTGATTTGTAGAATATCCCTTTTATTTAAAATGCCTGAAATATTTTGATGAAGTATAGAAAATGTATTTGATTTATTATTATTAACGAAAAAGTAGTTTGAAAGTTTTGTCTCTTACGTTATTGCGTTCATTTTGACTGTAATTGATAGTATTTGATTGCTTACTAGGGATTGAATTATAAATTTTTGGGAAGTACTTATATAAGGTTTGTTGTTTAAGTTTTTTGTCATTTTTTGATTCAGCACTTTGGGCTGTATAACTCATGATAGGTGAACCCGTTTTATGTGCATTAAAGCTTAAATACTTAATTTTGTAATCAATACAATCAATCATATAATTCAGACGCTTACAGGTGTCGAAACGACCGGTAATCACAAAATGACAGTTGGGTATGTTCTGACATATTAATTGAATCTCATTATTTAATTTGTATTCGTTCATAAACTTATTCCTTACAACATTTAACACAAGAACAGTGCAGGTAGTCAGTTTTTTTAACGTGCCTACCAATTCCAATATCACGTTCAAAGGGTTCACATCATTTTCCCCTACACATAATATAACCTTGTCGCCAGAGTTGACTTGAGTATGCTGAATATCCTTTAAGATTTGTTCTGAGGATGCGAGTGGCTTAGTAAATCCTATAATATTGTAATTCTCGTACCTAGTGTTTCTTCTAGAGCGCAACAGTTTGGAGGCTAGCCCGACACATTGTTGTGAACCATAGATAAATATTCTTCTTTGAGGTGGTTCATTTGTTTTAGAAGTATCATTAGTATTATTAACCACCATATCAGATTTTTTTGTTCCTGTTAAAGTATCCCCGTCTGGAATACTAATAAGCTTCTGGGTACTCTGCACACCAGGTTCCAGCAGAAGACAGCTACTATTTATGTCATCGGTAGGCTTAGGAAAAACAGATGGTGATAACCGATTCATAGCACGACGTCTATCCTTTTTAGTAGATCTAGTTGGAGTGGGATTAATGTAGCATATAGTTTTAAGTTGAGAAATTGTCTTATCTCTTTCCATGATTTGATCTTTCAAGCATCGATTTTCCATTATTATATTTTCTATTTCTGTATGAGCACTCTCCAGTTGCTTTTTTAAGTTTAATATCTCCTCTTTCTGTTCTTCTATTTCATTATTGTAATTAGTTGACAAATCGGGCAGGCTATGCGCCCGTAAATCATAACTTGATGATGATATGAAGGAGACGTCCATATTTTCAATAGATTTTGGAGCTTTATCCCGAAATGTTATATTTTCATAATCCATTTCTTATCTTATTTATAATTAAGAAATTTTTTGTAAGACTGGTAAGATCAACAATGATGGGAATTCAAGTTTCTTATGTGGCAACACTGTATTGTAGGTTGCAACACTAATTAACATATGGCAACACGACGAAGTTCGATTCATTCATTCATTAGTAGATTTGGTCGTGTCCCATCTCTAGTAGAAAATGTATTGTCTATGACTTTGTTTTGCGACAAATGTCAAAATTTGAAATCTTTCAGCCGTTCAATGATATTTATTATTTAGTTGATATTTATTACGTTTTTACACTTTGTTTCTCACATTAACCACGATGTGCACACATATAATAACAAACATCCGTTCAAACACTTTTTTAGACGTCACTGAACGATGATATGCGCTGATCGAAAATTGTAGTTTATTTGTCTTTCTTAGCAGAAGGCCTTGGTATTTTTTGTTGCTAACATTTATTGGCAATATTTGTTCACTTTTACACTTATTTAACCACTTTTTGATCTTGAGAAATCAAAATAACTAATTTCGAGGATTTTAAAATACGCGGACTATGTTTACATTGACGATTGACAGATGTCATCGTTATTGAAAAAATTGATGAATTTATGTCCTGTAGATCTATTCCACATGACAAGATGTTGTCTTTCGCTTTTGAAATATTTTCGGGTGACGCATTAGTTTGGTATCGTTCTGTTAAAAATAATGTAAAGACTTGGTTAGAACTTTGCGAACTTTTAAAACGAGATTTTAGTCCGCATAACTACGATTACCGACTTATGACGGAGATTCGTCAGCGCTCACAAGGCGAGAACGAATCAATAACTATTTACGTGGCAAAAATGCACGGTCTGTTTTCACGACTTAGTTCTCCTATCGCTGATTCGGAGAAGCTAGAAATTTTACTAAATAATATTAGACCTTGTTACACTAATTGTCTGCTCACTGCAAAGGTTGTTGACGTTGATAGTCTGGTCGAAGTTTGTCGTCTTTTCGAAAATTACCAAAGTCGCAGTAAGCAATTTTCTGAACCTCCTAAAGTTTCAAAGAATACTGTAGCACCCGATCTAGCGTATAATTATCCGTTTTCTAATTTTTCTTCAAACAAAAATGTTTACAATCATAATAACTTCAATAAATATAACTCTGTCGCCGATACATCGAGATACAAGTCTGTACCACAAGTCAACGCCGTATCGAGTACTTCTAATATAAATAAAACTTTTTGCGTGCGTTGTAGATGCAATTCGCACTCATTACGTAATTGCCGTCAGCCACACTACCTAATCTGTTTTAAGTGCGGCACAAAGGGTTTCAAGGTGTCAGACTGCCCCAATTGTAAATCTAAGTCGACCCCTACAGTTTCAAAAAACTAGTTAATAAGGATTGTGGAAAATCAAATTATACAACTAATTGTAATAAAACAGAGTGGAATAATTGGTTGGACTTTTTAAAAAAATTCTTTAATAGCTATCATATTTCCTCAATCCGTAATTCTAAAGTAGAATATTTACCTTACGTTACTCTAAAATTAAACGGAATACCTACCACAGGTCTTTTAGATTCTGGATCTTGCGTTACAATTTTAGGTAATAATTTGCATAACTTATTTTTGAAAGACAATGTTTTGGATAAATCGAAACCTTTAAGGTTAATAACAGCAGGCGGCGAACGATTTGAGTCTTTGGGATCGGTATTTCTACCCTTCGAGTTTCAGGATAAATTGATTAACTTAGAAGTTCATGTTGTACCTGGGATTCAAAATTCCCTTATCCTTGGCATGGATTTTTGGCGAAGCTTTGGCCTATTTCCTAACAAATTGGAGTCTGTTTTGATTGTGAACAAGTCTGACGCTCAAGTAATGGAGTTGCAGGCAGTTCCCCCTACACATCTTGTTTCTTATGATCATCTTACAGTCGACCAGAGAGCTACCGCTGACAACATTATTTCTAAATTTACCGATATTTCATACGAGAAGCGGGGTCTCGGTTGCACAAATATTATTTCTCATTCAATTGATACAGGTGATTGTCCCCCTATTCGGCAAAGATTTTATCGCATGTCTCCCGATAAACAAAGAATATTAATAAAGCATCTTGACGACATGCTCTCAGAGGATGTTGTTGAACGATCCGAAAGCCCGTGGTCAAATCCGGTCATTTTGACACCAAAGAAGAATGGTGAACTGCGTTTCTGTTTGGACAGTCGAAAATTAAATTCCGTTACAAAAAAAGATGCTTATAGCTTGCCTTATATTTCGGAAATTTTAGATAATCTGAGAGATGCTAAATACTTGTCTAGTTTAGACCTGTCTAAATCTTTTTGGCAAACATTAATTAAAGAAGAGGACCGTTGCAAAACAGCCTTTTATATTCCCACGCGTGGCACATTTCAATTCAAAAGAATGCCTTTCGGTCTTACGAATGCGCCAGCTACTCAACAACGATTAGTTGATATTTTATTTTATGGCCCAGAATTTGAAAATAAGGTTTTCTGTTTTATCGATGACATAATCTGTATCACGTCCAGCTTCAGCGAGCATATTACTCTTTTATTACGCATTCTTGATAAACTAAAAAGCGCTAATTTAACAATTAATCTCGAAAAATGACAATTTTTTAGAGATAAACTAAAATATTTAGGCTATGTTGTCGACTCTAGTGGATTGCATCCCGATCCGGATAAAGTTAATTCAATGAAAAATTATCCCACTCCTTCTAATAGAAAAGAAGTACGTCGATTTTTAGGCGCAGCCTCGTGGTACAGGCGTTTTATACCGAATTTTAGCTCTATTGCTGCACCCTTAAATAAGTTAACATCTCAAAGTAAAAACGCACCTCCATTCTGCTGGACGACAGAGGCTAATGAGGCGTTTAATAACCTAAAGAATTGTTTGATTTCCTCCTCGGTGTTGGCTTGTCCTGACTACTCGCAACCGTTTGAAACACACTCAGATACTAGCGATTTTGGTCTTGGCGCGATCCTCTGTCAAAGGTTAAATGGTGAGGAAAGAGTCATAGCGTACTATAGCAAATCACTCAGTAAGCAAGAAAAAAATTACAGTGCCACAGAGCGAGAGGCCCTGGCTGTTCTATCTGCTATAGAACACTGGCGTTGTTATGTTGAAAATGGTAAAAAGTTTATTGTTTACACTGATCACGCTGCTTTGAAATGGTTCTTGACCTTAAATAACCCTACTGGCCGGTTAGCCAGATGGGGAGTTCGCTTATCTTCCTATAATTTCGAAATACGTCATCGTCGGGGTTCCGATAACGTTTTACCTGATTTTCTGTCTCGCTCTTTACCCGTTTCTGCTATTGCTAATGATATAAATATAGATATTAATTCTAATCAGAATTTACCAGTTTCTACTAATGATCCTTGGTATTTAAATATCTATAAAGGCTGTTTAAGTTCTCCGACTTCCTTTGTTAACTATCAAGTAATAAACAATAAATTGTATTGTTTTAAAAAAACATTAAACCCTCTCACTAGAGAATTTCAATGGAAAGAGGTTATTCCGTCTGACCAAAGAATTGACATTCTAAGGGAGAATCATTCTTCGCCCACTGCTGGACATCTGGGTATCTTTAAGACATACAAACGTCTTGCACTTAATTACTTTTGGCCTGGTATGTACTCCGATGTTGTCAAGTTCGTCAGTTCATGTGAACCTTGTATCACCCATAAACACCAAAACCACCCAAATTTAGGTCTAATGGGAAAACCCAAATCATGTCAAAAGCCCTTTCAGACGATTAGTATTGATTTGATTGGTCCATTGCCCCCCAGCAGAAAACAAAACACTTTTATATTTGTGGTCAGTTGTTGTTTCTCTAAATATTGTTTGCTTTTCCCCATTAAACGGGCAACTGCAGAAGTGATAACAAAAATTCTCGAGGAAAATGTATTTTTGGTGCATGGAATTCCATCTACTATTGTTTTGGATAACGGTAAACCATTTATTAGCGCAACCTTTAAAAGTATGTTGTCAAAATATAAAATTCCAAATTTGCATTTTACACCGTTGTATACTCCCCACGTTAACTCAGTTGAACGTTACAACAAAACCATTATTACAGCTATTTCAACTTTCATAGAATCTGATCATCGAATCTGGGACACCTTAATCACTAAGGTTCAGTTCGCCCTTAACTGCGCAGTTAGTGAGGTTACTGGTTATTCTCCTAATTTCCTTGTTTTTGGTAGGGAGGTCATAACATGTGGTTCTCAGTATATTGACAAGGAATTTAATTCCAATATGGTGCTCGAACCACGGGACGGCTATGCCGAAACTTTAGGCTGCTTATCCTCTATTTTCGAGAAGGTACATTCAGCTCTGTTGTCGGCCCACCAACGAAATTGTTCATCTTATAATCTTCGCCGTAAACCGGCAGAATTCAATGTCGGTGATATAGTTTGGCGCAGAACGTTTCTACTTAGTGACAAGGATAAATACTTTAGCAAGAAATTGGCGCCTAAATTTATTAAATGTAAGATTGCCTCAAAAAAGTCACCCCTAGTATACAAGCTTAACGACATGGCCGGTAAACCTTTAGGAGAATGGCACATCAAAGATTTAAAGTTGATTAATTACAAAGAATAATAAAAGCATAAAAACAACAATGTAAGACGCATATCTATACTAAGTTATAATTACCTACATAATCATTTGCGAAGGCCAACAATGGTTCTTATGTTTTCGAATCGAAGCCCACAAGATAATGTATTGTGTTGTGTTAATGATTTATGTAAACATGCTAACATAAAATGAATAAATGTTTCAGTTATAAATGGTAATAAAGTTTATTACATGTAATATTGTTACAAAGATTCTGTTGTTTATCTAACTATCAGTTATGGCTCAGTGGTTAAAAAGTCGTTGTAGGATCGGTCTGGTGTTCGATTCTCGCATGTGTATTTTCTATAAATGCATATTGATTGGCGTGTTGTTTTTCGCTGTGCCTTGTTCTGAAGTTCTGTTGTTATTCTTAATTCTGTATAAATTCCATAATCAATTGTTATTATAGGTACTTTATAAACATTCAGAGTAATTAACCGTGCGTCGCGAGCTCGGAATAGTCGAATAGTACCTACCATTTAGATCGTACCTACCTAGTTGTCGTTATGACGCACGCGCGTTCACTCAGCGACGCGCCGATAAATAAATGCCTAACTAATGATTCACCATTGTTTACATTCAAAAGGTGTTTACTGGTCGTGTTGTAGTATTAATTAGAGCAAAATATTTATTAAATTCTTTCCTTTGACATTGAGCGGTCCGGTCGTGTCTGAGGCTTATATTACTTTTGTTCATCGTTACGAAAAATCTGTTGTTACACCTAACTATATTCAAAAAGTTTACTTATCTAGTGGCAAAGGCCGAACCCAAGATTTTTAAGTCGTAGGGCTAGATCAAGTTCTTATATCTACAAACCATTATTACCTAATAATTACCCTAAGCGCTTCTCCATAGATTGTTATCTTTGCTATTGGGCCATTACACTGGCCTTGGCATTTACATGTAGGTATGTGTGATGAATTATGAATGATAAATGTTTATGTTCAAGTTCAGACTGCCGTTGTACGCGTGAAGAATGCAAGCGTGGGTCATTATTATTTAGGTATACTAATAAGCGTATAGGGTTGTCACTTGTTCAAGGTACTCATGCCCCTGTTTTCTCTAATTCCAGGGAGTATCTTCAGGCGCCCGTTGGGCTAGGGAATTTTCCTTAGGGAAAATCCCGGCCTAACGGGGGGGGTGTGTGACGTCGTGCCTCCGCGCTTGCGAGCCCCACTACGATGACGCACTGGAGTGGGGACCCTCACCCGCTTGCCGACGATATATATACCAGCGACACACGTGGTTGGCCTTCTTTTTCTTCTGCTGGGACACGTCAAAGCTGAGTATCCATCCGTGGACCTGTGGAGTGTCAACTTACGACCTACGCCCTGGATAATTATCTAGCCGGTTAACCTCAAGTGTCAGTTCTTTTATGTAATCAAAACCATTGTGAATCTGGAATATAACGCGAGTTTAATATGTCCTGGTGATATTTTTTTATTTATTTCCCGTAAGACAACCTAAGCATCTCTTTTTATTGCTCGGCGAGTGATCGATCCCGGCTATCCCGTGAAAATCGATCACTCGTGCGACACAGTTCCTTTCCAAAATAAACCATTATAACACTGTCAAGTTAGCAGGTTGTTCTAAAAAGACGAAAATTACAGGCTATCGCGTGGATCTCGCGAATTGCCGCGTTGCATTTTTCATGAGTCCAAGAGTATCGGGCGGTATGAATCGTTGATTTAATTATTGAGATCGCCCCGCACTCAGTGTTTGAAGAACGGTTAGGGATCTTTTGAGTTAATCATGAATATTAGGGGAGCCAATGGAGTTATTTAGGAGAATGCTTGTAAGCATAATGTTAAAGATTATGGAGTCAAGCAAGCGAATGAGGTTTGCTTTGAAAATAATTTAAAAAGGAAACCTCCTAAATAAAGAGAGCACCGTAGAGATTCTGAACACTTTTTATTTTTAATTTAGAAGACTCGACTTCGAATAACTGAGGCCAATGTTTTTTCTAAGTAGAAGACATATTATAGCTTGTTATGAATTTCACTTGACTAAGCTATTGTGTTATGAACATATAACTGGTATCAACATCCTCTCCAAAACACTCTGTCGCTAATCTATGTAACAAATAGCCTACTCAAAGCAGCCGCAATGAACGATGACAAATACTTTAATCTGGTATTTCTAGTGAGTATGCGAAAAATATTGTGTGAAGGTAAAAATACAGTTTTGAACAACGATAATAATATTGTGTTTTGTTTATGCAGAGTAACTCTGGATGTAGGAAGACCTTATTGACAATTTAATGTGTCTATTATATAGCACTAGTGCTGGTTCTAGGATTGCCTAGGCAAAACTTATATTGTATGCAACGGGAGACATGGATTCGTGTGCTGAAGACTAATATTATATAAAATTTAAGGCAAGAGCGACGGCAACTGGGCACATTATTATAAAAGTGTGGAGAGAAAATGTTGTAAAAATACATGGACTTTTGCACTCTTATCACTTGAATATTAACAAACTATTAAAAATTGCAAAATAAAATATATAAAAAATAGCCTCAAGATATTCGGTTTTATTTTTGGTTACTGGACATATATTTTGCCGGAGTGAAATACAAGGAAGTTATACTAACATAATAAATATCACAGTAATATATTTTCAAACTAACGCGATTTCTAACGTGGTCTAGTTGGGATGATTAATAAGACATCCGTGACCAAGCCCTGTATAACCCTGGCGGAAAAGGTGGCGTACGTTTATTTTCAATGAATTACACGACAAAGAATAAATATAGTACGATATAGAAATATCGGAATATTATAAAATAATTGATTTTAAACCGTTTTCCCTTAATTTCCTCTGTACGACCTCAAGGCAATCTTGAACAGGAACATTGGTGAATAGTGACTCAACATCAAAACTCACCATCACCTCGTCTGGTTCCTTTTTCGTGCTCTTGATAATTTCTATAAAGTGGCGAGAGTCCTTCACGAAAGTGTGTGTCTTGCCTATTGGTACTGAGGCGCAATGGATACAGGAAGAAGATACTCCGTCTGAAGAGGAAAGATCGTAGACCTGAAGTAAGCAGAGTGCCGGCGTACATGCCATATCTAAAGGGAGTGACGGACAAGGTTGGAACAGAACTCAAGAAATACTCCATCAAGAGTGTATACAGTCCGCTCTCTAAGATTGCACACAATCTGCGTACCCCAAAGGATGTCATTCCTCTCCAAACACCTGGCGTCTACAAAGTCGATTGCAGCTGTGGTAGTTCATATATCAGGCAGACTAAGCGTACAATCGCTGAAAGAGTAAAGGAACATATCGCAGCTGTAAAAAACCGACAGATTAATAAGTCGGCGATAGCTGAGCATTTGTTGGAGTCTGGACCAAACCACTGGATAGAACTGCATCAACCACAAGTCTTATCCACCGATCGTCACTATTACTCCAGGATAGTACGTGAAGCGGTAGAAATCAAGAAACATAACAATTTCAACCGGGAGGATGGATATAGATTATCGGCTACTTGGAATCCAGTCATCAGCAAGTGTAGACACCGCCGCAGTGATAAATCTCAACAGTGTGTAGACGTCATTAGTGTAGTGTGTCGGAGTACCGACATTGCGAACTTAAATAAAGACCAAGTGAGGGTAGGTGCCGAAACCCGCACTTCCACAAGACGGCGCTGAGCTCTCATCAGTCTCTCCGCGACCACGCTCGGTGCAAGACGAGCGAAACGTCGGAACCAAATATGTATTTATACCTTATATAAGTTAGTTGTACGCGATTAAGACCCGCTAATTTATTTTGTATGATATTATAAAATACGCATTTGAATTGGTATTTTAGTTTTTACCATTCTTATTATTTCTGGTACTTAAAACGTAAATATAATTATTTTCACAATCCTACGATTACACTACCCCTCCAAAAAACAACATCAGATAAACCACAACTCAACATTACGCAGGAAAAACATTCGTATTGTGCTGTTACGCTTTTATTTTTAAACAACCGCCATTAGTAGTCCATCACGATAAAATACGTATATGACGACGAAACGATGACAATAACTTGCTTTTTTTTCAAGTAATGCTTACGAGAATTATGGTGCACTTTTTTCGTTTTCAAAAATGATTTTTTAATGGCACTACGCGTGATGTTATGCTAGTTGAAGGAGGCTTTTGTCAAGGATTCGTGCTTAAGTTTTAGGTAAATTGGAGGGATTATGAGTGAATCTTTTAGTATAGCTTTACATTAAGTATTGTGGGTTAGTAATATATATTTTATAACTTTCCGGGCTTGTAGATTGATATAGTACGGGTGGTGATAAATAAGATTAAGTGTCTCTATTTTAGTTTCAATCGCTTATCGTCAAGGTATTATAATGCTTTAAAGCTTGCTTCAGGGGTTGCTGTATCTACCATATTTACTTGATCGAAGTATAAAATAGCGCTGCTTACACTCATTCACTCATTTAATTAACTATGAATTTAATTTTACAAACAAATATTGTATAACTGAAATTTACCGAGAACCTCAAAGGAACTGTATTTACATAGCATTGTATATCCGTACATTGGATATTCAGTTCAATATTAGCTGACATTAATTGATAGGGAAGTGCTTACTGTAGATATTTCATGCGTCTAAGTCAAGTCAAGTAATTAAGACTGAACTCATTAATAATTTATTTCTGTTTAAATCTTCTTCAGGCTTCAAGTTGTCTCATACGGCATTATTAAGATTAGGTACGTCTGCTTGTTATTTTTGACGTTTGAATATTACATGAGTGTAATCTATGTCATTTTGTAAGATGCGGGGTTGCGTAGATGTCTATTAAAATTACGTTTCCTCGACTCTGTCTTAAATTGCAAATAATGAGAGCAGTTAAGAAGTAACAATACGATATGATGGTATTTTAAAGACTTGTTAGACCATTTTCTTACTAATAATATTTGATCCATGATCCATTATGGAAGCTGTAGAATGTGACAAGGATTCTAAGTTTAAATTCGTTTCTCGGTTTTGTTTTGTATATGCTTTTATAATTTGGTACTTTATCAAGTAAATACTTACGCCAACAGTAGGAATAGTTAATAAAATATGACTTATACTAAATTCTAAATTATGCAGAAAATTATAATAAATGTTTAATTCTAAATAGCTTGGGATTAGCCCACAATGTACTAATGGTTTCAAGACAAGTGGCAAACAATTTTAAAGTTTAAATGTCCTTTTCGTTGCTTAGTAGTCCATAAAAGTCGAAACTATTTGGACGTTCAACTACTTTGAACTATATTTAACATTGTCAGTGGAATAATAATGTTTACCATTTAGAAGCGGAATATGTTCTGTTTTATAAACTCACATCTGTATGCCTGAAAGGATAGGTGTAATATTACCCACATTTTGCCTTATGAATTTTAGGCCCCACGTAATAAGGGGCGAGCCTATTGCCGTTAACGGGCATATTGCCAGACTCTGTGCTACTGCTAAGAATTTGGAAAAAATCATTAACACTTCTGCTCGACCCGGGAATCGAACCCGGGACCTACCGATCAGCGACGCATACTCTATCCACTCGACCACGGAGGCAGCCTAAAATATGTTTATTATATCAGAACCAAAAATCATAATCGTATTCCGTGAATATTTTAAACTTACGCACAGTTCAATAAATAAACTTTAAGGGAATATTTAATTCTTGGCTATCTAAAATAAAATTGTATGTTATGTCCATTATAGTGTAATTATGGTATGACTCTTTTTATTTGTTCCAAAATTTGCGCCCGGGTTACTTGATTGCTGGTAAGGATATAGATCCGTTACATAAATATAAGTGTGTACACAATTATATTAATCTTAAGCGCCAGAAGACAGTTTTTTTATTTTTTATCTATAGTCTCACGCCTGTATCCCCGAAGAGGTTGGCAGAGGTGTAAATATTTTTAGGTCCCACGTAATAGGGGGAGAGCCTATTGCCTATTGCAGAAGACAAAATAGACGAGAAAGAAGCAAAAGATATAACGTTATTACAAAAACCGTATACATTCTAAGACTTATGCTGAATTGTCTATAGGTTTCTACAAAGAAGGCTTATATATAGAACATTCTATAGGGACCCATCGGTAAAAAGATATATTTTTAAGAGCAAATTCAAGACCTTACAATCCCGCATAAACCCATCTTTCCTTGACAAACGAAGTCGTCTACGTTCAAGAACACTTTTTGAATAATTCAAACAGAACCTAAATCGGGCCGAGTCTATAAAATATTTACAAAAAGCATTAAATAACTACTATAACATTTACAAACGTAAAGCCTCTTTCTATATTTTATATAAACCCTTTTCTGTTATGAAATATCACAAAACCCATACATTTATATTTTCAGTCGGCCCAAGAGAAGAGGATTTTCACTCAAATAACTTGGTCTTATACACCACTATTTTTTAATTAGTACAAAAACTTTAAGGACATATTAGCGAAGACATTATTATCATATATGTGACGTAAGAATTTCATAATATCTATAAATAGCAAAGTTATAATCATTTGTTTATTGTAGTAAATCTCACCTAAATCATAGACATATTTTACAATCCATTCACTACTTCATTGATAGTACTTACTTTCTGTCCTACTCTTACGCATTCTTTCGTCGCACTTATAATGTAGGTAGCCTTAGACAATAAAATGAAGCAAAATAATAAGTGTAGGTAGTTACTTTTTAATTTTCTAAATTCTACCCTCTCCTTCACACTTCATCCGGGCTTAGGACCGGCAAAATTTACCGTTTTACAAGTAATTAAATACGGAGGTATGTAATTAGAAAGCAAACACATATCAAAATAAAAGAAGGTATTCTGTAATAAAAGAAAAGAGTAATTTTGGCGTATTTATGAAGTAAGAATCATCTGCTATTTACAAATATTATTTTATCATCACCATGTCAGCCTAGAGACGTCCACTTCTGGAGCTAGGCCTCTCTCAAGGTTCTCCACACAGACTGATTTTGAGCCACCCGCATCAAATTATTATTAACTTAAGTAGGTATTATTCACTAAACTTACAAGTATTTCCATTGTCCTTCGAAATGTCCACCACCATTGTCAATACACAGACGGGAACGTTTTATTAAATTGTTTTTTAACGAGAGAAGCATGCTTCTGTCTTTTCACTTCGTTAAAACGTCCAATATGCGCTGTTTTAATTGTTCGACACTAACCGGCTCACTTTTGTACACTCACAAAATGATGTCCATGGGTACACAGCTGCACTCGCGATTCCTCCACTCAAAAAGTAAGTACGAAGCATAGCTACATACTCCCGTGATGTGAGCTGATAAGCCATCGCGTCGGGCAAACGTAGACAAACAATTAACTGTTGGAGCGAAAAAATGGAAACGCTCAGTTCCGCTACCAATTTAGCACTGTCGCATCGGAGCGCGGCGCGAGCGCAGAGGGATAGGGGGGAATTTATCAATGGAGCAGGTTACCACTCATAGTACGCGGATCGGTCATAGTATTAGTTATGCATTTACCAATTATTACGGATTTTTGTGGACAGCTTTTAGACAGTTTTGGGACTTAGTGTTTTTATTTTTTAACTACATAAATATGATCAGTTAAAGATACTTAGTGCCCCGTAAATTTTTTTGTACTAATTAAAAAATAGTGGTGTATATATAATAATAATATAATAATATTCTAACACATTGACACAACACCATTTAGTCCCAAACTAAACAGAGCTTGTACTATGGGTACTATATAATGGATAAACATACATATATACTTTTTTTTGTAAAAACATACATATTATACATAGAAAGATACTTTAGTTTTCTTTTCACACATTTATGGCTATTGAGTTGTACGTTACAGGCAACAAGGCCATTAACGTCAGTTTATCAAACTATAACTAAATTCAAATTATGGCGCTGACAGCAAGACATTTAATTTACGACTTCGTTAGCTTGCTGGCTGTACAATGAGTTTCCATCGCATTGCAATTAAATCTTATTGCCTTTACCTTCTAATTAAACTCCGCTATTTTAACGTGAACGTCAAAGGTGACGAATTAATAGTGTGATCACCGTCAATAATTTAAAAATAGAATTCGGTTGTCAAAACCTGTAACGAACTTATTTTGATTAGTCGTTGTGTGAGACATTTTCTATATATACATCATTAAGAACAATTTTCAATAATCCAGCTTATATTAAAGACCTTGTAAAATTAGCTCAATAAGAAAGCAACTTTACCCTACTATTTAACTACCACTAAAACAACATTGAGTTAAACATACCCATTTCAATTAAACTTATGAATGGATTAAGTAGTATTATGTATCCTTAGAGGCAATGTATAATCGCTCTTGTATGTGTGTCACATGTACAGAAGAACGCAACCCCTTGGGTTTCCTAATGGATATATTATAACACGCTATCTGTACTATTAATTGATTATAACATTCTCTAGAGTACGACATCAGTGATAAACTTCCCGCAATGATGTAGTTGTATTTGGTATTATGGATGACACAAAGACGTTAAACGAACAAGTAATATATTGTTTACCAGGCCATGCCGAATTGCAAGTTTAAGGTACCAAAACCATTAAGAACTTCGCGGGCGATTAATAATAATGTATTTAATATATTTATTATATTTTTATTCACAGAGTGTGATAGTTATTAGTCTTGCTAATACTTAGTGACGATATGTCAGTTAGACTCTTTTAGGTTTTCAAGACTCCGTCTTGACAAACACAGATGTCAAGAAAAAGTGGTCTAAAGATATCCTTTGGCAACATTTTTTTCGAAAAACAAACATTTGAAAAAGTTTTTGTGAGTTTATTTACCAAAAAACTGGCAGTAGGCCAGTAATTCCTAAACAAAATATAGTATAGTTACCAAAAGCTCAGTGCTAGACGCTATCTGAACTCTTTCTAAGTTCCAATCAAACGTACCCAATACGTAGGCACACTGGAGACCCCCCCGTGGGATCTCCACCTTGTCGTGGTGGGGGGGGCTTAGTAACCGTGGATTTGATTTTCTCCCACGGTGAAGCTAAGCGGGATCCCGGGAGGGGACGCTCCACGTGGGCTTGCGTGAGGCCTGCGTAGGATGCGTCCATAGGTGCGGGTGCGGGGGACAGTTCTGTCTGTCCCTCGCAGTCGGGTGCGGTCGCGGGAGGAGAGGCGTGTCGGTGTTGCGTTGCCGCGCGCCCTATCTCCCGCGACCAAATGGGGGCGCACCATCGTTGCGTCGCGATGGGGCCGCAGAGGAAGAGGAGATGCGGTGTTGCGTTGCCGTCCTCCCTATCCTCTGCGGCCGCTGGGTGTTTTGGCGGCGGAGCCCAACACCTTCATCCGCCGCCAAAGGGGTTTCGTTCGGGGCCCGCCTGACCATCTGGCGGGCCAATACCCGTCGGGGGGTAGCGAGGAATGCTTAGGTGAAACCCTACCCTCCGACACATGGGTACATGAGGAGCACGGGTTGGTTTTTAGTCAGTAAGAGTCTGACAGTCCCCTTCGTCCTTCCCCCCCAGGGCGAAGGGACTCCATGAGGATTTTCCAACCCGACACCAAAAAAAAAAAAAAAGGCACACTGGAGACCTTTTTTCGAGATTACACCGAACGAACTCTAGCATTGTAGCACAAATTGTCTAGGAGGCGGCTCTTACTTGACAAAGTATTCCCGATTCGAATTCATTTATTCAGAGTACACTTCAAATGTTTATTCGTTCACAAGGGAGGCTTTAATACAAGAATTTTTCACATCTTTTAGACAAATTCCAGGACAGTGTCCTTTGTTGTGTGTTCTTTGTAAAGGACAAGATGGTGCGATGTCTCCGCGTTTTGTCCAAAATTAATGATATCACGGTCGGCTCTCATTTAATAAATTGTTTACGCTTACCAATCTAGTCTGGTGGTGGTATTACCTGGAAAATACATGTTTGTTTCAGTAATTATTCATTGTATTAATTAATGTCGTTGTAAATTGCTTATTTTATCAAATGAATTGCACGTAGCAGTGGCAGCATCGCAGTGCTTATGAATTAAATCAACAGAACAATAGTAAAAGATTAACGTGTTGAGCAAAACCCTTAAAAGTTATGCTGAATATGGTATACATTCTAAGCAGTTCAAATAATTTCAGGCCCTGTTTGGTGTGTAGCCCAAGGAAATCATATTGCTACAAACATATATTACCGAAACTTATACATACTTACATAGATACGTTTTATCACAGGATCAGACTAAAAAAATAAACAAATGTTTGTGTATTCACTTCATGTATTCATGTAGGATGTGTGTATTAGGTATAATTTTAACAATAATAACGTCAAGTATTCAAATTATATCCAATTGGCGTGTCTAGTCTATCGTGCATTAATGATTATTATATTGAAATGATTCAATTACTTGAGAGTTAATTGAATTTAATTGTTTGTATTTTGATGATGATGATTTGCATCTTAACTATGTTATTATACAAGTCATTGGTTTAAATTAAACTATATTATTAAAATCTCTTGGGTTTCACCTTGAAGCATAAATAACAGTATGAGTAACAAGTGGTAACATTAAAGGTAAAAATTATGTAAAAATGTTTGTTTATAAGACAAGTTTTTCTGACGCTCCAAGTACAATGTACAATTCAGTTGGTTCCCAACCAATCTACACACCCTTCACCCTGCACTGAGTTTATTTTAAACATCAAAATTATCACAGTTAAAGGATTACTTATTTATAACTTCACATATATCTATTAACTTTATTTGAACCTACATTACCAACTTCATATAAAAACGAAACAAACAAAGGCTTAACTTATTTTTATAATATTTTTGTTATATCTGTGAGCTTACAAAGGATTTTGTTGAAACACAAAGCTAAAGTAGAAGACGTTTTGGGCACCTTCACACATTGTAAGCTTTTGGCTACAAGCTGATGGCTATTGCTGAGTGCTCGCCTATTTTTTTTAACAAATGTCTGAGATTGCGGATAATTGTCAGTGTATCGTGTAACAGAAATGCAGTATGGGAAGATAAACGAACTGCGTTGCGAGTTGAATAATATGTACAATGTTATAAAAGGAGTTAATATCGCACTAGATGATATCGATATTTTTTTGTAAACATACTATATCTATGTTATGATGGTTTCAAAATGCGGGGAACGTTACAGTCAAGAAAGAGACAAGAGACAGAACAACAAGAATAACTGAAAGACATAATGAATAAATATTGTAATTAGATTTTTACAAATATCTTTACATACACGTATGTTAAGTAGGTCTGCCTTCGCATTGTGTCTGTCACACAAGCACATTCGGATCCGACTGAAATATTTCTACCGTGTGGGTAACCAACCCAAAAACAGATGCAGAGCTTAACGGTGAAGGCATCTACTCAAACCCGTACCATCCGAGCATAATATTGTATATATGATGATAATGAGCTTGCTGTAAACCTCAAAAGATGTCAACTTTTTGTTATTAGAATTAGATACAAAACGAAAATGTTCTATATTAAATTTGTAATGTTCATAATTTATATTCAAATTTCACTCAATATTTTATCACTGACAATATGTTTCATGATTTATCGCGATTATCTGGCACCACTCAAGTACTTTTGTTAACCGCTATAAAGAAACTAAATCCCGTAATGGCTTCGTTCCATCTACAATAAAAGTACTTTGTAAATACAGATTGTTAGCTTTTTAAAGAAAATATTTGCGTTAGTCTATTTTATACTAAGGAGCAAAAACAAGTATTATTTGCAAATATTAAATTTTTACTGCAAAATTGTGAAGGCAGTCAGCTACTATACGATTTATATATATTATTATTTATGGCCAACTCATTTTATCAATATAACCACTTACTTCATATTCATTAAATATTATTATAAACTCTAAATTTCAACATGTCTAATAGTTCGCCTATCTCAAACAATTTGTACTTACAACACATTCAAAGATTTACAAAAATCACATGTATTATATTGTCACGACTGTGGCGTTTGAGGATCTTTCGAAGGATTTATCCATTTGCTTGTGTTGTCCTTTTAAAGGATCCCCTTTGCCACTTCCTGTCACATTCGCTCGATAGAACCTTTCCGTTAATCGCTTTTCATTCATCCCTTACGCGTGACCAAATCAGTGAACTTACATTTCTCGATTTTGGCGACACGTCTTTGGGTACAAAGGACAATGAATTTTATTTGAAGTGACATGGATGTTGTGTAGCAATAATGCTGCGATATACCAGGTGGTGGATAGGCAAGGTAGGGAACGATTGACTTTTTATGATGTTTTTATAGCTACCAACTAAATGAGGTGAACTAACTACTTTATTTCAGGCACAGCAATGATTTTCATTTAGAAACGCGCAGCGTGGATGGCGCAGTAAAATTTCTCTACAATTCACAAAATGTATAAGTATATGCTAAATTTCAACAGTCATGCCAATTAATTATTATTACCTATGTATTTGTATAAAGTACGCAACTTTAAACTTGAGTAAGCATTTTTCGATGCATCAGTGATTACTTTTATTGCCTCGGTCTTGGGTTTTATGCTTAGCATCAGAAATTATTGTCTACAAACTAAATCACATCTGCTTTGTGCTCTATTGTGAATTATGTTGACCTTTAAATATAACCTAAGCCTTTTGGGTTGCAAAGTCACACGGTCCATAAAAACCAAATCCACTGAAATTCTAAATAAACGCTGCCTTTAAAACCCAAAATGCTTCGGTTATATTTAAGTTTTGGGTTATAGGTATTTTAAGTTTTTTTTGCCTAAAAGTCTATGAAACGTAAGAGTATGACTAAGAATATGAAAAGTAAGGGGCCTGTTAACACAGTACGAACGGAACACAACGTCAATCTTAGGCATAATTTCGGTTGAGTCAGCTGTGTCCAACGGTTCTCTGCCACTCTGAAAGACCACGTAGCCTGTAGTCAGTATAACAATTTATTTTTATAGACTTTATTTATAGACTCACGCCTGTATCCCCGAAGGGGCAGGCAGAGGTGTAATATTACACCCACATTTCGCCATGAATTTTTAGGTCCCACGTAATAGGGGGCGAGCCTATTGCCTGTACCCAATAACACTTTGCCTGACCCGGAAATCGAACCCGAGACCTCCCAATCCCACGCGCACACTTATGCCGCGAGACCAACCGAATTAACCATTTTGCAAACTTATTGCAGTCTATCTTTTGTAACAAAATACGGGTATAGTCAAAGTACTGAAAGTAATATGTGCACAACTCAGAAAATTTGTTGTTCGATACACGTTCAGTGCTAGCCGAAGTCGTAAAGATCGACGCTCGGGTTTACTGCTTTTCTAGTAGAAAGCGTGTTGGCAGACTACCTAAATGCTAGGGATGCAACACTGTTCTGTTTTATTGGTACAAGCTATATGCAATAGATAGAACCACGAGAACGAACGGGCAATAAACTCATGGCCACCCTTTTTAATCGCCATTATAATGGTGATACATGTTATTACTGTAAGGAGCTGCAACTGTTTCACATTGTTATAAGGTGTATGACACATCAGCGTATAAGCATGATGAAAATGCAAACGTTAATCTATGACGTCATTTTTTTATTTTCTTGTGTTGTTTCCCGCCATTTCGAATTTAAAATATACATTTATGGAGTAATTCTCACCTCGCAGTTTCTGTATTGGATGAAATTGTTAGACAAATTATGTTTTTTATTCATACCTATTTAGCATTTCAAGAGAAAAATGTAATGATCCCATTTGTTTTATTTTTTTGTACGTACAATTTTAGTCCATATCGCACAATATTGAATCTTCAGGTGCAATATTTTGTTGGTACTTCAAAGCTAACTTTTGGCTCAGAGGTACTTTGCAATGGCAAAATGATAACCCACTACTGCAGACCTTGTTCTAGCACCCTTTAAATAGAGCTATTTTCTATAATGGAACAAGTTTAACTTCGGCGCTAATTACTTGACTTAAATTTTCTTTTGAGTGGTATCTAACAAGATGTCGCATCAAAATATAATTTTATGACATTTTTCATCTAAAGGCGAGCATAATAAATCTAGATTATAGGGTAGCGTCGAAAATGGTATTCATCCTTTCCCAGATCTGGGATTCAAAACCTGACTAAATTCACGTTTACGCTCTAGAGCTTGAACATTTCCTGCGTATAAAATGCTGTATCATTACAAGATAGTCAGATCATCCATCTTGTAACGTCGGGGTGGACCACGCTAGTCATGGTTTATCGGTACGTTAACCACGTGATCTAGTGAGGCTTGTGGTGACTAGTCAAACTTAGTTGGGTCAAATGTGTTTACAATAGAGAGTTTCGTTCGTTGAAACAAAGATATTTGAAGTTCCTGAATTTCAGCTCCTATTTGTCAAATTGTATACCTAATCGAAGCTACGGCGCTTAATTATTTGAAAATGAAAGGTAAAATACCTTATATGTGTCACGACGTTTCATCATGGATTATACCAGTCATGGTCACGAGACTACTATGTGTACAAGTCGCGGAAGTTTAAAAGTATTCTTCCAAGCGACGTTTGAGAGTCGACATCGACATTTTCAAGTGCGTAATGCATCCAGGTTATGTTTAGCATATTGGACGAATGTGTATATTCGCGTGGGGATGTGGAATTATGTATAAAAAGTGTCACTACTCAAGGCAGGCCAAGCCCTCCTATTAACTCACAAAACTATCATGACGCAGGTTAGGAAAGGCTATTTCCAGCAGTAGACTTCAATGGGTGTGTGTATTATGATAATGACGAATATGTATCTTGTCCTATTCTAAGAATAAAATAACAATAATTTTCATTCGTTTACCGTTACTGTTATATAAAGACCAATTAAAAGGCTATAAATAGATTTATACGGTTAGTACATTTAAAGATTTTTTGAACAGTAATGCTGCCATAAAATATGTTAATAGGCAGTAAAGGCACGCCGTAATAAAGTGCTCAGAAGCGATAATAATCCTACCTGTTACGTAAAATGTATGATATACTTACGTATAAGTCGTAGCTTGTTTCAGACACGTAGGGTATTAAGAGCTTACTATCTTATTATGATGAGATGATTTAACTCGTACAGCTTGGTACGTAGGTCAGCGTGCATTGGCTGCCATTTTGAATTTTATTTTGATGCATGTGCTATGATGGTGAAGTCATGTCCGTTGTTTGTACGATGCTTAAATTGCAGAAGTCTGGATATATACCTAAAGTTGAGCCAAAAGATAGTTTTACAGTTTTAACTAACGTTGTTGGAGAAACCTGAGTTCGAGCTAGATAGTTGTTGATTTTCTCCTGGCTGCTCGCCTGCTATGTAATTGTTTTTGGGGTGCTTTCTTCTATGCACAACTAAGGATTGACCTGACTGACCTGACTAAAGTAGTACGACAGTATCATTCGGAGTCACTGAAGAATCAAAGTAGACCCAGTATGAGTTTAGATCGACACCTGTTAGGAGGTTAATAACAGTCAATAGGGAGTGACCAAGAGGGTCTTTAGAAATTGTACGGAAACTGTTCCTATTGATTGTCTCAAAAGCACTCCATTAATGTTATACGCCAGTAACATCTATTATCAAAGTATCTGCTTCTTTTAAAAATATTTACCTATATCATAGCGAACATTTCAAACATTACGCTATAATTGACATACCTATTAATAATTTGTGCCTATTCATCGTATTGACGTAGCAGTAGGTACCTTCGCTTTTTACCAAGGAGCAACGACCCGATAAAATATTCGTTGCGGGTTCTGCGACGGTAGTTTTCCTATTAATCAAATCAAATTAGCTTACTTCCATGGGCCTTATCACTTGAATATGTCAACAATTAAATGAGTTGACCTTCAGGGTTAGATAAATAGGGCCTTCAGTGAGTAGGATACCTTGTGGAATACAACCAACATTTATTTGAATTCGCCAAGAAGTTTAAATAAGCCTATGATGTACTTATATGAGATTTAAATATTTGGGTTGATTCCACAAACATAGTTCAATGTTCAAATCATTATAATGAGCAATAAACGAGCCAGATTTTTAACGTAAGCACTCAATTATATCTGAAATGTATTCCTACATGCAAGACATATTGTAGGTAGGTAATACTATAGAATCTCGCCTGCAAAAATTCTACAGCTTTTACTTCCACATTATGTTGCTTATTAAAATGCAATACAGCTATGTATAAATAATCTAATTAAAATTTAAATTAAAATACGGCTGTAAGTGAAGTTTGTTCAATCTTCGACTTTGTAACTAAACCGAAGTCGAACACTTACTATTCTAGCAGTGGAGTACAATCTCGAAGCACGTTCTATAATAATGATAAGCCTTTGGTTGTCTGTGAGCTATAAGCTAAGTGATATCAGTCAGCACGTTGTAATACCGGGTTCAAGTTGCTCATTAAGATGTTCCGACAAATGAACATTATGCAGACAGACACATAACACCGGGATAATTATTACAAAGTTTAGTAACACACGTGTTGCGTATTATACATTACGTCTATGACTGGATATTACAGGCAGCCTTGGTACAAGGACTGAACGTTTAGATAAGGATTTTATTATTTAAAAGTGTCTAAAGATTTGATAAATATTTTCAAAATCATCAGCATCAATGATTTATCAATGTATACATATAAAATCGATTGACAGACAACGCACAGCAGGTACTACTGGGCGAAAGAAGCTGAAATTTGGATTATTATGTTCCTTGAGGAGCGTAAGGATTTTCTGAATTTCCCATGGCATCGGCCAGAAATAGTATTATTAAAAAGCATGATTGTGCTACGGGCATTTTCTTGTATTTACGTTAAAATATGAATGAGTGTCCAGCGATAGTAATATTCACAGTTTTTTATGTACCAGTTTTGGTCGCGTTGACTAAAAAAATTAATTTAAAGAATGAAAAACTTAGTTAAATGTTTTCTTGATATGTAAAGTAAGTAAGGATGTTTAATAAATTAATGATAAATTCTAATCGCGGAAAATTTAAAGTAGTTACATTATAAAAAATCCTTTGTTTTATGTCGCGTACGCATCAATAGATACGTATGGATCTAATCGCGTAACTCACATTCTCGCTCTGGGACAAAACTATCCGAACTACTGACTGGCTTTGCATTGAAGTCACTAATTGCAGAATTAACTCGCTCGTCAATAATCGTCACCTGTTAATCAGAATCAGTCATTTATTCACATGAGATGGTATTACAAGTTGTTACATAACAATAAAAAGT
This sequence comes from Euclidia mi, assembly GCA_944739405.2. Taxonomy (NCBI): domain Eukaryota; kingdom Metazoa; phylum Arthropoda; class Insecta; order Lepidoptera; family Erebidae; genus Euclidia; species Euclidia mi. Next base: position 61,857,381 of record OX123190.2, read on the forward strand.
ACAAGACATTTTAGGTATGTGAAAATTTAAATATTTAAATTATACAATTAATACTAAATTATATTTTCTTTTAATAACAAATGGACCACAATAAGCATACATATAATCTTAAATTAATTTATATTTATTTATAATTTAGGTATTCATTAATGGTGTAAAAACAGTTATCAATTAACCATGCCTTTAATTTTCATTTGAATTGGGCTATGGGAAGTTCTCTGAAAACACGTGGTATATGATTATATACTTTTTTGCACATCATGAAACAATTATTTTTATGATATGTGCTTCTACATGCTATTATTTTCAATTTAGTGGGGTCCCTTGATTGGAACCTACATTCTTCCCGCACTCTGGTAAACATGTGTTCATGGGTTCTCACAAACATTCCTATTTCTAGGATGCACATAGATACCAAGATCAAAATACCAAGATCCATGAAAAGTGAATTAACGCGAACATGCAAATTAGATATTTACATACCTTATTTTGCTTGACGTTTCGAGACGGTTGCACGTCCCGTGGTCGAAAGCTGACTGGTGTGGCGATGTCACGTCTCCGAGTGCGAGGTAGAAGATTCTATTTCTACCCCCGGGTCGTTTATATTCGAAGTACCGGCGCAAAACACACTAACCGTATCTGTATATTGAACATTCGCCGACTGCGCGTTAAAGTGGGGTGTTGTTAGCCGAATCACAGGATTCCACGCCGATGACAATTTTAAGCCCTCTTCCCGATTGAAATTTTTATGTTTTCTGATTTCAATCGCTTCACAAACAACTCTTGGGTAAAAGTGGCGTTCCGTGGAGACGACTTGGGGACGATGAAATTCAATCCAGTGATTGGTGCCCGATTGAAGTAAATGTTCCGCAATCGCCGATTTGTTCGTTTGACGGTTCTTTACAGCTGCGATGTGCTCCTTTATACGTTCAGCGATAGTCCGCTTCTTTTGCCCTGCCCGTGCATAAATGCTTCACAATAATATTGATATCTTCAGTTTGTCAGGGATTGTTCCGTTTGTAAAAGACACGTTTATTAAGTGACAAAGTACTGGAGATATGGTTAACGCACATGTTTTTATTATGGACGTGGGAACCTCGTCGTATTCCACAGATTTTTTGTTACTTAACAATTGTTTAGTCTTCAGAATTTCAGTAGGAGTGCAAGGCCGCAAGAATATACTGTAATGATTCCTGTTGGGCTCAGTGTAAGTCTTATTTCTAATGTGTCGATCTACATCATTATTATCAGCAACATTAGTAAAAAAGTCGTTAAAAGTGTTTATAATAGCGACAGGATCATTTATTACATGAATATCACTCTTAAAAAAATCTATCTGTTTCTCATTTTAGCCGAATCCGACCTATGATTTATGACATTCCAAGTAGCTAAACCATTATTTGCAGAGTTTTGTATATATTTAAGATGTTAAGCAAGTGCCTAAAGTGTAAATTTAACAGGACTTTTATGTACAAAACATATCTATTTCGCAAAAAATATATATTCAGACAAAAAAGTATCTAGATTGGATTATTTGTTTAAAATTTTTGTTTTTTTTTTAGATTGGCACAACTGCTTTCCATTTTGGCGCGGAGTTTGAGTTGCACCTCTTATTTATATTAAATACAGTGCTGTTGTTAGTTATATCATATCTAGTGTCTATTGCGAATTTCATAATGGACAAAAACATTGTACAAAGAGTTTTTCTTAAATTTTGCATCGCCAATGGTATTTCGTGATCGGAGTCAATGAAAATGTTACAGAAGACTTACGGTAAATCGACTTTATCAAAAACTCGTGCTTGTGAGTGGTACAAAGCGTTCAAAAGCGGTCGAGATGTGATAGAAGATTTGCCTCGCTCTGGTAGGCCATCAACGTCTGAAAGTGAAGTTAACATTGCAAAAGTGAAGGAAACAGTGACTGAAAAAATCCTTTTTCAACTTTGAGAGAGATAGCCGCCAAACTTTCTGTATCTCACGAGTCGATCCGTACCATTTTAACTAATCATTTCTGTATGAAACATGTTGACGCTCGGCTAGTCCCAAAAGACCTGAATTTTCTCCAAAAACTCAATCGCATGAGAGTCGCTGAGGACATGCTAGAACGAGTCTATTGCGACTCAACATTCATGAAACGCATTGCTACTGGTGACGAGACGTGATTTTATGAGTTTGGCATGCAAACTAGTCAACAAGCTTTGGAGTGGCGCCTTCCAACTGAAACAAAATCGAGAAAACCACGCCAAACTCGTTAAAAAAAACGGTAAATAAGGAATATTATTTGAGCGTTATGCGGCGTTTAAGAAAGTAAATTCGACAAAAAAGACCAGATATGTGGAAAAAAAATTCTTAGATTTTGCACCACGATAATGCATCTTCGCACAAGGCCATCATTGTGAACGAATTTTTGACCAAACATTCAACAAATACCATCGAGCAACCACCATATTCATCAGATATGGCTCCAGCCGATTTCTTTATTTTTCCTTATCTCAAATTACCACTTCGTGCACCCGTTTTAATCGGTAGAAGACATAAAGGAGAATTCGCGGTAAGAACTGAACTCGATTCTGGAAATAGCGTTTAAAACATGTTATGATGACTGGATTATTTGTTGGTGTAAGTGTATCGTTTCTGAAGGAGCATACTTTGAAGGTGATAAAATAAATTTGGATGAATAACAAACAGTTTGTGTATTATTGATCTTTTCCCGGTACTTCCTTGACAGAGTAGTATATAAGTATACCAATTGAGTGAAATTCACTTCATACCTTCAGATTTCTCTGAGCTGACTCAAGATGTGCCAAGACGATGAAAGCAGGTAAATATTTTGTAACAACAAACAAAAAGAGCACGCATTTTTTTCTAATGCACCCTTTGTATTTTTAACTTCTTACCTCGGATATCTAGAACACAACTAGGAATGAACGAAAAAACGTTTTATAACAATGACGGGTTGCCTAAACTTAGCATTTATTAATTTGTTAGTTTAACATAACAACTTTTAAACCAAACTTTCATAAATGCCTATTACTTTATTTATTGAAATAGCACTCCGAAGCTCTAAATAAAATTGGCTTGCCACCCAAAAGTAGATGAAATGCAAGCGAATCAGAACTTCAACATAATCATGTTGTATGACAAACCAATTGGCCAATAAATTAGCTTGTTGAACTGCATCCAATTGCCACCCGCACTTACACATACAAAGGATGCAGCTTAACTAAGCTTCCATCATATCCTGTCTCTTTCTAAGCCCATAATGTGACTCGGTTTTCTCGCTTACTCGTCGGTGTACCAACAGTTACTGCGCGGCAGAACGTTTTGCAGTGATTTAGGATGCAGCGTTTTACACAATTAATCGTGCATGATTGTCTGGCGAGTAATAGCGGGCATTGTTCGCGATTTATATGACTATCTGTTTCCACACAGCTTTATCTGTAGGAATTTTGTGATTACGGTCCTTTTTGTTGAATTTTGTGATTTAAGATGCTGGATTTCTGTGGGATTGTGTATGTTTGTGAATGAATCATTTGCTTATTTCATAAGTAAAATTTTCCAATTCATTTGGTTCATTTGGTTTATGTTACATTACCAACAACCCATGAAAACGAAAAACGTTATTGATGATAGATATTTATCAATAACGTTTTGAACATCCCTTTTATATAGGTATCGGTAATATACTAAAGAGACGTAGGTAACACAATTTTTTTCCTCTTCTATTGAAATACCTCTACTTACCTAGGATAATTAATAATATGTATGTAAAAATAAATTAAATACTCATGTCTACAACAGCGCACAGAGGTTCGATACCAGAGAAGAAACAATTTTAAAGTTTTTTTTTTACTGAAACACAACACCATGCGCGCACCTTCATTTAAGGTAACAGGTGTCATTTCAGCGATGAAACTGAGCCAACTAAAGACAAATGAATTGTGTAAACAGCACCGTAATGCGAAATACGTGATTAATGAAAACGCTCTCGAAAATACCCTCTCCATTTTCGACCATTCTGCATTGTAATTTAATGCTCATTGAAGATGCAATGTTGTTGGTTTTATCACTGTTTAAGAGAATTAAACTATGATATTGCGAACAAAGTTATAAAAATAATAAACGAAAATACAGTGAAGGTTTATATTTATGTATATCAATATCATTAGGAGGTGTAATAAAAATATGTAATACTACACCCATATTTGCCTCGCTCTGGTAGGCCATCAACGTCTGCAAGTGAAGTTAACATTGCAAAAGTGAAGGAAACAGTGACTGAAAAAATCCTTTTTCAACTTTGAGAGAGATAGCCGCCAAACTTTCTGTATCTCACGAGTCGATGCGTACCATTTTAACTAATCATTTCGGTATGAAACATGTTGCCGCTCGGCTAGTCCGGCTGTCCGTGTGGTGACGGATTAAGAATACGGAATGTCAGCACCCCATATAATCCCATGGGTGTGGTACGAGTCGACAGAGAGAGCATATTATTATTGCAGAGAACAGCACTGTAAGAGAAGGAAAACTTGATACAAACCTATACCAACCCGTTTGGCCAGCGTGGTATAGTAGGCCAATTCCTCCTTTCACAGGAGAGGCCTAGTCCAGCAGTGAACTGTTAAAAGGCTGATGATGGTGATGACACCCACATTTCGCCATAACAACTCTCAGTCCTTACTGGTTTTCCATTGAACTGTTACCTACGATGCAAAATTAATTTAATAACAGGACTCCTCTCAAAAAGAAATTCTTCGCTTCATCCTGAGCAGTGCCCTATCATGGTTCTAGTTCGTCAGCTAGAAATTTGTTATTTAAGATTTTTATTGTTGTAAGATAAATTTTAAAAATTCGCATATCTTTTGAATTTTGGTGGAAACTTATCTAATATAGAAATAAAAAAGTACCAAAGTAATATCCTAATCGTAGGTCAATCATAGATCTGTAAGCAGCACGCGTACCTACGGCTAGATTTTTTAAGTGACATAAAAATTAATATTTACTAATATTTTGTGAATGTATCCTTCGATGATCCGTTCATCGGATTGCCTATGAATAAGTTTGATTGCATGACTCCTGTTTTCATTATTACTTGTATTTTTAAATTGATTATATTCGTACGGATATTTTTGAGCTTGGATAAATAAAACATTCAACACATATTTTTATATTTCTACTAACAACCTGTGTCGAATAGGGACGGTGAAAATATTAATTGAAAAGGCCAATTAATACAGTCACTCTGAAACGTCTATTTGTGTTTGTGTGTATACCAAACACGCTTCGCTAACATTCCATCAAATACATAGAAAGCAGCCTTCTGCTTTCTATATATCTCTCTAAGCTCCAAACCAAATGTTAAATCCTTGAGTGCTATCTGTTTAACACCAGGACAATGATGACTCATTATCATCAGAATCAAAAACAGTGCAACCAGAATAATATTTGCACTACGCGAACTCAATAAAACTTTTTAATTACATACATACATAGTCTCACGCTTATATCCCCGAAGGGGTAGGCAGAGGTATACTACTTCATCCACTTTTCAACAGATTTATTTTAGTCCCACGTAATAGGTGGCGAGCCTATTGCCGTACCGGGAACATTACCAGACTCCGTGCTGCGACTGTGAAATTCCTAACGGAAAATCCCAGTAACACTTTGCCCGACCCGGGGATCTAACCCGAGACCCACGCGCACACTTATGCCGCGAGATCAACGAGGCAGTCATCAAGTTTTTAATTACTTTGCAATAAATTATTACAACAATAAAATACTGATCTACTCCTGGCATTTCTATTCCTCTTGCAGATGACATTACCCGCAAACATCACTTGGGATTCTACGACCGTCAAATTCGCGGAAATTACGACTAGCTTAACAAGCCTCAACTAAAATCAGTGCAGACATCAGCCGCCGTCGGCATCGATTCGTTGTGCTCGAAACGACCGCTTAAAAGGCTCGTAAGCGTCAAGGGGCGAGGATGCCATAAAATAATTGGGTGTTTTGGAAGACATTTTTGTTTGCATGACAATGTCAATGCGTTTAATTGGGCTGTAGGTTGGTGTAGTGTGGTTTTATAACATGAATACTTCCCTTCGAGGTCTAATGTATATTACATAACATACATTTTTAGACTATATTCGTTTTTGAATAAGTAATTTTACGCAGGTTGCTCATAGAAAATAAAAACTTCAATGAAGTACTTAACGATTAAATTACAGTCGATCTTGTAGTGCCCGAAAGGATGTAATTATTACTTAATACATAACTTGTTAAATTAAAGTTAAAATGACTCTTCATCATCATCCTAGCGTGGTTGCGGTTGTCCTTGTACCGTCTAACCAGATTTGACGGAATAATAATTAACTGTTTCACAGAGCGGCTTCCCTCTAATCTTCGCACCCTAAAGGTATACGATATTCAATGGCTTTTTTACGTTTGTATATAGTTTGTTTATTTAATATAAAGATTACTATATACAAACTAATATATACAAAATCATCAAATTAACTTGGATGGAGCTTGACTATGATCCACGCTATCAACAATATCAAGAGAGGTGTAATAAACTCATCAGTGTACAATCTACGCAGCCCATATATCAGTTATTCTGCTCCAGTTAGCAATCTATAGTGATAACATGATGACCTCATAATAAGATGAAAGAACCCATTTATGTTTGCACATTGTCCCCCATACAGTAACATACACGTCTGTATATGTACACTCAGCGAAAGGTCTCCAGCTATATATTTTCAGTACGATTATAATACTTATTTCTTACGCCAGAAGAACGGTACAAAGCTCGAAGTTTCTAGCTACACGTGGGGCCGTGTGTAAATAATGATACTTATTAACTTTTATACAGTCTTTAATTTAACTGGCCTCGTTAGTATTTATAGGTCAAATCTTGCAATCTAAATTAGAGCTAGGTGTGATGAGACCCACATTGGCATTGACTTAAACTATATATATGACATTATATTTTGTACTAGCTTTTGCCCGCTGCTTCGCTCGCGTAAATTTCGCTTCGATAAAATGTTTTGTATAAACTATTGCGCCTCTTGGTTAGCAATGCAAATTCTCAAACGAATTTGATGAATATTGTTTTTATTTTCATACAAACTTACAACAACATTTTTAATAATATATAAAAATTTCATAAAAATAAGGACTCCGTTTTGAGCCCCCCCATCCTAAGGGTGAATTTATTAAGGCGAGGATTTCCCAAAATACAGTGTTATCTAGCGTGGCCAAACGCGTTTTATTTGTAAATAACAGAGATTTAAATTCGGAAAAAAATATATGTTATTCTACAGCATTAGATCTTTATATTTCGGCCATTCGAAACACGATTACTGTCATTTGATACGATAGAAAATAATCGCGAATATAGGTCTGTTTAAACAACTTTTCCCGTTTCATTTGAGTTGTATTGGGATTAGAATTTTCAAAAGTATACCAAAAGAAAGGTCATGTAAAAGCGGATGGATCTCGGCAATCACATTATGAATTTTAATATATACAAAAATATAATACCGAAAATACGTAATTTCCTACTGCCGACGCGCTCTCTCCGGCGTCGTTCAGTCCCGAGCGGGATGTAATGGAGACAGGACGTATCGCTAGTTTACAGAGCGCACCGCAGGATTACGAATTATTTTATCGTCAGTTACGAATATCATCATCACTTATTGATAAATATATTACATCTAGGTTTAGTTTGTAAATAGGTATTGTAAATTTTTAGTAAGTAATAATAGTGTATATAAGTAAGAAGTATAGTTTTAAAAATATCGTTTTGATTATTGGACAAGATAACGACTTGATAACAACAGCATAGTTAGGTAACAGTACTTTAGAAAAATATTGATTTGTTGTATATTGTGGATGATTTATAGTATTATTGTTGTATTGGGTACCTACCTAATACAATAATTCACACTTTTTTCTGTGTACGGAAATAAAATGTGAGATGTACCTAAAAGCTATACAAGCGAATTTTATAGGTGGTAGGTACCTAAATAAATACAAATATCCGCAGTTACCTACTTAGTGGTATTTATGGTTACTGTCCCACCCTCGTGGCTAGTAGCGTGATGTTATTTGGTATAACCTTCCTCAACAAATGGGCTAGAGAAGCAAATAAATCTTAGAAATTGACCTGCTAGTTCCTAAGACTAGCGCGATCAAAAACAAAAAAAATGAATTTCCATCTATTCAATAATTCTATTGACTATTTCCACCAATAATATCATTGATTTCCACACTATTACCAAACACGGAACAATGGACACCTAATAATATTATAGTAATTATTTATCACGCCGAGGAAGTATGCACTGGTGTCACAGCTTAGAAAGATAGGTAAGGTGTTCGGTAGGTAAGTATATCAATTTGAGCGACAAATAATAACGAAAACTAGAGTTTATTATTGGTTGGCGGAAAATAAGCGTTGTGGGTGTAGGAGTATCATTTCGTACGTATGTATGTATGTAAAATTTTAACTTTTTTCACTACTACTTGCCGATGGCAGCGCCTAAAGGAGATCACCCAAATAGGGCTAATTTTTATTTTGCCGGCCAATCAATAAATTGTGTTATTTTAATAGAACACACTGTTGTAAACATTTTAACTATTACACCAAACTTCTAAGTCAATAGGCTTGTGTCCACTAAGAATAAATCGGTTTGATTGTAGTATCTATAGATCCATTATGATTTAAGATGTCAATAAAGTTTATTATTTATTATAAAAAGGATAAAGATTAATGTAATTTTTAGGATTCTAAAACTAAAAAATAATGTTTTTACTTATTCTTGTGACAGTGAACACCAATCAGAGAGCATTACGTCAAACAGTACGTCCACCATTCATGTTGTTGACGTTTTAGTAGTAAATACAACTAAAAAGTAAAAGTTTCAAACTGTCAAATCGAATATAACAAAATAAAAGTGGGTGCATCAGACCAGACTTCATTCACGGATTGTTTTGTTTTGTACTTTGTGATATCACTCAACCGCTATGATGGTTTACAGCGTTTTCGTGTCAAATTCAAAAAGTTTTTTAAAAAGCCGTAATTAGTTATATTGCTGATTGTATTTTGAAGAAAAATCAGGTATTTCAGTTTAACATCTAATAAAGGAACGAATCAATCGCTAATTACATTTTAGGATACAAGCGTATTCTCTGAGACAATATTTAGGTTTGAATGTATGTCTCAAAGTACCGTAGAGCAGTTTTGTTTTGACAAAAGTGTTAAATCAAAGAGGTGTAACGGTAGTCAACTATACGTTTTCAGCCTAACGTGAAATACGTGAGCCTTAAAATGCAGTGGACTCATTAAAAAAGTAAAAAACATATTTTTAAATACTCCTGACCAAATATAAAAATATCGTCTAAACCTTTAGTAGGAATGTCTATGACCGGTCAGGTACAGATGTCTTGCATGATGTACAGGCATGGCACCATGTGATTGAAGAGATGTTGCGTCGCGACGTTCTCACTTTCCAATGTTTCGGCCGGTTCTTGTAGAGAAAAGGCCAGTCGGAAACACCTGGATATCACTATAGTGACAGCAGCCGCAACCCTGTCCAAGAAACGGCGCTACAAATGTTGGCGGAATGCCCCGCTTATGCATCCCAGCGCCGTGAAAATCACCATCTTAAGTCTTTTCCGACCATTTTAGTGTAGACCTCTACAACAAATTCCTTTCCGTTCTGTTTTGGGCAGTCTTCAACCAATTACTGCCTGCTATCTTTATGATGTCTTCTTTCCATCTCATTTGCCGTTCCAGCTAGTCATTTACAATCCCATGGTTGCCATTTTAATATTTGCTTGCACCATGTTTCGGGATTTCTGGCTACATGTCCGGCCGCTACTCTTTTGGCAACATCTGGTACTAGACTTTCTTTTCGGAGCTATTTATTCTTCTTTCTGTCTCTGAGTGTCACTTCTGCCAGTTTTCTCTCCATTGTTCTTTGAACAACTTCAAGTTTCTGTAGCGCTGCCTCTGTAGTAACCCAAGTTTCGGCTCCGTAGGTGAGCACTGGCAGGACGCACTGGTTGAATATTCTTGCTTTTTGTTGCTTCGTAAAAGCAAATGCCAGTTTACCGAAAGCAGCCCAACCCAAATGGATACGTGTATCAATCCTCTTCACTTGGTTTGCTTTGCCCATCTTTATTTCTTGCCCTAGGTATAATATACTATTTATTGAAGAATTCTAATCGGGTACATCCTACTGCAATTGTTATTCCGCTGGAGTTTTCACTGGTCATGTTTCGAATTGGCCGTAAACTGATCGCGGCAATTGTTACATAGACTACAGGCCCATGTCCAAAATGGATGGGTCATATGAACCACCAGGTGACGTATATAGGACGATATAAGACCATCAAATAATAAGATTCAGCACTATGCCGTCACTTGTAAGCTGTCCAACTGAGTGCTGGTGAGAATTTGATTTTCTGACAATTTCCAAAAAATTACCGACTTTGTAGCGCACCATTTTTTTACGGCACTGCGCGCTTTCTTATTATTTATCATGGATCTATCGAAGGTCATAATGCTGTACAAAAATATATGACCGAAATGCGTACTCACTCTACCTGCACTTTTGAATTCTCATCAGTACTCAGTTGGACAGCTTACAAGTGACGGCATAGTGCTGAATCTTATTATTTTATGCTCTTATATCGTCCTATATACGTCACCTGGTGGTTCATATGACCCATCCATTTTGGACATGGGCCTGTAGTCTAACAGTCGTATCCTCGCTACCTGCCCTGCCCATAGTCTGGTGCGTGATGGCTTGGAACGTCAGCGTCTCTTTCTGTGAGGCAGTAATGCTTATCAATCAGATATTTCGCTCTTGGCTTACTACCTGTCATTACCTGATGCCATTTAAATTGCAACATGCACGTTATTTTAGGCAAAATAATAACAGTAATTACTTAGGATTTATTTTAGGAACAGAATAGATTCTTTGAGCTGGAATATGATCTCACAGACTGCACTTAGAACCTTAGTGTAGTAATAAAAATGTTTATTTCGTAATATTCTATAAGTTTATTTTAGTTGGCCGGCACCATTGACATATATTTAGTACATATATATCGATGGCTGGCACTTTTAGAATAGCCTAAATTTGTATGGGGCTGGGTGATCTCCTTTATTATGCATGCACGTGTGTTTGCATGAGTATATATTGCTATAACTATTGCCTTGTAATAAAAATCTTGTGTATTATTGATCTTTTTCCGGTACTTTTTTGACAGAGTAGTATCTTAGAGATTGCATAGTTAAAATAAATATAACAAAATGTAATTATTGGTGATTAAAAGTAGCTATGAGTACCTATCTTACCCTTTATGTGTATTATTGGTTCTATGCCGTTGTTTTGCTGACAGTAGCAACGAATTAATTAATTTATATTAATCTAAACCTTTGCCCTAAGATTGATATCGAACAAGCGATACTTTCGCATTGCGAGCGATCATAAGTTTTTTTTATAATTAACAACAAACATAATGTTCATAAATTATCTACTGATTACTATTGTCACTATAAACAAAAGCAATTTTGTAAAACTACTTTCGAATTTCATAAAGGTTTATTCAAAACAAAAATTTTGCAAATTATTTATACTCGATAAGTAAGTTTATATTTCAATTGATATACTGCTTCAATTTTCTATACTGTGGCGCGAAAGTGTTATACCTACATAATATGGCGGCAGGTGCGTCGCGTCTCGCGTCGCGATTGATCGTAATTATACTCGCGAACTGGGGAAGAGGGGAGCCTCAAAAGCTTTGAGCGCTCGGAAATCCTCGCCTTAACGTCATTTGAGGAACAAATATGCAAAGTTTGAAGTTAATCCCTTGAAGGAATACAAAGGTTTCATACAATGTTGACTACCCTTTTTACCCCCTTAGAGTAAAAATTCCGAAAAATGTTTATTTGTGTAAACTAATTTCATTTGAGGAACCAAAACACAAAGTTTAGAGTTAATCCATTGAAGGAATAAAAAGTTTCATACAAACTTTGACAACATGTTTTACCTCCTTAGGGGAGCAATATTCAAAAATCCTCTCTTAGTGCTCCCTACACTCCTCAAGGAACATAAATGCCAAAATTCACTTACTTACGCTCAGTAGTTTCGGCTGTAGCGTGTCTGTCAGTCAGTAAGTAACGCAAGGATTTTATATATACAGATGATATAGCTTATTCCTATAGCGAATAGCCAATTCTGAGTGATTTTAAATAATATTTTTTAAAAAGGTCAATGCCACCGTGTTTATTTTTGTATTATAAATTTAGGATGTTAGATTTTAGAAAAGAAACTAGTCCTTTAAGTATACTTTTTTTATTTATTTATAAAAGTATTTAATTTGTAGATAGATTCTGTTAAAACTGATTGAAAACTGACCTGACCTACCAAAGTAGAACATGTACCTACATACGTAAAACAAAACTCATTTTTCGATTCAATCCATCATAATCGACTTTTTTCGCTCAACCTTGCCAATCAATTTCGGGCGGCGAGCGAAAATTGCACATGTCGCGACTTGGGTGGGAATCCACGAGTGGCATTTACATCAGAGCGCTACTGTTACTGTAACCTTATTGTACTATGCTGTAACTGTCGGTCCCAGTTGTTGGCTACGAACAAGAATCTTTAGACTATATTGGAAACCTTCGGGCGCGGACGGTCTAAAAACTCCGACATCAAAGAAGGCCATATACACGAAAAAAAAAACAAAATAATAATAAAATTTTGGTTGTGAGCATGACTTCTGTTAAACAACATTCCTGACAACGAGTGAATAATAATATAGTCTATTTAATCATTTTGTTTGCGGTAATCTACACTATGCTACTATATGAAAATTATTTTTGACAGCATCCAGTTTTTAATAAACAAAGACAATACAATTTTTATGCAAGTTTATCAAATATTTCATCGGCTCATTCACAAAACAAATGTCGCAGTAAACCGAGGTACCCGAATACATTTTATTGAAACGTGGCAATAAAATAGCGAGACAAATGGCCGAATGAATCCGACCATATCGCCTCAACTTTTTCTTTATATCAGGAATGCCGTCCCCTAAGATATGATGTCTCGCCGTTTTCGAAGGGTACGTATCAGCATATCTTATGTGATGTTGCTGTTTTGACGCCAGGGAAGGATAAAGCATATTTGTGAATTATGTTGCATACTTAAAACGGCTTAAAAGGCTGTATGAAAATGCGCAATTTCAACTGTTTAACATTTTTGATATATTTAAACCTGACTTTGACTACGAGACTTGACTAAAAAACGTATCTTTTTAAATCAGGAATTTAATCAACCCTTGAAAGTCCGAGTAACGACGGTTTTTTACGCAGTCCATGTTGAATTTAATCAAAAGTAAGAAAGCAGTAAAGGAACGCAAGCTTTATCATAATACAGCTGTTGTCATAAAAGAAGTCCCAACGTCCTGTACAAAAAGATATCAAAGTCATTTAATTTACCGCCAAAACAGAGTAATGACCAATTTTAATAAGACTGACGAGATTTTCTAGCGATTTTATTGCCCACTCCTGCGACTAAATCGCTCATTTAGACGTAACGACCGACGATTTACAGATCTCTTCATGGCTTGTCCTAATTTTCTTTGAGTGTTTACGGGTCTTTAGTATATTTTAAAACGCAGATAGTTTGAGTTTATTGTTTTAAGGCGATGTTTTTGACTGAAGACTTGTGAAGATAAGCGTTTAACTGCAAATTACTTCAAGTTCAGTAATTATTCAGGGTTGATAATATATTTAGCGCAAATCAGTACTTGAACAGCACACAAAGTGCATGTAAGACTAGCTACATATAAATTGTATCTTATAATTCAATGGCCAAGACACGAGCACCGGTTGTCACCGGTGCTCGTGTGACGAGCGAAGCGTCGGAAACAAATAGGTATTTATACCTTAAATAATTTAAATTAACGCGATTAAGACCCGCTAAATTATTTTGTATGATGTATACAAATTGCGAAAGTTTAAAATCGATTTTTCATTACAATAGTCATGTAAATATTCAACCTAAATAACTTCAAAAAATTACAGCATTAAGTTCATTTGTATTATACAAAGTGCTCTGTAGCGTAATCGATATGACCCGCAGTACGATAACACTTACGACTTTTAATATACAGGGTGTAAAAAGACCCTTAACGAAAAATGAAATTCCATGTTGTACCAATCACTACAAACATTTTTTACTTCGACACCATACCTGGGAAATTACTGGTTCAGGAGATATTGACGCTCAAAGTTAGTATGGAATTTTTCTAATTAGGTACAAAATCGATGCATTTACCCCGCCAATATGTTCTTTAGATGCCCTATGACCCCATGGATAAGTATGTATTTCGAGCATTGCACGCGTGCGCTTTTTATTGCGGTTTAAATAATGTGAAAACTTAAAAAAAAATTGTTTCGCAGGTATTATTTTTGGTTAGTATGAATTGGCATGATGTCCACAACGCGTAGACTTCGGCTTGGTGATGGGTCATGCGACACCCTGTATTTATTATTGAACCATGCGGGCGTATAATATCAACAAAAGACTTTTTGAAAGCCTACGGCGAGCGGAGGGTTGAACAAAATGATTCAGCCTGCGGCGCACTCCAACTATCTTATGACAAATCTTTTGTTGTTATGACCTTTATACGTCTGTGATTATGACGTATGTCGGTGATCCTTGGTGTAGTTTTGATATCAAATCCTGAAGGCTCCTCTGTGAAGCTTTTCTTAAAATGCAAATAAAGAACATCAATAGTATGTAAAGGACATATTTTTTTTATCTAATAAGCGGCAAACAAGCGGACGGATCGCCTGAGGGTTAGCGATTGCCGCTCATGTTTACAAGCTAAAACAGAAGAGTCACAAGTGGAAAAAGAAAAAGAAGGATTAGTGGGATGAGGCAGAAGGAAAAGGAGATGAGACATCCGGCACTCTCTCTCATCAAACGAAATAACAACAACGAAATTTAACAGTTTGGCTGGTTATTTAGTAAGTAAACAATGTTGTTAAATAGGAGCCGTGAGAGAAGTCTAGTCTTACCTACCTAAGATCTAAACCAGACTTCTAGTTTTTATTTCCTTTGACAAATATCAAGACAAGACTTTATCCATCGGATGAATTAAATACATTTCAAACTTTAACCTGAGTCTAATTTTAAGCAAGCAACTAGCGACAGGTTCACAAGGACACAGCGGCTCTGAGATTTATTTCTAGAAAATTCTCTATCATGCTCATCTCTTTTAAAGTTGATGCCAATAATAATACGTAAGGCCATATTCAGAGCTCAAAATTTAAAATATGCTTTCCGGCTTTCGCCTTTGATATGTGAGGGGTATGCGGGGAAATTGCTTTTTAAATACCGGTTTATACAGATGACGTCTTTTATGTTAGATTTTAACGTAAAAAGCATGTCCTTTAAATTTTAATCGCAAGTAAGTACGCAAATTTAGAAACACGAATTAAAACATAAATGAACTTCGGTTCTAAGCCAATTCTGTAGTACTTAAGTTGTCCAATGTACTTTATGTAGTATCTAAGTTCAGATGCTAATATGTAATTGTATTTTATTCTTTGTGTTAAGTTTTATTTTATGCCTATTGTTATCAATAAAATTAATTAAAAACCATTAATAGTCCGGATCATTTAAAGCTCTTATATCAAATAAAAAGTAACAAACTCATTCATGATTTAACGGCGAATACTTAACGTCTACTTAATGTTCATGCCAATAGAATTTAATTACACTTCAAGACATGTTTTATTTGAAAATTAAATTTGACAACTTGAAACGATTACAATTATAGACGATTACTTCGAAGTTATTAAAGCACATAATTAGGCTTAAAACTTCATATTTAACGCCTCCTTGATTGAACTTTAATCGGTTTTGAAAACGAATAAAAATGGATTAAAAAGTCGTCCAAGAACTTTCACTGCGCCTTAAAAAAGTTTTCAAGAAAACGTGCTTTAACTTAGTTTGGATCTTCAACGAAACTATAAAATACTTTTGCACGAACCATTAATACTAAAGCTATCGGTAGTCTTTTAAAATCTCATCTCATTTAACGGTGATCGCGTGGAAATCTTGCAACGTTTCAACGTAAATAATAGTCATAATACCAAGCAAATGGCTAGTTATTGTCATTAGCACCGTTAGAAACTACAAATAGAATCAAATGTACATTCCAAATGATAATAAACTTTCACGCTGCGAAATATATTAATGTTTTTCCGCAATAAGAATAAGATTAATACTCTTCGGAATTATGTGTCGAGTTATCTAGAGATTATATAACAGAACAAAAATATTGGAATACAGAGAATCAAATACTTTTTTATTTAAGCAATAAATATTTAAAGGTTACTGCAAAATGCAACGTCTTTGTTTCTGTCAATTAATTAATCTTTCAGTATCTCCTGACAGTTTTTAATGACCAATGCGTGGAATTTACCTTATGGCAGTAGTAAAACAAGATTTCATCGTAAAATTAAAAAGCTGCACTAGTTTGGCAGGTTTGGGAAAAAGCAACAGTATTCTCTTTTCATACGGCGAGGTTCTGTACACAGGAAAGCAATTTCGTTTTCACAGACCATCGACACATTATTCAACTTGTGATCGGTTGAACGTGACCAGTGCTCAATAGTATAAAACTGGATAAACAAAATGTTATTCAAATCCTCTTGAGCAGAGCTGTCCGTTAAATATACCTACTAGCGGTGAACTTAAAACCAATGAAATCACCTCAATTCTAGTTACAAATATCATCTTACATTTTCACGGATGCAAAAACTAATTTGGATGTTCTTCCGTACGAAAAAATGCAAATTCGTAACATGTAACTTTAACACTATAGATAAGACGAAGTTTTGCTTACAAAAGGCACAATAGTTATTTGTGCAACAAGAGAGCAAAGTTGCTTTTGTTTCGGGTGCTGATTTTGAGTCCCAAACAAGCGAAGGATTCTATGATTGATTTCGCTTCCGAACGTGTTTTCTTTGACGTCGAATTCCAAAATCGAATTTCAAAGGCGTTTATTTTTTCACTCGCTTTTTTATATGCATGTGAAAGAGACAGAGCACAGTAAAATTCGAATGTTTCAAATGTATGGCTGAACAATGCCAATTCGTGGCCCTGAAGATTGAAAAATTAAAAAGCTACTTTGACCCACGCTCGAATTAAAATCGCATTTTGTTCACTGTTGTCTCGCAGCAAAAGCGGCATGTTTGAGCTGCTGAGGTGAAAATAAGCATTTATTTATAATAATGTATACCTAAGTCTAAAACTGTACAGTTCTTACTTTGCTGATTTAAATACAATTCCCTTGCTACCGATGGCTTTGTTTCTTTTTATTTTATGAAATATACTGACCGCATGTGTATTTCTTACGAAACACGGAGAATAGGAAATATTTTATCCGTACAATCGTAGTGAAAGAATGATCTAATAGGTAGCTTAAGTGGCAATATGGCCAATCCATTGCCCACGGGAATTCATTGTTCAATTTCGCAGAAAACTATTCAGTCTACTCCATTATTCTTCGGCAATCCCACATTAATAAGGAATCACAAGATTTTTATAACAGGATTGTTAAATAAAAGAAAAATATATATCGTACAAAAGGAAATACTTTTTAGGCCGAAAACCGCGAAAGTTTATTGCTGGCAATAATTCGCGAGGCTTTTCCAGACGTTTCTATGTTGTTATTAAACACTAGACACGACAAATCCAAAACATTTGTCAACAACCTGCTGTGGACAGAGGGAGTCATTAATTTGCAAAACTCATTTACCTTCTCGATTCCGAAGTAGACAATGAAATGGAGTGATCAATGAAAACCTTTCACAGATCGCCTAATGTCATTGTGAAAGGTTTTATTAAATATTGGGGGTAATTTTTCGTTCGTTTCTTTGAGTAGCCCAATCTGTAGGTTCCACCGTCATTACACGCAATCTTAAACTGGTTAATCCGGATATTGTGGGCACGGATTGCAGGGTCTTAAATTACTCCGATTGAAAAGCCTTCTGAAAAGCTTTGTTAAAATAATTGTAGTACATACATACATACATAACGTCACGCTTTTTATCCCCGAAGGGGTAGGCAGAGGTGTATTTCTACACCCACTTTTCGCCAGATATACTTTAGTCCCACGTAATAAGGGGCGAGCCTATTGCCGTACCGGGCACATTTCCAGACTCCGTGCTGCTACTGAGAATTTCGTGACAGAAAAACCCAATAACACTGCCCGACCCAGGAATCGAACCCGGGACCTTTGTTTTTTTTTCTATCGATACCACGCGCACATTTATGCCGCGAGACCAACGAGGCAGTCGTATAGGGTTTGATGTCGAGTTTTCCGTCTCTACGCAAAGATGGTATTTGCATCGTGTTATCCCTTAGTCGCCTCTTACGACACCCACGGGAAGATAGGGGGTGGTGACACTTGTATTCTATGCCGTCAACCACACGGCATTGTTGTATCAATATACAATTAATTTGTAAACCAGCGTTATATTTTTTTCGGGTGTATTTTTCATTCACAAACCAACATTATACGATAAATATTGGAATTCTATTAATAACGCAAGCGGTTTTCAATTTTTTTGTTCTAGGCATGAAACGTATACAAATTTCCTTAAAATTGTATGCATGAAGCATAAGATTGTATTTCATGTAGCTATAAATACATTTTTATCTGTAGTCGAATCATCTCTGTCTTTGTAGCTAGTATACATTTTTACTACCGATAACATATAGTTCGACTGTAAAGCTTACTAGACTTTGCTGCCCAAAATATGAATCCTTATACACCTTGTTTATTTGAGCACCAACAAGTTAAAAAGTACTTTCATCACACGTACGAACGTCGTTATGGCTTTTCTATATCCAAACAGACATAAGACAGACAAAAATTAGCTTTATTAAAAAAGTTTGTGTTGTTATTTTCAGGCTGCTGTGTTTATAAGAATAAACCTAGTTAGAAGCACTTTTTCAATGCAAAATATATTTTCAGTGGCAATGTAAATTAATCTTCTATCATCGAAGTTGTTGTTTTAATTTTATACAACATGTAACAAGTTTAATGCACATCTTGAAAGTACTTTGTTCAGAATCGGCAACTGAATCCATTTCCGTCATTTTTAATATTGTTTATTTTTAGTCTTAAAATAATTAAAATAACGTAAATTGTAGTCACTCATTTTTTTTTAAATTGAGCTTTTCGAAAATAAACCTTAAATCAAAGCAGAACGGCTTATTTTTAAATGCATTTGTTAAATGGTTCCACGTTGACTTACACAAACGCACACATTAAAACAACACAATTTAAAAAAAAATTGAGCTATTCGAAAATAAACCTTAAATCAAAGCAGAACGGCTTATTTTTAAATGCATTTGTTATATGGTTTCACGTTGACTTACACAAACGCACACATTAATACAACACAATAGACGGCAAAAGACAATAGCACACAATTGACCACCAAAATGTCTATCATCTATCTTTCACTAACGTAGGTAATAAACAACGGGAAGGAGCGAGACGTAATGTCTCGCTCGCGCTGGCGCATGACAAGCGCAGCGGGCGATGCGCTTAGACATGTTATGACAAGTACAACCGGGAATATCTATCTGATTCTATCAGTGAGTGCTGTGAAAACCTTTTTAAAAGTTCACTTGTTTACAAAATGTGTAATGGCAGTAATGGTGTATAATTTAATCATTCAACAACAAAGTGAAAAGTTCAACATCATCTTGATGTTGACTTGTCACCCATGGACTTTCTCATTGTGGAGAAATAATAAATCACCAGTTTATTGTGACGACAGAAAAAGTGCCGAGTAGTTAATTAATTAAGATACTAGCTGCTTTTGAAACAGTGAAAAGATGTGATTTGTGAGGAAATACTGAAGTGCTACGTGGACGAAAGAATTGTGATTTAAGCCTGTAAGTTATTTTATTATTCTATTATTGTAAGTATTTAGATTCACAAGACAACTTTGAACACGCCGTTCTTGTTTATTTCTCTCATTGATATTCTTTTATTTTATCTGATTAAGTTAAGATAGTCACAATAGTCACTTACGATGTTAAGAAACAATAGATCGTGCATATTAATAACAAACAATAAATGATTCGACTGTCCACACCATAGCTTAAAAGTGTGATGGAAAGAAATACTCATAATATCTTTGGTAATATCAACAGTAGCCGACAAATTGTTCAAACATCATTTTTGTAAACCCCACTCTATCAGAGTGTGGTTTACAGACTGAATTTCATACATTTTGTTATATCGTATCGTGTTTCGTTCCTATCAGATCGCTGTTGTTTGTTTACCATAGCAACCGTTTCGTTTGTGTGCGTGCGCAGATTTAGAGTGACCACGATTTTCACTTTTAATTGAGTTAATACTTTCTTTAAAAAACATTATTTACGCAAACAAAAAAAATATTTCAATGCATGCATTATGATTGTAACAAGGTTTTCTAATTGGGGTGTCTGAGGATGTGCGTTATTTCCATTACACGTTGTATACCAACAGATAAAGTGAGAAGGTTCTTATGAGATGTTATTTGTTTAAATCTATTTTATAATCTTAACCATGTATTTAACTGTAAATATATTATTAAAATAAGCCGGTTAAGTGCGAGTCGGACTCGCACTTTACAGGTTCCGTACAAACCTGTAGGTATAAATAATTATAAAAAAAATATGTGATGTAACAAAAAATTTAAGGTTTTCGAATTTTTTCTATGTGCTATAAAACGTTGATTTATGCCAAATTTCAAGATTCTAGGTCGACTGGAAGTAACCTTTAGGTTTGACTTGAGCATTTGATATGAATTTCAATTTTATACCGCTACGGGTTCATGCGGAAAGGAAAAACCTTTAAAATAATTAAAAATATTTTAATTATATGATGTAACTAAAAAATTATGGTTAACGTAATTTTTCCTTTATTTGTGCTATAAGACGTTGGTTTGTACCAAATTTCAAGAAACTGAGTTTACGGGAAGTACCCTGTAGGTTTCGATTCCCTTGCCAGTAGTGACGAGTTTGAAAATATGGTAAAATTGCTGTTCTTTTGATTGCGTTGATATAGAAGTTTAATTTTGTTACAGCTTAAAGATATAATAGAGCCGAGTATTAAATATGAATTTAAATTTTATAACTTTACCCGTTCATGAGGAAGAAGATAGTAAGTTTAAAATTAATACAAATATATTTTTATATGATGTGACTAGAAATTTACGGTTTTCGCAATTTTTCCTTTATTTGTGCTATACGACACTGCTAACCTAAATAAATAAATAAAGAATTGTGTGATAAGAGAGTGTTGTGGGGTAAAAAAAGATGTAGTGACAAGCATCGAGAAAGGTATACCTACTAACGTGGTTTGGGCCCGTGGAGAGGATGGATGACGAAAGATTGACCAAGCAGATATACAAGGCAAGTGTGAATGGGACAGGACGAAGGGGAAGACCTAGGCGGACGTTCTCTGACAAGATTGGAGACATCCTAAAAACAGGACAGGTTAGAAGTACCCTGAACAGAAGAGCATGCATGAGTAATCTGCTGGGAGTGAATGAAGCAAGAGAGATATGTCAGGATCGTTGCAAATTGCGTTCCGTAGTCTCTTCCTACCCCTCCGGGAAACAGGCGTGAGTGTAAGTATGTACAGACATATCAGATCTACGGACGTTGAAAACTTAAGAAAGCACTGATACAGACCAGTCGAGCCTACCGTACAAAACCGTTTTCAAACTAAACACATCTTGACATATTGTTAAAATTAATTGCAATACAAACTATAGGAGCTACATGAAAGTCCCTAAATATAAGCGCCTTTTCGAAATAAAATGTCGTATTTTTTCATTAAAATCTTTCTTTATCCGTAGTTTGCAGAGAAAGTAATTTTCTGTAAATGGAGTCTCTGAGCCAGGTTAATGGCTCAGTCCGTTTCGAATCATCCCCAGCTGTTTGACGAAATGAAACACATCGGCATTAAGAGTACTTGTGTACTTAATTCTGGCCGACTTGATTTTTTAGGGCGTTTATTTGTTTGTTGAATGTAGATGACGGAATTTTATAACAACTTTTTCTGGGTTGTATTTTTTATTTGGTTTTATACTTCTATTTTCTTATTTTAAGATAATACAATGTCACTCGCTTTTAATAATATGCCCTAATAATTTTATAGTTATATATTTTTTTTGTTTTTAAAGACAACTCCCGCATTAGGACTAAATCCTGTGTCGCGGAGGACTTTACAAACATGTAACTAACGGACACAATGAACACCCAGACTCGAAACAACAATTTGTGAATAACCCACAACACTCGGCGCAGTGTCAAGCGGTGAGGCGGCCGCTTAAACCACTACGCCAACCGTGCAGTCACAACCGTGCATGATGCAGAGCGATCAATAAGTACATTTCAAGTGAATAGCTTCATTCTATATTCCATACAACACTATAAATACAAATGTTTATCGTAAGATAAAGAAATGATCGAATTATATTCAAGATCAGAGTATAGTCACGGTAATATAATCTAACAGTATTGTAACTCGGCCGTCTTCGTGAGTTATATACCTACCAGACGCACCGCATGCGAGCTGCGGCACGATAGCGGCTGCGGGTACTGTAGGTACAGTCCGCCCAGTCTAATGGGTACTTTGCTCGAGGCGTGTAGGTATAACTCGAGTTTCGTGCGTTTGTATGAAGTTACATACTGTTAGATATTATTACCGTGGTATAGTCCTCTTTAAGTTAAGTTGTCAAATAAAATTTTGTAATCAACATTCAAAGATAACCTTGTTTCGTCTTCCAGCACAGTTTAATATGAACATCGCATAAGTTCGAAGGTAAGATGTAATATTGGTCACATTATATAAGGCCATTCAAAAACTTTTCTCTTCACAAGAAACTCAATTAGATAAGGGATATTTACTAGGTACTTAAACGAGCCATGCATGACACTATTTCAACAATCCCATTTATTACCTTGTGTTTCGAGTGTCTCTAATGTACGGCCAGATAAAATTGTACTGGTGATTTCTTAGAGGATTTATACACTCGTTCTATATAAAATGATTTTCATATTTAAATTAATAAAATACCCATATCAAAACAAATATATAAAGCTATACCGGATTTTATTCCACATTGACGAAACAACCTTGGCAGTTCAAGTACACATCTCCCGATTTCATCCACATGTCAACCCGTCAAAACTTCGCCTCCACGTACTACCGTACGTACGTATTCAGTAAACCACCCGTCCTAAGTGAGTACAATTAACTTGAAAAACGAACGAACCTGATCGAAATCCGAACCGTAAGGTTGTGTACATACTGATAAATAAAGGCTGTGTACACGCGCTTTGCATTACTCTTTTGGTTTGAAGTAAATACGTCTTTGGAATGCGATGACATTACAACTGAACTAATACATTCAACAAGAATTATTTTGATAATAGTTTGATGTTAATATTATGTTCAAATATCATTCACACACGGTCAACTGATACCGAGCTAGGCAGCGTTATAGTATTGTTGTGATAATTACTGAGGTGACAGATACTAACATTTTTAAATACTTATAGGTAAGTATGCATGTTATGGATAAATAATACAGAGCAATTAATCATTCCGATATCACACAAAGATTTATCTTGCGTGGGAATCAAACCTACGACGTCCTTAGCAATCTAGACCATTTGCCATTCAACTTTTCACAACAATATTGCTATTATAATATTCTACCAATAAACTGGAGTGGCTCTTTTCTGATTGGAACAATAATCTCCACTTCACACAAAGAAGGTAACTGTAATATAATTTAAAGCACGAAACAATACCCTCGGCTCATAATTGTTGCTCAGAAAGGAGCCTCTCCCCATGCCCGATCGATATCCAATATTTAAAACTGCGTACACGAGTTAAAATGCTGCCCACGCTACCCTTGATAGCGAAGTGTCGAAATTTTATAAAATGTTTAATAAGCAGAAATTGAGACGATACTGATTGCAAGATAAAAGACGAGTAAAATAGATTAGCATCTCAGAATCAGAGGCGTGATATCTTATTAAGGGCCGTGAATGAAAATGTAGTATCACCAAATTATTCCAAGGCATTTATTAAATACCTTACAAAGTAAAGAGGCACAGAAAGGATTCTTAGTTGCATAATTTATGCTTCAATGTCACCGTTAATGACTACATGGATCAATTTACCAACTATTTGGGTGTATTCTACATACCTTATCTTTTATCTTTCTGACATCGAAAGCTATTACATAACTGTTCGGAGAAAAGTACGCAAGGCGTAACACATGCAATCTAAGCATATACAATTTGAGTAAAACGGTTTTACAAACACTGAGACTGTATACGCAGACCTGCTTTTACATAAGCACCCTCAATGTTTGTTGAGAGGCATTTTAAGCGCATTTCCTCAAAGATTTAAAAGGGGTTTAACATTTCTATTGAGACTCGTTTAATGTGCGGCGGGAAAGGAAAACGTTGCTTTTTATGAAGGTGGCAAGCATACGGTTTGCGTGTTAACAAGCAGTTATCACTTATGAACACTTGCAATGTGACGATCATTGCTAGTGTTTTGTACTCATTTTCTAAAAAGGATTGGGTGAGTCTCGCCTGTCGAAATAGACAAAACTAAATTATTACTCTGTTAAAGAAGAGATGGTGTGGTAATTCAGGCAATTGTCTGGCCCTCTAGTACTGCGCCATTTATCGAAGGTTCGATGTCACCTACGCCTAGTGTCATTCAGAAATAGATGTTTCGAGTCTGGGCTTTTTTGTGTCCATTGGATTAATTTTCGTAAAGAATTCATTCCCAGTCTGCTCAGAGATCAGTTCAGTCACAAAATAGACTGCACGGTTGGCGTAGTGGTTTAAGCGGTTACCTCGCCGCTTGGTACTGCGCCGCGTGTCGTGGGTTCGCTTCCCACCCGAGATAACACTTTGTGTAATCCACAAATTGTTGACTCGAGTCTTGTTGTGCTTTGTGTCCGTTGATTGAATGTTTTTAAAGTCCACCGCGACACAGGAATTTATTTCTAGTGCGGGAGTTGCCTTTTAAAAAGAAAAAAGATACCCTGAATTATTGAAAAAATCCTTTTTTATCTACAGTAAGTTAATGTTGACCATCCAAGTGATGCACCGAACAAACCCCTCAGAGATCTTTTACAGCACCCATCAAATTTTAGCATCGTTCTCAAATAATCTATTCATTTAAACGAGAGCTCAAAAATCATTAGGATTCATAATAAAGAAGACTGCGGGAAGTCATTTTCACTCAGATCATGGAGAGCGATTGAATGTTTTAATATCTACCGGATTACGCGTTTTGGCTAAATCTTCAATGAAGCCAAATTTTCGTTGGGATTTATTTAGTTAGTCTTTAGAGTATTGTTTAATGTTTAGTGAGTTAATTATTTATCTGTTGTGAATATTATTAGATTTACTAAAGATAAGGTTAGAAATAAAGACTGCTTATTGTGTGCATACATATTATGTATGCACACAGTAAGCAGTCTTTGTAAAGTTATTAAGAACATAAACTAACAATTGTAGTAACAGACTCAAAAAATATGTAATTTATTAATTATCGATGAGACTAACATAGATTTTACAAATTCTCTAAATAACTTTCATTTTACAAATCTTTGACCCTTGTATAGTTCTTAACACACAAAATTTGTAGAAGACGAGGTGACCACTCAAATTATTGCGACATTATTGCGAATGTTCAAGCAATTAATTTCCAATAACAGAGAAATGGCACCCGCTCCTGAGTTAGAGGTTAAGAGATTAGTTTGTTGTTGAAACCAAAAAAAATTATTACAGTGTTCTGTGTTGGTCGCTGCTTTCATAATACTTACATAATTTATCTATTTAGTCCAAATGCATAACGATTTTCAAAGTGTTATCGATAAAATATGATTTACTAATTATAAAACGGTAATACATGCAGCAGTTTCTCAGAAATCTTCTGCATAGTGCGAAGTTGATAACTTTACTGGTTAGTCGATCGTGTAGACCAGCATAGACAGTGTAGATCGATAAATATACTTACAGCACCGACAGTGCGAAGTTAGCACATTAAATCGTTAAATATCGCTTGCTAAACGGTGAAAGAAATCTTCGCAAGGAAACTTGACTAGTGAGGTTGCTTGCGCTTCACACAGATTTTAGTGTGTTCGTCATAGTTCTTAGGGTGCTACTACGTTCAAATACCAACCCTCTAAACCATCCAATGCTTTGTAAGTCGATATATACATAAATACGCGTGTGACATATATCCTATTCTACCTGTTGTCACCACGTCTAGCCAAATGTCTTGATTTGATGTTATTATTCGAGTTTAACCGTGTGGTTGACGGCATAGAATACAAGTGTCACCACCCCCTATCTTCCCGTGGGTGTCGTAAGAGGTGACTAAGGGATAACACGATGCAAATACCATCTTTGTGTAGAGACGGAAAACTCGACATCAAACCCTATACGACTGCCTCGTTGGTCCCGCGGCATAAATGTGCGCGTGGGATCGGGAGGTCCCTGGTTCGATTCCTGGGTCGGGCAGTGTTATTGGGTTTTTCTGTCACGAAATTCTCAGTAGCAGCACGGAGTCTGGAAATTTGCCCGGTACGGCAATAGGCTCGCCCCTTATTACGTGGGACTAAAGTATATCTGGCGAAAAGTGGGTGTAGAAATACACCTCTGCCTACCCCTTCGGGGATAAAAGGCGTGACGATATGTATGTATGTATGTATGTATTCGAGTTCCTATGTCGAGCACTTTTGTACGTTTCCGAATTTAAACGCTTAATATGTTGTAAAACATCACGGTGACTGTAAATATATTGTGGCTCTATTCAAATATCAGTAGGGTAAAATAGGTGGCAGGAGCTTACTGGACAGACTAACAGAGAGACCACCGCTGTTGATATTTTGAAGTTAAGTGCATATCAAACTGTTACTTACTACAAAGTGAAGCCAAACATTGAAAAAAGGGTTAGGTTATTCCTAACCCGTCTCATTATGGAAAGAGGCCAGTGTCTATCAGAAGGAAGTGATTGCATACAACGCTAAAGTTGATAATAAAGTGTAAATTAAGGAAAACCATTAGAAACATTTTAAAGCAAATTTTTCTGGCGAGTACCTATAATATATTAAAAATACATTGCTTGCTAACCTATTATAGTAGAAATTACGTTTTTATAAACTAAAACGAAACAAATTTGTGTTATATATGTATTTCAGTAGAGCAAAAATCCAACTAATAAATAATTTACTACATTCGTTAAACGGCCATTAGGGTATGGCCAAACACCAGGCACTTCAGACAAACTTATACTCCTGAGTTAATGTATCCGCACAAATAAGCATAGATAAATATAACCATTACTTTTGATATCATTAGCGACATGCTACGGTTGATAATAAAATGCCGGTTGCGTTAACTAGGTTTGCACTCACAATTGCCTTTTTCAATGGTGTGACACAACTCATGGAGTTCGGGAGCTATATATTGCCTCCTACACTGTAATGATAAACTGCGTAAAGCTCTCATATAAGTTTGTCGTAAATGATTTTTACTGCTATCATTACATAATTTAGCAAGCATACGTGTGCACGTACTTATACAAATTATAAAAGAGCAACAAAAGGCAGTTAACTCTTAGAAATAATTATGCCGTTTGATAGCAGTTGAAAAAACTAAATTTTATTTACCACACGCATAAGATCCGCTATCTCAAACACCCAAAACTAATGATATCCTCAAACGCCACGAGTTCTAAACACAATCCAAAAAAAAAACTGTCTATATAAATGGAGAAAGGCCGATACAGGGCTAATCTGTAGTCTGTAAGGAGGCTATACCCACTATCGGAACACGTGAAAATGAGATTTATGTGTCAGTGAACGTCCCCCGTTGTTTGTAATAAACTACCTCGAAATGCAAAGCTAAATAGGAGATAGACGAACGATTCCATAGTTCCGTACTTTTTGTGGCAAGATAAAGAAATTATGTATTTATTACTAATATATTAATGGCTATAGGTTACCTATCAAAATTATCAATTATATCTTGTGTATTGCTCACGATAATATGGACATTCAATGGATTCAACGCACGTGCACAGCTCCTAATATTCTTTACAAGCCAGTGGAATTCGTTGGGTATATATTATTATATCGAAGATAATTTTCGATCTACAGCCAACATAATATCTAAGTTTATTTATTTATTTATTTATTGAGGGAAAAATAGCAGTTACACATTACAGTATGGTAAATAAATATGTAACAATAGATATTTATACAAGCCGTGTGGTTGACGGCATAGAATATAAGTGTCACCACCCCCTATCTTCCCGTGGGTGTCGTAAGAGGCGACTAAGGGATAACACGATGCAAATACCATCTTTGCGTAGAGACGGAAAACTCGACATCAAACCCTATGCGACTGCCTCGTTGTTCTCGCGGCATAAATGTTCGCGTGGGATCGGGAGGTCCCGGGTTCGATTCCTGGGTCGAGCAGTGTTATTGGGTTTTTCTGTCACGAAATTCTCAGTAGCAGCACGGAGTCTGGAAATGTGCCAGGTACGGCAATAGGCTCGCCCCTTATTACGTGGGACTAAAGTATATCTGGCGAAAAGTGGGTGTAGAAATACACCTCTGCCTACCCCTTCGGGGATAAGAGGCGTGACGATATGTATGTGTGTATGTATATTTATACAAATGTGCAACCAACGTGATTTTCCACAGATGATTTTGAGACATAATGGTACAAACGGTATTTTAAGTGAATCACAAAAGGAATATGAATTCGATACATGCAAATTTGACACAAATTTTGATGTTAACACAATATGATGTTAAAACTAAATACATAACAGAATTAATAGTTATGGGTTATTACGCACTGGTCGTTAATTGTATAAATATTTTTTTTCCTAAATTTATAAGCAGATGTAGTAAAAATATCTATATCAGTGAAATACTTATTGTAGTTACTTGTCAGGCGATGTATATGTGCCCGCAGGCCAGCGTTAGTACAACTGGTTGTGACTGCGAACACAGGGCGTGCGCGCACCTCCCGTGCCTGTATAGTTCGGGGAACTATGAAACACAATTTATTGCTGATATCCACACAATCATATGAATGTTGACACAAATCATACAAAAACATGGTCTCCAGAAAGACACGCCTATAATACAAAGAAAGTACATTATATTTTTTGAGTAAATCATTATAACTAAGATCATTTTGTTTACAGCACCGGTAATGCGTGGTTCTCAGAAATTTACGTTGGACGCTCTCTATGCAGTCACCATATTTATCATAATAGGGATTCCACACCTGAACTGCATACTCTAGTTGTGATTATTCATATTGTTAAAGACGAGTGATATGCTTCAAGTAACAAGTAAAATACATACCTACTAGGCATAATTTCATCGCTAGAAATTTATTCCATTAATTAAAACTTTCAAAAATATGATCATATTGTGATTCTACTTATGCCTTTATTAAAATATGTTTTCAAAATAATAATTTAAAAGCAATACCATTCATCTAAAATTGTTGTTAAGAGTGAATTCATGAATAATCATGTAATTGGTATCATCGAACCCACGAGCTCCTCTCAAGACCACAAATTGGATGCCTTAACCTCTGATGTAATTTATTTGCTTTACAAGTTTATAAGCAAAATCAAAGTAAATCAAGCTTAAATAAAAGAACCGCAAAATTGTTTGCTTGTAAAGTTATCTCAAAGACGCCGAAGTTAAGTCAAATATTAAATTCATTGATTGATTCATTCAATTTTGTTATTCAATTAAAATCAAATATTCAATCAAATAACATTTGAAAATTTTCGATTTAATATAAAGTTGTTATTAATTTATTTGTTTCGTTATAATTAATTAATAAATTTTCGTGAGTTGCTAATTTAAGTGCAAGATTTACTCTAATAACATATTTCAGTACACATTTTACTAGACTACACAGTTACTTATGCTTATTATTTGGTATAACACGAAATTGTAATTACCACTATTAAGTAAAACCTATTTGTGTTAAATTGTCCATAGAATTAAGTACATGGCTTAGGATGTGCTATAAGAATGATTACTTAAACGCACGAACAAAGTGTTTGTAGGGTCTGTAAAATAGTTAATTAGTGTATTAAATGCCAACGATAAGCGTTTCGAACTGCTGTTGCCTAGTTCATTTTGAACTTGTAATGTGATGAAGTAACACTGAATATTTTTGACAACACGAAACATGCTGTATCATCATCAGCCTTTAACAGTCCACTGCTGGACTAGGTATCTCCTTTGAAAGGAGGAATTGGCCTACTATACCACGCTGGCCAAACGGGTTGTTATAGGGTTTGTATCAAGTTTTCCTTCTCTTACAGTGCTGTTCTCGCGTAATATGCTCCCTTTGTCTGGCTCTTACGACACCCATGAGATGATATGGAGTGGTGACAATCCGTATTCTTAATCCGTCACCACACGGACAAACATGCTGTATAAAACGTAAATTTAATATCACTTACACACACTTCGAAAAGGCAAAAGCTATTTTCCTATGTATAACATACCATTTTAACGGTTCGTATCTAACCGTTTTTGAAGTAAATGAAATATCTAAAAGGGTGCCAAAATACTTGTAAATTAGTAATACCCGTAGCAACTTTTTCAGCTAAAGTCACTGCACGTCAATCAAATACATGGTGTAAAAGCCTTTCCGAAAATATATTGTACCAATCATTACAATTTCTTTTTCTCAATGTTACCATTTTTAAATATTTACAAAATCGATACATTTATGCTGCCCATTTGGCGTGAGTCTATATATGAATGTATGCTGCCCATTTGTCGTGTACATATCCCAGCATCCATATATAGGTAGCTAGCTCAAGAATTGCATGCGTGCACTTTACATTGCGACTCAAACATTATTAAGCTTAAAAAGTTTTTCGTTTCCCAGGTATTATTTTGCATAGTAACTATAACTTGGCATAATGTGCAAAACGAGTAGATTTCGGCTCGATAATTTTGACACCGATATTGTATCATAAATGGCAAAATGTTATACGTAAATTGAATACGTACTTTAACTATTACGACAAGAAATACCAACATCTTAATCATTTAAAGCAATCATTCACTCTACATTCAAATAAAATCAAACAAAATTATACTTACCACACATTACGCAATCCGTAACATTAAAACACAGACCGTATGTAAAAAATTGTATACTAGCACACTGGTTCAAGCTGTGACGGCAATCGGCGAAGTGGTTGGAACGAGGTCAGAGTAGCCGCGGAAATAGAGCACCCGACGATCGCGACTTCCAGCGGTAATGACAACATCTGCCTTAATGATTCTAGGGGTTTAAGGGCTTTTTTGAAGCTGTATATTGTATGATTATGTTGTGTTTGGACGTATCTGTACTAGGATAAAGGAGGCAGAAGAATAATATGAAAAACGTTTTTTTAAAGCTATGATTTCGTATCCATACTAATATAATAAAGCTTAAGTTTTGTTTGGTTGGAAACGCTATTCCAGAACAACTGGGCCGATTAGAGTAACTTTTTTTTGTATTGGATAGCCCATTTATGAAAGAAAAGAGCACTTTAAGTTCCTCCGGAGCTGCGGGTGCCCATTGGCAGCGGTAATCGCTTACCACCAGGCGTCATTCTGCTCTTTTGCCTCCAACTATGATAGAACCAACAACATAGTTTATGTTTAAATAAAAAAATATTTATCTATATATATAAAATTCTCGTGTCACAGTTAGGGAATGCAATCTCGATCTCGCGAGATCTCGGCCTTTTTTAGCGAGATTAATCTCGGTCGAAAAATGGGCGAGATCTCGCGAGATTTACGAGATTGCACTCGAGCCTAAAAACGTCTTATTCGAAGCGCGAACTGACACGGACGGATCGCAATCTGTCGGTATCGGCATTAATAAAAAATGAAATGAATTTATACGAGTCCGGGGGGTCAAAAGGCAAAATTTTGCAGTTCGTGGATGTCTGCCTGAGAACTGCGGTTTCAATTCGCGTTGAATCCGAAAGGGCCTTCTCAGTGGCTGGTTATCTGGCCAACAGAAAAGGAAGCTGTTAGCAGGCGATTCTTTGGACATTTTGTGCTTCTTAAGGAGCTCCTATGAAAATAATTCGTAATAATGGCTTCTGATTTGAACTGAACCAATCGTCCCTTTGATTGGTATATTTTTTATTTATTTATAGACTCACGCCTGTATCCCCGAAGGGGTAAGCAGAGGTGTAATATTACAACCACATTTCGCCATGAATTTTTAGGTCCCACGTAATAAGGGGCGAGCCTATTGCCGTACCGGGCACATTACCAGACTCCGTGCTGCTACTGAGAATTTCCTAACGGAAAAACCCAATAACACTTTGCACGGCCCGGGAATCGAACCCGAGACCTCCCAATCCCACGCGCACATTTATGCCGCGAGACCAACGAGGCAGTGATTGGTATATTTTGTTAATTAATTTGTAATATCTAAAAAGTCTACAGAGTAGATATAGTTTTATTTACCTAATTGATAATAATACCTCAGTTTAGCAACATAGATGAGATAAGTAAATTTTTTTTGACCTCTCGTTGTTTTGTTTATTATATAAGAGAAATGATTTATTAAGTGCTAAAAGATTTTTGTTTGTTATTAGAAGCGAAGACTTGTTGTTTCTTTCATTTCTTATTTGACAGATCCGTCCGTAAAAGTTTACTTCATAAAAGTTTATTAAAAAAATATAGACAGATAGGTACGTCAAACAATTTTTGAAGCATAAAAGTCTATTGAAAAGTTCGTGAAAAGTAATTTTTATAACGGGAACGACCATATAGGTTTTCGACCCAAAACCTATAGGATACTTACGGTTGACCTAGAATTGTCAATTTTGGTTAAAACTAAGGTCTTACAGCACAAGTAAACGAAAAATTCCGAAAATTAAAAATAGTGCATAGGGTTCCCACCAAGAACTTAGGGTCCCAAGCCAACCTCACCTGCAAGTGGTGCACCTGCCGATCAACGGACGAGGCTCTGGTAAACAAAATATCCCAATAAGCGGCAATAGGCTCGCCACCTATTACGTGGGATCAAAACACTGGCGAAAAGTGGGCGTTTAATATGCCTCTGCCTACCCCTTCGGGGAAACAGGCGTGAGACTATACATACTATACATTAAAAATAGTTGAAAATTAAGGTTAATTTTGGTACTTACAAGTTTTCGCAAAAATCTAATTTTGACCATATTTTTTTATCGGGTTGACCCAGGACCCTGATTTTTATACACCTAATAGACCTAAAACTGGGTGGACTTAACAAATAGACATAAATTTCAATTTGTTAAGTCCACCCGTTCCTTAGAAAATCGGTGGTGACACACGGACAGACAGACGGACAAGAAAGTGATCTCATAAGCGTTCCTTTTTTTACCTTGTGAGGTACGGAACGCTAAAAATGAATGGAGATGCAGAGGTCGAAGGGGACGCCTAAGACGGACGTACCTCGAATAGGTAATGTATTGCAAAAGGGCATGCATGATGAGATTAGTAAATGTCGAGTAGGCGAAATAGGTGTTTCGTCTCTGCCTACGCTAATGGGAGATTGGCATTGTTGGAAACACCAACAAAAACATAACATGTAATAAGGTAGCTATTTTAATTTTAAGATGGTAACATTTATAATTTTACATTCACTCTGTCTATCATGCTATCTCATTCTTACATTGTTTCTGTCTCTCTCGAATTTAGGATCGCCGGCAAGGCAGATGTGTTTCTATGTGACCTAAAAGTAATAACTAGTTCAGTGTCAAAAACCGTCGTTTACATTGATAAATCGCCATCAATCCTACCGCCCACTATCTACCAGAAAGATCGTCAACCTACAGGCCACGTGCGCGTGAAGATATAGATAGAAGTAAATTACTATATGCACAGTATCACAACTTTTATGGCATATGGAGACACTACGCCGTAAAAGCAGTTTTACGTGAGCTATACATAACATTTATTAGTGTGATGATGGATGAATAGATAAAGTGCGTTTTTGTCACGTTCACGTCTTATAAAATCGTAAACGCAAAGTGCGCATCTGCTTTACATGTGTATTTTACGCTGGTCCACCATAGTAGTCCATGATCTAGACATGGATGGCTCGAAACAAAACAACTTGAAAAAACGAACCATTATGTAGAAAGGGACAATGCCTAAAATTGGGCATTCTGTCGTTTTTTTGCAGCAATGTAATAGGATCGAAATCAAAAAATAGCAATCGTAGAAAGAGAGAACGTCAGTAACTTATAATAGTATCTCTTTCTCGCGATTTTTCGTCTTCCTTATTTGACAGCTTTCAAGCTCAATGGCACAATCCATGATTTCTCTGTCTCTATTTAAGTCAGAGCTTATTACATTTATCTCTATATAACAATTATTTAACTGGAAAGTTGTGAACGGTATACATTTTATTTCTAAAAGCATTTGTCGGAAGGTTCCGTATAAAACATGCCTCGAGCAATCATGAAATTATCTTGTTATATGTATATTTATAAAAAAAATATAGAAACTAGACTTTCACTCCAATGTTTTTATTTACGGACGCTGTTATATGCAACTGACATTTTAATAATGAATAAAGTTACTACACGCAGGAAATCAAAACGGCATTTCTTGGAATTAATATTAGATAATTTTATTTCTTACTAGTTTTTGTAGGCAGCTTCGGCTACGTAATTATTTGATATTATCAGTTGTATTTTGGCTTAGTTAGTTCGCATAACATCAGCAATCAGTCGGTACGAATATCCTCATATTAAAATTTAGGCACAACTTCTAGATTTGTATTTAAACAGTACGTATAAGGAAGAGAGAGAGAGTACGTATATGTACTGTAAAATTCGTTATTTTTGTAGTCGGTGTGGTGCCAACCAATTTGGACAATTTAATTTTATCTCTTTCTTTGCAAGCTTTTCAACGCTTTAAAGTTTTGTCCTAAATTGTCCTTCTCGGCTAGCAATGACTCTTAAAATAATAAGTTATAAACAGTATAGAGTACCTACTTACCTACGTATATTTTTTAACTACAAAATAATTTCTTTGATTGTTTCTTGATGTTTTCTTTTTATTTTTGTTCAAATATGTATGTACATTGTAAAGATTTAAAGACGGCTTTGGTTTAAAAAATCTTTTAAAGAAGTTACCTACACAATACATGTCTTTATTTATGAAAGCTTCAAGAAAATGAAATGACTCGCCCAGTCTTTAATAAAATCCAACACATGTCGCCAAACTTGACGAGTCGCCGCTTAGCTTTTATGTTGAAAGTTTTAAGTTACGATGTGTTTTGATTTGAGAAATAGATTGCTCAGAGACGTTATTACTTTAATTCTATGAGAAAACATGTCTAGTTACTTTGATTTACGAAGAATTGCTAACGACTAAAGTTGTAGGATTAAAACTTCCAATACATTTAGGTCCATAGAAACATTTTGTGACAGAATGGTACGCAAACCTTTTACTTTTAGGACATTATCCTCAGCTTGAAAGAAGTTCAATTCTAGTCAATGTTCTTTTTTCATTGCGTAAGACTAAAACTTAATTAATTAAATGTTGATATAACACAATAATATATTCTCCATTAAGGGTCACTTGGCAAAGTGTTGTTTGCAATAAGTCTAAGTAATTTCCTAAGTTAAGTCCGTTTTAAAAACGAATAATTTTTAAATAAAGTAACCCATGCCAAAACGTCGCGTTGAGTCAAATATAAGGTATTCTACCTTTTATTTTTAAATAATTACGCGGCAACGACCCGTTACCTAAATATTACTACGTTTCTTGTTTTTTTTTATATAGTAATAGGCGGCAAACGAGCAGACGGATCGCCTGATGGTAAGCAATTACCGCCGCCCATGGACACAAGTAACACCACAGGAGTTACAAGTGCGTTGCTGCCCCTTGGGGTTGGGAAAAGGGATAGGATGAGGAGTGGGATGAGGGAGAAGGAATAGGGGATAGGGCCTCCGGCACTCTCACTCACCGAACGAAACACAACAGTTTAGGTACTGTTACTTTATGTCAATTTTCTGTGAGAGGGTAGTACTTCCCCGGTCGAGCCGGCCCATTCATGCTGAAATCAGCAAGGCTCTACTACCGTGGTTTACAGAAAAAGGGCAAGAATCACAATTGTCAAACCTGCACCTCGAAGAGCACGTAATCATAAAGATACGACAGGCGTTTCGGGTACACAGCATCCATATCCCGACACTGTCTAAGCGAAATTATTATACTAATATGGCTGTCCCTTTGAACTGTGGAGGTCAGACGAGGGTCTCTCTGCGGTGTGCTAAACCTAAATTAACCCATTGAAATTTGACAAATATCATCATCTCTGGTGACACTACAAAGGCAATCTCAGGGTCTAAGAAAAGTCCTGGCTGCACCACGAGAGGTTCTAAAATGATGAATATTATTTTTTTTTCTTTCTCTACCTTTTCAGCGATAAGAATAAAAGTAGATATACATACAGTATAGTTCTATCAAGCATTTAATGTCATTCGTACAAATCTACAGAATAAATAGGAACTTAATGAATCCTTACATGTATTTATTCGCTAAGATCGAAGGTTATCCAATAACTTAAAGATAAGTTCAGTCAAGGTGACTCTCCAAATAGCCACATTTGCCGAAATCAAATTTATCACAGCTGTGAAACGAACCGAATGGTGTCAAGACCTAATCCCCGCTACCAACTTTTGGGTCGGCGCTCCAACACACGACATCGTCCCCATTTGTTTGATACTGAAATTTATACACGTTTGAAATATAGATTCTCTAAAATTCGTGTTCGTACGTTCACGTCTGACGGATATAATTGAAAAGAGCAGAATATTTTCTGCATTTCCTTTCCTTTTAAGGTGGATATTTTAAGGTTTTTCCTTGAGGAGTTATGTAGGTACATTTATAGGTAGGTAAATATATTTCAAGTGATGAAAACTTTCACTTTCACATAAAGCTGGGCGAGGTGAGTATTTTAAACGTATAACGTTTAGAATACTCACCTAAAATCAAGTTTTTCAGTATTATTGCATAGATAAAATGTGTAATTTCCTATCCGGTCTTAACAGTAGACGAGTAGTAGTAGTGAGCTTTTGCAACGACTATGGATATGCTCCTCCTTTAAATGGTAATAGTCAAATACGTAATCTTATAGTAGACAGATATTTGCGCCGTTTGAGAGCCTCCACTGGAAAAATATCGGATAATATGTCACAAGGGTATGTATATTGTATAAAGATATAAACTCGAATTTATAATAAAAGTAAAGGTAACAATGGTACTCTTACCCCTCCACAATAATAGAACTCCATTTTCATTCTCAATAATGTCAAAGCTCATTTTAAAACGTGCTGCCTTGAAATTCAAAGCAACAATAATTTTATCAGTATTATATGCCCTGGAGCATTACCAGGAAATAATTGGCGGTATTTTCACAAAGAGCCTACCAAAATATGTATATTCACAAAAGATAATGAGGTAAATTAAACGTGACCTGTCATTAGAAGCTACCGTCGACGGTTAATGAATAAAAGTAAGCACGACTTAACTAAATTACAACCGACGTTCGTAAAAGTTTTGTCTTGAGTATCAATTCTAGGCGAAAGGAACAAATCTGATCGTTAGGCATACAGCGGAGCGAATTATCCTTTCACAAAATTATAATTGATCGCAATAAAATGCACATAAATACAATAAAAACATTTTATTCTGCCATATTACATCTTATAGGTGTAAAAGACTACATAGTTTAGGATTAGATGAATCATTTTACTTGCACGATCAGTATACTAGGTGACTAAGTCACCATTTATTAAGATAATTTTCACAGCTAGTTAGTTAGTTAGAGTCTAAGCTGTGTCAAATAGCTTGGCTTATAATGGATACAAATCACATACTTCTACAATAATTTTTCAGTTTCGTTCATACTATAAATGAGGCTGTCCATTAATTCGTTTATCCTTGTCCTACTGAAGTAAGAAGCATGATGGAAAGATTTCTATAAAATATCAAGCAAAGTGAAAGGTCATAGCTAGGCACCTTAATAAATGGATTTCATTTCTACATTTTCAGCCGACGTATTACACAGAAACGAATTATATTAATTTAAGCTCTGTGATTTACTTACAAAGGTACATTACGTTGACCGATCGAATTACACCCACACAGGTTTGATATCTATCTACTATTGGATTTTTGGCTCAAGTTGGGCTATTTATCATAGATGTGCTAGACAGCTTTGCGATGTGATAATATCATCATCATCAGCCCATTATAGGGGAGATTGGGTAACAGTGGATCACGGGGTACAGTGGATAATTCATAATAACTCAGTATGTGTTACGCTTAGGCACACAATCAAACTTGTTCTTTCCGCTTGTCCATCCCCCTCCCTAACGTACTAATCGTCAACGCGGTGTCAAAGCTAGAAGTCGCGCTGCTATAGTCCACTCAGTAGGTAAGTAACAAAAGTATTTTTCACATGGTTTTGAAAGTTGTTTTATATCTGAGTGAATAAGAAATCTTAATGTTTTTATTGTGTCGTAGGCTTGTTATATGTATCCTAAGTCTTATGTAAACTGCGTATTTTTTCTTTGCGATTGGTAGTTTTTTTTATGATATTTTTATTCCATAACCGCCATTGGGTCACAATGAATCATTTCGTTTTGGGTCACAGTGAACTACTAATCCGCTGTGACTCGCGGAACTGAAATTCATTCGTAATTTATTTTTAGGGAAAATGCACTGCAATTGAGTTAGAATATACATTTTAATCATGATGCAGTTCATAAAATATTTATCGATGACCAAGAAAAGAATATAGTCGATTATATTCTTAAGTGGAGTCAAATGTTCTATGAACTGACTATTGCAAACGTTCGACGGCTAATTTATGAAGTACCGGTAACGAATAAAATAAAAGTACCAGATAAATGGCATGGAAGTAAGGTATTGAGTATCTGTGTAACCTTAGAAAAAGATATAATGGATTATCTTTGCGCACTCTTAGTCGATTCACTGTCACCCATGCAATGATCCAAAGTGACCCATTTCCGGGACACACTGGATCATTTCTCATTTTTTAATCAAGTCGTTGTATCTTGTAACTTTATGTACTGAAAGCCTTGAAATGACTCTTTCTTTAAAGATTAATAACTAATACTTTGATTTAATTTCAGAGATTAATAATTCAGGCATAAACTTTCCAGTTGCACTGTTTGAAAAAAAAAGTGATCCACTGTTACCCACTCTCCCCTACTGTCCCACTGCTGGGCACGGGCCTCTTCCCATTATGAGAAGGGTAAGGCCATAGTCCACCACGCTGGCCAAATGCGGGTTGGCAGACTTCTCATGTCTTTCGAGAACATTATGGAGGACTCTCAGAAATGCAGGTTTCCTCACGATATTTTCCTTCACCGTTTAGCAAGCGATCATTAAAAATTTAATACGCACATAACTCAGAAAAGTCATCGATGGGCGCCGTGGATTCAAACCCGGTCCACCTGCGTAAGCAGTCTGTCGGTCTCTCCACTAGGCTATCGCTGCTTATATAGTACTGTGACAATATAGTAGCACAATTTTTTTTTCACTACTTCCAAGTGATGCTTTAGGTAGAAAACATATCTTGCTCACACACCCCTCAGCTATGCTGATAACGTGACTTGACTTGCCATTGTAGAATAATGACGAAGTTAAGCAACATTTGCACAGATGAACCACATGAATGGTGCCCCTTTTACAGTGTGCCACAGAGTTTCGAACGGCATGTGAGATTGAGTGAGTCGGACCTGGATTACAATCGTTACGCATGACCTAACGTTTCAGGAGTGAGAGGGTCAGTCCAAAAACTCCGACATCAGAGTTGTCCACACGAAGAGCAATAACCTCGCAGCTATTATATATTTCCAATGTAAACGCAACCTTAATAAGTATATTGTACTGGCCTGTACAACAAATGACAATGCTATACCTATTACCTACTACCGTGCGTTCATTAGCGAGCACTATACTTTGTTTAAAGTGTAACTATGCACTTTGTGTTAGTGGCACAGTGACCTGCCAACTAATCATTACTGTTCGGTAATGTTGACACTTGTTTTAGCCTAATAGCCTGTAGATTCGTGTTTACCCGTCATGTGACATAACAATATTCTGTACTACATCAGCTATGATATTTTTCGTCGTCTATAAAAAGTACTGACCCGGAACAGGCATATGAGGTATTCATATATAAATATATTTCAGCTGATCAATGTTACTAGATCATATCCCGGTCATAAAAGAGTACATTATCACTATTCATTTCATGGTGTTCTAGAGAGGTCTAATCCGATAAATTAGAAACATCGCCGATCTTATCAAATTATTTCTTAGTTTTTGACTAAAAATTAGTAACAATCCCAATAAAAAAATCTGTTGAATGAAATTTTTTCTTAGGATTTTGTCAAGAAATGACCCTGATAGATGATAATAACATAAGCTATTTTTAATACAAAACATAGCTGAAGGCGTACGAAGTGTTCACCCGCAAATATAAAAAGCTGCTGACATGCTTTCATAAAATAATGTTCTATAAAAGCATATCAATCAAAATTAAATATTCAGAAGCTTCTGAATCACATATTATTCTGTCCCTAAAATTAGACTACAAACGAAAAAAAGGATAGTTTAATTCACGATAAGTTAGTAAATATTTCATAACAATTTTCTCAAATTAAATTGACAAGTAATTGGTTCGTAAGACGCTGACAACAGCCAAATGACAAAAAAGGCTTGTCTCAAACAATTTTTTTGCTAAATCTATAAAGTTTGTGACGGTGGAAAAAATATATGTTAATCTTGAACATATTTCTGAGAACCTTGTTGTATTCAAAACACGTTTTTGAAAAGTTTTCTCGATACAAAAAAATAGTAAACTAACCTCTTAAAATGATCTTCCAACAAAAATATCTGTATTACTTATCAACGTACGTTGGTAAAATTTATAACAATAACGTATCATATTTAAATACAGAACTTGGTTGTTTTTTATTTTTCACTACTCAACTTATTTTTAAGTAATTAATTTATTTTATGGTTTGTAAAAAATTCTGAACGTCCCGTCGTCGTCGCGCTTCTCTTTCTTATGTATGCAATTCGAACAGTGACAGCAGCAGCTCAACTCAATAGCGCCATCTACTCTAATGGAAAATCGTAGTACCTACTTAGTATGATTTAAGTAATAATAATAATAAGTAATAAAACCCCTCTGGGGCAGCCGTCATCTCATTATGAGACTAACGCAATCTCAGAGGGCAGAGTAACAGCTTTCAAACATCACCTTCATCGTGTAATATTAACAAAAAATGTATTACAAGATGAAAAGAAAGCTTACAACCGCAGGGCAGCTTTGTGGCGAGCTGAATGTGTGTGGCGACACTGCGGTCCCGAATGCTTCAGAGAGTCGGTCAGGGCCTCGTCTCCGGCTTGCCTTTATTGGCTGGCCGGAGTGGATTTCTAAGAGTGCCCGCAGGACTCTCAACTCTGGCTTGCCTTGGTCGGCCGGCCAGAGGGAAGCCGCAAGAGCTATTAGCTCGGGGGTGGAAGTGTCATTCTCAAGGGCGTAACTACGGGGAAACCCGCTCCGGGCCTCCGTTGTCACGAGGCTCGCGATGGCGAAACCGGTGCCGCACCGCTCGACACCCCTAGCCACTCGCACCGGTGTTGCCCTCTGGCTGCCTTTATGGCAGAGTTTGTTTGCTTTGGGCGGCTGTTTAGAGAGGGCCCATCTAGTGAGTTGGCGAGTCACCACCTGCCACGCGGACGGATGCTATAGGAGTATCACTGGCAGGTGCCGTTTGTTATCCATAGTATCATTATTACCAGTCCATTTAACACCCATCTCCATAAACAAGTAAATTAGACTCCATATCATTGCAATAGTCCTACATTAGCTGCGGCTAGTCCATAGCTGTACTCAGTAGTGTAGTTGTGGAGGCTCCGCGGCATGTGTCCCATCCCATTTTAGATTAAAACTCTCTACGGGCCTCTGCACGTTGGATCCATATCCCCGTGTAAGCCTCCCAAAGGACCAGTTATTCTTCTGACACCAAAGTTAGAAGAATAGCCGTGAGTAAAGAGAAACATAATAATAATCTTTATTGTACACCAAATGAATTTAACACGGAAATATACAATAGATAAATATATGTTGCACAAACGGCGGCCTTATCGCTAAAAAGCAATCTCTTACAGGCAACCCTTATGGAAAAAGAGAAGTAAGGAGCCAGACATAGGGCAGTTTTGGCGTAGTAGGATACTAGTGATACAAAATATGAATACACACTTTACTATACAAATAAACTAATAAATATACTATAATATAAATACATATATACATACAATACATATAAATATACAA
This sequence comes from Euclidia mi, assembly GCA_944739405.2. Lineage (NCBI taxonomy): Eukaryota > Metazoa > Arthropoda > Insecta > Lepidoptera > Erebidae > Euclidia > Euclidia mi. Next base: position 61,899,973 of record OX123190.2, read on the forward strand.
TAATATACTGAATTAAGTAATGGGAGTAGACAATAGTAAAAAAAGGGAGAAAAAGAAAGTGTGAGTTTGACAATGTTATGGAAAGTTAAAGCGATAAGTAGTGGTTTTTAACTAATGTTTTAAAGGATGTGATATTTTGAGCCAGTTTGATGGAAACAGGCAATGCATTCCACAACCGTGCCGCTTGAACAGTAAAGGATTTATCGTAAAAAGTAGTGGAATGCATTGGAATTTCCAATCTCAAATTTACCGATGACCTAAGACCCGATCTTGAATGAGAGTCCCTTAGGAACTTGAAGCGTTCTTTCAAATAAGATGGAGAAGAAGGATTGAAGAGAATATTATAGAGTAAGGAAAGAATGTGAGTATTCCGCCGAAGGCGAATTAGCAGTCACTTGAGCTTATTGCGGAAATTAGAAACGTGATCATATTTACGTAATCCAAATATGAACCTAATACAGAAGTTTTGAAGACGCTCAAGCTTATCAAGTTGCTCCTCAGTGAGATCTAGATAGCTGACACCGGCATAGTCAAGGATAGGTAATAGAAGAGAGTTTGCAAGTGCAATCTTAGTGGCAATCGGCAGAAAGTTCCGCAGTTTTCGCAAAGTCCCCGCCGCAGCAAACAATTTGCGACTAACTTCAGTGATTTGTGGTCCCCAAGATAGATTTTTGTCAATATAAACACCTAAGTCCTTCACGCAATCACTTATAGGTATTGGGATACCACCAAAAGTAATTTGGGGTAGCAGATTCCAGTCAATGCGAGAAATCATCCTGGGACTACTAACAACGATAATCTGTGTTTTCAAAGGGTTGATCTGCAAACCAAATCTCAGGCTCCAAGCAGATATCCGTTCTAAATCGGAGTTCATGATGCGAAATGCTTCAAACAGCTCATGTGCAGGTGCCTGTGTATAAATTTGAAGATCATCTGCATAAACGTGGTAGGATGACTGAAGTTGATAGGAGTGGAATTTATGAAAATTGAGAAGAGTAATGGAGAGAGAACGCCACCCTGTGGAACGCCGGCTGTCGTATTACACCACGAAGAGAAAGAGTCTTCGACCCGTATACGCTGCCGACGACCAAACAGGTAACTATGAAACCAATCAATCACTGGTGGAGATATGTTAATAGAGCGTAATATACCGAGTAGAGTGTGGAAATCAACGGTATTAAAGGCGTTACTAAAGTCCAGTAAACAAAGTACCGTTAAATTGCCTTTCTCCATACCGAACCTAATGTCGTCGGTAATGTTGGTCAGTGCCGTAACGGTGCTGTGACCAGGACGGAATCCGGATTGTAAAGGATTGAATAGGAGGTTCTTGTTAAGAATAGTAGTGAGTTGGACATGGACTAGGCGCTCGAGCACTTTAGAAAGGAAAGGTAACACGGAAATAGGACGATAGTCTGAATAGGAAGTAGGTTTTGATTTTTTGGGCAAAGGAATAATTTGGGCATCTTTCCACGCAGTTGGAAATACGCCCCAGGATAAGGAATAATTAAGTATATGACAAAGGATGGGGAGGATTTCGTCTAGGATAGGAAGAATCATCTTACGACTGACGCAATCATTACCAACAGCATTGGAAGAAATCGATAATACGCACCTTTTAACATCACACGGTAGCGCTCATAGCGAGACTTGGCTTGTGGTTCGTAACAGATCGACAAAGTTAAGCAACGCTTGTACAGGTCACCACTTGGATGGGTGACCGCGTGTGGCATTTACATCTGAGCGCTACCGTGCTTCGGAGGGCACGTCAAGCTGTCGGTCCCGGTTCTTGTCCAAGGATAAGGATCGTTAGGCCATGTCGGAGGCCATAAGGCGGTCTGAAAACTCCGACACCAGAGTTGGCCACACACTCACACGAAAAACAAACAAACAAACATCACACGCAGAAACTTGATTAAAGACGAAATGTGGATAATTTGGAGTTGGAAGCGTGGAAAGATCGACTAAAGTCTTAGCTTTAGTAGTCGCATCAAATTGCGACGAAGACGTGAAATGCTGATTTAGTAAATCGATGTCAATATTATTGGAACTGTGATCATGTGTAGACTTTCCAACTCCCAGTGTTCTTAGAAATTTCCAGACTTTAGCCGGGTCTTCGCTCTCAACAGATTTATGGATGTGTTGGCGTTGTGCGTTCCTACACACCTTGCTGCAGTGATTTCTAATCGCAATATAGCTTTCCCAATTGCTAGGAGTCGGTCGACATTTGTATTTGGTTTTAGCCATTGCTTTCTTTGATAACAGATTTTTTATTTCCTTAGTTTAGTAAGTAATTAAAATTGCTTTGGATATCTATCTGAAATCACAGATGATTTATTGATATTATATTAATTTAAAATCATAATAATATACTCACTTCAGAATACATAGATAAACGTTATTCGGTAGGTAATTCAAAAGATATAACTAGGCCCCGAAATTTTAATTGAATAGCGCAATAATGTAGGTACACGTTTTAGTTTGCTTAAGCTTTTTCCACTGTAGAACTCGAAGTACAATTTTTTGTATTATCAACATACAGTAATTCCGAGTTCGGGTGCCTCTCACAAAGGGTAGGTTTAGGTTTTTATTATCACAGATAATACAATACTATACTGGAAGTATTATACACCGACGTTGTAAGTGATATCTCTTTGCCCTTAAACATTTTAACTGCCATTTACTGACGATTTACTTCACCAGCCATACACTACATTACAAAAGATTATTGCATGATAAGTTTAATAATTATTTATCATCACCATCATCATCTCACTATCCCGTTTGCATCCAACACTTACACGCCTTGGAGCCCAAGGTCCGCTTGCCAGTCGAACCAGATGTGACAGAACATCAACTTTTCCACAGAGCGTCTGACCGCTGCAACCCAAAGGGATAGCGATATTCCTTTAATAATTATTAACAACCATAAATAATAAACTACCTAACACATTTAAATTATCTACAATATCAAGTCAATTCACGTCCATAAATCACACCGGCTTTCAAAACGGCGGATTGATATTCTAGACTCATAATTTAATCAGCCTTATTACTAACGTCGGCTAAAGATAGAAATCTAGCCCAATTTATGACTTGACCTGTCTGTGATTGAAATGTTTTGAAATGAATACATCTAGGACCACCGTAGCTGTATTCATTTCAAAATTACTTCATTTCAAATTTAATTCATTTTAAAATTTACTTTTAAATACCAATAGTCCAAATAAACTTTATACTCTTGACTTAGTCAGACGTTGGGATTATGATTAAAGGATTCTGAGATTTTCTGTAACAATCTTTCTGTTGTATAAAATGATACGTATCTTAGAGGTGGTAGGTATATAATAGGTAAAATATACATATAACTAATTTGAATCTTAGTAACTTTAGTAGAAAACAAGCAACCTTGTATAGATCAGAATTTATGAATATAAGGATTTCGAATTAGATTCTTAATAACTATAATTTATGTCCAAGTCAGATTTTTATGTTATGTTACGATTTTTTAAGAAATTTAATGTAATAAGATCAATTATTTACTTATTTAAGACTAGAGGACGCCAGCAGCTACGCCTGCATTTTTTTAAAATTTCCCCGTTTTGGCCGATCCCGTGGGAATTTCGGGAAATCCCTTCTTAGTGCACCCCTATAGTCCCCAAGGAACATACATGCCAAATTTCAGCTTCCTGCGCCTAATAGTTTCGGCTGTAGCGTGTCTGTCAGTCAGTCAGTAACGCAAGGATTTTATATATTAAGATAACTAAGTATGGTTTTTATTGTTCGACAGGCAAGAAAGAGATCGAATGATAGTGACTGAAAAACCAAGCAGATTTATTTTATTCCAAGCCACTATTTGCTATTTGCAAACATTACTATCCCTAATCCCATACCCGAACTAATCCTTGGGGGCGATTCATCTTAAATCTTCTAACCTATGAGTCCGAAATGAAAAGATTAAAGTCTTGAGCGAACTTTTATGTGTTTCGAAATGATGGTGTCACGTGTCGTATGCTTTGGATTTAATTTAAACACGACACTAAGAGGTTAGTCAAAGTTTGAATTGAGTTGCACGTGGTAAATGTATTTTGAAACGAAATCCTCTTCTCAAAATCCATTTGCCACGTGCATGTTCTTTCATATACCATATCTTTCATATACTCGTAACTACGTACTTATTCCATAAGTGTTTTATCAACCTAATATAATAAAATAAGGAACATTAAAAACTTGTCAAAAATGATAGCGCATCAATAATAAATTAGCAATAACAAGTAATTATTCTGAAAACTTCTTGTAAAAATCTGTTTCAAACTGGAAATCACTTTGCAATGACCTTTCCTATTACATCGTAGAATTTAAAATATAAATATGACGGTTCAAGACTTCTAAAAGTGGTATAAAATATAAACATACAATGGCACTGACTAGTAGAAGTATAAGGCAAACCTTGCACACCACCGTATGGCTAAATAAGATGTTTTTATATTAATTTATAATATGTTTTTTCTTGCCCATAACAAGTCTCATGAACTATTCTAAAAGATTACGTTTCCATAAGTAATATTAAATTAATATGTTTAAATAGCTGATAGATAAAGCACAATCTCAAACTACTATAATCGTTGTACCACATGAATGTATTTGAATTAACAGATATGGTAAATATTATCAGATATGAATATGCTGAACATATTTAACATGACAAGTCATTAAAATTAATGATGGAAGTATTTTTGGGACTTTAAAATGTAGTCTTATATTAATGAATATTAATGTAAATCTTCGATATGTTTCGTGAAACGTGCGGCATAATATTTCGTATGACTACGTGCCATGATTACGTAATCATACGAAATATTATTACGTGTCATGATTAGAAGGCAGCGATAGCCGAGTGGAGATACCAACAGACTGCCATGCAGAGGGTATCGGGTTCGAATCCACGGCGCGCACCAATGACTTTTCGGAGTTATGTGCGTATTGAATTGTTAATTATCGCTTGTCCCGTGTCTCGGAGAGCACGTTAAGCCGTCGGTTCCGGTTTTCATGAAGATCTTTGACAGTCGTTACAGGGCGTCAGTACTTTCTAAATAAACTGACACTAGTCTAAACCATGGAATATCGCTATCCCTTCTGGTTGCGGAGGTCAGACAGGCAGTCGCTCTGTGGAAAAGCTAATATTCAGCCAAATCCGGTTAGACTAGTAAGTGGACCCCAGATTGAAAACTGGGATAACGCTAAGAGGATGGATGACGTGCTATGATTAGTTTCCAACTTTGACGTTTGGGCAATGTGATTGAGTTTACTGTTAGGATTTTTGTAAAAAATACTTTGCTGTACTTCCTGTGGCTTAGCGAATGTTACTTGTGTCTTTAAACAATATAATACAGCTGGAAAAAGGCAATATAATTATATTATACTATCTATTCAAATTGATTTAGACCTATTACTTTGATTTTGTAACAAACTAAAAAACCTTCATAATTATAATACCTATTAGTAGCATACTATTACATTGCGACCGAAACATAACTGTCGAAAGTGTGGGTGTATAATAGGTACACTTCTGCCTACCTCTTCGAGGATAAAGGCGTGAAGTTATGATATGTTAGTAGCATTCTACTTCATAGAGTCTACAATCCTGACAGCCCACAAAACAAGGCATTTACGCGAACACAAACCCTCGCACATCTGTAGGCAGCAAACGTGATTTGGTTACAACATAATTATGTCACCGCATATCATGCAACTACATGTTATTCACCTCCTTCAACGTACTATGGTAGACGCATTAAATAATTCATCTGGTGGCATGCCTGAATACTCATAATTCTGTTCATATGAATTTGAATATTATCTGTACCTATATGTTTATAAAATTCTTGCGTTACTGACGGACTCACAAACAAGCTACGGCTATAACGATTAGACGCAAGAAGCATGTAAGATCCTTCGGAGCCGTAGGGGTTAGGCGTACTAAGAAGGGATTGCCCGAAAATACCACGGAATCGAGGAAATTGGTTAAATAAAAAAATGTGCGACCTCTAGTTTAGATATAAACTTCAAGCAGAATATGTGAAACAAAATATCCTGGAGGTCTATGTCCCGAAGACCTGTAAAATCTGTGATATCAAGAAACGCAGGTAGACCCGCGGGCCCGGGCTGTCATGAACATTTATTACAGTCGTTATACAGAGTGAAAGGCTACAAATTGACAATAGGATATCGTTATCCGTAGAGGTCTAATGGTTGTTGCTATGTGGAAAAATTTACCTATGTATGTTTTCTCTTTTTGAATGAGACACGATTCGATTTTGCTCTGACTCACAATAACACAATATACTTCGAGGTTGACGCTTAGTTAGATACTTTATTATCGGTCTAGTGACAATAAAATTCAAGTGCCATTTAATTTAAGAAAATATTAATTACGCCATTACTGTTACTATAACGAAAATACTCTTTGAACAAATATAATTACGATAATTAGCCTTCTGATTCCATCATAAAACTAGCCCAGAACAATTGTGAATATTCATATATTATAATACAGCAAATTATGTAATTGCACGAATGGCTTAATAGTTTTTTAAATATGTAGAGCTATCTTTAACGAGAGTTCGGCTAATTAGTAGGTAAGTAAGACTTCTGAAATTACAGCACTGATAGCGCAATGGTGGCAGCGGTAGTCTCTCAGTCGTAGCCGTAGCCTCACAGTTTAGAACTGCCTGATTGTCGTGAGTTCGATGCCCGAACTTTAAGCATTACAAGTTTCGGTGCTATTTATATATAGCACGTCCTAAAACGGATGTTGTTTTCATAAAAAATACTGAGACAGATCTAGCTTGCGTAACACAAAGAATTACAACATCAAATTACTTTTAGAATGTTATTTTAATTCTAAGCACTGCTTCATCTTGGTGTACGTTACTTTGTATATTTAATAAGAGTATAAGACTCATAACGGCAAACATTTAGCTCAAATTGTCTTACTTGACAATCTAGAAGTAACAGCAATTTCTGGAAAAGATAATTACGCCAGAGAAAGACGACAAAATAGTCTCAGAAATAAAACAGTGATTGTCGAGTAAATTTTTATCCAACGGAATGTCTTAGACTACAATTATGGTAGATAAAATGTATCTTGGAGACACATTTGCAAATACAAGAACAACTAAAAGCACCGCAACTAATGGTTTAATCAAACGAAATGTCAAATTATACTTGTGTTTATTTATATGAACTCCCTTTTTTCATGCTTTGTTTTAGTTTTGTAATTTCAGACATCAAAATGTGGAAGACATTTTTATCTCATTACTTAAGTAATGTTACTGTAATGAACAAACAGCATCATAGTCTCAGTGACAACAGTTGTCTTACATGGCGATCTTAAAAGATACCCTCAAGTTTTGGTTTCACTAGAATACTATAGGCGCTATTAGTTACACCGTTTCGTGTCGTTTCGTGGCTCAAAACAGCATGTTGGCCCAACCGGTACCTTCACCACCACTATAGTGTACTACGTAAATGAGATCCTCTTATTACTTAACAATTCAAATTACAAACTATGTAATTAAGCTCAGTTTGTAATATGATCTAAAGACACTCAATACACTGCTAGTTTACTTAGAGGCCAACCTACAAGATAGGACTACGTTGTCAACATAGCAACTTGAAGCGGCACTACTAATATATTGTAACTTGAATTCCTATTAGATTCAATGGAAGCAATATGCGCTTCCTGAAATAGGCAATCACTCTGTGGTATTATATTGCCGCTGACACCAAGTGTTGTGGCATGACTAAGTAATGATATCAACTTACATGGAAGCGAATAGTATTAATATTAGAGTATTAATAACTTGTAGCTTTTATTTTTAAAAACATTTGTCCGGCATTTCATTTTCTTCCTAACAAAAAAACGAGTAGAACGGTTTTACTGACGATTTCACTTTTGTGTTAGTTTTCGTTCCATTTTAAATTTCAAACATGGTGGTGTTTGATTTGATTTTATAGATTTTTAATTAACCGACATGGTATTACATGGATCTCACAACTTTTTACGGTTGCGAGACTTGGTATTTTTGACAAATATTGTTTTTATGGGACCTCATTTCTTTTTGTAGACAGTCTTACTTTTGTCCTTTCCGGTACCTTCTACTTCTTGAACACCAACAACGAATTTTCTTAATTAAAGCCCTAACTGCAAATATAATTTTGTAATCCTATATATTTATATGAGATTACAAAGTTATATATGCAGTTGATGTATCTCGAAAACTGGACGGAAATTGAAAAATATTTAAATTTTTCTTAATTCATATACTAAACACTAATTGTATTCTAAATTTGAAGCTTCTATGGCTGCTAGAAGTGCCTTATACTATTGATGATCGGTCAGTGAGTGACAAAATTAAGAAATTTGAAATACACCATGCTTTTACAATGCCTGCTTGGTTACTAAAAAAGGCTTCTAGTTTTATCCACAACGAAGTTATAGGAGGTCGAAAATGGCCTGAATTCCTTCGAGAAAAGGAAGGTACGACCGTGGCGCTTTTTTGCTCGACTTGGCGGGGGCACTACCGTGCCCCCCAGATAGAACGATTTACGTAGAAATTCATGTGTTTATAAATTAAATTGATGATATTCTATGTTATGACCAAATTTATCCACTAACGTAAATTTACCAGGTTTTATAAATATTTTTTTGCTTTGGTGACTGTTTATACTGTTATAAAAATTCAGTTTGTGCGAATAAAGCTACATACATATATTCTTACGCCAAGTTACTAACCGCATTCACGACTGCTTACAGAAATATAAACATAACTTGAGAACTTGAGATTTATTGAAAAGGATTCTTTCTTTGTTTTAATAAAATAATGGTGAAAACTAGCTGACTATAAGCTCGGTACAGTTACCATACAAAAAAGGCGAATGATGATAGGAGATTAGAACTTTAATAGCCACAAGCTCACCAAAATAAGAATCATAAATACTTTACTTCTATAACGCCTTAAAGACGATTCATGATAAGAACCAAATGTTGTACACGGTGTATTATTTAAACCAAAGCTTTGTTGAGCTTAACATAAATTCCAACACTACAAATATCACTTTCACTTCCTCCCCAAAAAATGTCATGCGGTGGTGACACTATTTAATACCGACGTTATGCTGTAGTCTCTCAATTTTGGCCAACCGCCAACGAACCTCGTAGGCTTTTTCAAATGTGTTCTAAATTCGAAATTGACTATCGCAGAAGTCAGATTGGTATCGAGCTCGTAAAAGCAAAATAGTTTTTTTTCCGTTTAGTTTAGGGCCGCCATATTGCTAAATTGGCTTATCTTATCGCAATAAAAGTTGTGTTACGGATTATGGTAGGTTCTTGTTATAAAAAGTGAGGCTAAGTGTAATAATACATGAAATAAGGATTTTATACATGCATACATACATAACGTCACGCCTTTTATCCCCGAAGGGGTAGGCAGAGGTGTATTTCTACACTTTTCGCCAGATATATTTTAGTCCCACGTAATAAGGGGCGAGCCTATTGCCGTACCGGGCACATTTCCAGACTCCGTGCTGCTACTGAGAATTTCGTGAAAAAAAAACCCAATAACACTGCCCGACCTAGGAATTGAACCCGGGACCTCCCGATCCCACGCGCACATTTATGCCGCGAGACCAACGAGGCAGTCGTGTAGGGTTTGATGTCGAGTTTTCCGTCTCTACGCAAAGATGGTATTTGCATAGTGTTATCCCTTAGTCGCCTCTTACGACACCCACGGGAAGATAGGGGGTGGTGACACTTGTATTCTATGCCGTCAACCACACGGCACGTTACAGTTATATATTTTGTAATATTTTTATAGATATTTACGACATACTTTTGCAGGTGACTGTTTTAGTCATCTGTAGCTGACAAATTAAAATCTATCAGATACGCTACGTACTGGGCATAATTCAATTTGCCGATACCCACGGGAAGATAGGGGGTGGTGACACTTGTATTCTATGCCGTCAACCACACGATTTTATTTCGCAAATAATTGTGGATTTCCTACTTACTTACCTACTAAGTACATTTTCAAGTAAAAGTTAGGTTACTTTTTATTACAAGCTTTTATTAGTGGTTGTGGTTACTATCTGTGCGTCAAATCTTTCTAGGTGAATTATACACATGTCATCTCTTTGCTTTGGTTTGGTTCCAGTGACACTGCATTCGGATCATAGCTACTTATGTATGACTTGAATGTTCGCTGGGATAATTATGTATGTATATTTAGAGTCTAATTAGACGTAGAAAGTACGAGATTGACGCACTTTGTCACTTTGTTAAATATTCGGTCTAGTGATAATAGCAATCTTATGATATTTAGACTGGCATGGAAACGTATCGTTATAATTAGTTGGTTGAAATCATTATTTCAATAAGTCAGTCTCAAATAAAATTACCTTACAAGTAAAAATCAATCATTTCTTTTTTTTCAGGATCAACCAAACATCTAATACTACAGGAAAATAGGCTTTGGCTCTCACATTTAAACTGAATAGATATCCTAATAAAGCACCAAATCCAGTCCACTACCCACCGACTAGACCTGGTTCTACAGTATTCTGGGAACTAATTTTGGGACACGTCATTCTATTACACTATACAAACACAGGGGACGCCCCATAGCAAGTTACTCAAATAGGTCTAAAAATTAAAAATATAAACTTATGTCACAAACTCTACAAATAATTTTGTAGATATTTTAGTAGTAATTAAATAATAACAAGATGTTAAATTTAATATAATTATCGTGGTTGTATAAAATAGCTAGAAATTGAAATAAAACGTTCTGTGAACAAGTAATTATAAACATAGACTTTACTGTACTTATATTTCGATAGTCAGCTGAAATTAGAAATATTAAACTCACTATTATACAGTCTGTAACTTTTTTGTGAATTAATGATGGTCAATTTATTAACATTTTAAAGTAAGATGAAGAGTGACATGAAATTGCTATCAAGCAGTGTCATTTAGAACTATGCATAAAAAATTAACGATATTTTTTGTCTTGAAACTAGCTGCTAATAATGAATAAAATCAGTATCTGACAGCGATAGCCTAGTGGAGATACCATCCGACTGCCATGCAGAAGATATATAAGATTCGAATCCACAGCGCGCACCACTGACTTTTAGGAGTTATGTGCATATTAAAATGTTAGTTATCACTTACCCCGTGCCATGGAGATCACGATTAGCCTTCGGTTCAGGATATTTTAAAGATATTAAACAGTCGTTATAGGTTGTCAGTACCTCTAAATAAACTAACACTAGTCTAAAGCTTATCAGACAGGCAAAGGACTCAGTGACTCAGTGGAAAAGATATTCAGTCAAATCAGGTTAGGTTAGTAAGCGGTCCCCGCGTTGCAACTAGGATAACGCTAGGAGGATGAATCTCCTATACACCTAAGTGTACCTTCACATCACTAAAGTCACAAGCATACTAATCTCATTGTTCAAGTCTGCACAACAACGGAGAGTAACTAAATAAAAGTAGGTAATCCTATTTAATTACTCTAAGTCAACACAATAGAAGAACATCAAAGAAAGCTCGATAAACAACGAATTAATAAAAAACGTCTTTCATTTGAAATGCTCAAAGTACAATCGAGTACTAGTAAATTATAAGGAAACGCTTTTTTGCCTTTTGATTCCGCATCCAACTCAGTACGGATGAACTTTTATAACTTGGGAATCTTTCGTTTAACTCCGTCTAGTTTCCATTGTCTTGTGGACGGGAGAAGCCTTTCAAATGTTTTTTTAACTATATTTATGGAAGTTCATCCGCTGTTTGTAATCTATATTTACATTATTAAAGGTAGGTCTTGTTTATTTTTATTTTGGAATGTTATAGAGATGGCAGTGATTCAGATGAGGGTTATATAATTTGAAAATTATATAATAGTGTAGTTCCCTGAAAAGATAAAATTTTGACATAAAATTCGACAAGATTGAAGTAACTGATACGATTTAAATGAATATGGCTGCTATGTACTTATACACGATATAGTATATAATGATATGATTCCTTATACTAATGGTAAGTGTAGTAATAGTTAGTGCCACCTTCGATCCTACCTCGCTTGCTACCACCAGACCGCGAACTAAAACGGATGTATGTACCTGAAAAGGACAAAAATTTAATTAATAGAAATACACAAATACTTTGGTTAAATGGGCGTAGCACGTAGGTATGTTAAGCAGCAGAAAAAGACTGGCAAATAATAATCAATTTAGGTGCCATCGCTACACCCAAGGAAGTAATTGAACAATAATGCATGCTTTTTATTTTTATGCAGTGTTGCAACACTTGAGGTCACAGATAAAAGAATCTAAAGGAGATGATAAGGCTATGCTAATGTTTTAGTTTATTGGTTTCAGACTTGTGTAAATATATAAAACGTACCATGTCACAAAAGTACCTATGAAAATATGAGAAATACACTAACCAAATTCCAATTAAATATGTTTTAAATATTTAAATGCAGTTTTCAGGATGCAAATGAACAGTACAGTTAAATACAGTTCTAGTCGATAAACTTTGCTACTGTATCTTTAATTCTGAGAGAAATAAACTATTTAATGTAATCTAATCGGCGAATTGAAGTCTTGGCTTAAGTAATTCAATTTCCTATGAAAATAACGTGCATGTAACATAGTGGACATCTTTCGACTATGATGTTATTATAGCCTGATCACTTAGGTAAGGGGCTTATGTAATTATAGTTTCATCATTTGTCTTCATAATATGTCAATTATGGCCTCCTGTCATGCAACCAAGTTTATTTTAGCAGCAACAAAGTAGTCATGTGTAAGATTAGGGTTACAATATACACAGTAAAAACACCGAAAATTATAAAAAATAAATCTCCTGAATAGCTAAGCCTTTTTTTTTGGTGTCGGGTTGGAAAATCCTCATGGAGTGCCTTCGCCCTGGGGGGAAGGACGAAGGGGACTGTCAGACTCCTACTGACTAAAAACCAACCCGTGCTCCTCATGTATCCATGTGTCGGAGGGTAGGGTTTCACCTAAGCATTCCTCGCTACCCCCCGACGGGTATTGGCCCGCCAGATGGTCAGGCGGGCCCCGAACGAAACCCCCTTGGCGGGGGATGCAGGTGTTAGGCTCTGCCGCCAAAACACCCAGCGGCCGCAGAGGACAGGGAGGACGGCAACGCAACACCGCATCTCCTCTTCCTCTGCGGCCCCACCGCGACGCAACGAAGGTGCGCCCCCATTTGGTCGCGGGAGATAGGGCGCGCGGCAACGCAACACCGACACGCCTCTCCTCCCGCGACCGCACCCGACTACGAAGGACAGACAGAACTGTCCCCCGCACCCGCACCGTTGGACGCATCCTACGCAGGCCTCACGCAAGCCCACGTGGAGCGTCCCCTCCCGGAATCCCGCTTAGCTTCACCGTGGGAGAAAATCAAATCCACGGTTACTAAGCCCCCCCACCACGACAAGGTGGAGATCCCAAAGGGGGGTGAATAGTTAAGCCTACCCGAATAATAGTTTTATGACTTTAGGCGAGCAAATTTTTGTTTCAGTTTTCATAGCTCGCTTGCTTTTTTTGTTGTCTGCGAACAAAAATTCTATTAATTTTACTTTGTAGGTATTTGCTGCAAATACCTTTTGTAAAAGCATGTCGAAAGGTATGTTACTATCAAAGTAAGTAGAATGAGGACATGGCCAGTGGGGTAAGCCACAATAGTACTTATTTTTATTTGGTTTCATATTTTTTATAATCTTATGTTTACCTATACAAATGTTTACTCTTGTCTCTCTCTCTGTTCTGTGATTTAGGTGTAGTCGTATTTACAGGGAAGGTTGGCGGTCTCCTTTTGACCATATTGATATGCAGCCATTAAGTCTTGGGGTAAGTGCTATTTGCAATTTACGGGTTCGGTTATAGTGCCTTTTCCGTGAAAATGTTAACCAAGTTTCAGCTTAATAGTTTAGTTTATTGCTTTATTATTATTTTATTTTAATTTAAACTCTTAAGATATCATACTCTTTCTCCCAACTTCATTATCATCCACATGCCGACTTACGACATGTCCATTTCTGAACATAGGCCTCTCCTCTCCCAACCTACTGCCTCTTAATAAGAAAAAGTCCTTCACATGTGTCCTTTCCACCTGTATCTTTCTCCATTCGTACCATTACAATTGTGTTATTCATAATTGGTCCAAGTGGCTCAACACGCCTAATTAGCGGCATGTCAGCACTAAAGGGCTCTCCAGCCGGCCCATGCTGGCCTTGGCACGCTGCATATAGCACAATGGAACCTTGACACGACCTTGTCTTTGTTGCATTTGAATAATAGAAACTGGAGTTGTTTTGAAATGTTAATTTGTTTTGGTTGCGGCTTTGTGTTCTGCGACCTTAAGGAATTAACATTTCTCCATGATTATTTGCATAGCTGTCAAAGAATTCAAAGCATTGTCGTGCCTTAGTATCACATGGGATACGCTTGAAAACATTTACTTTTCTTTTATTTTTTGAAGAGCATTGCCGGCACTATCCCATATTGCGGATAACTTTACAAAGAGATCCAACGGACACAAAAAACATCGGGACCCGAATCAACAATTTGTGGATCACACAAAGTATTACCTTATTGTCAAAAAACTGAAGGTGATGGTGTGTGGTAACTTACCACCATTTTCAAGAGGAACCTACTTTTGCCATAACAATAATAATTAGTGCTACTACTAATAGGCTTGTGTCCACTAAAAATAAATCGGTTTGATTGTAGTATATATATATTCATTATGATTTTAAGATCTCAATAAAGTTTATTATTTATTATAAAAAGGTAAGATTAATGTTATTTTTAGGATTCTAAAACTAAAAATAATGTATTTATTCTTGTGACAGTGAACACCAATCAGAGAGCATTACGTCTAACAGTGCGTTCGCCATTTATGTCGTTGACGTTTTGGTAGTAAATACAACTAAAACGTCAAACTTTGTACCTGTCAAATCGAATATAACAAAATAAAAGTGGGTACACCAGACTAGACTTCATTCACAGTTTGTTTTGTTTTGCACTTTGTGATATCACTCAGGCGCCATGACGGTTAGCAGCGTTTTCGTGTCAAATTCAAAAAGGTTTTTAAAAAGCCGTAATTAGTAATGTTGCTGATCGATTTTTGAAGAAAATTCAATTATTTCGGTTTAACATCTCTTAAAGAACGAATCAATCGCTAATTACATTTTAGGACACAAGCCTATTCGATAGTGATAAAGGCCAATTCAATCGCATGAAAGTCTTATCACATTTTTGTTAATAGGACTAATATTATTTTCAAAGAACAATGCCCATTTCTGGCCCAGTTTGGAACTCATAAACAGCACAATAAAGTTTCAATTAGTTGTTGAATAATCCTTTTTATTTATAACTTAATTTATAGGCATTACTAAAGGTGTGCCGAGAAACTTATTCAATAAATAGGTTTAAAAAGATGTGTTAACGTCTAAATAGCCAACATGTAATAGATCTGAAATTGCCAGTAAAGAAATCATAATATTAAATCGATTATCACTTCTTCTTTATCGATTTTACGTTTTCTCTACTCAAAATGATTTGAGTTAATAGCAAATCTCTACTTGGTCCTTAAACATTTAAAATGTGTGTATTTTTGAGGTATGTATGCGATTAACTACAAATAAGTTCGATTTTGAACCAAATATATAGATAACCTATGTCCGAAATCCATATCGATTAATCAATATCATTTAAAACTGTAAAATGGCAACACTTTTTTGACTCTTAAGTAAATGTCAATAATGTCATATTCAGTTTATTTTGTTTGTTACTTATATGTTTTGCTCGTGCACATTGTGAATGTTTTTTATGTTTTTGGATCTTTTACGACTTTTGGCTTTTTCTTTCGGATTTCAACCCTTAACAAATGATTAACTTATTCTTTTCTACGCAAAACTACGAAATACTTTAACTATCCTAATAAAAGTGGGTACACACCTAATGTTTTGTGAGCCCATAAATGTACTTCTTGTAATAAATCTATGAATGTGATGGACCTCTAATCAATCTCAAAATTCTAGTTTAACACTCTTTTATCGAAGGCAATAACAACTACTACGATTTTTGACTGTCCACATCTGGGCCGGCGTCTCTAAGAAAAATGGGCATTGTTCTTTGCTACCAACAGACATCGATGAGCCATTGTATGAATTTACGGATGTAACACATGGATCAGCCATCATACCCTTCTTTATATAGCGTTTGCGTTATTGGCTCAGTCACTGGCATACATCTTATACCGTTGCCATGGATACCGTAACAAAATGATCAAACTGTATTAAAAAAGCTTATAAAAATAGTTTGGTGTATCAGGTCATTTGAATATGTTTGTGAAGAGTTTTTCAAACTAGCGGCCATGGTAAGAATTTGTATTCAAAAACCCAAGTATGTTAAACTAGTTTCTACACGCAACATCACCCGCATGAATGGTAGTGGAACGAAAATGTAGCCTTTGTACTATTCTCACATAAAGTTTCATAACAATCTATTCATTAGTTTTTGCGTTAAAGAGTAACGGACGTCTATCTAACGTCACAAACTTTCAGTAGGGTACAGAATGAATGTACATAAAATATATACCGAAGCCACTAACCAAGATTACTCGAACTCAATAGCGTTATATGCTCTGAAACACTAAACAAACTACGTAGTTGCTTCGTGCATACAACGAATAAAATTTTACTGGAACGTTTCTTCACAAAATAGCCTATAAAACCGAGTAGTAACAATCAGTGCAACCGTTCGGAACGCAACTTTGATTGACCTAAAGGCATATCCATTTCAACATGTATATTTATTAAGGCAAGATCAATAATTGAGGTACTTTGTCGTTCCCTCACAAACTAAGCATGTCAAACAAATCGTTTTCCATTTGTTAAATTGTCTTCCTCAGGCTTCTGCCATGAAGAGTTTTGATAAACGTTCCAAAATAGACATAATGAATGAAAATGGTTTAAAATCTCGTTGTCTCTGTTGCCTTTTATTAACTTTGTAAACATATAGTTGTGAAGTAAAGTACAAATACATTGAAGGCATTCAAGAATAAATAACTTGATAATATTTTCTAACATTTGGCAGCAGTTTTATGTTGATCACTAATGAGTCTGTGAAAGAGTGTGTTACCAATTTCTAATCAATCATTTATCGTAAAAAGACGGGATCAATTGTGTTAAATTTTAATGATAAGTATCTGTTTATAGGATAACTACAATTCGCAATAAAGTACGCACGGATCACTTGGAAATAATCGCATTTATTCTACGAATTTATTACACAGAGTGGTACAGACTGTCGAATATAAACTTCATACAATCGTTCAGCAACCAATAAACTATTCATCTACCCTCTTGTCGTACAAAGTAATTTACCAATGCAAAATAATGACCGTTAGTATAATCTATTCTAACAGCTCGGCCATCCTCCTTTGTGGTGTGTCCTCACACCATGTTACATTCTAGTACTATTTACTAAGTTACATTCTTACAATAATTGCGGTTAAAAAATACCATACAAAATAGGTAATATGAAATTAACTTATTGATTGATTTGTATTATAAATGTTTATTATTCGCACAGTCTGCCACAATCAGAGAACATCAGTGCGATACTGGTCTCGGTATCTCTCGTTTCTGCACTGTTCGCTCATGGCCCATGCTTCAAAATTAAATGACATAGATGATCGCAGATCACACCAACACCAACCTGGTGTTGGTGTGATCTGCGATCATCTATGCCCACTAGCACTGATCGCTCACGGTCCAAACCGGTGTAATAAAGGTATTTGTTAATCGCATCACATGAATATTCAACGAAATTACTTGAACCGAGTTTGTGTGATCTGCGATCATCTATGCCGACAAGCACTGATCGCTCACTACTACGGCTATATAATTGTTATGTATCAGTCCTATATGCATTTTCATTTTTCATGATCTGCAATCGTTTGTTTCAGACTTCTTAATAAAATAAATTTATGGTGTACAGTCTGTCGCGATCTACGGCATCTATGCACCGGCACTGGTGCTCGCGACCCATACACCACACATTACTGTTTTTTATAAAACGCAATAATCACATGGGTATTAGCAGTATGGTCTGTCGCGGTCTGCGTCATCTATGCATTGACACTGACACTCGTAATCTATACGTTATAAATAATCCAACGCGCACACTTGCTACATCTATACGAGAATCACCACAACGCACAGTCTGTCACGATCTATGTCATCTATGTTTTAGCACTGACGCTGGTGACCTATACGCTAGATACTACATCTTAATTCATAAATCTAAATTCAAATCTAAAATACAAATTCTAAATCGTTTCATCACATATGATACACTTTATACATTCATTTATCAGTTTCATTATCACTATTTTCACCTTCAGTGTCGTTTTCGCTTTCGAGCCCTTTAAAATTAAGCCAGGGATGTAATTTATCAATGGAAACGATATTTTCGTACATCTTATTTCCCTTTTTAGTCAACGGAGTGTCCTTCACTTCGTTAGGCAGTACTCTAACGATCCTATACGGGCCATGAAATTTAGGCATAAGCTTCTTAGATTTGCCAATCCTATCTTTATCAAACATTGTTTTCTCGACTCTGACTAGTGTACCGTACCCTCGCTATACTTTGTCGGTAATTTTCTACGTTTATCAAAACGATCCTTTGCATTGCTTTGTTCTTTCTCCACCTTTTCATGTACTTCGTTTCTCAAGTTTGTCAATTCATCACCGCTAATTCGATCTATCGTCTCGTTTATCATTCAGTATGTTTACCAAGTATTTATAATTTTATAGCCAAACAGCATTTCTGAGGGACTTTTACCCGTAGTCTTATTCGTCGATGTGTTCATACCTAATTTGATTTCGCCTACATGATCGTCCCAGGTGTTGTCACTCTTATCGTGACATGTAGTGCTTAAGGCGTATAAAATCGTTCGATTATAGCGTTCTACCTGCCCGTTCGCTCGCGAAGTTGCCACTGCGTTTAAAATGTGTTTTATTTTAGAAGAGTTTGTAAAAGATTTAAATTTGGCACTCGTAAAGCATGTTCCTCTGTCCGTTATCAGTCGTGCTGGTGCCCCAAAGTAACTGCCCTAAAATGGTCTTCAAATATCCGAATTGCTGTTGTACTTTTTGTGTTCTTAACGGGCTTAATATTGATAAATTTTGTGAAAGCGTCGACAATCACTAACAAGTACATAATTATTGCCTCTCCGCGACCGAACAAATGGGCCTAAATGATCTGCATGTATGGTATGAAATGGAATACTTGGTTTAGGAATAGGATGTAGTAATCCTTCTTTAGGTCCTCCAGGGTTTTTGTGAAACGCACATTCCAAACATGCATTAACATACTTTTTCGTGAATCTCCTCATTTTTGGAAACCAGAAACAATGTTTGAGTCTCGTTAAGGTTTTGTCATAACCGAAGTGCCCCGCGTCATCATGGTGCATTTTTAACAATTGCCATCTGACTGGTTTTGGTACTACCCAGCGTTATCCACCTTCGACTATCCTGTAAACGTGACTACCTTTCAGCTGATAATTTTTATGTACGTCAACAATAAATTTCGTGTCCGCATCAGACAAAATCTCTTTAATTCTTTTGATCTCATCATCATCACTTTGAACAGTAGCTATCCAGTCTTGAATATTTACAGTAAGTACATCGATCACATGCATTTCATTAGATGTGTTGGACTCAGCGACAGGAGCACGACTCAGAACATCCACATGCGACATCTTTGAACCTGGTCTATATTCTATGTCGCAGTCGTACTCCTGTAGCTGCATCCACCAGCGTCCTATTCTGGTTATTAAATCACTTTTTGTTAACGTTGTCCGAAGTGCGTTACAATCTATTATTATTTTAAATTTTAAACCCAACAAATAAACGCGAAATCTATTCAGAGATGCGACTACGGCCAACGTTTCCAAATCGAACGAGTGCAGTCTTTGTTCATCGGCTGTTGTCTTACGACTATAATACGCGACTGGCCTCATTATTCCACAATCGCCCCGTTGCATAAGTATCTCTGCGATGCCATATTTTGACGCGTCTGTGTGTAATTCGGTTTCGCAACTAGCATCGTATAACGCAAGTACTGGTCTTTCTGTCAATTTATTCTTTAAAGTCTCAAATGCTATCTTATGTTCATTAGTCCAATTCCACGTAAACTGTTTTTTAAATAAGTCCGTCAATGATCGTGCTATTAAGGAAAAGTCTTTGATGAATCTCCTAAAGTAGCTAGCTAAACCAATAAAGCGTCTGATGTCGTGAACATTCTTTGGGATTGGGAAGTTCGATACGGCGGATATTTTTCTGGATCCGGATTGTATGCCCGTACCGCTGACTTCAAAACCAAGAAAATCAATTTCTTTGTAAAAGAAAAAACATTTCTTTAATTTAAGTGTCAAGTTAGCATCGCGAAATACCCTCAGAATTTCTTCTAGTCTTGTCAAACCTTCATCAAATGTACGCGCCGGAATTAAAATATCATCCATAAAAACCACCATATCATACATAACCAATATTCGATAAGATTTTATTCATTGTTCGTTGAAATACGGAAGGCGCGTTTGCCAAACCAAACGGCATCCTTTTAAATTCATATTGGCCGTCAGGAGTGACAAAAGCAGTTTTGTCTTGGGACTTCTCGCTTATTTGATTTGATAATACCCTGATGCTAAATCTAAACTAATGAATAGTGAGTTACCAGCCAACCGATCCAGCTGATCGTCAATCAGTGGTAAAGGGAAATGCTCCTTTTTTGTACGACTATTTAAAGCTCGATAGTCAATACAGAGTCGTTTATCTTCTGTCTTCTTTTTAACTAACAAGACAGGGCTAGCATAAGCTGAAGTAGACTCGCTTATTATATCAGCATCGAGCATCTCCTTCACCATTGATTTAACGAGTTGTCTCTCCGGATAAGGTAATCTATAAGGCCTGTAAACTACCGGTTTCTCGTCGACAAGTTCAATCTCCATTGCCTCTACATTTGTGTATCCTAAATCCATCATATTGTGTGAAAAGCATTCACTATATTATTGCAGTAATTTTGTTAATTCACTCATTTCACTGCTAGATAAATGTTTGTCATAATTTAGATCAGATATGGTGTTTGAATCATAAAAGTCTAAGAAATTAACATCGATGCACCCGTTGATACATGTAGCGCGGGTTACTAGCGAACCTTGAACCAATGGCAAGACTTGCTCGGAAATATTCTGCACTAGCACTGCACCGATCCCATTGGCTATACTATATTCACCGGGCATTAAGTAATATCCCCTCCCAGGGACACCACGTATGGATCCGCTAACATAAACGCTACCTGAATATTCGTTGCTATCAGTACTAATTTTAATCATCAATGTATCATGAGGCATAATAGAAACGTCATCGCATAGTAAAAGTTGTAACTTTTGCGGTAAAATCCGTCCAAAAATTAATGCGTCGTTGGTTTTTGTTGTTGTTATACCGGGTTTTTCAGTAAAGCTATGACCAACCAGTATAGAATACTTCACCACATCATCCTCGACAACGTAAATATCGACTGATTCTGTTATGCCTTGGATTTCGAACTTAACGTTCGCTTTTCCTAATGGTAAGACAATATTTCCTATATCACGCATTGTAGGTAGTTGACCTTTTGACCATCGAACTCCTAACCTTTCAGCTTCGGTACGACGTAATAAAGTACACTGACTCCCTAAATCTACATATCCCTGCAGAGGCTGGTCATTCAATCTCAAATTCAGTAAATATATTTTGTTATTACTATTACCACTCATTGTATCCAATGTCATGATATTCTTTTCTTTGTCTGTATCCAATTTAGATTTATTATTTGGCAATTTTAGACAATCCGTACTCAAGTGGCCTATTCTATTACATATAGAACATTTTAAAATCTTTTTAGTACATTTATAACTGTAATGACCAGTCTCGATGCAGTTGAAACACGTAACAGGTCTCGTGTCAGTCGTCCTAATAGGTCTGGTACTTATTGAAGCGCCACTTAGATTATTTACACTCGCGTTAACCCGTCTATCAAAATGGGATTTCGTTTTGTTATCCGAATCTCGCAGCTGCTGTTTAATAGATTGGAAGTACTGCAAAACCTGTTCTGGCTCATCGCATTTAGTAGCTTTAGCTCCCAACCTCAAACTACGGTCCTCTATGCCGTATAAAAGGCAACCACATCCACAGCGTGTTTGCACCTAATCTCGCAACGATTCAATAAGTTGATCTTTTCGTAATAATATAACTCTAAGGCATCGTTATATTTAACCTTTTTGTTTAACATTTCGGTTAAAAGGTCCGCGTAATCATCACTAGATGGGACGGATTCGGACAATTTAACTTTCCACTCAAGCCACGAAAACGACATCGATGGTAGAGTTTCATACCATTTTTTGGCTACCCCACTTAGCTTAGGTAATGCATAATGAATTATTTGGTCATCACCCCATTTATATAATCTGGCGCATTCCTCAACTTTACTCAGCCACATATTAATCGTCTGCCCCTTTAACATGGGATTAAACTCAGGTATAACGTTGCCTAGCATGGGAAACTTGTTCCCTTCTGGACGAGTATTAGTAATAGATTTGATCAGTTCAGTCAATAATAATTGGGTATTATCACTTTCAAAATTGGAACGACTCACGTGACCGCGTACACGAGGTGTTTCTAATCTGCGATGTCCACCAGCATGATGACTCGTTCTCGTACGCCTCCTCGATCCACGGCAGTCGTCCATATGAGCGTCTCTGACTTCCTTCTCGCCCTGCTGCTCGTCCTCGCACTCGCTATCATCAGAGTGATTCGGTCTTCTCGAACGCCGGCCACGATCTCTTTTGCTACTTGTGGCGGTGGTTTCACTCGAAATTTCGTCATCGTGTGATTTTGTACCGCGACGTTTCCTTTTAGACCGTTTCTCACAAATTTCGCGTTCACTACTAGCACTGTGCGATTTTTCGCGAGTCTTTTGTCTACGGTGACGTTTTCGCGACGATTTTTTTCGTTTATCACGCACGTGTTCGCACTCACTGACCATTACACGCGTGAACAAAAATTGCCGATCAGGATGAACTTTGAGCAAAAATAGTAAGTGGGCCTTGTAAATCCCACTTCTGAGTTATAGGACCACTACAATTCGCAATAAAATACGCACGGATCACTTGGAAATAATCGGATTTATTCTACGAATTTATAAATTACACAGAGTGGTACAGACTGTCGAACATCAACCGTTCACTGAACGGTTGATGTTCGACAGCCACAACTGAACGGCGTTCAGTTCTACACGCGGCGATCAACTGCCGTTTCGGTTGTGACACTGACTTATATAAACGTCATACAATCGTTCAGCAACCAATAAACTATTCATCTACCCTCATGTCGTACAAAGTAATTTACCAATGCAAAATAATGACCGTTAGTATAATCTATTCTAACATGTTGTTATTACCGTGACAAGCAAAAACTATTTTGTTGTTTATATGTACAGTTATATTTTTTGTTATATTTTTATAGATATTTACGACATACTTTTGCAGGTGACCGTTACAGTTATATTTTTTGTAATATTTTTATAGATATTTACAACATACTTTTGCAGGTGACCGTTACAGTTATATTTTTTGTAATATTTTTATAGATATTTACGACATACTTTTACAGGTGACTGTTTTAGTCATCTGTAGCTGACAAATTAAAATCTATCAGATACGCTACGTACTGGGCATAATTCAATTTGCCGCTTTTGTCACGCATCCCAGGATGCATAGATTATACTGCATATTTAAAAGACGAATAAGCTGCTACACTCTTATCAAATTTTATGTACCAAAATAATAGGTACCTACTGCATGTAACACTTTTACGAACTACGTAATCTATCAAGAAAAAGCCAACTACTCGAAGTCTCTTAGGGTCACACGGGAGGTTAAGTTCATTATTTTCAAAACATCACGTGTAGTACATCAAATCTGCTTCGGATGTACCATCCAATGATCGATGTACAAAGTTCTGTTGAACAATGCGGACATCATGACAGCTCCATCAATCACATTGTCGGTACCTACATAATTGAATGTCGGCAATTTTTCCCTAGAATTTGTTCAAGAATTATGGATGTGCAAATAAGAATGGAAATCTTATGTAAACAATGTTTTGAGCGATGGTCATTATAGTGGCAGCAAGATAATAAGGATAAAAGTTGCTAGATGTAGTAAATGAGTTTATAAGGCACGTGTAATCAAAAAAAATATTTTAATCCTAAATGTGACTGCATAAAATATTTACGTTTATCATCCGCATAATTATGTATAATAAGTATGCGCTGTCTTTTTATTTTTCGCTTACCCAACTTCACACTCTCCCTCTCTAGCTACAATTGGAATAATGATACTTAATATAAAAGAGCTGCTACTTTACGACGTTTATTTTTGAGAAGGTGGTACTAACCCGGCTAAGCTGCTCCATTCATCTTTAACCAGTACGGTTCTACCACTCGAAAAAATGCGCACTTATTACGATGTTATGTTGGTTGGTATGAATTTAAAGTTAATGTCTTTTTAAGACATTTTCAGATCAACATGGTTACGGAAATAAAACGATATTTTAAGCTTACATACTTAATTGTATCTCGTGATAAAATCCCTATAAATAGACGCCTCTTGAGCCTTTTTAAAGTTCTACAAATATCATAAATTGGGCCCAATTGTGCGAGGTTCGTAAAGTTGAATTCCAAAACGGATAGCATAATTAAATTTATTGTAAAGGACTCTCATTTGAGGACAAATGAGATTTTGCAATATATTTTTTACTTTGTTACAAAAACGTAATAAAATAAAGGTTACGTAAGGATAGATATCAAAAGTTCAAATGAGTAAATTATTGTTCATCGCGTGTAGACGTCACTTATTCGATTTTCTAATATTAATTTAGGAAAACAAAAATACATTCATAAATCAGAACCTGTGAGTAACTAATAATACTATTGACAATATAATTTTCTTTGTCTGTATGTTACTCAATTACTGTTGAACCGAGAATCGGTTTTTGTCTGCCGCTTTATTAGCCACCTGATTAAAGCAATTTTATTTGCTTAAAACGGACAGTTTTGTGACAAAGGTCAAGCCATCAAAAATTCTACAAATCCCACTACTTCAAAATCACTTAATCGTTTTGTTCAAAAACGGTGTAAGCCCATCGGAAGCCTGTGGAAATAGGGCCCAGTGGCAATTAGGCCACTACGTCTCTAATATTGTGCCCGTAATGTCATTACACCGCGTTCATAGCTTTAATGGACTGTTAGACGGTTATTACGTGAAATATTATGAAAGACTTTATTTTGGAACACTAAACGCTGTTGTTTAGTTTACTATGATAGTTTTATTGATCATAAGTACTAAAGAGGATTTTTGAACAAAGCTTATATTTATGTAACGGTTCCATATCGCGTAATTTATTAGGATAAAATACCTGTCATTTGTCTAGAAGTTTTTACGTGGGTGACTTAGATTTTCTCGAGGTTAAAGTTACTTTTCTACAGAATGACTGTCGTCTGACCTCTGCAGCCCATAGAGATAGCGTAATTTCATGGTTAAAATCTGTTTCCTGTATCTGAATATTCATGGGTTCCCGATTACGACTGTCGAAGATGTTCATGACACCCAAGACCGAATGACTGTTACGCAATTTAATACGTATATAGTCATTCAATATTATTTAGCGGGTCTTAGTCGCGATAACTGACTTATTTAAAGGCATAAATACCTCTGTTATTCTCCTACGTTTCTACCAGCTTGCAACGGTCGTGGTCGCGGAGGGACTAATACGACGCATATAATTTCTAAAAAGTAAATACGTGGCGCGCGTCGTGGGTTTGATCTTGATTTTGACCTCCTGCGATAGAAATATATTGCTATATATATTTCTATCTCCATTGGACCATGTTCGTATTGCTGACTAAGTAAGTTATGATGAATATAATGATTATAGTGTGATGAATTATTTAAACATTATTTAATTAATACACTGTAATACAATATATATATATATATATATATATATATATATATATATATATATATATATATATATATATATATATATATATATATATATATATATATATGCAGCGATAGCCTAGTGGAGATACCAACAGACTGCCATGCAGTGGTATCGGGTTCGAATCCACGGCGCGCACCAATGACTTTTCGGAGTTATGTGCGTATTGAATTGTTAATTATCGCTTGTCCCGTGCCTCGGAGAGCACGTTAAGCCGTCGCCGGTTGTCATGTAGATCTTTGACAGTCGTTATAGGGCGTCAGTACCTTCTAAATAAACTGACACTAGTCTAAAACCATGGCATATCGCTATACCTTCGGGTTGCGGAGGTCAGAAAGACAGTCGCTCTGTGGAAAACCTAATATTCAGCCAAATCCGGTTAGACTAGTAAGCGGACCCCAGGTTGAAACTGGGATAACACTAGGAGGATGATGAGGATGATGACTGTAAAAAAAATCAGATCTCACCAAAACTTTTGTCCCGTCACATCAATGAGGGCGGCTACTATAATACGTCTCACGCACCCAAGCCCTTCCATCCACTCTAATCTACGTCGCAACTCATAATCCGTATAATTATCAGGTAAATGAATTCCTAACTTTCAACGTCTAAAGAAAGACCCGATATAGTAGTAGTTTATTTTGATGTATATAAGATACATAAATAATACTCTCTTGTGTAGGTATACAAATATCAACAAACAACAATATTACTTATTTCTAAAAATTTTAGGTACAAAAGCTTTTCCAGTGTTTGAGGTCGTTCCGACGCTTGATTTATTTAATCATTCTCGTGCGGTTTGTGCCTTGTGGACATATTGCCAATACGATTTTACGGAAAATATTCTAAATTGGTTTTATACGTTCAGTTTTTTGTATTATTTTATTTTACTAGAGGATGTTCGCATCTACATTCGCATTTTTTTTAACATAACCGCTTCTACCCGATCCCTTGCGAATTTCGATAATTCCCTTCTTAGTGCACTCATACATGCTAAATATCAGGTTCTTGCGCCCAATATTACAGTTTTGCCATGCGTTGTCTGTCAGTCAGTAATGCAAGAATTTTTAAGAATTACCGAGCTAATTGTTGCCACGACAGCCCCTTTTCCAAATATAACACAAATTCAAAAATCTCTTCAAAAGTCGCGCAATATCAAAAGCAGAACAGAAAATGAAAAGAAAATCGGTATGACGTGCCAGTAACATGGCCGCTCTGTGTACAAATCGTGAAATTTGACTCTGCACAACGGCTTGAAGCAGCAGTTAGTGATTTGTTTGCGAGTCCGATACTTTTCAAATACACTGGAAATTTGCATACGGCACGAAAATAAAATGAGGTCGAGTTTGACAGATGTTACAGTAAGCTATACCTACTACCAGTTACGGACTCAAGATTTAGAACTAAGGATTTTTTGTGGTGTATAAGGTTACAAAAAAGCATGACTGCTTTCAAAAAAGGGTCACCGATCCGATATAGTATGAGGTACAAGTTTGTTTAATATAAACATGAATGAATGAATCTTTATTTTGCTTTGAATGTAGGTACATAAAATAGATGTTACAGACAAAAAAAATAGTTCAACTACATTCTGCCATTAAGAAGCATGCAAATACAAAATAACAATTGAAAAAAAATACAGATAGAAATATCGATATAGTAAATTATGGCAATGTAATGACACGATTTAGTTTCTATCAATTGTTCAGATAGGCAATTTGGAATACAATTTCAAATACTTAATTTAATCTCTTTATATTAAAATTTTCATAAGTGTTAGTCATAATGTCAATACTTAATAGTTGTCAATAGTAATACAATCATCATGGAATGTCAATATGTTACGGCAATATACAATGTCAGGGTAATTAATAATAAATAATAATTATTATAATGATTTATCATCTAAAAAATCTGCAATTTTATAATAACATGTCTCCACAAGTAGTTTACTCAGTTTCATTTTAAATGTACGAATTGTGACATTTTTTAAATCATCAGGTATTTTGTTATAAATAGTTATGGCCATTCCAAAGACATTTTTCTTCAATAATGCCGTGTTATATTTTTCTATGTATAACTTATTTCTATGCTGACTTCTAACAGGTCCTTTTCGTACATCGGTAACCAAAGTAAATAAGGATTTGTTCCGTTTAACAAAAAGCGCCATTTCTAATATATATAGTGACGGAAAAGTAAGTATGTTTAAGGACTTGAATTTAGGTACGCAACTATCAACACTCTTAAGTCCACACATTGCTCTTATGCAGCGTTTTTGGGCTCTGAACACCTGATCCCTAAGGCAAGAATTGCCCCAAAAGATGATTCCATATCTTAACACTGACGCGACAAGACCATGATAGGCTACTAGGGTTGTGTTCATATTAACTTTTTTTGATAAATTATAGAGCACAAACGCGGATGTACTTAGTCTTTTACATACCTCTTCCGATTGAGGTTTCCAGGTAAGTTGATCATCAATAATAATGCCTAGAAACTTTGCAACTTTAGTTTTTTCTATGATGCTGCCATTGTATTTTATAGCGAGATTTTGCGGAGTTATGCGTTGATAAAAGTGCATGACGTTTGTTTTTGGCAGGTTTATAACTAGGTTATTTTGGTTGAGCCACTCAACCATGATTTTAAGCGTATTGTTTATTTCATGTTCGTATGTAGAAGGATGCAAACATTTTATTAAAGCAGTGCTGTCGTCAGCAAAAAGAACCATTGGGTGATTAGTTCGTCTAGGAAGGTCGTTTATGTAAGCTAAGAATAACAGGGGGCCTAGCACACTCCCTTGAGGTACTCCGTATTTAATTATTCTGCAATCAGACAGGTATTTGATTTCACGCTTTGTTTTTTGACATAGCCTGGTTATTTCTGTATATTGAGTTCGGTCACTGAGGTAAGATTTTATGAGGCTTAGGACATTTCCTCTAATGCCGTACGCGTATAGCTTCTGGAGAAGAGTTTCGTGGTTAACACAGTCAAAAGCTCTTGTCATGTCGGTGTATATGGCACATGTAGGTACCTTTTTATCCATACTACTCATAACTTCTTTTAAAAAATCAAAGATTGCTAGATTTATGCCTTTGTTCTTTCTAAAACCCTTTTGCTCATTACACAGAATATTATGCTTATTAAAAAAATTATTCATAGCATTAAAAATAATCTTTTCTATAACTTTAGAAAAAACTGGGATCAAAGCTATTGGTCTATAATTAGATATATCCTCTTTCTTATTCTTTTTATGAAGTGGTTTTATGATAGTGGTTTTTAAGCCACTGGGATATACTCCAGAGCTAATACTTAGATTGATAATGTGACATAGATGTGCTGAAATAGTGTTTGATACGAATTTTACAACTTTTGTTGCTATACCGTCATACCCGTAGCTATTTTTATTTTTAAGGGATTGAATTGCTCTAGTGACATCCTGGGGTACAACCGGAGGCATAAACATTGAGTAGAGATTAAAGTTTAATCCATCGGTAATATTACTTCCTATACCGATTTCCTTGGTTTGATCAATAAAATGATTATTAAAGGCATTAGCAATTGATTTTGGATTACTTATTACTGCATTTTGAATATTGAGGGCAGATATATGTTCTTTAAATTGTGTTTTATTATTAATAATTTGCCAGCATGCTTTTGACTTGTTTTGAGAAACATTTATGAAGTGATTATTTTGTGCTTTTTGAGTGAGTTTAATGATTTTTTTGAACCTATGCGAGTAATTTTTAAATGTAGTTTTATTCTCTTTGGAAGGCTTTTTTCTATATTGCCACAGTAGGTTACGTTGTTTTCTGCTGCATACGCGGATACCTCGGGAGACCCATTTAACTTTTTTACCAAATTTGATTGTAATCGTTTTTAAAGGAAAACAAAGACTATACAGTAACCGAAACTGCTCCGAAAATTCGTTATATGCAACATCTGCATTTTCAGTACTGTATATGCCCGCAAACGAAAGATTTTGGAGATGTTCATTAAATTTAGTTAAGTTTTCAAGCGATAAATCATGCCTCGTTATACGCCAATAATTGATGTTACAAGTTTTTAGTTTTATTGCCAATAGTTGCGCGGTGTGGTCTGATAAAGCAAAATCTAAGATCTCGCTTTTACAGTTCAGTTGAAAGCTCCTTGCAAAATTATCTAGGCAACTATTACTGCAGAGTCTTGTCGGTTGTTTTATTTCTAAATTGAGATTATAACCTAAAAGAAAGTGTTCAAAGTCCAAGCTAATCTTGTTTCTCTTAATGGTGTCTATGTTATAATCGCCACATAAAACGATACGCTTATTATCAGTACATAGTGGTTTTAATATGATATCCAAATTGTCATAAAATATATTTAAATTGTTCATCTTTGGTGGCCTATAAACACATATGATAATTAATTGTAACTTAATAAGTTCTATGCCACAACACTCGAACGCGCCCATTATTGAGCGCCATTTTATTTCGGGAAGTTCCTTAAATTCAAGGTTTCTTTTAACTAGGATACACGCTCCACCTCTTCTTGCTCCACGCCTTGCAAAACATGCTGCTAATCGGTAGTTTGGAATGTTTAGCAGACTTTCTTGTCCAAGCTTAATAAAATGTTCCGTTATGCATAAAACGTCTATGTCCTTTTGTTGTCTGGATAATTCTTGAAGGTGGACAGTTAATAGATCTGATTTGTTAAGAAGACCAGCAATATTTTGATGAAATATGTTGAGATTATTGATTGAGAAAAAACATAGGGTTTGTTATTGTTTCCGCAGTACCTTCCTCTTGTTGGGCGGCAAGGAGTTCAGATATTAAGGTATTTAAATTTTGGTAGATATTTTTCAGCCCATTATTATTTAGCCGGCCTGTACGATAATCAAACATCTGACTGTCATATGATAATGTTAAATTAGAGTCCAGCAGCGTAGCGTAGTTGTGAGTAAGGTTATCTAGATACAACATATAGTTGAATGTCTCAATTCTCCAGTTAAACATCATTGAGTACCCGTTACATTTATAAGTAGGTATACATAATATAATATTGGTATGTTGGACTGTTTTCAGCATTTCTCTAATCTGAATGATTATATTACAGTAGTTATTAGTTTTCCGAAAATCTTCTTCGCCTATGTGAATTATACAACAGTCTTTTAACGTGTAGTTAGTAAGTTTCGTTTGTATATCCTTTAAGAGTACTTCTATACCGCAACCCGGTGTTAGATAATGACATACTTGAAACTGATAGAATGTATCTTCAGCTGTTGATAAAATTGTATTACCTTTATCACTACTTATAATACAAATCTTATGTTTTTGTTTTGTATTTGGAGGGGAATAATCAGTCTTTGGTATTGCTTGGGGTGAAGTATTATTTTTTGCTTGCATACTCTTTGTTTTCAACGGTGTTAACTCCTTTGTTTTTTTGTTGGGTGTACAACGATCAATAGTAAGTCTTTTAGTCGCTTTTTTAAGCAACTCATGTTTTGTATGCATATCTTGTAATTTTTTTTTGAGCTCCATATTTTCTAAGGATAAGTTACTGACCTCGTCATGTGCAGCGTTCAATTCCATTTTTATTCTGTGTAATTCGTTCTGTAGCTCATGTAGTCTATCGCTTTCGTCATCCGATATACTTGTTAGGCTGTTGGTAGTGCCATCTAACGTACAGGTGTGGGTACTACTAGAATCGTCGTGTAGTGTGACATCTATCATTGATTTCGTACGTGATGCCTTGCGGAATGTAATGTTTTCATTCATTTTAATAATTTGTAACTCTATTGAAGTAAATGCACAAAAAGACGAGGGGCGGTGTCGGTGAGGCTCGAACCCGGCTCTGCTACGCGCTGACCGTAACCTTAGCGCGCACCTGCCACGAGTGCTCTTAACAAAGTTATTGAAATTAGTCTTCGCTTTCAACTTGGATTTTTATAAGTCGATAAAATGACTCATGCTGCAAAAATTTATTAGGAATGCAAATCACTTGTCACTTTTTAATTTTTGTTTATTTCACTAAATAGTTATTATTTTAAGTGTTTTGTTATGAAATATTATGTTGTCACGTAGTTAAGAGACGGATGTGTCGTTTTTGTTCATTAAAACTTATTTTTAGCACTTAGATCACAGTTTATTTGCAAGTTAATAGTTTTTGTCGTAACTTTGTAAATTATTATTTATTTTTAAGGATAACACTTTCCTGGTATTTTTACACAGTTTACTACACGTTTTTAATCACTTTAAACTTGAAAAAACTATTTTAAATTTCAAATTACACGGAGCGCAATGTTTACATGACAGCATAGCGCCATTTTCTGATCAATCAGCTTGATAGTAAGTTTCCAGTAAAAGATTGTGCTGGATCTGAAAAATCTACGCTTTTGAACTTTAATGTGGGTGAAATCAAGCGATAAATAGTTTCAAATATATAAGCAGAGTGGATTTTGCATTGTTTAAGGGTTTCGAGATTTATTTTACTACTCGCAGATTTGCTGTTAGGTTGTAGGTTATCTTGCCTTGTATGTAGCACTCATTAAATACTGTTATGCTCTATTAAAATATTGTAATCAGGTGGTGTATAATAATCTTGAAAGAACAGGAAACTAAAACTCATATATACCTTTCTTTTTCACTGACGGCGACGTTTCGACACGGGAACACTAGCCGTGGTCAAACTTGCCTGCCATTCCGTGTTAACCGCATATAAGTAAACGTATTAATTGCAACAGATTAGAAATATTCAAATGGGCACTTGTATTATTCGTTCAGAGACAAGAATTGATTGTTATATGTCATAATTACAGATTAACATAAGGACAGATTGTATCTGTCCGGCGTGCTAAACAAATGGCGAAGTGTTAGTGGCGCTTTAGTTTAGTTGTTTTATGCTGCCATTATAATATTAATATTTAGTAGGAAATAAAGACGCGGTACAATTTAGGAGCCGGTACAATATAGGTTACTCTCCCCTAAATTATATTTGCGAAAAACAAAATGATATTATACTTACCTAGTAACAAGTGCTCAAGTACTTTATCGATATTACCATTATTGTTTTAAAAACAATACTTCAATAAATATTATATTTGAAGGAATTCGTTTCAACAATGGTATCCACCAATTATTACGCTCAGATGTGCCCAACAGTAACATAAAAGTCGTAAAACCTTTTGATATTGTTTCCGTCAATTTGTGTCGCTTTCAATAAAAATGTGTTATTGTAATTATTTATATCGACCTCATTGGTCTGTGAGGTGAACTGTTGCTTGCATTTTTAGCAGAAGCAAGTAATTTTAATAATTAGGTTTTGCCTAAACTAAAACTCGTACCTACACGTGGCAACACGTCAAGCTAGACCATCTGACAATTGTACCACTTTTATGGGGAAGGTAATAAGTATCCAAATCGTACTGCAACTTTGTTTCTTTTTCGTGTGAGTGTGTGGCCAACTCTGGTGTCGGAGTTTTCAGACCGCCCTAAGGCCTCCGACAAGGCCTAACGATCCTTATACAAGAACCGGGACCGACAGCTTTACGTTCCCTCTGAAGCGCTACCGTGCTCAGATGTAAATGCCACAGACGGTCACCTATCCAAGTGGCGACCTGTGCAAGCGTTGCTTAACTTTGCGATCTGTTACGAATGGCAAGCCAAGTCTCGCTATGAGCGCTACAACTGTATAGCTTGACTTCTCGCTGTGTGTATGCATCCTAGAGACAATATATTTTTTTAATGAAAGGAAAGAGGAACCCATCGTTCATACATCTACAATTCAGATCTTCAAGAACCGCCACAGAATCACAAACACAAGTTATGTTTTAGGAATTGGTTAAATGAACCACACCACTTAAACAATGACCAGTGTTTAAGTCGGTCAGACAAACAGACAAAGAATTGTTTTTTCTTCACAAAGAAAAAAAAATATTCATACAACAATTCAGACAATTATTCAGAACTGTCAGAAACATTTCAGAATCTCAGAAACGACAATCATAATTACACACAGACAATTCATTAATTTACAATAAGTACTGTAACTTCACATAGTAACATGCATAACTGTATACATGTTACAGTTCAAACACAATTGTAAAATTAAACACATAGTAATTCAGCTTCAAACAACTTCATTTCATTAACAACAGAACTATTTTCAACCAATTAAACTCAGTACAAATATCACAATTAAATTCATTTCCTATTGAATATTTACTTCAGATTAATTTAATTTAATTAATTTCATTATCAGGCTGGCGCTCTCATTCGCGTGGGTGGCAGGCACGCTAACCCGCGATTACAATATAACAAATAGTTTGCAATCATCACATTAATTTGCAAACTCATTTTCTTCACTTTTCACAGAACATTTTCTATGCTTCCTTAGAGCTGCTACCAGTCCCTTAACGTCATGATCAGTAGCCATAGGGGGCGTAGTAGTTTGCGAGGCCGTGATGCTCGCAAAGGAGACGGCGGAAAGGGAGAGAGAGAGGCTGCCCCCTCCCCCCTCTCCCGCAGCAGACGCACTGGGCGCCGTAGGGTGGCCGACTTCCAGCCACCGTAGGGAGCGGCCTGCGGACGGCAGACTCGGGGCGTCTTGTCGTCCGATCAGCAGCAGGCCTCGAGGCGGCGGCATCGTGTTCCGCGCGCGCCTCATAGTGGAGTCCTGCGGGCGGGCTGACGGCTGCAGTGGATGATGGGGCCCGCCTGACCATCTGGCGGGCCAATGCCCGTCGGGGGGTAGCGACAAATGCTTCGGTGATACCCGCCCCTCCGACACACGGGTACATGAGGAACACGGGTTAGTTTTTAGTCAGTAAGAGTCTGACAGTTCCCTTCGCCCTTTCTCCAGGGCGGAGGGACTCCACGAGGATTTTCCAACCCGACACAAAAAAAAATAGAAAAGGGGCGTGGTAGTAATGAGTTATACATATGCATCTATGTATGTCTTGCAGTTCTAGCTGTCAGTCTTGATCAGTTACCGACTTGACGAAATAATCTTATTTAGCATCACTAAATGGATTCATCGGCTGCCGAGGAACCTGACATACATTCACACTTCCAGACCTATTCAGACATTTATTTTCAGACTATTCAGTTTCAAACTTTCAGTTTCACATACCCATGCACATACAGGCACCACTCATAGTGGCGTCAAATGTTGTCACAGGTTTCTAGCAAGGAATCAGAGCTTAATCAGCGGCAGTGCAGCAGAACAAGGCATCACATCCACTTCATTCCCCCATAGTATCAACACTATGGTGGGTTATGGTGAGTCACAGTCAACGGGCGGCGGCACCTTAGGCAGGTCTAACGCTTCGCACACCGCACACATGATGCATTATCCCCGTACAGTCCTCACTTTCTAGGTCTTAGGCGCCTCTCTTCCAGCCCGTCTGATTCACTCTCTGCCCCACTCCATTTCACTACTTAATTGGCCAATCATTGTCTGTATCCTAATCCACCACTGGCCGACTGCAATGCATATGAACATTATGTACAAGAAGCCAAATTTCACAGATCCAGACCAAATGGTATGAGTTATTGGGACAGCTGCCATGATGCGCGTCCAACCTGCCCGTTGCGTCTGGAGACGAGCAACACAGCTACAACTGGGGCCTGACGGAGCCACAGAAGTGGTCGACATCAAAACCAGCACTACCAGAAGAGCATGCAACCCACTCGTTTGCGGCCCGGCAGATTGTCTATGACACATCATAGACACGTTACTAATAGTAACACCTTACTAAAAGGAACATCACTACAATTGCGACACAGCACTACGGCGCCTGCGCACGGCGGGCGCGCGCCGTCATCGGTCAGCGATCAGAAGCCCAACGAATTACACGTATTCAAATCTCCTTTCACTTGCGCTGAATTGTCGGGCATTTAAGTTGTAAAGAACCATTATTGCTACAAATATAATCTACAGTTCACTGCATACCATCTTTAATTTGTACCTGGCTTCGAGATGGGCAACAACTGAGCCTGCTCTTTGCCCATCGGTCCTGAGGATGCCTCGTAGAGGGGCGAAACACGTGTCGAAGCATAGCCGGCGCATAGAGCGGGATACTGCACGTCAGGTATTTTCCTGGAACCCATTTCCGCATTATTCCATATATCCCTTATCCTTTGTCTTTAGAGGAGTTCGGTAGTGTAGCCGGAGGGTGCGTGGTGGGTTTCTCTTTCCTTCCATTAGGTTACAATGGAGTTCCGCCAAGTAACGCCTGATTCCATCAACGATATTGTTTTTTTTATTTCTGCTGGATGCATTGAAGGCAAAATGCGGCTATCCTGTTATAAGTGATATCTTACCTAAATAGTCCAAACGAGTCTTTACCAGGGATCGATGTCAGCGTAGCGAGTCTGCAAACTGTCTGATCTATAGATGGTGGTAGTTTACAAAGAGTCACCTCCGTGCTTCTAAGAGCCTGCAAAGCTGGCGGCTGTCATCAAGAACTATGACAGTCGGTACACACACCCTCAAATCGGAACGTTGCACTAAACCTCAGAATACGACTATTCTCTTGGGTTACAAAGGTCAAACGCTAGTTTCTCTATAAACATCTATCTACGTTTTTCTTTGACCTGATAATTTCATTGTCATCCTTTTAAAAAAGAAAAACATGCCCAGTATCAAAGTAGATCCATGTAACCTAGAATTATTTTTAATAGCAAATGTGAAGAGTTCATAAAGGGAATCTATCGAGCTTTTCCATTAAAATAGAAGGTGTATTTACCTCCGTTCTCATTCGTTTGATACAAAAGTTGTGCTGTGTAATGATGGAAAATGTGCTAATATTTATGAAACTTTTTTTTTAGAAATTAGTTCCTTTATGCACAACGTATTTTGTGTGTTATATGAATAACGTATGAAATAAATAAAAATATTTTAATCCTCATGAGCAAGGAGTAATTATAACATTACAGCTAAATTGTCACACACACAGACCGCACATAATATTATTAACTAGCGTCTGCTTCCGGCTCTAGCTGCGTGTGTGTATCAGTTATTGGATCACGATAATATCAAATAGCATATATCCTTACAAATTTTCGCAATGGTTTATGAACTAAGCTTGTGTCATACATTTTATATACATACATGTATCTGTACGGCCATGACATTTCAAAACCTAGTCTATTTCATACAAACTTCGTTTTTACTTTAAGCTCTGCGACATTGAAACAATCCTTATTAAAATATTAGCTTAAAACGCCAAACTACTAAAGTTCGTCAACACAAACAATTATTTCACAAATGCAATTCGTTATGAAACACATGTAACATTCTATTTACTGATCGCGTCCAATAGCCGAACCGACCGCCACGTAAATGAAACTCAACTCTATACAGTAATGTTCAGAGTCAAAATTACAACTTACGATGGTAACAAAACTAGCGTGTTTCGTGTAAACATTATACAGAATGGTTTCGACGTGCGGTAATCGGCAAATGTCTGGCAGGGCGCGTTGACGCCTGTTGCCCTGGTTATAAAACCTTTATTAGGGTTCGAGATGGGATAGAAAAAGTTAAAAATATTTTGATGTTCGAAACATTTTTGATTATACCGAATTTTGTTAAATTCAGATTATTCGATGTTGACGTGTAGATACTTTGTTAATTACTGACAGATGTCGTTACAGTTTTAAAGTTTGGTATAAAAAATAATTCTATGCAAGTCATAAATCACAAGTTACAGGTGTAATAATAGATTATGCGACTACAAGTTTCGTAATTTTTTATAGTCCAATATAATGATGTTAAATAGTCAAGTCAGATAAAGAGGCTAAAGTTTAATTTAGGATTAAGAATTAAAGTCTCGGTAACTCGTATTCATGTCTTACAGCTCATATTTTAGACTTTTCAGAATCTATTTAAATGTTCCTTTGTACTATTATAGTCAAAGTTTTTGCTGTTTTTAATTCAAGTCAGTAATCAGTTTCACCCAATTCCAAGTGACTTTTCCATGTGCAGGTCCCACATTAATTATCACATGGATAAATAA
This sequence comes from Euclidia mi, assembly GCA_944739405.2. Taxonomy (NCBI): domain Eukaryota; kingdom Metazoa; phylum Arthropoda; class Insecta; order Lepidoptera; family Erebidae; genus Euclidia; species Euclidia mi. The sequence continues at coordinate 61,938,169 of OX123190.2, forward strand.
ATTATTTCTTAAAACGCCTTGAAATATTAAATTTTAATCTACTCGCTACTTGTGAAATAGAAATAAAGTGTTAAAAAAGTAGTGCATTACAGAATGCCACAGCGAAGAGTGAAAGAAATTGTGGTTTAGAACGAGCGCTACTGATTATTTATTGACAGGACTGAAGAATAACAATTTGCGAGTGAATTATTTTTTTTTGCTTTTAAAACAAGCTCAATTTAGTAACATAAAAACTGTTTACTGATGGCTAAAATTAAGTTTAGATAATCGCATGGTGTTTGGTGTTTGGTTAATCGAAACGTCTAATCGTTTGATCAATAGTCTCGCCATGGCCTTTGAGTTCATAAAGATAAAGATATTTATTCGGCAGAATATGGTCCATTGAGGAGTTACATAATTATATGTAGTCCGACATATTCACCCTTAACGGGCATGCGAATGTTGATACTTAAAAACTATATTATTATCGAATTACACAATAAATATTATTACTTACAGTTTAAAATTCTGTTACATTATAAAAACACTTTTCGATCAACCAACGTTTTAGTTTGTATTTGAATTGCCGTAAGGGTAGTTCTCTTATGGTTGTAAAGTTTTGTTGACATATTATAGCTATTTTTATATTAAAGGGTGCTTTTACAGAATTTATGTTTAAGTTTAGTAGCATCCCTTTTTACAAATCTACTATCCTAGCTTATTCTGGTGAAAAAACGTCTATCATGCTTAAAAAACATAGCAATTTCCATAATATACAAGGATACCAATCCTACTATAATATACAAGGATATCAAACCTTTAACTTCTTGAATATAGGTCTGCAGCTTGTTAGTGCAGATACACCAGTAATTCCTCTTAAACATTTTTTTTGTACTATAAAGGCTCTACCTATATGTGTAGAGTTACCCCATAGAAGTATGCCATACCTTAAAACTGATCCTACATAACCATGGTAAGCGATGAGAGCAGCATCTTGGTTGGCTGTGTTTCTCAGTTCTTTTAAGGCAAAGACAAATCTATTTAGCTTATTTCATAGAGTATCAATATGTGTCCCCAGTTACAATAATTATCTAATCGTATTCCTAGGAACTTTATATTATTAACTCTAGTAATTTCTTTGTTTTGGTATTTTATATTTATGTTTTTTGGGTTCTGTTTATAATTTGAAAATTGTATGCATTTGGTTTTGGAAATGTTAATTTTAAGAGAATTAGCTTCTAACCAGTTAATAATATTATTTATATTTGCATTAACCTCTTCATTGTGCTTATCAGTTTCGGGTATTAAGACCGATATATCATCTGCAAATAGTACGCATTTATGGTTTATAATTTTTGGTAAGTCATTGACATATAAGAGAAACAGGAATACTTCCTTGTGGCACCCCTGAGGTATTAGTTTGAAATGGGAATCAATGTGTTACGACGACTAGTTTTTCATTTATGTGTGAAATTTCTACGCATTTTTCTCTATTGCTTAGATAACTTTGTAACCAATCTTGAGCTGGACCACAAATGCCGTAAAGAAACGTAGGTTTGATTCCGAGAACGGAAAAATGTGTGTGATCCACATTGTTATGCTGAATTAAGTTGATTTTCGTGACAATTCTTTAAATGTTTTTTTTTTCTATATTTAGACAAATGAGCAGTTATTTTATATCTACCGTATTTTTTAAAATAATTAAAGTGTTTTTTATACTTAAAAGGAACTTGCTAACTTTACTTATCAGAAGTAAAATAGATGCGGATAAGATTTGAATGTACGTATTTTTTATTAATAACCTAAAATATTCAGGTCTATTAAACAGAACCCAGTCTCGAGAGCATGTGATAAAAAAATTGAATCTATTTTTATTTTTTTTTATTTTATTTATTTATTAGATGCACAAGACAAGTAACAATCAAAGTAAAAATTAAATATACAATATACAATGTTCTGATTCTGGATTGCAACTCAAAAATATGTGCATACATTTGAATCTATTCGACAGTCAATTTTGTAGCGTAAGAAATCACTCAGCTTACTTTTTCGTCTTCAATTTCATTCCGAATACACCAAAGCTTTGGTGTGAACAAAGAGTTGTTAATGGAAAAGAAATAAGTTTCTAAAACGCTCATATGGCTTTGTTTTATAATATTTTATACCTTTGTTTTAAAAGCTTTTTATCATAGCACCTACCATGAGCTAGTCTTATTAAGATTTCGGGATTCATCACTCAAAAACTGCTTTATATATTCACTTTAAAAAGATCGAAATTACCGGGGATTGCTTGAAATTAAAAAGTTAAACCAATTATATTTTGTTTTATTTAATCTGCCGCTGTCTGTTATGTATATTATCTACGTAAAAATATAAGAACATTTTTATATGTGCCTGCCGCTATATAAAAAGTTGACCATAAAGCTTAGTCTACAATCATTATCATAGTTTGACCGCAACCGCTGTACCGCGCATTAGGTATGTGCGGAGAGGTGGAGTGTAGCCAGGAAAGAGCATGAACGCACATGAGATTCGTAGTGTCAGACAGATCTTACGATATCGAAGCACAATTTTTTTAACTATATTAACGAGTATAATTATACTATCCAATCCCTGTTTTGTCCAATGTAGCGAAGTACAATAAAAGAACCAATATAAATGAAATGAATCTTTAATTCTTGGAAATAACTTTGTACATGTAAAAGAAAAAGTGACTGACAATTCAAATTAAAAATTTAAACCTATTTATTAGGTAAATAAATTACACTGACTATTCTGACATAGATTCTGTTTCAACGTCACATTCCATTTCGCTATCGGAGCTTGAATCAGAGTCATCCTGCAGATTTATTATTATTGGTTCAATAATATCACCGAACCTAATGTCGCGAACCCAGTAAACGTTTTAATTTTTTTGGACATGGTCATCACATTTCTGCCATTTTTCTGCCGTGTACTCCGAAAACAATAAATTCAGTGCGTTTATCTTTTCGTTTAGAGAAGAATTAATATGGTTTTGCGCTATATTGTTTTTGACATCAGCCCAGACCAACTCTATGGGGTTCAGGTCTGGATGGTATGGCGGTAAACGCAGTACTGTGTGTCCATGGGCTTTTAAGAGTTCATCAATTTTGTAAACGGGCTCTTTTTGTGTGTCATTGATAAGAATTTGCAGTTGGGCTTTTTTCATAGTTTCGGAAAATTTAACGTTGTGGCGCCGCAACCAGTTCTGCATTTCACTTTTGAGGCTTGTAATAGTCGGTTTCTTCTCAACTTGAACGCTGTGGTAAGATGCGTTGTCCATGACAACTACAGAGTTCGGCAGCAACTTATTTTTTAGCTTTTCATCCACCCACTTATAAAAAGAAGGCCCGTTCATGTCTCCATGGTAGTCACCGGTCTTAGCGTCTGGTTTAAATATAGTTAATGCACCTTGAACCAAGCCATTTCAACACCCAGCGTGAAGAATTACCACACGTCGTCCATTCCCAATGTCAGTATGAATTCCAGGTTCTGACACTGATTGCCAACATTTGCTCACATTGTGACTGGCATTAATATATGTCTCATCTAGGAAATATATATTGCGGTTTTCGCTTCTGTATTTCCTGATTTTCGTCAAGTATTTTCTCCGCCACTCTGTAATATTAGGTTGTTCTATGAGAAGATATCTCGTCGATGTACATTTTTTGAAATGGTAACCCATTGTGTGTAAAAGATTTCTCAGATATTCTCGTCCACAATTCAATATGCCATCCTGTCTCAATCCTGACAGTAATTTACGAATACTTGGCATTCTTTTTTCGATCTCATAAAACTGATGAATTTTTCTTCTGATGACTCCCAAATCAAAATCGTCAATAACATATTTTTCTTTATAACTTTTGTTTTTTTTGGTGAACTAAATTTCAGTCAGCCTAAATTAGTTGATGAATTTCCTGCAGTTACAACATTTCTTACAGTTTTATCGCAGTATCCCGTAGCCTCCGCAACAATTTTGACGATATTTGCGTCACTATTATATTCAAACCTTTCTATGTCTGCTTTCCTTTTTTTTCAATATTCGGCCACTTTGAAAATGATAGTCTTGATATATCGAGATAACGCACGACCCACCTTTAGATATTTTACCTCATGTGTGTCTGACACAGACAGTCCGCAACAAATAAGACTAGTTGCCGCCGTGAGCGATGACGGCAGAATGACCAGATGGAGCAACTGTTTCGCCCCCCCGTCTCGCCGCTCGCATACCTAAGGCGCGGTACAGTGGTTACGGTCAAACTATACTACGAGTAAGTGAATGTAAAATATTTTATGTTACAACATATTCTAGAGAATAACAAAGATATCTGGAACCTTTTGTAACCGGATCACAAATTGTGTTCTAAGGTTCGAGTTTAAAGTCCGTCAATGGGCAGAGCAATACACCTAAAGCATCGGGGCTGTCTTTTAGGAATACATCACATACTGTGACAGAACCAGCACTAGAACAAGTAATAGTCAAAATCTTTGGTTTTGTACACAGATACCTAAAATCCAGATTTTGACTACCTTTTCTCGTAATGGATACGTACAGTAACTCGTAACTAAAATAAAACGCAGTAACTTTAACAGTTACCTCAAATATTTGACCCCACAAAGCAGTCACGTTTTCGTAATATTTTATTTTAATTATTCAATGCTGACGACCGCGTGTATAATATCAGATTAAACAGGTCCCCAGTTAACATATTGCGTCGTTGATATAACAGTACTACACAAAATAACATTCACGATAGTCCTTTATCGTTCCTTCTAGGCCTCTCTATGAAGTAAACAAAATATTTTTTATAAGTACAATTAAAATTTATGTGACATTGGTCGAAATAAATTTCCTAATTTTCTTGACGTTACTTGTATTACCTTATTATTTAGATTTATGTCTTCCCAACTACGTATTAACGATTTGTTTATGATTTACCATGTTTGAAATATATAAGTACCTAAGTTATTTTTCTAAGTGTTATCCAATCAATCATATTATGAGATTGGAATGGACTTGGCTTATTTTTTTCAAAAACAAGCCACCGATAGCTAACAGACGCAGAGTAGATATAAAAGCCATCCAAAAAATAAGCAAATATAAATTATGAATCTTTAAACTTTTGCCCTCGGTAAGAAACTAAATCCTAACATAATTTTAATACAGAGGTGATCTGTCTAAGCAACTCTTACATATATTAATACAATATTCATTTGTATCGCAAAAATTTTAACACATCATATAATAATGTAACAGTACTAGTAATTTTAATAAACCTTATACTGACATCTTGATCGCTCCTGCATCCCTACATACATCATCCATACATGAAATCAATCATTCCATTATCCACAACAGACACCCCAATTGAACGCCATTCAAAATTAAAAACATAAATTACAGTACCAGTATTGACATCGTCAATCAATAGTAGGTAAATGGCTCGTGGCACCTTGGCGCGTTCACATCCAGTTCTTGGAGTGGAGCCAACTAATTAGCCATGTAAATGGAAACTACACAACGCACTGTTTGGCGACACCGACGTTCGTGCTGAGACCCGGAAGGTGCAGTGTAGCAAAAATATATGTGAGCTAGATGTTTGGAGACTAATTTGATATGCTGTTTTAAGATGGCCGATTTAGAGGAATTTCATTTGGAATGTTTAATAATAAAATTAAATGTGTTAAAAATATATCTAGTAAAGTTGCAAGCAATATTTCAAGTTAAAAGGTAAAACAATTTGTGTGTGTATGTACACCCTAATGCTGTTCTAGTTTTTCTTGAAAGCCGGCTAGCAATATGATAATATACCTAAAGGTAAGAACACTTTTTGTTCTATCCTGACGCCAAATTACATACATTTTTGTACATAGGATGTTTGGTTTACGTTATGAAACTTAACATCATAGGTATTTGATTTTATAAAGTAAATTAATATATTAATGTGTTTTCCAGCCAGATTTTGATGAGTTACATAATACCTTAATATTATCGTCTTTTTGGAGTGTAGTTGGTTTTGTATTCAAGAACAATATATTATTTCATAAAAAATGTGTATATAAAATCCAGAGGATCTTTGAACACTTTGTAAATTATTGTTATTTAAAAGGAAATTCTGAATATTTAAATCAACACTGACAATTGCTCTGCAAAGTTAAATATTCTCTGGAAATCCTGATCGAAAATTCGAACCAACTTCTGATAAACCTGGCCGTGCAGATGTTACTAGGGTCCGTTAAGTGGTTTTCCAACATGCATAACACTTCCATCTGTACATTTTAATTCCACAACCGACTGTAATATACGGATTGCAATCACTGATTGATCTTGAATCCGTGCACCACATATTTCAGACTGAGTGACTTTCGACAAACCTAATAGGAACGTACTTCAACCAAAGTTTTACTAAAGAGAGAATTCCACTGATTTATAGTATAGAAAATGTTGGTTGCAACGTATAGGCTGAAGTTTTAAGTTTAACAAGCCTTAAGTACCGGGTCTTGTACTCAATTTGCGGCAGGTTGAGTACATTCTTGTGTTTTAATCTAAATAGTACGTAGATCACACGGCGCGAGTAATTTTAAGGTTTTTCATCTGCTTTGTCTTTTATATTTTTGAATTGCCGTATGGTCACATGGTACGTAAATTTCTACACAATTTCACACAAGAAAAATACAGTCAGTGTTTTCAAATATACAACTAGGCACTTGAAGCAAATCATTTTTGGAAACAAATTAATATTATTATGAATACAAAATAATGTACTTTCAAATACATAAAAGTCTCTGCACGATGCTTACGCTGCTTCGTTGTGATATTCCATCACCGCTTAGCATGATAAAATTGTAAGAACTATATCATCAGTAACAAGAGTTCCAAATAATCCAATAATAATGAGATAAACTATAAAAAAATTAATAAAGTTATTTTACACGTAATAAAGGTAATTTATATTAAAATTCAAAATAAAGAATAACAAAATTTCAACAATAAGAGAATTCTAAAATATTATTTCGATTCACAACACACCGACTTAAGTTTTCAAACTGATTAAATTATTTGTTGCGAACTTTTTCAAAAATAAAATACATTTTTAACGAATCAAATGGGTAATGAATTTGTCATTTGGTCGCCCAATGTTGCCCAACAGACATTTTAATTGGGCTGTATAAAACTTGAACAAAGTTTTTATTGCGTCTCTCCTAATCAAAATGTTTGCCACCCGAAATCGGGAGTTTTATTAGTATATCTTCAGCCATGTTCAAGACTCATGACTTTTTGTAACTTGGTGTTATAATATTAAAAAGTTCGCCTTTGATTAAAACTTTGCACAGTGTCGTTAATAAAGGTTGAGGAGTTTTTTTAGAAGCTTTAGTTTGAATCTGTGCACCATAATCCTGGCGAGTGTTGGGATTCAGTTACGTGTAAGCCTTTTACTTTATCAGATTGTGACCTGGAGCAAGGAGAATAAATTAAAACTCTTGTGCTCGAGTGTGGGACTTTTTTAAAGTTCCGCAAACCTGCGGTTTATTTGCGCAGAAATAAATTTTTAATAAAGACAAAATAAGTATTTGAATGTTGGAAGCACTCTGAGTACATAGTTTTTATTCATAAGTAAATTTGTCACATAATCACAAACAAGTACCTACTTAGTTATATAGCAGAAAATCGCTGTTAGACAACTCCATACTGTAGGTATAGTAATATCCAATAACCAGTCTTATGACCATGGTGACTAGAACTTCCATGAAATGTAATGGTTGGTCAACTATTTATAAAAATGTTCACTTTGTAAATAGTTGAACCTAGCTTTATTACAATTGCAGGATTAATTGAAGTACGTCCTATTGAGTCACTACCTCCGTCATAACTTTTTAAAGCTAATGGTTTTGGAGTGTGAAAATAACAGTATTTACAACTCCAAAATTGTTTTCGGTGTAAGGTAAAAATTCGTATGTTATTTTCGAACTGTTTCGACTTCTGAGTGGCAATGGCGGTTGAAAGCTCCGAAATAGAAAACCCGTTTTGGACCTTGACAGCAAACATTTTGCTGCTTGGAAATGCTTGTGTTCGACAATGTAGTTAGCGTAACTTTATGATGGTTTATAAAGGTGCTTTTTCCTTATTCTGCTTACTAATACGTCCTTACACCGTACCGGAGTTATACAATATACAATACACAATCGTGGGTTTGTAAATTGGGTGTTTTTAAATAAACATGAAACTGAAGTGGAAAGCTGGATGTTTTAAACAAATGAAGTTGACGGGTATAGGTCATATCATAATAATTATAATAGGTTGTTTTCCAGTATAAAGGTTCGTAGTTTTACAATTTTGGCTTTAAAATAAAATAAAATGTTTGAACATGAACTAAAAATATTGTTGATGACAAATTACATAGCATGCAACGTAATTTTACTTACCGAACTAGACTAAGGTCACTTCCATAACGACTTTAAATCTTTCAAAGCATTTTTTGAATGCCCAAAATTACTATTTGGCATTTGCTGCCAAACATTTGTCAATTAGTTTTATTCGATTCAAGAAATGTTATGCAAATGAACTTTAAAGTCACATCTATCAGTGTCACTTGTAAAGTTTGGAACATCTAGAAACAGTTTCGAGCCTCTCTAGTCGGAGGCTCAGCTCGAGACGAAGTTCAATCTACAGCTACTTGAGATGCAACTCATCTAGTTAGTTATAAACTAAGCCTGAAGTCTGTTCTCGTGAGCAATTGTGTGTTATGGAATAAATAGCTTATTTATGCATATAAACACATGTAGGTTCTATCTATAGGTTCTCTTGACTGTATTGACGTACCTACGTATGGTATGCATTTAACATCAATTGCCAGTGAGACCTTACACTCTCATGAGTCTCATGCACAGCTCGCCCCAGCAACACTTATAACCGTCACCTCTTCTACTGTCATATAGTTTAATACACATAACTCCTACCTCAGTTTAAACTATGGTTATAGTAAGTAACGGGTGGCGCAAGAGTAATGACCCTATTTGGTTCAGCTACAACTTCGTTTCTAAATTAGAAAACTAGAATAAGTTTTTTAAATATATATATATTTGTGTCATGAAGTTTAGTTGCATTATGATTTAAATATGATGTCTATTAAAAATCCAGAGTTGAAGCACATTTGAGCCCTACACATTCTCCATAACTAGCCGTAACACATCCTGCGATATGTTTCTTATTTCTTGGTATATGTTTTCTTTTAAAGCTGCGATAGTCTGTGGTTTGTTCACATACACCCGAGATTTCAAATAATCCCAAATTAATTAATTTTGAAGAAAATGATCCTCTTCAAGGTTGAGGTGTATGACGCGCTGGCTGTACTCTAGACGATCTCGGTGATCAGTAGCCAGCAGCTGATGAGTCATTTAAGTTTTATACGGAAACATCTTCAATGGTTTGACCAAAATACGCTGCAGAGTCAAATTCACGTTGTGTTTTTATCACTGATGACACAATTATTCCACGTTCTTGGGGAGTAAAACGGTCCATGACTATTTTTAGTGAATTTTACAATTGATTACTACAAAATTTTCAGTTACAGAATGACAGGAGATGTCATAAAAACAAATATAAGGCATTTCTGTAGGGTCATTACTTTTCCGCCACCCTGTAGTACCTACTAAACTGAATCAGACTGACGAAATGCGGCTTACCTTTAAAATTTAATCAAATTTATTGAACTGTGAAAACCAGATTCGGATTTCAGGTTTTGTGGGATGTTTAAACAGGTATAGAGATAAAAGTCCTATTGCTCTTTGATTAGGGCTCAGATTCATCTCACCAACACGTATATGTATTAAATCTGCAGCGACCGTTATGGTTTCATAATGTATACAAAGACACCTGTAACTACAAAAAAACAAAACTTATAATATAATCTTAATATATAAAATCCTTGCGTTACTGACTGACTGACAGACACGCTACTGCCGAAACTATTGGGCGCAGTAAGCTGAAATATAGCATGTATATTCCTTGGGGACCGTAGGGGTGCACTAAGAAGGGATTTCCTGAAATTCCCACGGGTGCGGCTAAAACGGGTAAATTAAAAAAAAACATGCAGGCGCGCAGCTGCTGGCGTCCTCTAGTATTAAAATATTTTTAAAGATGACTCTCGTATTGACAATAAATAACGCAAACAAGGGTTGGTCTGCGTTCTGATACCGTAAAAATATGCCATCAACGGACACAGGGTACGCTTAGGCTCAAAACAAACATTTGTGGCTCACACAATAATAATATGTCCCTCTGGCACTGCTTAATGATATTTGTCCTGAAACTACAACCGGGATTTACGCCTTTGCATGCCTTCTGAAGCACAGTAGAGTTGTGATGTTAATGCTACAAAAAGTAGTCACCCATCCCAGTGGTGACCCGTACAAATGATGCTTACTTTCGCCAATGTTTGAAGAACGGTCAACTCACGCTATGATTGCTATATTTTACTGTGAGGCCTGAACGACAAAATTATTATATTATGTAGTTTAACCCTCCAAGTAACATTACCCAATATAATGTGAACACTCTATCGATTCGTACATTGTCACGGGAACAACAAGCATCGAAGCTGACCCACAATAACATCGGTCCCAAGGCAAAGCCTACGTTAATTAGATTCGTATACCTATTGTGCAGTAAACACCGAAGTAGCTCAATATTCAATGTTTATGAGCCGTGATATTGATAATTGTGATTTTGAGGCCAATATAACGGCAATTTATTACTGATACTGAACGTAATAGGTATATGTAGGTTACGTCTTGAGTGTCTAGACATATAATATATTCTTGATTTGTCTGGCTGAAAGAGATATTAAAATAATAAGATATCAATATTAATTTCAAAATAGATAACATATTTAAATTTATTAGTTATTTCATTTAAATTTATATAGTATTTCGCAGGCTATGTAATCGTAGTATTTATTATAGGAAGACTCAAGTGGTTTACTGATCATTTAAAAGTTTGGTAATCGCAAGTCAAGAGCAAATTTACATTGGTATTACACCAATGTAAATTCGCCTCTAACACACACGTTTAGTTAATCGTAGGTGGAGGACTTCTCAGGTTTATTGACATAAACTTTAAATTATTATTGACAATTTGTGTCAATAATCATTTAAAGTATCGAATGCTGTCATTATCATCTTAGCATCGCGTTGTCCCGGTTGCATCCAATATTATTTTTGTCTTGCAATTCATTATTCGCATATAAAACTCATTCTTATATCTCATAAAAATCTATCAACGTGTGAAATCACGTCCTCAAAATATACCTAAACGAAATGGCATCACTGGTTGTTAGTGTAAATAAAAATTCGACGCTAACGGTCAGCCATACTTTTGTGGGTCGTTTATCCTTTGACAAACTATTTTAGTGCAACCTGGTCAACAGCGGTAGGAGATAAAAATAAAACAAAATGGAATAGTTTGCCGACAGTTCAATAGACGATGTTGCCGTCACAGTATTGTGAATGATGTCAAAAATGTCACACTTGTCACCCTATTCATAATAGGTATTCGTTGTGTTTAGCACCCAATTTTTCCCCCTTTTAACTTTCTTTTAAAATAATATAGATCTTAGAGTAATATTTTTTGTCATTAAGTGTTCTACTGCAGTAAAACCCGTTTAAGCTATTTTATATCGAGACAGTAAATCAACTAATGTCAACAAATAAATTTATAGACAGGTACATAATATATGTCACGGCAATAATATTTTTGAGTCTCATGTTAATGAAAATTTAGCATCTACTTTCTAATCTCATTACACACATGTCTTGCTTCATATATAATGCTAAAAGGCAAAATATTTTAGTGCCGTAAATGACAGCGAACTAAGTTTTGCGATGAGAAAGTTGTATACAACCAACGAGCGACACTTGTTAGTACCGCTTTATCCTGAGTTGAAAGCTTTTTGTTATGCTGTCTACACATTTACTTGTGTATTTATGTAAGTTTTTGAAAGAAAACACAATTTATCCTTATGCTATAGATATGTATATATGAATATCACTTTGTTACTAAACTCTGAAAGAATTTAGAGATAATGTACACAATAGAAGAGGTAATGATTATCATGTCTTTTATTATTTATTAACGAAAAGATATGGTTTTGTACAGATGAATAAGAAAAAAGCCAGGTAGCGCATTATATCAATATCAACATGCAAACCGACGTCCATGTCATAGAGATTTTTTATGAAAAAAATATATGTGCACTTTTACACGGTCTTCACATGTTTTGATAATACTAGTATGTTCAGAAGAACCAAACCCAGAACTATTTTTAAAGACGACACGAGCAAACTTTACAAAAATTTATGTGACGTGTCAAACGGACACAAACAGCACTCAGTTTAGTAACGACAATTTATGACACTAAGTGTCACAACGCAGTATTATAAGACGAAGCAACATAAACCACTATGCCGTAGAAGTAGTACAATAATTAAAGGTATAAATTGTTATAGTTACATACATACCATTTAATAATATTTTCTGATATTTTAAATATATGACATTTTATTGTTTAAATTTTTATTATTTTTACTTATTGTTTGCAACATGTATTTTACTGTGTATTAGCATGTAAAGTTGTGAGTATGATGCGGGCATTATTAAACATATAAACAAATAGTTGTGGCAACCTGTCTGATGGCTTAGGCTGACATGCTTATGCATACACCTTCTGATGGCGTGGAGGCATAGTGATACAGATCGTGCTGGCTCCCTCAATTAAGGTTGAGCCGTACGATTGCTGTTGAATGCGGGCCATCAGTGGGCCGAGTCAGTCAAAAGCGTCAGATAATTTCCTGCATTGTACTTGCATACTAAACCCTTTTTTGTCTGGACTTTAAAAGATGAAGAAAAGACTAAAGAAATTGAAGTGACAAAAAAAACAATGACTCTGAGTTTGTTTCGGCCTTTCTTCTCAAGAAGTCATTTAGCTAGGAAAAGCCGGCTTCATCTAGAATAGGGTTTTGACATGTATAAGTGTTGTAAACAACCAAAATGCAGAAATAAATATGTCTTTATGTCTTTTTATGTCTTTACCTACAGACCTAAATAAAAGGGAAATGATCACGCTATATACATCCTTATTCCGCGGCGTTCATAAATAATCACAAAATTGTGCCACTAGTTCAAGAACCTTCCATGGAGAACGTTAATTTAACTCTTCATGCAATCGAATACAATAAACATAAAACATTGTAACCGCTACATTTATTTGACTTACAAACGCCATTCAAACGTTGAAGGCTGAATTTTTTTGAAGCAACCGTTTTCAGATTTAAAGGAAATTAGATTGACTTAATAAATTACATTTCCAAATCATTGACTACCTAAATCCATTATCCGTAATGGAGTTATTAGTTAGAATTGATACTAGTAATGGAAAAGTGTGAACAAGGTTTAGGTAGGCGGTCCGTTAATTGAGCGAGGGATGGGTTACTTTGACCGCCTGTCAAAGTCAACTGTGTGGGAGTTGGATGAGAATTTTTAATTGATCCAAATAAAGATACGTAAAAGCCTAATTGATATAACAACAAGTTTAAACTTGTTTCCTACTGTTGAGTATGGCTTCAATCTGAATATGGAAACATATTCACAGACGGCCAAAATTTAAAATGTTGGAATAGTGTAAGTTGACTTTTACATCTACCTATTTAAACATCATAGAAAATTTAAAGAATTATAGTCTGTATATTCTAAATGCGGACACAAATACCAAAAAATAAAATCAAATGAAATGTAAACTATATTTTATTATAGACAATCTTCATAGAACCTTTGATGTTCGTTACACGCTATTGTCACGTCTCTAGGCTTAGCAGCTGTTCGATACTCGACGGGTGATGCGACCCGCACTTATAACGCCGCCAGTCCAGACCAACAAACACGAAAACACACAATGTCCCAACTCACACGCTACGAAACTATCGAAGAGTAGTGGTACTTTTCGCGTAAAAGAGTTAAATTATTTGTGTCAGATCACATCGCATTGTGTACATAGCTCTCCGTCGTTTACGTATTCCGATAAAAAAGCCTAAAGTTGTGGAATCTAAAATATTGCTGTCGTCTCTCAGAGTTGTCATCCTCCTAGTGTTATCCCAGTTGCAGCTCGGGGTCCGCACACTAGTCTAATCATATTTGACTGAGTATTAGCTTTCCTATTGAGCGACTGCCGTCTGACCTGCACAACCTGGCATTCACTCCTCATAACGACTGTTAAAGATCTTCATGATAGCAATTCTATACACACATAACTTGGAAGAGTCAGTGGTGCACGCCGTGGATTCAAACCCGATACTCTTTGCAAAGCAGTATGTTGGTATCTCCACTAGGCCATTGCTGCTTCAAGTCCTTTAGAATATCTGGCAAAATATAATAATATCACTATATTGTGCTACAGTAAACGGCACAACTTTATTTCGCAATTTTGTTTGAAAGTAGTAATAATCGAAGTATGTTTGCTTTACAAGGGCGCTACAAAGACTGTGTCAAAGTTAAAGTCTCTGAATAAAGAAAACAGAACCAGCTGCTCTAGCCGCTTGTCTCAAGAAGTTTCGAGAATACTTTAAGCACTTAACTCTGTAACTGTTGACTGAGTAGAATATGTAGAGCAAATTAAAGAGAGCATAATGTATTTGTATTAAACTATTCGCTCTCCCGCGAGATATGGAACAGAAAATAAGTTGTTACGTATCTACCTATACTAATATCACAAATGTAAAAGTGTGATGGTTTGTCCTTTTGTTATGCCAAAACACCTGAACGGATTGAATGAAAATTTTGCATTTATCTATTTTATGCGATAGGATGACATCGACGCGGGCCGCGCTGTGTGCAGAATCCAGTTCCTTATATATTAAATCTAGCTGACCCGGCAAACTTCGTACCGCCATATATGTATTATACAAATAAACCTTCCTCTTGAATCATTCTATCTATTAAAAAACCGCATTAAAATCCGTTGCGTAGTTTTCAAGATTTAAGCATACATAGGGACAGACAGACAAAAGACAGACTTTGTTTTATACTATGTAGTGATACGGAAAAGTCTAGAACTTAAAGTAAATCTTCGAGACATAACCGTTTTCGTCTAACATAAACAAAATGTGCTACGTCCACGTAAAGGCACTCATTTGAGGCATTTTGCATGCTGCAGTAACCTATTAGTACTAATAGTATAGAGTGTTAATTGCCACTTCGAGAACGTGTTCAGGTCATTAGGATGTTGTCCTGAAACCCACGGACGTGCTTGTGACTTTTATTTTGTTAAATACTTAAAAGCAATTGTTGTTACAGTGGTGAAATTAAAAAAAAGTAGAATAACAACGAAAGAGGTTTTTTAAGTAATAGGCGGCAAACGAGCTGACGGATTACCTGATGGTAAGTGAACCTTTTTTTCAGCGGTAGGCGTTAAAAAGTTGACACAAAGTTTCGTATCTAAAAATTAAATTTTATTATAACAATTAGTAAATATTCTTCAAAAGTAATAAAAATGTATTGTAACAGTAACTTAAGTACAGTTATTATTGGGATGGAGTTTATGACTCTTAACTGTAAGTGTTAAAATACTTACCAACTGCCAGCACAACACCTGCACATACAACACACAGCATCCATAACATATAGCACTATGTCTCAGCTGCAAGGTATTGAGTTGGCACAGAAAAGCCTGGAGTTGAGCTTTGCAAGTAGGATGGCAGCCCTTGAAGCTCAGTTAACCAGTGGGAACTCAGCCAAGGACACAGTGGCCAGAGTTGCTGATGAATTCCGTACTTTCCGGGAGCTTGTCTTCAGTATGCTTAGCTTACTTCGTCAGCAAATAAATGAATGCCACAAGCAGCTTGATTCAATAGAGACCCATGATCGACGTAAGTCACTAATTTTCCTCGGTGTGCCAGAAGCTGACAAAGAGAATTGTCAGGACACTATTTTGGACATTGTACACAATAAGCTTGGACTGAAGGACATCTCTGCTTCACGTATAGGAAGGTGCTATAGAATTGGTGCACCGAAAAAGAGCAGCAAACGGCTGATATGGTTTGCCGGAGTGGTTTACAGGTCTGCTGTTTGGCGTGCCAAGACCTCGCTTAAGGGTTCCACCACCTCGGTGAAGGAGTTCCTGACCCGGACGCGACAAGCTGTATTCGGGAAGGCTCGTGCGCACTTTGGTATCAGATCCTGCTGGACTCAAGATGCCTACATTGTAGTTAAAGCGCCAGATGGAAGCCGTCACAAGTTTGTCGCCGAAGAAGAGCTCTGCGGGCTCATTAATAAGTTCCCCAAGGCGTCGGGCAGCACCTCAGGAGCTGGAACCGGAGCTGCAAACACCAGTCCTCCAAAAGCAACTGGCAACACCAACACCAAAACTGTGTCGCGTAAATAGTATTGTTTTTTAATCATCTCTTAGAACTCCTCGATTCCACTCTCGATTAGCTAGCGCAGGTGACTAATGTTAGTCAGAAGGTTACCGAAACTCTTAGAGCACTATGCGGTATAGTGCTCAAGAATTTTCTCCCTTCCATAACCAAAAGAATGCTTGTGCAGACTCTAATATTTCCCATAATCGACTATGGTGATATGTGCTATTATGACCTGCATGCAGAACATCTCAATAAGTACGACCGACTTCTCAATAACTGCATTCGATTCATTTACAATTTTCGTAAGTATGATCACGTATCTACTTAGGTATCGTTCCGAACTAAGATGGTTATCAATCCGCCAGCGAGCGCCGGTGTTTGCGTGCTCTTACTACCCTCTTCTTTATTCTCAAATCTCCTTCCCATCCATCTTATCTCACCTTATACTTACAATATCTATCTTCTATTCATGAGAGAGATCTCCGTTCTTCTCATAACCTTCTTCTTTCTTGCCCCAGTCATACTACTGGGTTCGTTAACTCTTATTTATTTATTTATTTATACACTAGATTGTATACATTGACTTAATGCCTTGGGCATTATCTGCCAGTCTACCTTTGAGCGGTGCTGAGAAACGTAGTAGGTGTATTAAATACTTATATTATAATTACAATATTACAAATAATAGACATAATATGTATAATAATATATACTTAAATAAGTAGGCAAACATACAAACACTATACATATCAATATATTATGTATATACAATATATATGCAATAAATACATACATACTATAATATAATATGGGAATTAAAGATAGGATACATAAAGCCGCCATACAGGAACTACGTAATAATAAAAAATATAAATAGAAATAAAGATACAAATCCTATGACACAACCGCTGGTCTTGCCAACAAGAGCTCCTTCACTTTTGCCTTAAATTTGTATTTGGTATTGCACATCCTGATTTCTAGAGGGAGGGCATTCCAGAGGAGAATAGACTGAATGAGAAAGGAAGAGTGAATAAGAGATGTGTTATGGGAAGGGATAGTAAGAAGAAGATTATTAGACGATCGCAAGTTTCGGTCGTGGTTGGAACACAGCCACTGATATTGACAAGTTAAATAATTCGGGAAGAACGTAAGAATAGAATATAGGGTAGTGAGAGCACGCAAACTGCGATGATGACGGATAGGAAACAACTTCAATTGGGAACGATAAGTAGACACATGGTCATACTTGCGAAGATTGAAAACGAATCGAATGCAGTTATTGAGAAGACGGTCGAGTTTGTTGAGAAGATCTGCATTCAGGTCATAGTAACATACATCACCATAGTCGATTAAGGGAAAAATCAAGGTCTGCACAAGCATTGTCTTGGTCTTGGATGGGAGTATGTTCTTGAGGCGGTAATGAGTCTGTAGAGTGCCGGTGACCTTTTGGCTCACCTGGGTCACTAGAGTTTGCCAATTAAGTGTAGCATCCATATACAGCCCAAGATTTTTCACCACAGGGTACCAATCTATGTCCGTACCTTTGTATATGATGGTTGGCAAAGATGTTGTGTTTATTTTTCGTATCAGGCCTTGGCTGCCTAAGACAATAGCCTGACTTTTATTTGGATTTACAGTCAGCCCGAACCTTGTAGTCCAATTCTGTATTTCAGCCAAATCCTTATTTACCATGTCAACTGCCGTTGACAACGACTCTAAATTTACCTGTGTATATATCTGCAAGTCGTCGCCATACAAATGGTGAGAACACTGACGATTTTTAGTTATGAGATTTATAAAAATAGAAAATAACAAGGGAGAGAGAATACCGCCTTGAGGGACTCCAGCTTTTATGTCGGCCCATCTTGAGTAAGACTCATCATGGTGTACCGACTGCTGATGCCCTCGAAGATATGTTGAGAACCAATCCAGAGTCTTAGCTGAAACCTTAAGATAGGAGAGGACGGATAAAAGGAGGTCGTGACTGACGGTATTGAAGGCATTGGAGAAGTCAATTGGAACCAAAACTGTTACTTTGGAGTTATCAATGCCCTCTTGAATTTCACCAGTCACTTTGAAGAGAGTGGAAGTAGTGCTATGGCCTAGTATGAATCCGGATTGATATTGACTCAATAAATTATGACGGTGTACAAACCGGCCCAATTGTTTATGGACACAGGCCTCTAGCACTTTTGAAAGGAAAGGAAGACTCTTCTTTTGTGGTGCAATCTATTATCTTAATTCGACGGTTGAAAGGCTAATTGATCTAAGCGACATTTAGTTAAACTTGCAGGAGGATGGATTAAACATTTTTATTTGGAAAAAAAAACTCATAAAAAACTATTTGATAGACTTTTATTTATTTTATACAGTTTATACCTAATTAAGTAAGGATTATTTTGCTATTACTGTTGTTAATTTTGTATTATTTTGGAAATTTATGTTGGTTAGCCCAAAATGCATCAAATTTAGTATTCTTTTGAGAAAGGCAAAATGGTTCAAATGCCTGCCGTGAAAAAAAATAGCTGAAAGAGACTGGCTCAAGCATCAATTTAGAATAAAACAATACGAGAGAAAATGAATTAAGCGCCATGTCAACTGACGGTTGAATAAGCACAACGATTGTAAGCAACATCATGGTGTTACGCTAGAGTGAAGTAGTTTGATGCAGATGCCCATTAGAGGGACTACAGGATGAAACATACCCCCCGCCGAGACCCCTTACTAGATTATTCGTAGATATAGAAGCTTAGGCCATCATTCAGCTACATCAATGAGATTTTAATGTAGTTGAATGCAAAATGGGCCAAACGACACAGCTTATTGTTTTGGTTAAAATCTTTGGACAAAACCACAACTACGGCGAAAAAGCCAAATGCCTTAATCGACACTCGTTATAAAAGTTCGAAAAAACAAAATAGCCTAAGTCATCGAGACCTCAAATTTGTCTAATTTTGTGTCGTATAGATCAATGAGCTTAGAAATGAGGTCTGTTTTGCTGTAGGTGCTAAGCGCCATAAATGTAGTAAAAAAGAATTGAAACCTGCCTCAAACGACGGAGAAAAATTTGCTGATTCCAATACCAATTAGCCCTCAAATATAAACGGCGTGAAAATAACTTTTTAAAAACTTTATTTTTAAGTTTACAAGTTATGTGCTCAGCGTGAGCAGTACAATGAGAATGACGAACATGACAAGATACATGGTTTATAAAAGGCTTACAAGCTAAGGTGGGGTACGGGGGTACCAAGCATGGGACCACCTCTGACATGGAGACATGGCTACTGTTACTGGGTATCGTCTGCTAATTGATTAATTACAATAAATTTAATGATGACCAAAACAATAACCATAAAACTTAATATTAGTGTTTGTTTGCCTTCATGGAACTGTTATGGTGCGAACCGTGCGAACGGTATGTGGGGGCTGCATAACTCCTCCCTCCATAAGATCAAAATCATCATTTGAAGAAGGGTGATTTTGTTCAAAATTACGTAGTAATTTTGATCTATGTTTATACACAAATACAAGAAATACAATTATTAAAATTACGTAAATTATTAGAGTTCCTACACTGATGCTATGCATATTCACTATGTTCATAGACTTTTCACTGTTTAATACTTCACTTTCACTTTTCAGGACGTGTGACATCAACTGAAGATTTTCCATGTCGATTTCATCGAGGCTGATAGATTTTCTTTGCAGGAAATCCGCTGGCGTTGTTATACTGGGTAGATGTATACACGGTGTGCTTCTGAAGACAATTGGTGTTGTTTGTCGCCGACGTCTTTTTAACTTGATTGTTCCAATCTTCACAGTGCATGTATCGTTAGAAGTGACGATATATGTTCCCATGATATCTTGTTGGGTGATATCATTTTCACAATGTTCTGTTAAGTATATATGTGCACCGGTGTATACAATCCATGAGTCTGACTGTATGGATTTTATCTTGACATCGGAGGTTTCGACGGATAGTGGAAGGCACGATGTGATTCTGGTAGAGTAGCTCAGCAGATCTGCTATGCATTTGTCTTCCTGACCGGATGACACGCTGGTTTCATGACAAAGGTACTTTCCTTCGTCTATTTCTTTGCAGGGCTGTGACAGTGGTAATACTTTCGACCCTTTCGCAAGGATGTAGGAATATTTAGGGGTCAAAAGGAACGTTCTATTGAGTTTAGGGTTGTACATAGGAAAGGGATGTAATCTATAGTAGTTATAGACATCTAATTGGACTATCGGTACTATAAAAGTTATTTGTTTGCCCTTTACATAAACTTTAATGTCCAGAGAATGTTCTAAGTTAATAAGATTATCTAATGTTACAGGAAAAATCAATTTATCGACTTTCTCTATGTCTTTAAAAATAGAAAATATTTCATTTGTGTCTAATATCGACTGGTGTAAGACGTTTACCCTACTGAAAGCTACTGCGGTTTCCACTTCATCTAATTGTGTTAATATTATTTGAAAATTATGATTAAGTAAATTAAAAGTGTTTAATACTAAATTTTTACTCCTTTGGAACTGGGTTTGATTCATAAAGGCTTCTATTTCTAACACAGATTTTTCTAACATAATAAAGTTATATCTTGAGTGATTAGTGTAATTAACAAATGAACCAATTATTTCTGTCACTACTGTCATTTTATTTAAGAGTGCATGTTGCTTCGATTGTATACTGTTAATTGTTTTATCATACCTTATTGCATCTTCGTTATCCAAATTACCAGTTATTGCTTTTATCATTGATCCAATAGTGTTAACTAAACCTCTTTTTATTCTAATATTCGGAATTAACTGATAATACCTTTCTATTGTAGTGTTCATAATATATTGAGTCTGTAAGTCGGCGTCTATTAAATTACCATCTAAAATATATATGTTTTCTAACCTATCATGCATGTAACTAATAATTTCCTTATATTTTCCTATGTTATACTCTAAAGATTTACTAACTAATTCTAAGTCTAATATTTTAACTATGTTCCAATTATAAAAACTAATACTAGCTTGACCTTCTTTCACTGGGAGAATCCCTGGGTTTTCTTCAAGTCTTTGAAGTTGAAGGGCCCGGCTGGGGGTCGTTAGTGTCACTACCACCAGGACGTACCTGTGAAGGACGCTTAATGTCTTTAAGTGGGACCTTTGATAGCCGATTTTGTTTCTGGACTGTATCTG
Source organism: Euclidia mi (assembly GCA_944739405.2). NCBI lineage: Eukaryota > Metazoa > Arthropoda > Insecta > Lepidoptera > Erebidae > Euclidia > Euclidia mi. The sequence continues at coordinate 61,959,763 of OX123190.2, forward strand.
TGTTTCTATTGGGGCTACTAGTTACTACAGCCTTTTGATAACGTGGCTTGTCCTTACTACGCCTAATGTTGACGCATTTAATAAACACATTGTCGCCCGGCTTAATCTTAAACTGTTTTTCTCCGCCGCGCTTTTCTCTAATTTTCTTTTTAGATGCTAAAATTCTTTCAGATAAGTAGTCATATAAGTATTTAGTGCGCTTAACATGTTCTCTAACTAATTGCTGTGTGTATTGTTTGTTATAATCGACATCAAAAACATTTGAAGAATCTGTATGACCAAATACCACTTCGAAGGGTGTAAGGGCCGTTGTACTATGAATCGATTGATTGTAAGACATAACTGCGTATATCATCACGGATGCCGCGTCTGTGATCTTTCTTTCGTACTTAGCTAGCCTGTAAATTTCTTATATTGTAGAATGAAAACGCTCTACTAAACCCATAGAGTTAGGATTGTGAGGAGTACCTATGTGTAAATCAATCTTGTAAAAACTAAGCATTTCCTTTAACAAACTATTATTGAATTCCGAACCTGGGTCCGAACTAATTTTCCTTGGTACACCGTATAGTGAAAAATACTTAATTAACGCTCGGATTATTTCAGGTGTCGACCTGCTTGACACTTCAAACGCTTGTCCGAGTTTACTGAATGCATTTATTATAGTGAGAAAATAAGTTCCTTCAATTAAGAATATATCTATAAAAAGTTCTTCAAACGGTTTCGTCTGCGTTTGTGTTAATTGCAACTCCGGTTTTAACGGATTTCTATCATACTTCATTTATTTGCATAAATCACATGAGTTTATAATACTAGCTACGGTTTGACTTAAATTATTCCAATAAAATGTTCTTTTAAGATGTGCAATAGTTTCCTTAATGCCGCGGTGGCATGTTTTTCCTACGTGATATTTTAAAACAATTTCCTTTTGCTCGTTTTCATCTTCCACATACACAACTCTTTCAGTACACTCATATAATTGAATAGAATCCTTTTTAAAGAGATTCGTGATTACATTACTAAATTGTTCTCGGTGACGTGTATCCTCGAAGTATAAATAGTACTTAATCTTAGGTCGTATATATTCCTTTAAAAACTGCTTAATTAAATCTAAGTTGTCTATTGGCATATGTACTTCTAAAACCTTTTGTCGATCCCTAGAAAGGTTTTTGACACTAGTTTCATTTTTATGCCATGTAAATACTAAAATTTGGTTTGGTTTGGTATCAATCGCCTCATGGAGTATTGGTATATCCGATGAGTCGGTATTTTCCTCCGAATGTACGGTGGCTATTGTAGACTCAGGCTTTTCTGAAGCTGTAGCTGTCCTACTATCTAATGACATTATTGAATATGGGGAATGCGGTCTATCTGGGTTCACAGAGGGTATACTTTGAGTATCCTCATCTGACGAGATTACTATAGGACTTGGGGATTTCTTATCTACGTTAACTATCATCGACTCGTTGTCGTCGTTTAAAATATTCAGTTTTATACGGGATAGTGCGTCTGCGTTGCAATTCTGTTTACCTGGTTTATGCTTGATTTCATAATCAAATTCCGCTAATCTTAAACGCCATCTAGTCAACCTACTACCGGGTTCTTTTAGCGAATGTAACCACGCAAGTGGTCTATGATCGGTGACTATGGTAAACTTATTACCGTATAAGTATGGCCTGAAATGTTTACAAGCCCATACAACAGCTAATAACTCCTTTTCTATTGTACTATATTTAATTTCCGCACCATTTAATGTCCTACTTGCATATGCTATAGGTCGGTCGCTGCCTACAGGACCCTGCGATAATACTGCACCAAGCGCAAAGTTTGAAGCGTCTGTGGTCAGTAGAAAAGGCTTGGAAAAATCAGAAAACTGAAGTAAAGGGGCGTTAGTTAATAGCTCCTTACATTTTTCGAAAGCTTCAACATATTCTTTTGACATTACAATTTTTGTACCTTTCTTTAAACAACTAGTTAATGGCTGAGTTATTTTTGAGAAATCTTTGATAAATTTGCGATAATAACCTACTAGTCCTAAAAAGCTCTTAATTTCCGTGGGCGTTTTAGGTAAAGGAAACTTTAAAACTGCTTTAATCTTGTCATTATTCGGTTGTAAGCCATCTTTCGATATTGAGTGTCCTAAATATAAGACCTCTTTTTTTAAAAACTCACATTTATCTAGTGTAACTTTAAGATTAGTTTCTCTAAGTCTATCAAATATTTTTCTTAATTTTTCTATATGTTGAGGTAAACTTGACGAATAACAGATAATATCATCTAAATAAATAAGACAATGTATGCCTTGGAGGCCTCTAAGTACATTGTCCATTGCGCGTTGAAACGTAGCGGGTGCCGTCTTCAAACCGAATGGCATACGCTTAAATTCGTAGTGACCTGACTGTGTAGTAAACGCTGTTTTCGGTTGATCCTCTTTTTCTATCTGTATTTGATGATAACCTGCTGCTAAATCAATCGTGGTAAAATAGCTTGCATTACCTAATCTATCGAAAAGATCAGTAATATTGGGTAAAGGATATTTATCGTCTATGGTTACTTCGTTCAAGCGCCTTTAGTCGATCACCATGCGATACTTTTGTTCGCCTGAGGCGTCTATTTTCTTAGGTACTAAATGAACCGGGGCACTCCACGGGGAGTGAGATTCCCTAATTACGTCATTTTTTAATAAACTTTCTACTTGTTTCTGAATTTCATGATTTTCACTAGGGGAATGCCGATATGGGCGAATATAAATAGGATCCTCATTGGTTGTCCTAATCTTATGCTTTACTGTATTTGAAAAAGATAATGGTAATTGATCACAATAAAATATGTCTCTATATTCGAAACAGAGATTGGAAATACACGCTTTTTCCTCTGGGTTCAAATGACCTAACCTTAACTTAGATAAATTTTGTTGTAACAGTTCGTCCAAGTTATAATTATCGTTGCAACTTGTCGTGTTTACGTGGCAAAGTTTACTATCATATGGAAAAATTTCTAAAGGCTTATTAAATGAAATAATAGCTTCTTTGTCAGTCACGTTTTGTATAACTGTTTCCGCAAAAGAATCGATACATCTAACTAAAGCATCTGGCATACGAAGACCTGGGGTAAATTCTGTAAAATGAAGTATACCTTCGCCGTTTTCTAACACGGTTGGTACTCTAACGCGAGTTTCCGATCTAGGAGATACTTTAATTTCATAAAATGGATTATATAATATTGGTATATTTGTGTAACGAGTTTTTAATATTTGGGTCTGCATATCGACGTTAGCTCCTAACTGTTTCAATAAGTCAGAACCTATCAAACCATCATACTGTGGTGCTACTTTATATACATAAAACTTATGACATAGGTCCGTTCGGAATATGTCGGGCAATGGTATGCGTACAACTTCATTATGTATACTACGCCCATGCGTACTTATAACCTCGAAGGGTTCTATCTGCTTATAATACGAATAAAACTGTTCTACCTTTTCAGGGCTAATAAATGAGCGCGTACTACCGGTATCTATCATAAAAATAGATCCTATCTCCGGTATTTCAATATGCGGTAGTCTCAGTACACCTGAGTAATTAATTTGAATTACTTCGGTCGATGTGTCTGCGAGGCTACTATAGGAAAATTTACATTATTTTCGTAAGAGCCCTCTAACTCTTCCTGACTATCTGTAGATTCGTTAACATAATACTGCTCGTTTGGGTAATAAGGTGGAAACGATTCACCTTCGCTACTAAAATTGTCTGAGTATGAATTATTGAACTGCGTATTAAGCGAGTTGTCGGACTTGCACAACATATTGTTACGAGCCGTTCTCATTGAAACGTCCGTATTCTGTTTCGGTGGCATTTGGTTAGGTATGCCGAATTGAAACTGCTGATTCGGATTGGTTTTAAAGAAACCTGATTGCTTATAATTGTTCAAAGCTCTAGGGAATTGTTAAGGTTGATTATTACCTATCCTAAATTGAGGTCTGTGTGATGCAAAACCTTGTTGGTTATTATTATTAAACTTAGGCACTGGATTATTATTAAATCTAGGCATTGGGTTCTGAGGTGTGTTATACCTCTGCGGGTTATTCTGGAAGTTATTTCTAAATGGCTGATTTTGAGGTATACCAAATTTAAATTGATTTGGCGTTACAGGGTTAGACTTAAAATGATTTGCTTGATTACTACTACTATGCCCTGTATTCAACTTAGTTTTATTTTTTGAGTTATATTGTGTTAAGAAGTTTACTTCTTCCATAACGACACTAAGGGCCGACTCGAGAGTCGTACATCTATTTAATCTAACAAACCTAATCATTTCCTCAGGTAAATTGTAAAGAAAAACGTTTAACGCTGTGTTATTGTAAATTATCATTTTAGCTGCTTTGGTTCCTTCATCAGTTAATAAATTTACCTTTGACATAAGCGAACTCCTAGTATTTTGGATACGATGGCAAAAGTCAATGTATGATTCGCCGTGTTTGATTCTAATGTTCTCTAACTCGATAGCAATGCACGCTTCCGATCTAGGATCGCCAAAATGTTGTACAAAAAGCTCTTTTAAGCCTTCCCAAGTATTAATATTTTCTCGTTCACTTATTAATACAGCGGCTTTGCCTACTAATTTGCTTGTAATGCAGTGGAATACGTAAGTCTGTTGAGCTGGATTATTGTCCCCTCTAAAATTTCTAATGACATATTCGCACTTAGAAATAAATAAATTTAAAAGTTTTTCATCTCCATCAAAACGTGGGATGATGCTCTGAATTTCCTTAGGGATAAGCTGAATTTGATTCATTTTAACAATTTAAATATAACAATTAAGGCAAATAAATAACGTTTGTCAAATATTACGAGAAACTTAACTAAGTAACGAGTGTACCGGCGATGTTTGTCCAGTAGCACCGTTCTAAACCTAAATAACGAGTGTACCGGCGATGTTTGTCCAGTAGCACCGTTCTAAACCTAAATAACGAGTATACCGGCGATGCTTGTCCAGTAATACCGTTCTAAACCTAAATAACGAGTATACCGGCGATGCTTGTCCAGTAATACCGTTCTAAACCTAAACTTAACTAACTATACGTGTTTTAGCGATTTTTGTCTAATAACACGATAAAATGCGTTAACTAGCGATGTTCAGTCCAATTAAACGCTAAGGATAGACACGGGAAAGGAACAGTGCGAATAAAGGGTCTACTCACATTAAACTGCCCGTTGCCATGCCGATTCTCGAAGTGCTGCCGTTGCTCGCCGTAGTTGACAAATTTGTAAGTTCTTTTCGGATCCGCTGGTAAATGACGACGCCCATAAGTACCGATTTGTGTACCGAACGCGATTTACTTTGCTTGCGAAATCCGCCCCGACTGCGGCAGTCAAATATAAACGGCGTGAAAACTTCATTCACTCATCTTTTCCCGTGCAATCTGTTCTTCTGTGGAACGCCCTCCCTCTAGAGATCAGGACGGCCACCAGCAGACACACATTCAAATCGAAAGTACGAGAGCTCTTACACTCCGAACTTTCAGGATCATCGCAGAATTGATATCTCTAGTTAATTTTACATTATATATATTTATTTATTTATATATATTCATATATAAATATTTCTTTATTTTACGTATATATGTAGGTTTATATTTTATAGTATTTACTATTGTGTATATGTATTGTATGTAATTAGTTTGTAGTTATTGATTTGTATATATAAATAATGCTATGTTAGTCCCTAACACTTCAGCTTGCACCTACTTCATATATCTCTGCATCACCCCAAGGTAGACTGTTAGAGAATGCCTCAGGCATTAAGTCCGCCGATACATGTATATTATGTGTATGAAGTCCAATTAATAAATAAAAATAAAATAACTTTTAAAAAACTTTATTTTTAAGTTTACAAGTTATGTGCTCAGCGTGAGCAGTACAATGAGAATGACGAACATGACAAGATACACGGTTTATAAAAGGCTTACAAGCTAAGGTGGGGTACGGGGGTACCAAGCATGGGACCACCTCTGACATGGAAACATGGCTACTGTTACTGGGTATCGTCTGCTAATTGATTAATTACAATAAATTTAATGATGACCAAAACAATAACCATAAAACTTAATATTAGTGTTTGTTCGCCTTCATGGAACTGTTATGGTGCAAACCGTGCGAACGGTATGTGGGGGCTGCATAACTACCTTGTAACTATTCCATATTTAAATTTATATAGTAAAATGCACCTACCACTTTTATCTCTGCACCACCTTAAGGTTGACAGGTAGAGAATGCCATAAGGCATTATGTCCACCCTTGTACACGATGTATGTGCATAAAGAATTAAATAAATAATAAATAAGTGATTACCGCTGCCTATGGACACAAGCAACACCAGAGGAATCACAAGTAAGTTGCCGCCCTTTGGAATGTGGGAGAAGGAAAAGGAGAAGGAGCGGGATAAGGGAGCTGGAAATGGGGATGTGCCAAAGCATCCATATTAAATAGTCACTAATATCTATACTAAATTCAACTTGACTGAAGACAGCCTCCGTGGTCCAGGGGATAGCGTATGTGACTGCTGATCGGAGGTCACGGGTTCGATTCCCAGGTCGGGCAAAAGTGTTACTGGGTTTTTCCGAATTCTCAGTAGCAGCACGGAGTCCTCTTATTACGTGGGACCTAGAAAATTCATGGCGAAATGTGGGTGTAATATTACAACTACAACAGGCGTAAGTCTATAAAATTATCTAATTGATACTTTAACGCAAGCATGTGAAAAGTGTCTTTGCAAACATTATATTATGGACGCACGGATAGCAAGATTAGGATCATAATTATAAGAGGTATGGAATCCGTTTACCTTTTAAAATACACAAACAACAAAAAATCAAATGCTTATGTATACAGTCGGTTAGTAAACCTCTGACACAGTAATATAAATATCTACAGTAATATAATATATACTAGCTTTTTTTTGACCGCTGTTTCGCACGCGTAAATTTCGATTTGATAATATGTTTTGTAACAACTATTGCCCCTCTTGGTAAGCGTTGCAAATTTTCAAACAAATTTTATGAATATTGTTTTTATTTTCAAACAAACTTACAACGACATTTTAATAATATATTAAAAATTTCATAACAATAAGGACCCCTTTTTGAGCTCCCCATCCTAGAGGTGAAATCACTTGAGGAACATTAATTTGAGGAATAACTATGCAAAGTTTGAAGGAATACAAAGGTATCATACAAATGTTGACTACCCTTTTTACCCCCTTAGCGTAAGAATTTCCGAAAAATTGTTCTTACTGTTAACTAATTTTAATTTCAGGAACCAATACACAAAGTTTAGAGTTAATCCATTCAAGGAATAAAATGTTTCATACAAACTTTGACAACATGTTTTACACTCTCTTAGAGCTTCCCTACCTTCCTCAAGGAACATACATGCTAATTTTCACCTACTAACGCCCAGTAATTTCAGCTGTAGTGTTTCTGACAGTCAGTAAGTAATGCAAGGATTTTATATATACCTACAGATAAATATAAGGTTTTGTGACTGTTAATGACACCAAAAGTTGTCGATAACTACAAGTTATAGTATATTATGCAGATGGAAACACAAAAAGTTTTCATCATAAAAGTCACAGATCACTTTTAACCTTTGTTTCAGTTTCGCAAGACCTCCTAAGCTCATCTTTGTATTCTTTTTCAAAAATAATTGTTCAGCTGTCTCCTTTTACGAAATAGATGCCACATATCCAGCCAACTCACTCGTTAGGTAACAATTCCTAACTAGTTCATAGTACAGCAATAACATAACGTTGACTAATATTAGCAAACGCAGTACCCGATAGGTCATTTGTATCGAATTAATGTTCTGTAATATTCCCGCCATGACAACTACGTAATCTGCGGTTATGACTCATTATGACTATTGTTACTAGCTCGGATTTCATTCTGGGGCGGAGCCTAATTTAGAGTTGGAATATAATATATTCGCTTAGATTTTGGGTCTAATCCAATGGTGATGGTGTTCGAAGATTATAATACGAGATAACGTATGTAGGTAGAACAATCAGAGCTTTATATGATGTGACAATATCATCATCATTGTATTGAGCATGCTGTAGTCCCTTGCTAGATTCTTGAATCTTTTCGATGGCACGCCACTGAGCTCGATTTTCGGCACCTAATATCAAGCCGCTGTTAGCCATTTTGCGCATATTATTTTTATATATTATACCATTTACCCGGCAGGCGTATTACGCATCTCTACATTTAGATATTAATATGATAATATTACTGATTAAAGTTTTATCAATCAGTCAATCAAATAGGTATCTTTACTTTGAGCGCAGTTACAATGATCTAGAGTTTATAACTATAATCTTAATATATAAAATCCTTGCGTTACTGACTGACTGACAGACACGCTACAGCCGAAACTATTGGGCTCAGGAAGCTGAAATTTGGCATGTATGTTCCTTGGAGATCGTAGGGGTGCACTAAGAAGGGATTTCCCGAAATTCCCACGGGATCGGCCAAAGCGGGTAAATTTAAAGAAAATGCAGGCGTAGCTGCAGGCGTCCTCTAGTATGTAATATGCGTCCTAATATAGGCTTGTTTCGTTTAGAACAATACAACTACTTAAATTATATATGGTCGTTTTTACATACTAATTAGCATAAAAAGTTTTAAATGTTATGTATGAATTAAACATGGTTTTGCTTTTGAGAAGTAAGATTTTAAGTGCTATTCATTAGAATCAAAGTGATTATAAACTATTCCAAGGGACTGTTTAGAATATTTAAGAAAATAATAACACTGACATTAATTCTACTTCAGTGTTTTCGACAATATGGGATAAACCCATAAACATAAACAAATTCAATAAACCTTATGAATTCCTTTTTAAACAGGTTTTCTTTGAAAACCAAATTAGACTTATTCGTCTAATTTATGGCCACTTGAAACACAGGAAACATCACTCGAGCTTCCCAAAAGGCAACCGGATTGTAAGCTTTCTTCGCACACATGGGTACCAAATTAATTGTACCCAAATGATCTAATTTCCCTCGCCTTAAAATTGTACAAGTAAAATACTCATCTCGGGCCTCACGGAAACCACTTTTGTTAGAGGTCTCTAAATTCACTCGAAGGTCAATTCATAGAATGAACCTCAAAGGTACTCCAAGCTAAAATTAGAATTATTATATGCCTAAATTAAGTAGCCATATTGTTTGCTTCTTTCACCCTTTTCGTTTAAATTAATGACTTTTGTGTAATGAATTTTACGTGCGCGGCTGGTGGTTACATTGAATAATGTATTACGATATTTCATAATGAAGCGTGAGTGCAAATAACATGGCATATGATTACCCTTGTGAAGGCTTAATGGTGTATCATATCAACATAAATCTCTCTAGCTATATGTACAACAAACCTTCGCAATCTACCAAATAGGTACGTTTTCGGGACTATGACTATCAGACAACCACTGAAGCTGATTTAAACTTTCGCAACTGTAAGTTACCGTTATCCGTGTGGTGACGGATTAAGAATACGGAATGTCACCACCCCATATCATCCCATGGGTGTAGTAAGAGCCGACAGAGGGAGCATATTATGCAGAGAACAGCACTGTAAGAGAAGGAAAACTTGATACAAACCCTATACCAACCCGTTTGGCCAGCGTGGTATAGTAGGCCAATTCCTCCTTTCACAGGAGAGGCCTAGTCTAGCAGTGGACTGTTAAAGGCTGATGATGATGACTGTAAGTTACAGTCACGATATTTGTTGATAGCTTCAATCGCGTAGACATTTATTTTAATACTTCTTTTTGCTCCTCGTTTTCGACCGCTTTACATCGGTCGTGGGCACGGGCAGACTGTTGGTTTACATTATCTTGTTATTTTTTTAACTTAAAAATGTTATACTTAATGTACTTTTTATCATCATCATCACATCTATATCACCTAACGTAACGAACCTTATAAATTTCATTTGTGAGTCGAGATTTTCGCCCTAGAGCCTAGACCTCATTTGACATAAGTCAAACGCGCATTTTACTCGTACAAAGTGGCAGTAAAAGATATATAAGTACAAAAATGTTCTAACCCCGGCTCTATATCAAGAGATCACAATGTACAGATGAACACAGAAAGGCAAAGAGAACAATAATTGCGATTGCGGTCGCAAACAAGCGCATGAAGTTATGCCCCGTGTACCGACACCGACTTTTATTTGCGACGCATGAAAGTTGTGCAGTATTATCGCATCGTCTGCACTTGTGCACCCGACTGTATAAAGTTCACCGATGTTGCATTACTAGATATATTCATATATTTATTAACTGGTATAATTTGTAGTTTGATAGGAGTTTTATTTGTATCTAGTTATAAAAATGAAATGGAAAAAAAAAATTAAAAGAGTTCGTGACTTTTTGGCGATTGATATTCAAACGCCGAGCTAAAATAATGTGTTTTCAGCTTATATTTCTTCAAATCCAGACAGATTGGGCATATTCTGGGTTTTACTAGAGAACATACATAGATTTGGGCAAGTGTTACCTGCTCGACTCCAAGAGGACCATACTTTATCCCATGAACTTACGAGCCTGACATTTTCGAGATCAAGAGTCAATCATCTTCAAGATCCTTTTTGACCCGGCAACTGATAAAAATATTGCAAAAGTATACATTTCGTATGACCAATGAATCTTCTGAAGAAGAATCTGCTCTTATTTTTAGTAGTCTAGAGCCTGAGTTCGCTTTCTAGTGTAATCAGATTTGACCCAATATTACCTTTATAGAGAGACTGCCACAATTCAAAGGTATTATAACATTCAATAGGTTTGATTACAGGATATTTGGGCTTACCGTGTCTTGTATTCTCTGTAACAAAGAGTCAAAGATCTTCATCACAGCTTAACATGCTCCCTAACAAAAGGGTGAGACTTTTTATGATAGTCACCTTTTTTTTAAATTGGATAACAATGAAATCTCATAAATCGACAGATACCACTTTGCTACCTGCCTCTCAAACTCTCAATAAAATAAAACATTAAAACAAGCCTGTAGTAATACATTCGAGAATAAATGGTGAACTCTCATAATGAAACGAGGAAACTGAATGAAAGAGATTTAATTAGTGTAAGTGGTAAATTGCTGGGTTTATTTACATTCGAGAGAATACAGTAACCGCGAGAGAGTTGTGCATGTTTCTTTTACTTGAATTCTTTATTATTACTACGAGAGTTTTTTCCATTTTACAAGCTCATTTCATTTGCCTCGTTTAAGTTGTCTTAGAACCATTTCTTGTCATCTTTGCTTGTTAATTTTCAATAACAAGGCGTTGTTAACAAACTCCAAAAGTAAAGCGGGTTCTCAATACAACTATATATTTTTTATGTTACCTCAAAACTCCATGATTTAAACAACCAATATCTAATTCAACCAATGGGTATCTAAAATGTTTATTTTTATTCTGTATTGTACACAATGTACACCTCGTGACTGAATGAAACGTGAATTGTAATGCGTTTCTACAATTTGAACAATTGGCAGTCCCACTAAGGCACCTACGTGAAAAGTAATTACGCCTATAGACATCTACAATAACAGTATGCTAAAACTCACGAATGAGTCACTGTCCTACAAACAACAATGACATTGGTTCGTACTTTGATAGTATAGCATTATAAACATTTACAGTGTCAATACCTGAAACTAATCAATCGAAATTACGTAATCGTTATTCTCCTCTTCAGATCCGATATCATGCATGCATGGATGCCATTTCGTTTTCTATTTTCGGGTATGCAAAGTTAAGTGTCATAATATTATGAAATCAACGCAACGGATTCGCTCCAACCCAGCAATTAATTTTTAATTAAAATTTTAGCCTTGAATCGAATGTCGTTAAATATATTTTATAATGTCAATATGAAATGCAGGTTATTAGCGCATTTACTGCTTCTGCAACGGTTGGAACAGTGCTGTGTTACAGCTGTGCCATTATAGGGCCAGTATAGTGTGCCATGATCTTTATTTAGTTCGTTTATTTGTGACCCAGTTTTTATTTGCAATCGGTAGGCGTCACTAGTTCGGTAAATTAAAGTTAAATGAAAACTATAAAGTCAATCACATACATTCCACATACGAATAAACTAGAACTAGAACTATCATTTCCAGTCGATTTCAAATCCGCGTGAAAACAGGTCACATTGCTCAGGTACTGCCGAGTACAAAACAGGGAACGTGCTCAAATATGATTACCATAGCATTCCGTACTGAATAGTACCTACTTCTTTCATATAATATGTTTGGACGCTAAGTTGTCGCCATGTTGTTCTTTTAAAAACGATTTTACTTTGCTAATACCGTTCCCGAGCGTGACATGCCGGTATAAAAAGCTCGTGAATTTGTTGGGAGGGGTTGTATGATTGAAATTGGTATATTGAACTACTGCTGGCTTAACATTAGGTTTATTGAAGTCATTTCTATGGCTTAGTTTTTGCTGAATTTAAAAGCAATTGTTTCTAATTATCATTAATTCAGTTTTAATTTAATTGATAAGAACATTGCACTGGTTATAGTGTTATTTTGTCTATGAACGGAAACAGTTTCAAAATTTCTGGTGTACCTACTTTAAGTGGTCTGACTTATCATTTATGTATCTCTAAAATAAAATTATATATATACAGACATATACACGTACATGAAAATATTATAATTTCAGACTACCTATATTATTGCCTTTGTTCCCTATTAAATCAGCTTGTGCACAGAAGTAACATGAACCGTATTTAATACCATTGAAACACGCAGTGAAAATTATTATGACTCCGCCCTAGATCACGTTGTGTTTTTATATAAATGTATGACTGAGTGTGTAAGCTAGTCATAAGATAATTATCGTGACTCCTACAATATTTTACATAGCTTTTTGATCAAAAATAATAACGTCGGTCTTACTAAGGCTTCGGTCCTGGCTACTAATATAATTATGATATTCCTCGGGTATTATAAAATATTTTAATCAGCGTAGCTCTGAATATAAAATTAATTAACTAAACTAACTCATTTCTATCTTTGATAAAATCAGTACACCTGATTGTGTTCTGTGGCCTTGTCCGAATGGCACAACAACAGCCCATATAAGTTTGGCACACTGTTTTGTATTACAAGTTATAACCAATTTTGTTACATAGACAGTCCACACTTCTGGCTAAGTATTATACAACCAATCGCTTCTACCAATCCATGAGATTTACTGATGATTTTCGATATCAGATCTCTAAACTTCGGCAATATACCAAGAACCAAAAGATATTTGAAAAATAAGGTAAAGAGAGATAAAAGTTACAAGTCCCAAACATGCCTTCAAGAACAATAATAATTTCACAAAACATTTTGCAAACGCATAAATTATTGCCTCGAGTAGGCTTGATGAACATCTTTGCACTTTTCTATTAATATATTCCATATTTGATTCATTATCAGCTAGCTTTAGGGCTGGCAAAGATGTTCACAAGGGTGTACTTTTAACGAGCTGTTATTTCGTTATAAGACGTGCGGTAAGGTGTTCGTGTCAGTGATTTGTACGTCTGGCTACACTCCGTAGCGATGTATTTATTGGCTACTAGCTGTGCCCGCGACTTCGTTCGATTCGGGAATAATGTGACACCTGTAAAAGTACAAAACTCGAACGAACGATAGACATCAAAGAAACACAACCACATTTATTATTCAAAAGAAACGACAAAGACACAATCATCATTATCTTGCCCTGGTCCCAATTTATTTGGGGTCGGCGCAGTATATCCTTCGCTTCCATACTTCTCTGTCACCAGTCATCCGATCGTTTATATCCCTTTCTCTTTCATATCCATCCTCACACAGTCCATCCATCTTTTCCTTGGCCGCCCTCTCACTTTTCGTCCTTCTACGTGCATATTCATCGCTTTCTTACCTACGTACATCTCATCTCTTCGCATAATATGTCTATGCCAGGCCAATTGACTCCCTTTTACCTTTTCATCAATGGGCGCCACTTTCATACTACCTCTAATGTAATCATTCCTAATTCTGTCCATTCTTGTCACTCCACACATCCATCGTAACATTCTCATCTCAGCAACATGCAATAGTTTCTCATCCAACTTCTTTGTAGCCCATCACTCAGGTCCTTACAGTACGACAGGCCTTATAACCGTCTTATTCATGCGGCCTCTTAACTTCACAGGCATTTTGTGATCGCATATTGTGCCTGAGACCTGTCGCCATTTCATCCATCCTGCGTTAATTCGTTGCCTAACATCCCGATCAATTTCGCCGTCATCTTGCAGGAGTGAACCTAGGTAGTGAAAATCGGAGCATACTGGTAGAGGTGTACCGCCGAGCGTAACCGGTATAGGACTGGAGAGATCGCCAAAGTCACAGAACATATACTCTGTCTTAGTTCTGCTTATTCTCAGGCCTACATTCTCCAAACTCTGCCGCCACTCCTCCAGCTTGCACTGCACCTTTTGTCCACCCTCTGCTACCAGAACGATGTCATCGGCAAACAGCATGCACCAGGGTGCCTCTTCCTGTATATCCGATGATATAGCATCCATAATTAACAGGAAGAGATAGGGGCTAATGGCCGACTCCTGGTGCAAGCCTACGGCCACATCGAATCTGGCTGTGATACCGGCCGCCATCGATATATATGTACTAAAGTACTATGTCAATGCCGGCCGCGGATCGGACTTGACAAAGACACCAATCCGACAAAAACAAAAGAAAATTAACCGAGAACCTCATCAATCCACGGAGAATCTTAACACCGCCATTCAGAAAATGACGTCATTTGCTCAACGCCATGTATGTTTACATATACAAACCAACCGAGATAGAAAATAATATGGACTAATTGACAATTTATTGAAAAAAGGATCTATAGTCATTGTTTTTATCATTTAAAATAAAATGAAATGATTATATAACTATTATATAAACATAATAATTTGAAATACTATATCATAATAGTTCCGTTGTCTCTGCCTACCCCGACGGGAAAAAGGCGTGAGTATATGTATGTATGTATGTATGTAATAATTTGAAATAAATGAGATTGATCGATTAAATTAAGTGGACATTGTAATAAATTTTGACAC
This sequence comes from Euclidia mi, assembly GCA_944739405.2. Taxonomy (NCBI): domain Eukaryota; kingdom Metazoa; phylum Arthropoda; class Insecta; order Lepidoptera; family Erebidae; genus Euclidia; species Euclidia mi. The sequence goes on from OX123190.2 coordinate 61,974,909, forward strand.
AGAGACTTTTTGTTTATGAAAGTGCCGAATATTATACTCTATTAATTTTTTAATAACAGAAAGATACTCGACACATAATTATTGTCTTTTTTGCAAGAAACATTTATTTTGCTAGAAAATTATTTGAAAATAGTGACATCTATCGGTCGGAAGGATAACTATAAATATGCTCGGTTCCAGTAATTTATTTATCGAAAATACATAAAAATATACTGAAGAAATTAAGAATCGCCTCCTTTTTTAAAGTCGGATAAATAGCCATAAAACACTTTGAAGGTACCTATTTAGACTAACTATACTTTTACCAAAAATACTTATAATGATCATAGATGGCACCACATATACAACGTGTAACGGAAATAACGCACATCCTCAGACACGCCAATTAGAAAACCTTGTTATTATCATAATGCATGCATTGGAATATTTTTTTTATTAGCCTAAACATTGTTTTTGATCGAAAGTATTAACTGGATTATAAGTAAAATGCGTGGTCACTACAAACCAGCGCACGCACACAATCACACGAAACGTTTGCTGTGGTAAACAAACGACAGTGAAATACGATACGGTCTATCATTTTTTAACATCGTTAATGGCTATTGTGACTATCTTATTTTAATCATAATAATCATACTTAGTTAGCATTATTGATACATTAGAAATGAAAGTAAAAGGGTATCAATGAGAGAATTAAAGAAGAACGGCGTGTTTAAAGTTGTGAATCATATGTTTTTACAATAATAGAATAACCAAATGACTCACAGGCTTATTGTCACTTGTTCGGCGTCTTCTTTTTAAAATGCTGACATCAGGAGTCCACCACCCGGCTTAAATATTCCTTTAGTTCACACACACACAATGTTTCTTTTCACTGTTTCAAAAGCAGCTGATCTTATTTTAACTCCCCGGCACTTGTTGTCTCGTCACAATCAACTAGTGGTTTAATAGGTATGTCCCCATAAAGCAAAAGTCCAGGGGCGTTAAATCAGGCGACCTAGGAGGCTACTGGACAGGACCGCCGCGAACGATCCAGCGCTCCTTGTATTCGACTTCACGATGATCTCGAACGTTCTACTTAAATGCGCGGGGGCACCATCATGTTGATAATACACATTTTGTAAATAAACAAGTAAACTTGTTAAACATTTTTTTCACTACACTCACAGAGAATCCAGGTAGATGACTAATTTTATTTATCTAAGCGCAACAATGGCCGCCCGGCCGGCGCTGTACCTACCAGTGCGGGCGACCGACGCGTCGGTGACAAGTGAGACACATTACGTCTCGCTCTTTCCCGCTGTTAATACATACATATTGACTTAACATCCTTAATCGAACACAAGAAGTTGAGTTTGATTTAATTCACTTCCGTCTTCAATTATAATTTGACTTGTGGTATCTGAGACTGTTGTGGTTCTTTGTTTTGTCAAGCGTGTATATCTAGCTAGGACCTGTGAATCATTAACCTTCCTCTTTTGATATATTTCAGGGAATATCGTGGAAGCTTAACTTCGGATTTTCTTCCTCGTCTGATTTTTTATTTCCCATAAAATGTTCACTACAAATTGTTTCGTCAGGTTTGGAATACAACGGCGACCCATCAACACTAAAATAATAAAGACACTAATAAATAGCACATAAAATATAGCGCAAATTAAATTGATCATAGTTAAAGGTTATTTTGCTTACTTATTCCTTTTTATAGCATCTATCCATTTATTTCTTTGATTTAATTTCCAGTCCGATGTAGGATACATACCTATATAGAACTTATTACCATTTGTGGCGTTATTTTTGCAGTTCACAACACAACAACATCTATTATTAAGCATTTTTTTACGAACTCCGTCCAAATTTACTTTACTTTCCCGAATTTTTGCGTATTTCTGCCACGGCAAGCGCTGCGATCGCTTTACACCCCCACCATGTACTTAGCACATAGTTATAGATTACTAGAGGATGCCTGCAGCTACGCCCGCACAATTTATTTGAATTTATCCCTTGCTATCTGATCCCGTGGGCATTTCGGGAAATCCCTTGTTTGTGCACCCCTACGGTCCGCAAGGAACATACATGCCAAATGTCGGCTTCCTGCGCCCAATAGTTATGGCTGTAGCTTGTCTGTCAGTCAGTCAGTAACGCAAGGATTTTATATATACAGATTTGTAGGTGTCATGTGCAACTGGGATGTGAGGCTGTATGAGCTGGCTACACGCTCGCTATCAGGGTGGAATAATAAACATTGTGGGTCCAATCCAACAACGTTACTCATTATCTGATGCTTATGTTGTTGCTTATTAGACTAATATAATCACTTAAATAGTTTGTAACTAAGCACGTTATCGCTGAGTTTTGTTACTTTAACTACGTAGAAGGCACCTATGTTTGGATTTGAAGAAAACTTGTACCTATAGCCACTATGTACAGTGACCACTGTTAGTCCAAACTGAAACGTCAGGCGTTTAAAGATAGGTAATTAATTTTCGTATAGATACGAGGGTCAAACTGAAAGTTCTTAGAACTGGCCACTTATAAACAATATAATAAAAAAAATATTCTAAAATTTGAAAATAGAACTCTTTGCCAATATTACTGAGTATATATTTCATTCATTTGTCATTTGTTTTACGATTTGGCGGCAAATTGAAAATTGTCTGTGTCACGTCAACATGAATTTAACACGAGAAAATTTTCGTGCAATGATTTTTTATGAATTTCGATGTCATTTAAGTCAACAAGAAAGTTATGATAGACTACGATTGGCCTTTCACGATGAAGCCCCATCTCGTGCGACTGTTTACAACTGGTTTAATGAGTTTAAACGTGGTCGCACTAATCTCACTGATGATGTACGTGAGGGACGGCCTTCTACGGCGACGACTGAAAATAACATCTGTGTTGTGCGGCGTATGATAGAGACTGACAAAAGAGTGACCTATCAGCAGATTCGGACAAGCTTAAGCATCGGTATGAGTCAAGTGCACAAAATCATCCACGAACATTTAGCGGTCAGGAAGCTTTGCGCCCGGTGGATACCTCATAATTTGACTAAGGCTCAAAAACTCCATCGTGTGGATTGGTGCCGTAAAATGATTGAAAGATTTAACGGAGGTGACTCAAATGCTGTGTTCGACATACTAACAGGTGACGAAAGCTGGATTTACTGTTATGATCCTGAAACCAAAGGACAATCTGCTCAGTGGGTGTTTCCTTTCGAGGAGTTGCCAACTAAAGTGAAGAGAGATCGAAGTGCGGGAAAAAAATGGTGGCCTCGTTCTTTGGAAGGATAGGTCATTTCGCAACAATTGTGTTAGAGGATCAAAAAACAGTTTCTGCAGAATGGTACACTACCAATTGTTTGCCACTTGTCTTGGAAAAAGTTCGAGAGAAACGACCTCGCAGTAGGATCCTCCTTCACCACGACAACGCCTCGTCGCACACCGCCAAGCGAACGATCGACTATTTGGCGACATCAAACGTTGAATTACTGGGTCACCCGCCGTATATCCCCGACCTCGCGCCTTGTGATTTTTATTTATTTCCAAAAATTAAAGAAAAACTTAAAGGAAAGCGGTTTATGAATGCTGAAGAAGCGGTGGCTGCGTATCGCGATGCCATTGAAGAGACCCCTAAGGACGAGTGGGCAAAGTGCTTTTCCCAGTGGTTCCATCGCATGCAGCGGTGTATTGACGTCAATGGACAATATTTTGAAAATATATAATAAAACTAATAACTGGCTAATGTAATCAGTTTTTGATTTTCTAAGAACTTTCAGTTTGACCCTCGTAAGAGTTATAAGGTTTAACGGGTGCCTAAGGAAAATACACAAAGCATATAGCATCTTTGGAGAGCTACGAAACAACCCGATATGAATCTTATACCAACCCCTTCTAGCCAGCTTAGAATACCTAGTAGGCCAAATCCTCTAATTGACTCATACTGCTTTGGTGCGCCAATTAAGAGAGGCCTATCCAACTGTGAACTGCGAAAGGCTGTATGGTGAAGACGACCAATGTTATCTACATCAGTTTATCATTGAATATCGAATATCAGATATGCATATACGTCCGTCATTGGCAGTACATTCGTGTCATATTAGCATGCGAGTAAAAAGAAATTGCAATATGCCAGTTATTGCAACGTGAGCCGGCGTATCCACTCGGATTCTGTGATATTAGATTGCGTATTTGACCAAGGCTCAATGGATACTATGAATGTTTGAGGATTGAATCGCCACAAAATTCAACTAATACTGCATTTTGTAAAGTTTTATAGAACTTCGCATAAGGTTGTGTATTGTAGTGCCTCACAGAATACTCTTTAATTTATTTAACTTTTTGCACTACCACTCAATCTATGTTCTAGATAGAAAGGAATGACCGCGAACACAAAAGTGTAGAAGTAATTAAAAAAAGCAGCCGGATTAAAAATGTTATTAAAAAAATCGTGAAGAATGTATTATATAAAGGGAATAATTGCTGGAATAGAATTAGATTCCATGGAAAATTAAATGAGATTTCACCATTAAAACATGTAGATATACGGCTAAGTCAAAACACTAGAGCAGTTTAATGTAGTCTCATATTCTTTTATCTGTTCCAATCAGAGAAACAAGCATGATTTGTTCATAATTAGGCACTCCTAAACCCTCCTGAAACTCCCTTACATAAACACGTGTAGATATTAAATAATCCAACAAAATTTCACAGCCAACCATATTGAAACGAAGTTCGAAAGTATAAGTACATTTTTACGCTCCATATTTTTCTTTAATAGGCGTTCAAACTCAACAACAAAAGATTCACAACAAGAGCTCACGGCCTAATCAAATTAAAGCTTTCAACTACCTAATTTCATCATTCGGAGATTTAATAAAATAGTTTTTGGAGCAGCAACACTCGACGTCCGGATTCCGTACCATCTGTTGTTGCAACACATCAATTCTGTTACTGTCCATTTATGGAGGGATTTTATAACATCATTTGTGAAAATTAAACCTTATACGCTCTTATTTTTGTATTAAAATTGGTCTCGCGCGACGAAATGTACCTAATGGTAGGTTTAAGTGCGCAAATGTGAATGTAGCTTTATGTGACACTTGGCGATGTGTCTCATATCCCGGTTATGTATGGGGAAAATAAGGTTTTAAATGGCAATTTCTGGTGTTCCCCACTTTAAATATACCTAAGACCTTATGACTGTGGTAAGTTACGGTCTTTATGTTCATATGTATATACCGTAACTTCCAACAAAGAACTAAGTACATTACATTTTTAGAGTCTAAATATTTGCTTGGTAAACTCAAAATATTCTCAAGATACGATTGTTTAAAAACTCACTCCGAGTATCATGTGTTTGAGTCAGACACAGAAGAAAATTCAGTGATACTACAATACGCCAATCATGTTGTTGCTTTCATCTATTGTTCGAATATCACCACAAATATCAAACACTCGACATTTTATATATGTATCCGATATCCATAGGTATATTTACACTCCTCACTTTTATTCGATGTCGTACTCGAAAAATTCGAAATACCATATATACGTCGTACAGTATATTTGAAATTCATTTAGAAGGGTATGCAAAACGCAAAAATGACCAACAATAAAATGTTATTGATCAACCGCATACCCATCGATTCGTGAAATGTTTACTGCTACTACAAGCGTAGTCAATTAACCCTTTAATGCGAATGGGGTATTCATAATTCTCATTTATACTGTACGGTTTTGTTCGCAATAAATATATCAGAAAGTCAATTTATTTGGTCAGTAAATGCGAAGGTATGGGGAGTGTTTCGGCGAACCGAATGTTCCTAGGCGATTTGGGAAAATTATTAATATTGTGGACTGTAGGATGTGGGTTCTTAGGGCCTAGGAAAGGAAAGTGAATGAACTGGGATCATGGGAAGCATAGGAGACGGGGGTGTGGGAACACGCCTTACCTTGTACGTCAGTCTTCTTTCCTTGCAAATGGTTCCGCCTGGTGTCTCTTCGGGAATCGTGAAGATTCACTTATCACTCCGTCTGGATCCAACCCAGAATTATACAGTTTAACTACACTTCACTAGCAGGCGGTTTGTTGAGTTTTTGGTATAAAGCGGTAAAAATATGGCGGTGCAGTACATGTGTTTTTCGCGACACGGATTATTCTAAACTGTTCTATAGGCGTGCCTTGGGAGGGGAGCGAAGGAGACAAATGATCGCTCGCATTGGACGAGCAAGCGTGGAACGATGGACGTTGATGTAATTAATTCCTAAGACCTTATGACTGTGGTAAGTTACGGTCTTTATGTTCATATGTATATACCGTAACTTCCAACAAAGAACTAAGTACATTACATTTTTGGAGTCTAAATATTTGCTCTCCCGCTATCCTTGTTATATATTTTATAGATACGATTCGGATATGATCGATAGAAAGGTAGATGGCGCTACCATATCCCCCCGGCCCTAAAGGGTTGCCTTTAAAAAATAAATAAAATTGAACTTAGCTATGTTGGGTGTACTACCGCATAACCCATCAATAGGCTAAGACAGCGATATGATAATAAAATTAATCTAAATTAACTTTGGCGAAAACTACAAACGCAATAATAGCGAAAACTACAAACTAAATACTTAAACTAAGAGCTAGATCCAACTTCAGGCTAGATCTCACTGAGTTGGAAGCGGACAGAGACGTACAACAGGACGCACGTAGCTCTCCTTCACGGTTTTCATGGTAACAACGCAGGTTGTACCGTCCTTGGAAGTATGCAGTTTCTCTACGATGGCCAACGGCCACGAAAGCGGCGGAGCATTATCATGCATTATGACGACCAATGTACCCTCCTGTAAAGGGGATGCAGGACTATTCCACTTGGATCTAGGCTGAAGCTGGTGTAGATATTCCGCACGCCAGCGCCGCCGGAACGACTGCACGAGTTTATCCATCAGAGTATGTCTCTGGAGCAAGCTTGAAGAGTCTGCTTCAGGAGCCGTAAATTACGATAATGGCACTGTGTTCAGAAAATGTGCAGGGCTTAACGCGGATGGTTCTGCAGGGTCACTACTCAATGCCGTGAGCGGGCGCGAGTTGATCAGCGCCTCGACTTGTGCAAGGACAGTTAAAAGCTCTTCGTAAGAGAGGATCTGTTGACCTATAACCTTGAAGAGATGCGTTTTAATTACTTTGACCATGCTTTCCCAACATCCACCGAAATGTGGTGATGCTGGCGGAATAAACTTCCAGTCAATATGATTTATGGAAAGTTCTTCCTGAAGACGAGTACGATAATCTTCCCTGAGAAACTTATAGAGGTCGCGTAAATAAGAGCTTGCGCCCACGAAACAAGTGCCGTTACCCGTATACAAACACTTTTTAGGGCCGCGCCGTGAGAGAAATCGTTTAAGGGCTGCAAGGAATGACACCGTGCTTAAATCTGTCGCAACTTCAATATGCGTAGCGCGCGTCGTTAAGCATGTGAAAATACATAGCCAAGATTTGCGGCTTTTAACACCTTGACCACGCACTGGCATATACTGCAGCGGTCCTGCGTAATCACAACCGGTATGTGTAAACGCTTTATCAACTTGATTGACGCGTTGGCTAGGAAGATCTGCCATGGGAGGGAAAGTCGGACGCGGACGAAATTTGAAACAGACGTTACATTTATGTATTCTGTGACTAATTATTCGTCGAGCGGCTAAAATCCAATACTTATGCCTAAGTAAGGAAATAAGCAACTCTGGACCAGCATGGAGGTGCTTCTTGTGATAAAAATCAACAAGAAGGTCGACAACATGATCATGACGCGGCAGAATGCAAGGATGTTTGTAGTTATAATGTTCATCCGAATTTGACAGACGACCCCCAACGCGTATGACGCCGTGTTCATCGAGAAACGGCTTGAGCCTAAGGATAGCGGGAGAACAAGGTACATTGTTTTTCAATTTCTGAATGTCATTACTAAAATGAACAGCCTGTACACCTCGTAGTAACTTACATTCTGCGAATTGCACTTGAAACAAAAGTCCCATTAGGTAGGTGCCTAAGAAACCTACAGACATAAACGATGGCGCGGAGTAACTTAGACCACGATGACATGCGTAGTGCGAGTGCATAGATCGGAGACTCCGCAACCTCAGCAATCACGGGATAAGAAACAGACTTCCGTTCGGGTACATCTTCGTCCTCTGCACTGTGGTCAAAAGGTTGCATGGGCCACTCTGACGGATCATGGGAAATCCAAGAAGGTCCACGATGCCACAATGGATGATGCAGAAGATTAAGTGGAGTAACACCACGAGACAGGCAATCAGCGAGGTTCTCAATACCCGCGACGTGATTGAAACAAGTAGCGGGAACAAGTTCAATCAATTTACTAACGCGGTTGGCGAAAAAAGTCTGCCAGCGGTGAGGAGATGAATAAATCCAAGCAAACACTACTTTGGAGTCAGAAAATGCGTATATTTTATTAATAGGGTAGTGGAGCAAAACTGTGCCTTGAACCCTGCGGAGCAACTGAGACAGCAGAATGGCCACGCACAACTTCAGCCTCGCGACCGAAATGGTTTTAATAGGCGAGACCTTAGACTTGGCACAAACTAACTGCGCCGAGTAGTTAGAACCAATGCGGACTTGCAGATATACGACTCCGCCGTAAGCACGCTCGCTGGCGTCAGCGAAACCTATTAAGTTGATGGTACATCCATCTACCAACCCAAGATGACGCGGAATAGTAATTTGATTGAGCGCGGTAAGCTCAATACAAAACTGGCCCCAAGCGGCGACAATATGGTCAGGGGGTGTTTCATCCCACTCACACTTTGATAGCTAAAGTTCCTTGATCAAGAGCTTGGCGTACAAAATTGTGGGAGCCACAAAACCCATTATGTCCCATAGTCGAGCCACTGTAGACAGCATAGAGCGTTTGGTGCACTTATCATCTGGCGGTGAGACGTCAAACCGAAAACTATCACAGGATTTGTCCCAGCGTAAACCGAGAACTTTATGCGGTACAGACTTCTCAAACTCAATGACTGGAGAAGCTTTATGAGAATCTGGTATGCGTGCGAGAACCTCGTCAGAGTTGCTTGTCTATTTGACAAGATCAAACTCGCTCAAGTTTCTTATATCTACAAATCATTATTACCTAATAATTACCCTAAGCGCTTTTCCATAGATTGTTATCTTTAATATTATACTATTACACTGGCCTCGGCATTTACATGTAGATATGTGTGATGAATTATGAATGATAAATGTTTATGTTCAAATTCAGACTGCCGTTGTACGCGTGAAGAATGCAAGCGTGGGTCATTACTATTTAGGTATCCTAATTAGCGTATAGGGTTGTCTCGCCTCGCTTGAAAAGCTGAATAAGCTCTTCACAAAGCGAAATTGCTAGCGGAGCGGATATGACACTACAGGCAATGTCATCCATATACAAAGCGGAAGTAGCAACAGCTGCTGCGGCGGGAAAGTGATCGCCTTCATCAGCGATCAACTGGCGAACAACTCGTAACGCGTTATATGGGCTAGACTTGAGTCCAAAACAAACACGATTGAACTGATACACAGATAAAGGTTCCTCATTGTTAAAACGATAAAAAATCCGTTGAAATCTACGGTCAGATTCGCAAACGCCGATATTGAGGAACATTTGGCGGTAATCAGCTGACAGAGCGATTTGGAAAAGACGAAACTTTATTATGATGTTAAATAAATCATCCTGTAGATTAGGGCCGGCATGCAAAATGTCATTAATCGACTGACCCGATGTAGTCTTACAACTAGCATCTAAAACCACACGAAGCTTAGTAGAGGTTTTATCTTCGCGAACTATGCCGTGATGCGGGATATAATATGAGGGCAGAGAATTGCCCTCGTCGTTTACAATTACACTCAAAAAACCTTTATCTATGTAGTCACGAATGACGTCATTATAGGCGCTACGTAACTTAAGTGATGCATCAAGTTTACGTTCTAAACAATGGAAACGTCTAAGCGCAGCAGCGTATGAGTCGCCTAACGAATAAGGGTCACCATATAATGGCAACGTCACAACGTATCTGCCACTGTCGTCACGAACAGTGGTAGCGCGGAAATGTTGTTCACACTCGAGATCCTTACGGCTCATCGAGGGCGGTGCGGTAATCTCTTCGAGCTCCCAAAATCACTTGAGAAGAGAATCAATATTATTTTCTTGAAGAACAGAACAACAGCAAGACGTAATATATTGAGAAGTATGTAACGTAGGTACGGTACCCATAATCACATACCCAAATACCGTCTCAATAGCGGGCGGTAAGTTATATTGCTCACTACGTACCACTTTAGTTAGTAGCAAGTGCGGGAATATTGCAGCTCCGATCAAAACATCAATGTCTGCCGGATTCGCAAACTCCGAGTCTGCCAGCGGCAATGACTCGAGGTGAGTGAGTAATGCTACGTCTACATTAGCGTTCGGCAATGCGTCCGTGATACGCTCCACGATAAGCGAAGAAATGTTAAAGTTAATATTCCTATCAAAACGTGAATGTATTTTAACATCTACGGAACCCTTGCAATGTTTTTCTGAACCGCCGATTCCTTTGACTACTAAGTCAGTATTTTTAAAGTTATTCCATAATCCGAGGCGTTTGAAACAATCCGAAGTTATGAAATTGCTCTGAGATGCGCTATCTAGCAGACAACGTACCATGTGCGGCGACCCATTAACATCATAAACGATAACTTGCGCTGTCGCTAACAGAACCGTCTTGGACGCCATACACTGCGGCTTGGCCCCACGCTGATCATTATAGATGCGCGAGGGCCGTCCCCGCGTGCGCGTCGCCCGCGCAATGGATGTCGTACACAACGATATTTCGTTCTGGGTCGTGGAAGGCGCAGTTGTCGTGGCCTGCACTTGCGACGTAAGTGTGTCAAGGTTAGCCGCTTGGCTTGACAACGGACTACCTTTATCGAAGTGCAACAATGAGTGGTGTCGCTGATTACATGAACGACATCTCATCTTACTAGAACAATCACTCGTTTTATGCTTTATACTTAAGCAATTAATGCATGCTTTGTTATCTTTCACGCACTTGAAACGAGCAGTTGGATTTAAATCATTAAAGGCGGGACACTTGTAGAAATGGTCATGTACTATATTACTGCACAGACATTTCTGTGAATTATTATTATTAGATTCCGAGCATGTTACGTAAGATTGCGGATTAGGGACCGAGTTATTATTACTATTTCGCGCTTTATTCGACCTTTGTTTGCTATTGTTATTATAAGACGAGCTAGATGAACTAGACTGCGTATTATGAAATATTCGACACTGATCTTTTATGAACGAAATAAAACTATCTAGTGTAGGTATTTTATGATTACGTTCAGTCATTTCGAAAGCACGAATTGTTTCAGTGTCAAACTTTTTAAAGTGAGTTGAAGCAACATAAAGTCGGAAAACAACCTGTCAGCATCTGTCAGAGAACCATTATTGTGCACTGTGAACTTAAAACTCGCATAGAATAACGGCCAATTTCGTATATCTCCGTCAAACGACATAATCTCGATTGGCGGTAATCTCGGCGTGCGAGCCGCTGAAACGGGCTGTGCCGAATATTTACCCTCTAATTGTGATTGTATACGCTTAATAATACAATAAAGATCTTCGAATGAGGTGTACGCCTGATAATTCGGTTTTTCATCAGGATTAGTAGAAAGCAATCTTGCGTTATAATCGTCTAACAACTTATGAAAATCTGTTCGAATACTATCTGCTGTCATACAATAACTGAAAAATGACTCCCTATCAATATCAGAAGCGGCGGCGGTTTTTGAGCGCTCGTAACTGTTTTGAATACGCTCAAATAAAATATTACGTTTTGCTTCTAAGATTGTCAGCTCTCTGTCTTCAGACACGCGTGGTTTCTTTTGTTGTGCCATGCTTACGTAAGTATAAGCTAACGAGACCGAATCAAAATAAGAATACCTAAAGTACCTATTATTTTACCTAAGTAGGCAACACTTTATGCGGTGGAATTAAAAGGTGCTTGAAATATGAGATTTACAAGACAACTATGATAGTTCCAGAAATAATAATTTGGTAAGTAGGTAGCTACATAAAAGTATAATACCTACTGATGCGTGCGGAAATAACCATGTAACGGTTATGTAAATGGACTAGGAGTATAGTTAGGTGCTATAACTGCCTAGGTATAGAGATATAAGCAAGAGGTTACGTATATAACGTAAATGAATCTGACTCGTATGGATCAAAAAATGTTTCGGCGAACCGAATGTTCCTAGGCGATTTGGGAAAATTATTAATATTGTGGACAGTAGGATGTGGGTTCTTATGGCCTAGGAAAGGAAAAGTGAATGAACTGGGATCATGGGAAGGATAGGAGACGGGGGTGTGGTAACACGCCTTACCTTGTACGTCAGTCCTCTTTCCTTGCAAATGGTTCCGCCTGGTGTCTCTTCGGGAATCCTGAAGATTCAGTTATCACTCCGTCTGGATCCAACCCAGAATTATACAGTATCACTACACTGCACTCGCGGGCGGTTTGTTGAGTTTTTGGTATAAAGCGGTAAAAATATGGCGGTGCGGTACATGTGTTTTTCGCTACACGGATTATTCTAGACTCTTCTGTAGACGTGCCTTGGGAGGGGAGCGAAGGAGACAAAGGATCGCTCGTATTGGACGAGCAAGCGTGGAACGATTGACGTTGATGTAATTAATTCTCGATAGAAAGGTAGATGGCGCTACCAGGGAGAATGTACAGGGTGTAAAGTGTACAACTTACGACGGGTACTTTCTTGAGTATTATGTATGTGACGTGCAAGTCACTGTAGTGGACGCTTCAATACCCTTTATAGAAGATAACTTAGTTAACGGTCTTGTGCTAATTTCAACGACAATTAATAATGAGCACAGACTTGAACATTCACTAACATTTGTATAGTGGGTTTAAAAATAAAGATGCTTTTCGTTTCAGCGTGGGTTTCACTAGCCTTATACAGCTCACAAATATATCGCAATTAAAAAATATGTAAACTGCAATAACATAAAAAGGCTTCGGCAAATGACCAAGTCGTTCTAATTGACTCTACACTAAATACAGAACATTTACACCATCTCTAACTTTTGTATCGAACGAAGATCGTTTAATATTCAAACAGGGAATTAGAAATTCGACCAACCTGCCTGCCAGATCAATACAGTTCGAAGTTTGAAACTAGAAAACCGTTACACAATTTAGACAGTTGCATTACTGCATATGCATAGTGTCTTAAACTATGTCAGTCGCAAATCTTGTATTGGAAATCTGACAGTAGTTTAATTAAGACCGGGATTCGATACGTCGGTAAATTGGACTGGGTATAACCACGTTGGGCATCGAAGCTGCATACATTAATTGGATTTCGAAAAATGGGTGTATTTCGCGTCCAATTTACCGTCAATTCACGCGTTGTTGCTCCGATATCCCGTGACGTACTCAATTCGAATGATTATGACTGACGGAAGACCTTTTATACCAATTAATTAAAGTGTGTAATTTCATGTTGAAGTTTCTTTGAAGTGGTTATAATACCTCAACAAAAAATGAAATGTCGGAGGTAAATGAAAATAAAGTATTTTGTAGTAATGTTAAACATTCAATCAATATGTACGAAATTAAAAACCTTACTAAGTGAAGTACTCATTAAGGTTTTCAATTTCGTAAAAATAAAAGATTTTCAGTGTGGTGACGTATAAAGATGTCACCACCCCATATCATCCCATGGGTGTCGTAAGAGCCGACAGAGGGAGCATAATTATTATGCAGAGAACAGCACTGTAAGAGAAGGAAAATTTGATACAAACCGTATATCAAACCGTTGGCCAGCGTGGTATAGTAGGCCAATTTCTCCTTTCAAAGGAGAGGCCTAGTCCAGCAGTGGACTGTTAAAGGTTGATGATAAAAAGATATTTGAAGATTTTCTAAATCAACATTCTGTAACTTTTTGACGTCACAAAGTTATTTTTATAACCTTGACTTTTTTAAACATTATATGGGGACACTCCGAGTAATGCCTATTTTATTATCTTTGTTAGTAAAATCAACAGGAAATACTCCGTAGACACGTGACCTCGACTCTAGGGGAATGTTCTAAATCGCTAATGGGACAATACCATGATGATGATGACCGACGGTGTCTTAGACAGAGGCCAATTACTGCATATGCATCTTCCTATAATTATGCTAAGTATGCTCACTTGCTACCTTCCATATCACTTTAATATTAAGACAAATAATTACGAGAAAATGCTTGTAAGGTCGCATAGCATCCAACTAAAAAGGACAACCCTTACACAATTACTCCATCAAGTTAACCCTCTATTTTCATAAAACCACCGGGCAAAAGTACCAGCTCCATACGACGTAAAGATGTCAGATACGATGAGGGCCGGTTATCTGGCTAAATCACCCATCAACTAGGGTGAACCGCACATTTGATGGCCACCGCTTATGAAATATTATTTTCGCACTATTTACCAACAACTGTTTACGCCGTCCAATATACAGTTTAGTAGCTCGTTGACCTCTTAAAAAGGTTGTATTATGTTTGTCCTCTTATCCTGTTGAGGAAAACTTTTTTACACGAAGTGCTTGGGCTTCAAGTTGAGTGGAAACTGAATGCTTTTCCCTAGTAGGTCAAAATTACCCAATGACGTTTATTGATGGTATTTAATCAACTCAATATATATTGTAATCGCTAACATAATAATATGGTGTAAAAAGACCCTTAACGTAAACTTAAATGTCATATAGTACCAATCATTACGATCAGTTTTTACTTGGGCACCATTCCTGGGAAATTACTGGTGCAGGAGATATTGACGATCAAAGTCACCATACAATTTCATCAATGAGGTACAACATTGATGCATTTACCCCGCCATTTTGTTCTATAGATGTCCTATGCACTCATGGATAAGTAGGTATGTCGAGTGTTGCACGCGCGCACTTTTAAATGAGGCTTAAAAATAAATCGTTTTCCATGTATGATTTTTGCTTAGTATCTCTACTCTTACTCGTTTTAGGCATCATGCCAAGAGGCATGATGCCTAAAACGGGATGGGTCTTGTGACATAATATGACGTACCTATAGAATAAATTATTCCAGCTTAGGAACCCATTTTAAAGACACATATTCTGGTAATATGTCTTGTAAAATTTGTTTTATGGAAAATCTAAATACAGTACAAAAATCCATGAATAGCTGCTTACCGAATGAAAATGGTAAGAATGTTAAAGACGCCATTAATAAACATGAAGAGATGTCTTAATGACGGGGCAACGGCCCGGTGGTAACGTGCATAGAATACACGCAATCAGGATAAATAATGGTTTTCTTTAATATGGAACAATTTAATTTCCTGCTGAAGATAAAAATCCAATGATCCGAAATACGACCCGGAATATTTGTTGAATGAATTGGTCTAGCTTACGGATAAAAGCCTCGATTTTATCCATAACCTGGACCAATTCATTCAACACACCTAACGCACAAGCCCCGAATAAATAGTTTCCATACAAGTTACAATAATTAATCACACAACTTCTGAGCATGTATAACTTTAGTTTTATATCCTGTTGTAGGTTAGGCGACGAGTCTGACTAAACAGTTGCACTACCATTTTGATACTTATATCCTACGCCATTAGAACGGTATAAAGGTCGAACTGTACTACATGCTTTTGTTGCTAACATTTGATTTCGTTTGTATTGCAAACGATCATGACATCCAACGGTTTCAAACTAAAATCATTGGCCTAGAAAGTTTGAACAGCTGCCAGTTTCAGATTTGTCGGTTTTTTCTAATGTAATAATATTTGATCATGACCACGTTTTAGCATTTCATTGACAATGAAGGTGTTTGACCTAGCTTCATAACAAAACAACAGTCTACTAAGCTTAATATATACTGGAGCGTCCCCTTACAAAACACGGTTTAAACAAGGCATTCCTACAAGCCTAACAGTGATCATCTATTCGACTTCTTTTATTAAAGTAGGGTAGAATTTCCTGCTCCACGACATGCAATCCTAACTTATCAAATTGTATGAAGAAATGTTAGCGTTTTCATACGTATGGCTCGATTTTGTGACAGTGAACGGAGGGTTGTGTTTTCACGTAATTTTATGTATGGCCGTTGTTTTGGTTTTTATTATTCATCGTATTTCCTAGTATGTTTTGGATATGTGTACTTAAATACGTTGAATTTCTTTACAAATACTTCTTAATTTGCTTTTGGTGTGAGTGTGTGACGAACTCTGGTGTTGGAGTTTGTAGGCGGCCACATAAGTCTTCGAAATGATCTAATGGTTCCTGAGACAAGAACCGAGACCAAAAGTTCAACAAACTATTACCCATCTAAATGACGACCTCAGTAGAAGTTGCTTAACTTGGCCGATATATTAAGAACAGCAAAGTCATAGTGCTATGGGCGTTATAGATGATTTTATAATGTCAGTAGAAATAAAATATTATCAAGCCACTTTGCAGTCATACTAACGATTTGAGAGATACGGAAATTAAGTTCTTACAGGATCATTATTGCTATTTCTCTTATATTGCTTGTTATTTTACATTAGTATCTTAAATGATTACAATAAAATGGTTCGCATATTTTTAATATTAAAAAAATTACTGTGATTCGTTTATTTCTCGAGTTACCTCATTATATCGAAAGATTATGACTATTATTTCTCGTAAGAAAACAAAACATTCCATATGTTACAAAAAACTGCTGCTGTGCCTATACAAGGGAATAAATATTCCGTAAAAATATGGTTCACTAAATGCACGAAATTTTTCACACCTTTTTACATCTGGAATTCGACGTATTGCTTTTTACTTTTTAAATTCTGCCAATTGATAGCATGTCAGATATTTTCGACAAATATTTTATGAAGGCTTTCGGTGAAGCATTGAATACTACTTAAGTAAGTAAGTAAGTAAGTAATTCTTTATTGTACACCACAAAAATGCAAATACAAGGGGAAAACAAATTTTAACAATAGATGCACAATTCCTTATCGCAAACAGCAAAGTCTTCCAGGCAACTGCTTAATACATGTTTAATTGTTTCAATAAGACTGAATCTGTTTAAGATATAAGAAGCATCTTTCATGGCTTTCTGTATAAACGCGCTAAACTAAATTAATAAATAGCGTTTGAAATAGAAATATTGTCTGTGATAGGTTAAATCGATTATATTAGTATAGTAACATTTTATTTTGTCTATTGTAATTTTTTGACTCTGGTCACACTATGAGATGACACATCTCTCTCTTTGTTCTTGCCTTGAAAGACTAACACGTTGTCGTCTCGTAAAATACCGCCTTTTGAAAGCACATGGTTAAAACCAGCTTCGCAAATTGTATTGTGTATAATAGTCTTGTAAATACTTGTGATTGCCGCTTTTGACCTTCGGCAAGGTTTGTAATAAATTAGTAACATATTGAACATTTGCAAAAATTGTGTGTCAACGTGCCTCTGAAGACATCGTTTGGAGTAGAGAGAAGTAGATAATTCACCAGCTAATATTGGCCAATTTTAGTCTTGTGTGTGTCTAACTTTGTTCTAGGCCTGACATCAGTGAATATACCAGGTAATTGTACTTTTAATTTCATCGCTGAGAATCTCAGTATCATATGTCAGAGATTTGATTGCCTAGAACAACTGGATGAATACAATCACGCTTCCATTGCCCTCTGCAACCAATTCCCAGTCTGTCTAGGCGCATTCTGAACATGTCTTTTGATAGCAGAGCGTAGTTGAGTATGCCTAACCTCAGATTAGTGTTGTAATCTTGTATCTGAATGTGAGTTAGGCATTGCTATCACATTGTTAATATTGTTGTTATGTATTGGTTGACCTACTTAATTTGAAACATACTGTACCATGTGAAACACATTGTCATATGCATAACCTCAAACAGTAATTGTTATCTTGAATATTAAAATCATATTTTAATTTGTTGTTTTAGTGTTAATTAGTCAGTTTTGATTGGATACATAAAAGTTATATGTATTAATTGACTTAGTTAATTGTAAACATTGAGTTTGAAACATTATAATAACCACATTTGACTTTGCATATATGGGCGGGTCATATTGATAAATTAACTTAATAAACCTTGTTCTTTGTTGTAATATATTGAAAATATTAATATTGTTAGGTGACACAAACTGGTATACTACCTACGGTGGTAATACATAACACCATTTTTCTATCTGTTGCAAATAATTGATTGGTTTGAGGTTTCAACTTTTAATTTGTTATAAGCTACAAATTTTGGGTTTGTTCCAATATATTGAAACTATTAATTTTGTTGGGCAGTATATACCTGTTGTTTGCCTGAAGCTGTAGTATAAGGGCTGGCAGCTTGTTGGTTTCAAGGAATTAACAAATTTTAAGTTTTGTTAAATTTTAATTTAACGCTTGTCCGAGCTCTTTTGAGAATTTGTTATGTCGGCTATCAAGGACTTGCGTTCGGTTGCAGGTGCAATTTCGTCAAATTTGCGCTGGCTTGCCTCAGCCAGTGCTCTGGTAAACCGGCCTGATCGCCAGCAGCCCTTATTACAAAGATTTGAGCAGATTAATGATCGGTTTGCAAGCGTGGAACAGCAATTTTGTGCCTTCAGCGCTTGCTGTCTCGAAGTGTCAGTTGTTGACTTCACGGTGGACCAGAGAAACAGAGTCAGTGAGGACTATGCCCAGATACTGGACATATATGATGCTGTCTCCGACTCTGTAAAGCAGTTGATTGCCGAGAGGGACGGGCAAGCCGTTTTGAAGCAGGAGCTTCCTAGGCCAGCACCGGGACTTTTGAGTCGGCTTCCTACGTTAGACCTCCCACATTTTGATGGCTGCCTAGGAAGCTACCTGGGGTTTATCAACATGTTCGACAGCCTGGTCGATGCCAAGGCTGACCTTCGGCCGGCACAAAAATTGGCATACATGATGTCGGTTTTGGATGGGGAGGCCAAAGGCCTCATCCAGAAATCTACCGGTGTCTGACGAGGCCTACCAGACGGCTCGGGACCTGATCACCCGCAGGTACCATAACAAGCGTGGCCTCGCAGACATCCATATTGAGCAGATCTTGAGTTTGCCCATGCTCATCTTGCCCGGGTCTTTGGTTTGCTCACCCAACTTTTGAACCCGCTATTGGTGGCAATAAACGCCCTCAAGTGCTTGGATCTGCCCGTGGACCATTGGTCCTACCTGCTGGTACATATAGTGCCCAAGAAGCTGCCTGCCGACCTAAGGTCGCGGTTTGAGCAGCGCTTTGGTGGGGATAGTGCGACATATTTGCCCCCTTTTGCAGACCCAGAGAAGTTTTTGGAGGACGAGTGCAGGGTCTTGGACAACTCCGGCTAAGTCGCAGCCACCCAAGCTCAAGGAGCAGGCTCGAGTTCACACCCGAGGAAATGTTGATTGGCGCCCTCCTCGATTTGCAGTCACGCAGAGCCCAGCGGAGTGCTCTTACTGCAAGCTGCTTACTCACGGGGCACAGAACGGCCAGTTGTAGGGCATTCTTGGACCTTCATGTCACCTCTCGTAGGTGCATCGCGAATGACGCCTTTGCTTCTCATGTTTGGGATCCCACTACTAGCTAGACTGCCCGAACTCTGTCCTCTGTGTCCCTGTCTCCATTGTGGAGGACAGCATTTGGACATTCTCTGCATGAATGCCAGAGAGGTGGGCTGCTTGTCCAACCAGCCGACGCCGCGCACGGGCGGGTGTTTTGAAGGTGGCAACCGAGGCTCACCAGCGCGCAGCCGAGATTCGCCTCGCTCACTTGATCGCCACTCACCCCGTTTGGAGAACCGTAGCGTACACACACCTCCTCTCTCTAGCGCACCAGAATGTGCGACTGTTCAGCGTCACTAGTGCCATGACTGCTGCCCCAGGTATTCTCCTCCTTTGGCGGAGCGTCACCGCCTTGACTCGCACCCACCTCGTTTTGGGCGGGTGCGTCATTATGACCCCCCACAGATGGCGCGCGGATCGAATCACCGCGCTTTTGAGGACTTCAAACCGCACCCTCATTTTGATTTGCCTGGTCCTGGCCAACGGTCGCCACCCAGGCAACAATAGGTCATTGATTCCTGCCCTATAACCCCAACGTCCCTCATTGAGACCGTTATCCAACGGTTGCTGTTAGGGTCTGGGGACCCACGGGGGCCTCTGTTGTTGTCCTAGCTATATTGGACACAGGTTCACAGGATTGCATTGTTTCCACTTATTTGGTAGGGCAGGTTAAATTAAATATGAGTTCTTTTCCGAATTGTATACGGGGAATAGGTGACGTAGCATCTACTGTTGAAAGGCAAGTTTAGGTTTTGTTTGCCCCTGTTGAATCTTCACTCCCGAGGATTAAAACCTCGGTTATTGTGCTGAAGAATATTGTGGGCATGCATCCTCAGAAACAGCTACCCGCTGCTGTGGTGAATTTGACATCGGGATTGGAACTGGCAGACCCCAAATTTGACACACCGGGACAAATCGATTTGTTGATTGGCTCTGATGGCCTCGGTGGAATTTTGATTGGCGGGAAACGGGTCTTAGTGCCAAATGGTTTGAATGCCATCCCGACCATATTTGGATTTGCCTGATGGGACCTGTATCTATGCCCCCTCCACCCGAACTTGATAATTTGTTCGCGGTAGGCTCCGCTCTCTCTAATGCGGTTCAGAGGTTTTGTGAGGTAGAGGAACCCCCTCAAGCTGCTCGTTTGAATTATAAACATGTGGAGTGCGAGTTTTTCTTCCGGTCGACTCGGTTCTGGTCGGATTATTACGAAGCTACGCTTCCTGTCTGTTCAGCCTCCGCTTGGTGAGTCACGACCTTTAGCCGAAAAGAGATTGTTGGCTATGGAGCGTCGCATGGGTCGTCATCCGGAGCTCAGACAGAAGTATATTGAGTTCATGAGAGAATATAAACAATTGGGACACATGTCCGCGTCAAATTTGGATTGGCGTTCGGTGGAGCATTACTTTCTCCCGCATCATGCGGTATTGAAGCCATCAACTGGCAAGCTGCGCACGGTGTTTGATGGTTCTGCGCAGACTTCAACAGTCGTATCCTTGAACCAATGCTTGCATTCTGGTCCCAAGTTGGTCAAGGACCTTTGTGACGTCAGCACCAGATTCCGACGACATCAGGTTGTCTTTATGGCCGACATCAAAATGATTTAGGCAGACGATTATCCACCCAGATAATCGTCGTTTCCAGCTGATCCTTTGGAGAGAGAATCCTCAGGATCCCATGGTCATCTACGAGCTAAATACCAATACGTACGGGCTAAGGTCGAGCCCCTATTTGGCAATACGTTCTCTTTTGGAGCTCGCAGAACGCGAAGGCTTACGTTTCCCACGAGCCTCTGCCATCCTGAAGGACGATATTTACGTGGATGACATTTACTCGGGGGCCTCCACAGCGGACGAGGCGATCCTTTTGCGGGACGAATTGATAGGTATCTATGGCCTCCGCTGGTTACGAGTTGCGCAAATGGATTTCCAACTCACCAGCGCTTTTGGAAGGCTTACCAGAGGATCATCAGCAAGATCCACATTTATTTGAGATTGTTGACAGCCCCTCAATGATGGCTGTTCTCGGCGTTCATTACAGACCAGTCCAAGACATCTTTAAGTATAACGTAGACTTGAAATTGCCTTGTTCTTGGACTAAACGTCTCGTGTTGTCTACTGTCGCCAGAACCTTTGATCCAAACGGTTGGATTTGTCCTGTCATATTTTGGGCAAAATGCTTCTTGCAGAAGCTTTGGACAGCAGGATTGACTTGGGACGAACCTTTACGCGGTACTCTTGTTGAGGAATGGACTCCTTTGTATCGTCACTTCCTGCCGTCAATGAGATCTCCTTGCCTCGTCCCATCCTTTCTCCCGGGAAGTACAAGGCAACCCTTCACGGGTTTTGTGATGCTTCGGAACGTGGTCACGCGGCCGTGGTGTACTTGCGCACAGTCAGTGCCTCAGGTCATGTGAGGGTTTCCCTGATCATGGCGAAGAGCAAGGTTGCACCCCTTCGAACATCTTTGACCATTCCGAAATTGGAGCTCTCGGGAGAAGCCCTGCTCGTACGATAGTTGAGTCAAGTGTCTAGTACTTTGGGTAAAACAATTTGTTATAATGGGACCTACACCTGGACAGACAGCCAAGTTGTTCTTGGTTGGTTAAAGGCGTCTGTCCACACTTTGGAAGTATTTGTCGCCAATCGCGTTTCCCAAATACAAAACTCTGAAGTCACGCTTGTTTGGAGACACGTGCCAGGTGAGCTCAACCCCGCTGATTGTGCGTCGTGCGGATGCTTGACGCCTAGTTTGATAGGCCATTCGCTGTGGTGGGGTCCGGAATGGTTGAGTCGAGGCTCTTCCCGCAGTAGACGGTAAGATAGCCAAACAAATCCTCCGGCTGTCCAAACAACAACCGCGGACAGTCCGGCCGCCTATACAAGACACGGATTCTTTAATAAACACCTATTTACTATAGGTATCGCCGACAGCCCGCTGTGCAAGCCCTGTATGGCAGCAGACGAGACGGCAGCCCACCTGCTTCTTGACTGCCCTGAGGTCGCACAGTATAGGCAGCAGTACCTGACCAGATACAGCACCCTGAGGGAAGCCGTGGGCCACATCAAGAGTCTGCTGGTCTTCCTCGTAGAGCTGGGGTGGCTCGAATGACGACACCATTCCCACCTGCACGCAAAATACGCGCCAAGACGTGGAGTTGCGGAAACAGCCCGTGCAATCAAGTATCAAGTATGGTTGAATCGACCAGAAATTGATTGACCTCGAACGCCAGTTTTGAATACCTCCAATTTGCCGGGTCTACGAACACTCGCTCTTGAGAAGGTGGAATGCGCCTTCGACCCAGATTTCTTGTTAAATCGCTACAGCTCCCTTGACAAGTTGTTAGGTGTTACTCTGCTTGGATAAGGCGTTTTGTTTTTAATTTTAGGCACCCACAACAGAAACGACTGACACCGTTTCTCTCACCACAGGAACGACAGGAGTCCCTCGCCTTTTGGATTCGTTCTGTGCAATTGGCGTATTTTGAGAAGGAAATTGCTATCCTTAAGTCAGGGAAATCGAAACTGTCGGGAGCTGTATGTAAATTGAAACCCTTTTTGGACGATTCGGATCTCTTGCGCGTTGGAGAGCGACTCAAGAACGCCAACCTCCCTTACGGAGCACGTCACCCCCTTTTGTTACCCAAGGACGGTCATTTGGTACATTTGTTGGTAACTGACCGTCACCTTAAAAATTCGCATGCTGGTTGTAATGCTCTGTTGGCCATTTTGCAACGCAAGTTTTGGATTTTGTCTACCCGAAGAATAATTCGGAGTGTAGTCTTTCGCTGCATCCCCTGCTATAAGCTCAAGGCTTCTACTACGCAGCCCTTGATGGGAGACCTACCGGCAGATCGCGTAACAGAGAGCAGTACGTTTGACGGTGTTGGCACGGACTTCGCTGGTCCCTATTTGGTGAAAACTTCAACACTTCGAAACAGCAAGACTGTTAAGACCTACTAAACTTGTGTGTCTTCGTTTGCCTCTCCACAAAGGCCGTACACTTAGAACTGGTCTCCTCGCTTACGACCGAGGCGTTTGTAGCCACATTTGACAGCTTTGTATCCCGCAGAGGGCTTCCTTCCTTGATCCGTTCTGATTGCGGCACTAACTTCAAGGGCACCTATAATTATTTGAGTGACGTAGTTAATATCCTTGAAACCAACAAGGCTGATATAGGCTATAGGCTTGCCCGACGTGGGATAAATTGGTTGTTTTCCCCACCAAATTGTCCACACTGGGGTGGTATATTTGAGGCCGCTGTAAAATCGGCCAAGACACACTTGCACAGGACAATTGGTGAATCAGTCCTTACATTTGAGGAACTCGCAACTGTGTTTTGTAAGATTGAGGCCGTTTTGAACTCTAGGCCATTGTGCCCAATCGCCTCAGATCCGAATGTTTTGGAAACCTAAGGGCTTTCAAATCATTCGGATCTGAGGCGCCAGGCCATTTATTGATTGGTCGCCCACTTGTCGCCTTGCCTGAGTACCCCTATATTGATACGACACCTAATCGTCTCTCGCATTTTAAATTGGTACGCCAGATAACTCAGAGCTTTTGGAAACATTGGAATTTGGAATATTTGCATATACTCCAGCAACGCGTTAAGTGGACCGACAAGACCGATCCACCCAAGATTGGAGACCTCGTTTTGATCAAGGGTCTATATAACTGTATAACTAACTAAAGATAACTGGGTCTGATGGAGTTCCCCGATTTGCTGAGGTCTTGGTGGACGGTTCGATTCTGAGGAGAGTGGTTGCAAAGTTGTCACGTCTACCAACCGATTAGCGGACCGGTAGGCCGGTCCGGTGGATGTTTGAAATAGAAATATTGTCTGTGATAGGTTAAATCGATTATATTAGTTTAGTAACATTTTATTTTGTTTATTGTAATTTTTAGACTCTGGTCACACTATGAGATGACACATCTCTCTCTTTGTTCTTGAAAGATTAACACGTTATCGTCTCGTAAAATACCGCCTTTTGAAAGCATATGGTTAAAATCAGCTTCGCGAATTGCAAAATGAAATGAAATAAAATGAAATATATTTATTTGCTGAAACATGGTATACAGGTTCTTACAGTAGATGTTATCAAGAGTTTCACATGTTTCGTCGGCAAATAATCCGACATGCAAATTATTATCTAAATAATATCTAACATTTTAACATTAATAATTTTATAACCATGTCAATTATTTAATTATATATCAATTATTAATTACTCAATTGTTTTTAAAGTAACACTCAATTTTATGTCTACACTTTACATAAGTTTTACTACAATATCTATGAGGTATTACAACCAAATTAAAATCAAGATCGACAATTTTATTTTCATATAACATACATAATAAAATAAATTTGTAAGTACCGGCACTTTATTAATTTATATGAATTATTTAAACAATTGCAGTCATATACCAAATGTCAACCTTAAAAATAAAACATAAAACAATTTACAATGTCAATGTGTTTTAAATAGGTCACTAGTACTATAAAAACATTTATCCACGAGCCACCTGTAAAGTTTAGTCTTGAATTGTTTAGTTGGTAATTCCCTTATTGTTTTGGTAATGCGTTAAAAACTTTAATAGCCATTCTATGACAGTTTTTCTTACATAATGACGTCCTACAATATAGTACCTCTAATCTTGTTGGATCTCTAAATCTCACTTTCGAAGAACTATTGCAGAATATGAAAGAGTGAATCATGTTCTCTGACAAAGCAGGCAATTTGAAAAATGTATAAACCTGCCAATGTCAACAATTTAAGATTCTTGAAGAGTGGTCTACAAGAAGTCAACAGGCCAACTCCACAAACAGCCCTTAAACATTTTTTCTGCACTATAAATGCTTTACCAAAATAACTGGAGTTACCCCAGATAATAAGACCATATCTGAGCACTGAAATTACGTAACCAAAATACGCAGTAAGGGCTATTTTTTGACCGGATGTTCGTCGTAATCTTTTTAGAGCAAACACAAACCGATTAAGTTTTCTACAAAGTAAATCTATATGGGCTTTCCAGTTCAAATTCTTGTCCAAAGTTATGCCAAGAAATGTTATTTGCTCAACTTTCTCAATTAATTCATTACGATATGTCAAGCCTTCGTTAAAATAATTGTCAATATTATTATAATTTTGAAAATAAATGAATTTTGTTTTCGACATGTTAGCTTTTAAGTTGTTGCATTCCAACCAATTAAGTATTGAGTCAATTTGAAATTGTAGGAGCCGTTCAAAATCTTCGTCTTAATCTTTATTGTCTATCACAAGCGAGACATCATCCGCAAACAAAACACATTGATATTTAGTTGCAGCTGGTAAATCGTTGATGTACAACAAAAACAGTAAAGGTCCCAGTACGCTGCCCTGAGGTACACCAACGTTATTATATTGCTCTCGAGATTTATATGTAGTAAAATACAAAGTGTCATCAATTCTTTGAACCTCCATATATTGCTTGCGTCCCGTTAGATAGCTACTAATCCAATCCAAAGCTGGGCCCCTAATGCCATATGTTTCACACTTTCTGATCAGAGTTTCGTGATCAACGAAATCGAAGGCCTTGCTCATGTCAAAAAATATGACAGACACAGGTATGCGTTTATCAATTAATTCAGCCACATTAGATACAAGCATATAAGCAGCTAAAGTCGTTGACTTACTTTTCTGGAACCCATTTTGCTCGGGTTTAATAATTTGAAATTTGTCTAAAAATGCAATAAGACGATTGTGCATTGCCTTTTCAAACACTACCGAATATTGAAATAAGTGTTATAGGTCTATAATTGTTCAATGACTTTTTGCTGTCTTTTTTATACATTGGTTTACCTAAAGATAATTTGAGTACTTCCGGAAAAGTTCCTTCTGAGAAGGAAAGATTTATTAGGTATTGCAAAACTGGTGAAATTTTATTAATACCGTGTTTCAAAATATAAGTGGATATTATTGAGAGAAAGCACAATTTTTGTTACCTCTGCATTTGATAAAGGCTGTAAAAATATGCTAGAACAGACTGTTTGCAGTTTTGACATACTTAATTTCTTAGTTGGTATATCAGAATTTCTGTTTGTTAAGTTAATAAAGAATTCATTAAAAGTTTCCGCTATTTGGGATGCATCCGTAATATTATTGCCATTATTTTCGATTTCGGAAATATCACAGTAGGTATTATCAACATCTACTTGGTCCTTGATTATAGACCATGTGGCCTTACCTTTGTTTTTTGATTTTTGCATAAATTTGTTATTCATAAGAATCTTAGATTTATTTATACACTTTCGCAAGATTGCAGAATATTTCCTATAATCTGATTTACTTGTCTGTTCTTTGACCCTGTAATATTTATGCCTTAGTTCTCTTGTATGTTTACTTGATGTCCTAATACCTTTTGTAAGGCATTTCACTGAATTTTGGCGACCGGATTTTTTAAGTCTCTGTACAGGGAAGCACAAATTATAAAAAAGACAAAAAGTATCATGAAAGTTTTGAAAGGATTTGTTCAGATCATTTTCATTTAATACATCGTTTCATGTGAGAGACGATAGATATTCATTAAATTTAGTAATGTTCTCCTGACTGTAGTTTCTTGTTGTCACATACCAATACTCGAGACGCTTTATTTTGTTAATGACAGGAAGTGTTAGCGTCTGGCCAGTGTTGTGATCCGAAAGGAACTTATTGTGTGTACAACCTTTGGCATCATATACGTTACTTATAATTTGGTCGATACAGCTGTTTTGTCTTGTTGGTTCTGATAATGTAGTTTGAGGCTATAATTTAAAGCAAAATCCCGTTATCTCGTAGCGTTAGTTTTTGTTTTAGAATGTCAATATTAAAGTCACCTATTATTATTACTTTCTTAGATTGTTTAACTATAAGTTTTGTCAATAGAATGTCAAGTTTTTCAAAAAAAGATATTTATGTCACTCTTTGGTACCCTATACACACATAAAACAACACAATTTATAGATTAAACCATTACACCACATATTTCAACAGATTTTTCAGTGGCAATGTTACTAAAGTCAATAAATTTAAATGCATGTGTTTGTTTTATCAATATACACATGTATTGTGTAATAGTCTTGTAAATTCTTGTAATTGCCGCTTTGACCTTCGCAAGGTTTGTAATAAATTAGTTACATATTGAACATTTGCAATGTCAACGTGTCTCGTGCCCTCGTGTCCTGAAGACATCGTTTGGGGGTTTGGTAAGGCTAAGTAGATAATTCACCAGCTAATATTGGACAATTTTAGTCTTGAGTGTGTCTAACCTAGTTCCAGGCCTGACATCAGTGAAGATACAAGGTAATTCTACTTTTAATTTCATCGCTGAGAATCTCAGTATCATATGTCAGAGATTTGATTGCCTAGAACAACTGGATGAATACAATCACGCTTCCATTGCCCTCTGCAACCAATTCCCAGTCTGTCTAGGCAAATTCTGAACAAATAGTGTGATTCCTGAAAAAGGTTTAGGTGTAACGCACGCGGGTGGAGCCACGGGCAAAGTTTAGTATAGTAAATTTCACACAAACATCCTGATTTGATGATGAAAAGAAATATTTTTTTCTAAAATTATTAATAGTATTAACAGAGTTGCCTTTGTCTAACGTCGGCAAAAGAATTGTAAATTTTTGAACGTTCTCAATAAAGTACTGTATTAATTGCTACACACAAAATAAACAATGCTTTCAGCGTGCTTTTATTTATTATACGAAATACCAACATTAATCCTTTCCTCAAAACAAAAAAAAATATTTAAAATCTAGCAATAGTAACGATAAATGTTGTATCATTGTATATGACTACAAATATGTAATCGAACGTATTGACATTCGCTGAAATGGCCAAAATTGTCCAGTGTTTGATACAATAATTAGTCGTATGTTTACTTTAGAATAAACATCAATCAATATAAATAAAATTGTTTCGTTACTGACTGAAAGTCAACGCACAGCCGAAACTATTGAGCACAAGAATCATGAAATTTGGCATACATCTATATTCCTTGGGGAGTGTGGTGGAGATTTCTGTCAATTACCCCCCAAGAAGTAAAAAATCCGTGGCTGAAATCCACTTTTATAATATGTTTATCTTTAGAAATTTCCCTGTCCTGTGTAACATATTCTATGATTCATAACAAATTATTGTTTTTTTTTGTGTCTTTCGCTAGACAGCGAATGAGTTAAAACTGGTGATATCTTATTTTCAATGCATCATATATTACATTGCCATTATATCGCTTGAGGTGGCTTATCGAAAGTTTGAAGCGCAGGTAGAGCAGCCATTTTCATTTATGCGTCGCAATTGAAAATGCGTTCGATAAAGATAAAAATACCAGGCCGATAGCCTTGTATACGATCATGGTTTACAGGTGTGTGTAAGTAACAACTTCGTTTCATACCCGGTTCGTAACAATAGGACCTTCGTATATCTTCCCTTGGATTGTGGGTGAAAGTAGATTTTAGAATGCCTCTGTAATGTCAGTGTATGGCAGTAGCAATGGGAGAATGTGCATAATTTTGAATTTTGTGGCCATCTTCTCGTCAGCCATATAGGAATGCATGTTAATTAATTTGCTTAAAGTACAATGTAGAGAGAACCAATACTGTTCAGGAAAGCTGTTCGCTTTTACTTAACCCAAATGTAATCGTTAATCAAAATTATGTAACATGATAATAATTCGTTAAGTTAATATCGTAAACAGCCTCTTGTTGTGCAAATGCTACACACGGTCACCCATCCAAGTGGTGAACTGTGCAAGCGTTGCTTAACTTTGCCGATCTGTTACGAACGGCAAGCCAAGTTTCGCTATGAGCACTCATAGCGAGACTTGGCACTTTGGCTTGAATTTTACTAACAAACAGCCTCTAAATAAAAAAATACTCCTTTAAAATATTATTTATTTATGCCGTTAAAAACTTTTGCTATCAACTTAGAAACAGCAACAATAGATGGTAATTGCCAAGATAAAACAACTTGGAACTTTGTTTCCCGTTAAATAATAACGCGAGGGATTAAGTACTATCCTTTACTTAACATCGAGTTTTCTAAAATGTATTTATTCAAGGCGATGATAGCCCAGTGGTGTACGTAACGGACTGCCGAGACGATGGTCTCGGGTTCGATCCCCAGTTACCCCGGGCACACACCTATGACTTTTCAAAGTTATGTGTGTATTAAAATAAAAATATTAATTATCGCTCGCTTAAAAATGTGCCCGGTAGATGGCAATAGGCTCGCCCCCTATTACATTGGGACCGAAACATATCTGGCGAAGTGTGGGTGTGTAATACACCTCTGCCTACCCCTTCGGGGATAAAAGGCGTGAAGATATGTTATGTTATATGTATTTATTCCTTAAGCATAGAGCAGTTGTTTCAGTGTAACAGGTAACAGATTATCTCATAATAATTGTGTTATCAATGGGGCAATAGATAACTATCAAAATAATGAATGATATTAAAAGCCTTTAAATTAGTCAGCTCTCTGAAAATGTATCTTGCTCAATGTGAATGCTTTTATATATTGTTTTATTTAAACGATGTAGTTTTATTCTATTTTCTTTTTCCGTATATAAAATTCTTGCGTTACTGTCTTACTGACAGACAACGCAAAGCCAAGACTATTTAAAGGGTGCAAGAAGCTGAAATCTGGAATGTAGGTATGTGCCTAGGACGCGTATGGGAGCACTAAGAAGTGATTTCCCGAAATTTTCACGGGATGGGGTAGTAACGGTTAAATTAAAATAAAATCCTGCCTAAATACCTGCGGGCATATTTTAGAATTATATCATTGATGTTAAAAATATCTTAGGCTAGCGTTACTACAAGTTCGTTATTGTTGCAAGCAGTTTAAAGCTTTAGTGTTCGACCTTTTTGACGCTTTTCATACAGCCGATGTCACCATGAAATGTTCCACTCTGTACGAATACAAACATCCATCACTGCGGTTGCTTTTTGTAACCCCGAAGCAGTAAACCAAAATACGAAGCGGCCAGTGTGTGTTTGTAAGCACAAATGCCGCAGTAGTGTACAAGTACTCCAACAAGATTTGTCTAAATATAATGTTTAAATTGTTACAAAATTCACATTATTTTTGCGCCGTGAAAGACATCACACCCTTAATATTGGATACCGTGAAACTTATACGTCAACTGTACTTCAATCAGCTTTGTATCTACAATCAATTATGCTATGAATGCGTCTCTCACAAATATTTAATTATACTATAGTCAAAATATGAGATACTTGAAATCAGTAACATGATACATGCTGAATATAAAAAAATGTAAATAAATAAATTATATTACAACTTTGAATCAAATATACGATTTGTCTGTGATCAGTTATATAGAAGTTTGAAAATATCTCACAGAAAATTTACAAGCCAGTCATAAAAACTGATCTACTATAAAATTCAATCCAATCATTACTGGAAAATTACGATGCAAAATTGGATACCTATCATTCACAATAGAACTTTACGACGTCATTATTGGAATAAATATTAAAGAGATGAGAGTTCTAATGAGTTAACCTATGACGATATATAAGAAGCTTGACTTAAGAGTGAAAGTCGAAAAATGGCCTTTGAAAGTCACTGAGTTAGCTGCAAAGGTGCTTTGAGCAACGTTATGCTTGTGGGCGAGAAGCAGGGGTTAATTCATACATTTTTAGGGTTCCGTAGTCCACAAGGAACCCTTATAGTTTCGTCATGTCCGTCCGTCTGTCCGTCCGCAGCCTAGCTCAAAGACGCCTGGTGCTAAAAAGCTGATATTTGACTTGAATATAGACATAAGATATTGCAACAAAACTGTAGCATAAAATTAAGGAAAATATTTTTTTTTGGGTATCTCCTCTACATATATATAGTGGAGTTGAATTTATTTTTGCTGAGTACTCCATCATGTGGGGTATCACTGAATAGGTTTTAAAAAAATATTATTAGTATGCTCAAATCATTTTTCGATCAAGTGATTGGCTTGTCAAATATCAAGCTTTGAAGTGAAAAAAATTGTTAGACTCAAGTGTCCCCCCCCCCCCCCTCTGCCGGCTAAACTATTAATTTGGAAGAGGTGAAAAAAAACACAAATGTAGTAAATATAACGAATTTAAAAGGAAAACTATCACGGCTAAGTAGATATCACTAGTTTACGAGTAATCGTCGGTTAACTTATAAATACCTATTTCTGTGAGTTTACATTGGGCGCGCTGGCTTAATCTTAAAGATATACGTACTTTGGTATGTAATGTACTACGGTACTACGTATGTATAGTAGTAGTATATCTTGGAAACCACATTTTATGTTTACAGTACATAACTGGATACATACCTAGTATTTTTCTAAACAAAACTTAGGTTCTTATAATAGTGTTATTAAAATTATTTTTTCAGCAAAATAAACAGTCGGATTTGTTGTACATTAATAATACTTTGCAGCAAGTCATTATGGGCAACTACTGAACCCTACGGAGTTTTTAGGATTGATTATATACTATAAAAATGCCCCAGGCACCTTATAAAATAAAAATGATTTTCGAAATGCATACTAACTAAGAAACTTTATATTTCATACGCATTCATCTTTACTAAAGTTTTCCAAGACACATTTTTCATCCTAAATTTTCAATGAAAATCTAAAGGCTAGCGTCCACTAGGCTCGCCGAGCCGAGCCGAATCGAAACGCAGAAAGTCGCCTCCTATATATTTCTATGAACCTGCGTTCATTAGCGACGAGCCGCGGCGCGCCGAATCGAATCTACCGCGCGCATCGCTCGTCAGGCGAATTTCTGCGGCAACGCGTTTCGACTCGACTCGGCGCACCTTAGAGGACGCGGGTCAGCGGATGAGTGTAGACGGGTACTACTCGTACATTGCGTAAATACCTACATGAAAAGTTATCGAAATGAAGAGCTATTAATTTCCCTAGTTCAGAAATATACTGAAAGTTCAGTATATTTCTGAACTGGCAGTCATGATCATTAAGTAATGATCATGACTGCCTCAGTAGTCTCGCGGCATAAATGTGCGCGTGGGATTGGGAGGTCTCGGGTTTGATTCCCGGGTCGAGTAAAGTGTTATTGGGTTTTTCTGTTAGGAAATTCTCAGTAGCAGCACGGAATCTGGTAATGTCCGGTACGGCAATAGGCTCGCCCCTTATTGCGTGGGACCTGAAAATTCATGGCGAAATGTGGGTGTAATATTACACCTCTGCCTACCCCTTCGGGGATACAGGCGTGAGTCTAAAAAAAAATTATGATCATGAAGATACTCATTATCATGACGAGCAACGTTAACAAAATATATGGAAAGAAATAGCGGGAATAATGAAAGAATTTGAAACAAGAAACCAACACAAGCAAAACCTACAGCAGCTAGTCGCCGACTGCTGGCTTCGATTCGATTCGTCTGTAATGAACGCACACGGATAAAATGCGACTCGGCGCGATTCGACGCGGTTCGAATGTAGTCGACGCCAGGCTTTAGTCTCCTTTATTGTGTGTGATTTAGAATAGGACCTTCAGGCATCAGACGCCCTAGGAGTCCGAATCGAATCTCAATTGTTCTAGCCATCAGTAGCCTAGCTATACTAATCCAGTTCACAATAGCTTTTAGTTAGACGTAAGTCTGTGGCAATTTTAAGCTCAACATTTCTAAACCCGTCTGGCTATTGTTAAAAGGTGGAATTTCTATCTCGGATTAGCTCTCCAATCTTGCTCATTTATTGACAATAAGCTGAGCTGCAACAAATCTTGTATACGTGCATAAATAACGCAGATTTTTATTATTCTACGAGTTGGGGAGCAAACCTAGCCCCAAGAACGCAACAAGAACAGTGTGTCTACATATAACTGACGACAGTTATCAAATATTGCACAAATGAGTCCAGTACCAGCACTAACCAGCTGGGACTCGAACATTAAAAATATATATTTTGATTTGGCTTCTGGTGCATATTCCAATTTTACTTCACGCAAAAGTTTAAAGCAACTCCTTCATGTGGCAGCTCGTTAGTATCAAAAAGGTGTCAGTAGTTGGAATCTTTGTTCCTTATTTATAACATTATAAGATGTACCAATATCGTCGCAGTTCTCAATAAACCTTACAACGAATTGTACAAATTCTTGAACATACATTGCCTATCTTTGAACAATTCCAATGTCCTATCCATCAGTTTGAACCCGTACAAAGTCACGAAATACAGGTAGGACAAGATCATTCTTATACGGCGCCATTATAAAAAGTATCGAGCATCCCCCGATGGCATTTTTATTACCCCGCAAAATAATGACGGTCGCCTTTCACGGACGTGCAGACCTGTATATATTTTTGTATAACCGTTTATAAATTGAGAATTCTGAATAATGTAATATTAAGATTATTGGTAAAGGGTTGAAATATGTGACGTCGCAGTACGATTGGATTTTGATACTGGATTTTGAGACTCGGGTGCGCGGTGTTACGAAGTTGAGTGCGGACGTGACAAGTTTTTATATTAAGTGAACTGATGGCGTACATTTTTCTACAATGCGTTTAGTTTCAGGTAGAAAGAAATCTACTATTTGAATTGTTTCTTTTCTACTTCGGGATGAACAATTTGTATGTACTTTGAGCATTTGAGGCGGAGTGTATTTAGTACATATTTTGTCTTACATTTTATTTTTATTTACAGCTAATTTACTTTAGACGACCTTTACTAATCTATGTCCGAATACCAGACTTAAAATTTTACCGTTAAGGATTATCCAAAGAAAATATTTGTACTTTCTATAAATCTTCGTACTCAAATAAATCTATAATTAATGGCATACATTAGTTTTGTGTATGAAAATTCGGAGTAATAATATTGGTTGAATTTCGGTCACTAAATATCAAGCCACAAATCGTTTTCTCGACATCGCACCGTTTTATAATCGAGTCTAGGCATCGTCATATCACAACAGCCATCGCGTATCTCTGCTAACCTTTCTTTACGACGTAAATGTTTGAAATCACAATGTTGTTTTCTTAAACAACAATCGGTCTATCCTCATTGCGGGCATGGTCGTTGTTTGGATAAACATACGTTGACATTACTTGTACTGTTGTTCTACGAGTGTGATGTCAAACGGTAAAAAATACAGTGAATATTTTTCTTTATGTACATAAATAAATACGAAATTGCATAAACAACCTTTAAGAAAGTATTACTGGGAAAGTCTTGTTTACTAACTAAATATAACGTCGACTAAATATAAATGAAATAGTGGACCCCGGCTTTTTTGCGAAAGTCTAGGATCCCAACTGGGATAGCACTAGGATGATGGCAAACTTAATATAACATATTAACTCTTTGTACTTGTAGTCACAAATATACAGCAACAATGATTATATTATAATTATGTTTGTACTCCTATGTATTTGTGACAGTTTGACCCTTAACTTTCCTACGTCCTTTCACCACTTATAATCTTCTTTCCATTAGATGAGTATTCGGATGTGCTTCCTTGGTATTTTTCTGTGTTTTTCGTTAGAGAACAGCCTACATATTTGCAGACTTATGTTATGAAAACATAACACGAAGATATTTAAATGAAGGTCCAATTGTATGCTTACAATAAATCTAGAACATACTCTAGTAAAGATAAGAAAGAGAAAAACAGGCGATTAAAAATATATTCCCAGCTGATTTAAAAGTCGGCTGTTGTGCACTCGTTTAACGATGTTTTATTCAGTTTGTGTGACGTCTGTGTGTTCGTGACAGCCGGACCCGTGGCTGGCGAACGTTCTTGTACTAATATTTAATAGAACGGACAGCCGTAGACAATAAGAATTTGTATGCTTTTGTTGCCTGCCCGATTGTTTGCATCAAAGTTCAGACTCGGTTTATTCTTTACTACTGGCATGTTTTTGTAGATAAAAAATATAGGCATTCGTTCCTTTAAACTATATCTTAGCATACAGACAAACTAGGGCACCCAATGTTCTTTAGTGGTAAAACCACATACTCTGAAAAAGTTCGCATAACACTTAGCTTGCCAGAGGTATGGGTCTCTCCGAGTATTCTGATTAAATTTATAGGACGAATAATGTGTACAATTATACCCTGGCCATTTTAGAAACTTCTTGTGACCTTTTTTTAATACCATATAGGTTAATTCATTATAAACTCGTTAGGAAAATACATAAAATCTAATCTAATATCAATATATAAAGCTGAAGAGTTTGTTTGTTTGATTGAACGCGCTTATCTCAGGAACTACTGGACTAATTTGAAAAATTCTTTCAGTTTTAGATACCCCATATATCGAGGAAGGCTATAGACTATATAACATCACGATATGAGCCAAAGGAGCGGAGCAGTAGCCTTAAATAACGCGGGTATAACCGCGGGCTCATTTAGTGTACCTATAAATTTTGATAATGGGAGTGACTCTGGTAGGGGCAGGATGTGATAGCATAAGTAAAACAAAATGATCAACGATGCATTTTATGTAAGCTTTGGCCAAAATCAAATCTATGCACTGTCTCCAAGATGCATTAGTTCTTTGCGAGAGGATTAGTCGAATGCTGGTATTGTTCAAAATAAAAACGAAAACCATATTATGTTTTTCATGTAACTTTGTTAAAAGGCACGTAAAGTGCTGACAAATTCTATCAACGCACGAAACAGGAAATCTTTTAATTTACATGGGACAAAGTTAGCCGGCTACAGCTGGCGACATTTTGTTCAAAATTCCAAAAACTGATATTCACGTCCCAGCATCACTAAATTTCCTCAGTCCCAAGTCACGTGCTCCCTTAGGGCCTCATTTTACATATATACCATATTTTTGTCCGACAGCTATTATATAGTCTGCATCGCAAACCATTCCGACCCTTTCTATTCAATCGTTTTGCTGACGATATTTTAAATATATGAATTCTCGATTTGGTTTATTAGGCTTATTCGGTTGTTGGTGCCATATATAATTTATTGAAAGCCATTTTTTTAACAGCCGAGTTAAAATGACTTCTATAGGATTAGAATCTATCACTAAATATACTATTTGCCTTTCTGTGTACACAGCAAAAAAAAGAACCGGCACCCGAAGATCTAAATGAAATAAATCATTTTTCATTTCATTTTCGTTTTCGGTTTCGTTTTCGTTTTCGTTTTCGTTTTCGTTTTCGCTTTCGCTTTCGCTTTCGTTTTCATCAAATTCGGTTGATTGTCTAAATCAATTAGAACGAGTAAGTTTGTATTGAAAACATTTTACTTGCTTTTACAACATCAAAGAAGCTCCAATTATTATTGTTAGTCTAATTACTTGTTTACCTCAACTTTGAATTCGATAGGTCAATATAGGGCTTTTTGTTTGGTTTGACTAAAGAATGGCACGGCAAATTGATATTCTGGCATTAAGTGAAATTTGCCTTTTCGTGCAAATTGTTTCGGAATGTCTCGGTACACTGTACAAGGTACAAGTGCCCATCATTAAATTTACAGCATTAAAAGAAGACTAACGGTGATCAATTGTTCCTACTATCCCTATCAAGAAAAGAAGAAAGAAAGAAAGTAAATTTATTATTGCTGTTTCATATTCAGATACAGTATTGGTTACTTTCAATATTAACAATAAATTTTCGGGAATACTTATTAATCAACGCAAAGTTGGTAATAATAATATGTCTTATTCCACAGAGAGGAATTTATGATCCCGTGGGATCTCCACCTTGTCATGGTGGGGGGCTCAGTAACCGTGGGTTTCAGGCACACCTACGGTGAAGCTAAGTGGGATCCCGGGAGGGGACGCTCCAAGTGGGCTTGGGTGAGGCCTGCGTAGGATGCGTCCAAAGTGCGGGTGCGAGGGACAGTTCTGTCTGTCCCTCGCAGTCGGGCGCGGTCGCGGGGGAGAAGCGTGTCGGTGTTGCGTTGCCGCGCGCCCTATCTCCCGCGACCAAATGGGGGCGCACCATTGTTGCGTCGCGGTGGGGCCGCAGAGGAAGAGGAGATGCGGTGTTGCGTTGCCTTACTATCCTCTGCGGCCGCTGGGTGTTTTGGCGGCGGAGAACCTTTATCCGCCGCCAAGGGGGTTTTGTTCGGGGCCCGCCTGACCATCTGGCGGGCCAATACCCGTCGGGGGGTTGCGACGAATGATTCGGCGATGCCCGACCCTCCGACACACGGGTACATGAGAAAGTCGAGGTGGTTTTTAGTGGTAACACCACATACTCCGGCTCTTTTCCCCAAGAGTCGGAGATCCGAAGGGATTTTCCACCTCGTAAAAAAAAATGGTGACATTCACTCTCTCATTATATTTATTGTTAATGACTAACCCCATGCTACGTCGTTAATAGGCACCGGACCGTAGGATTTTCCCCATCTAAAATAGAAAAGCAGTGGGTAACAAGGGGAACGTCCATTCCGTGTCATCTACACAAATCGTGGCTAGGTTAGTTTCAGATCTTATCACTATATGATAGGTCTGCCATATCATTATCACATAGTTTACTTGCACTTTGTAATGCTGAACATAGATCAATCGTTCTTTGTATTATTTATCATCGATTGATCGAGAGTTATAAATGACAAAAAAAACAAAGAAAAAGAAACAATATATTTGTCTGAGAAACAAAAAATTATAACAGATAAAAAAATCGTAAAGTAGAGCATTTAGTCTGTGACAGACAGGTACACACTCAGCTATATTGATTTGCTGTTACCGCTCTCCCGTAAAGATGAATCAACCATCATAAAGTGAAGTCTAATAATGTAATATAAATACATATTTCTCTATTTAAGGTCAATAACCTTGAAAATAGCTTCAGTAAAAATATTTCAGCTACTAAGTTATCTGTAAGCGTGAAAGTATTTATTATTTCCGGAACACGGCAGGTTATTGTTCCGGTTTTGCGTGGACATTTTTATGGCGAAAGTATTTTAAGATTTATGGCACCAAAATGAACTGTTCTACTGTTAATTTGACATGTAATACTTAGTTACTTAGGTACTAGGTATAAACTCACTGTGACTAGTATTAAAGGAGTAGTTAAGCGTAAACATTTCTCTTTTGTCGCTGCGGCGTTAAAGATTCGAATGAACAAATTGGTTGCTGTATCATCATCAGCCTTTAACAGTCCACTGCTGGACTAGGCCTCTCCTTTGAAAGGAGGAATTGGCCTACTATACCACGCTGGCCAAACGGGTTGGTATAGGGTTTGTATCAAGTTTTCCTTCTCTTACAGTGCTATTCTTTGCCTAATATGCTCCCTCTGCCGGCTCTTACGACACCCATGGGATGATATGGGGTGGTGACATTCCGTATTCTTCATCCGTCACCACACGGACAATATATACAAACAAATTTTTATGTTCAATCTTTCACAATTTGTACTTATACTAAATTTATTTAACGGGTCCATATGACCACGGCTGGTATAGGCAGCGAGATACCAACGGACTACCATGGAGAGGGTATCGGGTTCGAATCCACGGCGCGCACCTATGACTTTTCGGAGTTATGTGCGAATCAAATTGTAAATTATCTCTTGTCCCGTGCCTCGGAGAGCATGTTTAGCCGTCGGTCCCGGTTGTCATGAAGAACTTTGACAGTTATTATAGGTCGTCAGTACCTCTCAATAATAAAACTGACACTAGTCTAAACCATGGAATATCGCTATCCTTTCGGGTTGCATAGGTCAAACAGCCTGTGTCTCTGTAGAAAAGCTAATATTCAGCCAAATCCGGTTAGACAGGTAACAGATTATCTCATAATAATTGTGTTATCAATGGGGCAATAGATAACTATCAAAATAATGAATGATATTAAAAGCCTTTAAATTAGTCACCTCTCTGAAAATGTATCTTGCTCAATGTGAATGCTTTTATATATTGTTTTATTTAAACGATGTAGTTTTATTCTATTTTCTTTTTCCGTATATAAAATTCTTGCGTTACTGTCTTACTGACAGACAACGCAAAGCCAAGACTATTTAAAGGGTGCAAGAAGCTGAAATCTGGAATGTAGGTATGTGCCTAGGACGCGTATGGGAGCACTAAGAAGTGATTTCCCGAAATTTTCACGGGATGGGGTAGTAACGGTTAAATTAAAATAAAATCCTGCCTAAATACCTGCGGGCATATTTTAGAATTATATCATTGATGTTAAAAATATCTTAGGCTAGCGTTACTACAAGTTCGTTATTGTTGCAAGCAGTTTAAAGCTTTAGTGTTCGACCTTTTTGACGCTTTTCATACAGCCGATGTCACCATGAAATGTTCCACTCTGTACGAATACAAACATCCATCACTGCGGTTGCTTTTTGTAACCCCGAAGCAGTAAACCAAAATACGAAGCGGCCAGTGTGTGTTTGTAAGCACAAATGTCGCAGTAGTGTACAAGTACTCCAACAAGATTTGTCTAAATATAATGTTTAAATTGTTACAAAATTCACATTATTTTTGCGCCGCGAAAGACATCACACCCTTAATATTGGATACCGTGAAACTTATACGTCAACTGTACTTCAATCAGCTTTGTATCTACAATCAATTATGCTATGAATGCGTCTCTCACAAATATTTAATTATACTATAGTCAAAATATGAGATACTTGAAATCAGTAACATGATACATGCTGAATATAAAAAAAATGTAAATAAATAAATTATATTACAACTTTGAATCAAATATACGATTTGTCTGTGATCAGTTATATAGAAGTTTCAAAATATCTCACAGAAAATTTACAAGCCAGTCATAAAAACTGATCTACTATAAAATTCAATCCAATCATTACTGGAAAATTACGACGCAAAATTGGATACCTATCATTCACAATAGAACTTTACGACGTCATTATTGGAATAAATATTAAAGAGATGAGAGTTCTAATGAGTTAACCTATGACGATATATAAGAAGCTTGACTTAAGAGTGAAAGTCGAAAAATGGCCTTTGAAAGTCACTGAGTTAGCTGCAAGGGTGCTTTGAGCAACGTTATGCTTGTGGGCGAGAAGCAGGGGTTAATTCATACATTTTTAGGGTTCCGTAGTCCACAAGGAACCCTTATAGTTTCGTCATGTCCGTCCGTCTGTCCGTCCGCAGCCTAGCTCAAAGACGCCTGGTGCTAAAAAGCTGATATTTGACTTGAATATAGACATAAGATATTGCAACAAAACTGTAGCATAAAATTAAGGAAAATATTTTTTTTTGGGTATCTCCTCTACATATATAGTGGAGTTGAATTTTTTTTTTGCTGAGTACTCCATCATGTGGGGTATCACTGAATAGGTTTTAAAAAAATATTATTAGTATGCTCAAATCATTTTTCGATCAAGTGATTGGCTTGTCAAATATCAAGCTTTGAAGTGAAAAAAATTGTTAGACTCAAGTGTCCCCCCCCCCCTCTGCCGGCTAAACTATTAATTTGGAAGAGGTGAAAAAAAACACAAATGTAGTAAATATAACGAATTTAAAAGGAAAACTATCACGGCTAAGTAGATATCACTAGTTTACGAGTAATCGTCGGTTAACTTATAAATACCTATTTCTGTGAGTTTACATTGGGCGCGCTGGCTTAATCTTAAAGATATACGTACTTTGGTATGTAATGTACTACGGTACTACGTATGTATAGTAGTAGTATATCTTGGAAACCACATTTTATGTTTACAGTACATAACTGGATACATACCTAGTATTTTTCTAAACAAAACTTAGGTTCTTATAATAGTGTTATTAAAATTATTTTTTCAGCAAAATAAACAGTCGGATTTGTTGTACATTAATAATACTTTGCAGCAAGTCATTATGGGCAACTACTGAACCCTACGGAGTTTTTAGGATTGATTGTATACTATAAAAATGCCCCAGGCACCTTATAAAATAAAAATGATTTTCGAAATGCATACTAACTAAGAAACTTTATATTTCATACGCATTCATCTTTACTAAAGTTTTCCAAGACACATTTTTCATCCTAAATTTTCAATGAAAATCTAAAGGCTAGCGTCCACTAGGCTCGCCGAGCCGAGCCGAATCGAAACGCAGAAAGTCGCCTCCTATATATTTCTATGAACCTGCGTTCATTAGCGACGAGCCGCGGCGCGCCGAATCGAATCTACCGCGCGCATCGCTCGTCAGGCGAATTTCTGCGGCAACGCGTTTCGACTCGACTCGGCGCACCTTAGAGGACGCGGGTCAGCGGATGAGTGTAGACGGGTACTACTCGTACATTGCGTAAATACCTACATGAAAAGTTATCGAAATGAAGAGCTATTAATTTCCCTAGTTCAGAAATATACTGAAAGTTCAGTATATTTCTGAACTGGCAGTCATGATCATTAAGTAATGATCATGACTGCCTCAGTAGTCTCGCGGCATAAATGTGCGCGTGGGATTGGGAGGTCTCGGGTTTGATTCCCGGGTCGGGTAAAGTGTTATTGGGTTTTTCTGTTAGGAAATTCTCAGTAGCAGCACGGAATCTGGTAATGTCCGGTACGGCAATAGGCTCGCCCCTTATTGCGTGGGACCTGAAAATTCATGGCGAAATGTGGGTGTAATATTACACCTCTGCCTACCCCTTCGGGGATACAGGCGTGAGTCTAAAAAAAAATTATGATCATGAAGATACTCATTATCATGACGAGCAACGTTAACAAAATATATGGAAAGAAATAGCGGGAATAATGAAAGAATTTGAAACAAGAAACCAACACAAGCAAAACCTACAGCAGCTAGTCGCCGACTGCTGGCTTCGATTCGATTCGTCTGTAATGAACGCACACGGATAAAATGCGACTCGGCGCGATTCGACGCGGTTCGAATGTAGTCGACGCCAGGCTTTAGTCTCCTTTATTGTGTGTGATTTAGAATAGGACCTTCAGGCATCAGACGCCCTAGGAGTCCGAATCGAATCTCAATTGTTCTAGCCATCAGTAGCCTAGCTATACTAATCCAGTTCACAATAGCTTTTAGTTAGACGTAAGTCTGTGGCAATTTTAAGCTCAACATTTCTAAACCCGTCTGGCTATTGTTAAAAGGTGGAATTTCTATCTCGGATTAGCTCTCCAATCTTGCTCATTTATTGACAATAAGCTGAGCTGCAACAAATCTTGTATACGTGCATAAATAACGCAGATTTTTATTATTCTACGAGTTGGGGAGCAAACCTAGCCCCAAGAACGCAACAAGAACAGTGTGTCTACATATAACTGACGACAGTTATCAAATATTGCACAAATGAGTCCAGTACCAGCACTAACCAGCTGGGACTCGAACATTAAAAATATATATTTTGATTTGGCTTCTGGTGCATATTCCAATTTTACTTCACGCAAAAGTTTAAAGCAACTCCTTCATGTGGCAGCTCGTTAGTATCAAAAAGGTGTCAGTAGTTGGAATCTTTGTTCCTTAATTATAACATTATAAGATGTACCAATATCGTCGCAGTTCTCAATAAACCTTACAACGAATTGTACAAATTCTTGAACATACATTGCCTATCTTTGAACAATTCCAATGTCCTATCCATCAGTTTGAACCCGTACAAAGTCACGAAATACAGGTAGGACAAGGTCATTCTTATACGGCGCCATTATAAAAAGTATCGAGCATCCCCCGATGGCA
Source organism: Euclidia mi (assembly GCA_944739405.2). Classification (NCBI taxonomy): domain Eukaryota; kingdom Metazoa; phylum Arthropoda; class Insecta; order Lepidoptera; family Erebidae; genus Euclidia; species Euclidia mi. The sequence continues at coordinate 62,018,158 of OX123190.2, forward strand.
TTTTTATTACCCCGCAAAATAATGACGGTCGCCTTTCACGGACGTGCAGACCTGTATATATTTTTGTATCTTCTCTTCTTCTTTCAGCCGTTCTCGACTACTTTTGTAGTGTAGGCCTCCTTCAATTTCCTCCATTCTTCTCTATCCTGTGCAGTTTGGATCCAATTTTTTCCTGCTATAGTCTTTATATCATCTTTCCACCTCATTTGAGGTCTTCCCCTGGTTCTTTTCTGCCCCCATGGCTTCCATTCTAAAAGCGTCTTGCACCACGAGTCTGTCTTTCGGGCTACGTGACCAGCCCATTTCCACTTTAAGTCTGCCACCCTTTTTCCGACGTCCACAACTTTGCTCTTGTTACGGAGCCAAGTGTTGGTTTTTCGGTCTCTCAGTGTTATTCCTACCAATTTCCTTTCCATAGCCCTTTGCGCCACTTGAAGTCTGTGAATTACTTCCTTCGTTGTGACCCAAGTTTCGGCTCCATATGTCAAAACTGGTAGAACGCACTGGTTAAATAGTCGGGCTTTTTGGCGGGATGACAGATTCATTTTAAATACGAATTCTAGCTTGGAAAAAGCTGCCCACCCCAACCTAATTCTCCTGTCAACCTCGTTACACTGGTTGTCCTTCCCCATACGGATCTCCTGACCTAGGTACACGTATTTATCCACCCTTTCAATAGTGGTACCTCCCACAGAGATCGTCGTGTCATCCTCGGTTTCGGTGGTCATGATTTTAGTCTTTGCTAGATTCATTTCAAGCCCTACTTCCAATGATGCTCTGTGTACTTCGGAAATCATGTTTTGCAGTTCTTCGGGTCTACTAGAAAACAGCACAATATCGTCCGCAAACCTCAAGTTGGACATATTTTTGTATAACCGTTTATAAATTGAGAATTCTGAATAATGTAATATTAAGATTATTGGTAAAGGGTTGAAATATGTGACGTCGCAGTACGATTGGATTTTGATACTGGATTTTGAGACTCGGGTGCGCGGTGTTACGAAGTTGAGTGCGGACGTGACAAGTTTTTATATTAAGTGAACTGATGGCGTACATTTTTCTACAATGCGTTTAGTTTCAGGTAGAAAGAAATCTACTATTTGAATTGTTTCTTTTCTATTTCGGGATGAACAATTTGTATGTACTTTGAGCATTTGAGGCGGAGTGTATTTAGTACATATTTTGTCTTACATTTTATTTTTATTTACAGCTAATTTACTTTAGACGACCTTTACTAATCTATGTCCGAATACCAGACTTAAAATTTTACCGTTAAGGATTATCCAAAGAAAATATTTGTACTTTCTATAAATCTTCGTACTCAAATAAATCTATAATTAATGGCATACATTAGTTTTGTGTATGAAAATTCGGAGTAATAATATTGGTTGAATTTCGGTCACTAAATATCAAGCCACAAATCGTTTTCTCGACATCGCACCGTTTTATAATCGAGTCTAGGCATCGTCATATCACAACAGCCATCGCGTATCTCTGCTAACCTTTCTTTACGACGTAAATGTTTGAAATCACAATGTTGTTTTCTTAAACAACAATCGGTCTATCCTCATTGCGGGCCTGGTCGTTGTTTGGATAAACATACGTTGACATTACTTGTACTGTTGTTCTACGAGTGTGATGTCAAACGGTAAAAAATACAGTGAATATTTTTCTTTATGTACATAAATAAATACGAAATTGCATAAACAACCTTTAAGAAAGTATTACTGGGAAAGTCTTGTTTACTAACTAAATATAACGTCGACTAAATATAAATGAAATAGTGGACCCCGGCTTTTTTGCGAAAGTCTAGGATCCCAACTGGGATAGCACTAGGATGATGGCAAACTTAATATAACATATTAACTCTTTGTACTTGTAGTCACAAATATACAGCAACAATGATTATATTATAATTATGTTTGTACTCCTATGTATTTGTGACAGTTTGACCCTTAACTTTCCTACGTCCTTTCACCACTTATAATCTTCTTTCCATTAGATGAGTATTCGGATGTGCTTCCTTGGTATTTTTCTGTGTTTTTCGTTAGAGAACAGCCTACATATTTGCAGACTTATGTTATGAAAACATAACACGAAGATATTTAAATGAAGGTCCAATTGTATGCTTACAATAAATCTAGAACATACTCTAGTAAAGATAAGAAAGAGAAAAACAGGCGATTAAAAATATATTCCCAGCTGATTTAAAAGTCGGCTGTTGTGCACTCGTTTAACGATGTTTTATTCAGTTTGTGTGACGTCTGTGTGTTCGTGACAGCCGGACCCGTGGCTGGCGAACGTTCTTGTACTAATATTTAATAGAACGGACAGCCGTAGACAATAAGAATTTGTATGCTTTTGTTGCCTGCCCGATTGTTTGCATCAAAGTTCAGACTCGGTTTATTCTTTACTACTGGCATGTTTTTGTAGATAAAAAATATAGGCATTCGTTCCTTTAAACTATATCTTAGCATACAGACAAACTAGGGCACCCAATGTTCTTTAGTGGTAAAACCACATACTCTGAAAAAGTTCGCATAACACTTAGCTTGCCAGAGGTATGGGTCTCTCCGAGTATTCTGATTAAATTTATAGGACGAATAATGTGTACAATTATACCCTGGCCATTTTAGAAACTTCTTGTGACCTTTTTTTAATACCATATAGGTTAATTCATTATAAACTCGTTAGGAAAATACATAAAATCTAATCTAATATCAATATATAAAGCTGAAGAGTTTGTTTGTTTGATTGAACGCGCTTATCTCAGGAACTACTGGACTAATTTGAAAAATTCTTTCAGTTTTAGATACCCCATATATCGAGGAAGGCTATAGACTATATAACATCACGATATGAGCCAAAGGAGCGGAGCAGTAGCCTTAAATAACGCGGGTATAACCGCGGGCTCATTTAGTGTACCTATAAATTTTGATAATGGGAGTGACTCTGGTAGGGGCAGGATGTGATAGCATAAGTAAAACAAAATGATCAACGATGCATTTTATGTAAGCTTTGGCCAAAATCAAATCTATGCACTGTCTCCAAGATGCATTAGTTCTTTGCGAGAGGATTAGTCGAATGCTGGTATTGTTCAAAATAAAAACGAAAACCATATTATGTTTTTCATGTAACTTTGTTAAAAGGCACGTAAAGTGGTGACAAATTCTATCAACGCACGAAACAGGAAATCTTTTAATTTACATGGGACAAAGTTAGCCGGCTACAGCTGGCGACATTTTGTTCAAAATTCCAAAAACTGATATTCACGTCCCAGCATCACTAAATTTCCTCAGTCCCAAGTCACGTGCTCCCTTAGGGCCTCATTTTACATATATACCATATTTTTGTCCGACAGCTATTATATAGTCTGCATCGCAAACCATTCCGACCCTTTCTATTCAATCGTTTTGCTGACGATATTTTAAATATATGAATTCTCGATTTGGTTTATTAGGCTTATTCGGTTGTTGGTGCCATATATAATTTATTGAAAGCCATTTTTTTAACAGCCGAGTTAAAATGACTTCTATAGGATTAGAATCTATCACTAAATATACTATTTGCCTTTCTGTGTACACAGCAAAAAAAAGAACCGGCACCCGAAGATCTAAATGAAATAAATCATTTTTCATTTCATTTTCGTTTTCGGTTTCGTTTTCGTTTTCGTTTTCGTTTTCGCTTTCGCTTTCGCTTTCGTTTTCATCAAATTCGGTTGATTGTCTAAATCAATTAGAACGAGTAAGTTTGTATTGAAAACATTTTACTTGCTTTTACAACATCAAAGAAGCTCCAATTATTATTGTTGGTCTAATTTAAAACCTAGGTTTGGTCATGGATGGTGAATTGCATTTTGAGACGCATGTACTGGAAGCTGTCAAAAACTGTTTTTACCGTCTCAAACTGTTATATCGAATTCGCCAACATCTGAGTACTGAATTGCGGATATTGCTTTGTGAGACTCTTATCTTGTCGAAACTTAATTATGCAGATACTGTGATTGGTCCATGTATATTGAATAGAACAGAGAAAGTTATTCAACGAGTACAGAACGCCTGTGCTCGGTTCTGTTATAATATCCCACCTCGTTCACATGTCACTCCATTCCTAAATAGTGGGAACCTCATGAAGATGACTGCTCGCAGGCATCTTCATCTGGCAACTCTACTGTTTGGTATTGTTCTATACAAAACACCGGCATACCTGTACAGAAAGTTGACATGGTCTCGTGACATTAATCAGTACAGTACGCGGGCGGCATCACATCTTTTGGTCGCAGCGCGGCACAGGACCACTGCTTTCAGAGGTAGTTTCAGATACGCCGCCACCCATTGTTGGAATGACCTTCCGCCCCCCATGCGCAACCTGAAAACATTACACGCATTTCGCGATAAGTTTAAGTCATTTTTAATGAACAAACAAAAGACAATGTTATGAATGTACATACCTTTTAGAATAAGTAAGTACGGCAACATCACTTACGTGTCTACTGACGAAACGTATTGAAATAATAGTGATAGTATAATGTGTATAATTTGTTATTATTTATTTGCGTATGCGCAATGACTTTATTATATTATTAACTGCGCGCCGGACTCTGGTAGACGACGCTTGGTTGACATCACACACAGTTGACATGACAATAGACATTGATGACAGATGGAATCTTTGGCCTACGGTGAAACGTCAGTCTGTCAAGTACAAATAACGTTCGGAAACGCATTACTAGTTCCTATTTTAATTTTTATTTGATTGTAACTGAGGCATGCATTGTGTATTGTATAATTATAATAACATGTATATATTTATTTATAACCTATAAATAATTTGAACACTATATACGTATATATTTTATATATAATTGTGTGTATATATATAATAATTTTTCGCTATTTTATTTTTATTTCATTTACTTATAGGTAAATTTAAGCTAGTAGGTAAAATTATAATGGCATATATAGGCCTGCAAGAATACCAGCGTTGCAGTTATACAACTGCAACAATAGCTGACGCAGTTGCCTAATTTGTTCTCCTCATACCGTTAATGTTAATCTTAGTAAGCAAATATAAATATGTATGTAATGTTATGGAGAAACAAATAAAATATTTTTTGTTTTGTTTTTGTTGGTAATTACTTGTTTACCTCAACTTTGAATTCGATAGGTCAATATAGGGCTTTTTGTTTGGTTTGACTAAAGAATGGCACGGCAAATTGATATTCTGGCATTAAGTGAAATTTGCCTTTTCGTGCAAATTGTTTCGGAATGTCTCGGTACACTGTACAAGGTACAAGTGCCCATCATTAAATTTACAGCATTAAAAGAAGACTAACGGTGATCAATTGTTCCTACTATCCCTATCAAGAAAAGAAGAAAGAAAGAAAGTAAATTTATTATTGCTGTTTCATATTCAGATACAGTATTGGTTACTTTCAATATTAACAATAAATTTTCGGGAATACTTATTAATCAACGCAAAGTTGGTAATAATAATATGTCTTATTCCACAGAGAGGAATTTATGATCCCGTGGGATCTCCACCTTGTCATGGTGGGGGGCTCAGTAACCGTGGGTTTCAGGCACACCTACGGTGAAGCTAAGTGGGATCCCGGGAGGGGACGCTCCAAGTGGGCTTGGGTGAGGCCTGCGTAGGATGCGTCCAAAGTGCGGGTGCGAGGGACAGTTCTGTCTGTCCCTCGCAGTCGGGCGCGGTCGCGGGGGAGAAGCGTGTCGGTGTTGCGTTGCCGCGCGCCCTATCTCCCGCGACCAAATGGGGGCGCACCATTGTTGCGTCGCGGTGGGGCCGCAGAGGAAGAGGAGATGCGGTGTTGCGTTGCCTTACTATCCTCTGCGGCCGCTGGGTGTTTTGGCGGCAGAGAACCTTTATCCGCCGCCAAGGGGGTTTTGTTCGGGGCCCGCCTAACCATCTGGCGGGCCAATACCCGTCGGGGGGTTGCGACGAATGATTCGGCGATACCCGACCCTCCGACACACGGGTACATGAGAAAGTCGAGGTGGTTTTTAGTGGTAACACCACATACTCCGGCTCTTTTCCCCAAGAGTCGGAGATCCGAAGGGATTTTCCACCTCGTAAAAAAAAATGGTGACATTCACTCTCTCATTATATTTATTGTTAATGACTAACCCCATGCTACGTCGTTAATAGGCACCGGACCGTAGGATTTTCCCCATCTAAAATAGAAAAGCAGTGGGTAACAAGGGGAACGTCCATTCCGTGTCATCTACACAAATCGTGGCTAGGTTAGTTTCAGATCTTATCACTATATGATAGGTCTGCCATATCATTATCACATAGTTTACTTGCACTTTGTAATGCTGAACATAGATCAATCGTTCTTTGTATTATTTATCATCGATTGATCGAGAGTTATAAATGACAAAAAAAACAAAGAAAAAGAAACAATATATTTGTCTGAGAAACAAAAAATTATAACAGATAAAAAAATCGTAAAGTAGAGCATTTAGTCTGTGACAGACAGGTACACACTCAGCTATATTGATTTGCTGTTACCGCTCTCCCGTAAAGATGAATCAACCATCATAAAGTGAAGTCTAATAATGTAATATAAATACATATTTCTCTATTTAAGGTCAATAACCTTGAAAATAGCTTCAGTAAAAATATTTCAGCTACTAAGTTAGCTGTAAGCGTGAAAGTATTTATTATTTCCGGAACACGGCAGGTTATTGTTCCGGTTTTGCGTGGACATTTTTATGGCGAAAGTATTTTAAGATTTATGGCACCAAAATGAACTGTTCTACTGTTAATTTGACATGTAATACTTAGTTACTTAGGTACTAGGTATAAACTCACTGTGACTAGTATTAAAGGAGTAGTTAAGCGTAAACATTTCTCTTTTGTCGCTGCGGCGTTAAAGATTCGAATGAACAAATTGGTTGCTGTATCATCATCAGCCTTTAACAGTCCACTGCTGGACTAGGCCTCTCCTTTGAAAGGAGGAATTGGCCTACTATACCACGCTGGCCAAACGGGTTGGTATAGGGTTTGTATCAAGTTTTCCTTCTCTTACAGTGCTATTCTCTGCCTAATATGCTCCCTCTGCCGGCTCTTACGACACCCATGGGATGATATGGGGTGGTGACATTCCGTATTCTTCATCCGTCACCACACGGACAATATATACAAACAAATTTTTATGTTCAATCTTTCACAATTTGTACTTATACTAAATTTATTTAACGGGTCCATATGACCACGGCTGGTATAGGCAGCGATAGCCTAGTGGAGATACCAACGGACTACCATGGAGAGGGTATCGGGTTCGAATTCACGGCGCGCACCTATGACTTTTCGGAGTTATGTGCGAATCAAATTGTAAATTATCTCTTGTCCCGCGCCTCGGAGAGCATGTTTAGCCGTCGGTCCCGGTTGTCATGAAGAACTTTGACAGTTATTATAGGTCGTCAGTACCTCTCAATAATAAAACTGACACTAGTCTAAACCATGGAATATCGCTATCCTTTCGGGTTGCATAGGTCAAATAGCCTGTGTCTCTGTAGAAAAGCTAATATTCAGCCAAATCCGGTTAGACAGGTAACAGATTATCTCATAATAATTGTGTTATCAATGGGGCAATAGATAACTATCAAAATAATGAATGATATTAAAAGCCTTTAAATTAGTCAGCTCTCTGAAAATGTATCTTGCTCAATGTGAATGCTTTTATATATTGTTTTATTTAAACGATGTAGTTTTATTCTCATCCCATCATTTCATTGCATGGCGACCCTGCCAGTGCTGCCCTTGGGCAGCGCTTGGCGTGAAATACATTAAATTATTCGGGAAAATAAAAATAAACTGGATTCGATAATATGACGACATGGCAAGAATTACGGCAAAAATGAGCAAACAGAGCATCAAAATTTTTTGAAGAAAGCAAATTTGAAATGAATTATTGAAGATATAAACGCTGTAAAAGAAGTAATGAGATAATATACTGGATATTCACGGCGCGCACCTATGACTTTTCGGAGTTATGTGCGAATCAAATTGTAAATTATCTCTTGTCCCGCGCCTCGGAGAGCATGTTTAGCCGTCGGTCCCGGTTGTCATGAAGAACTTTGACAGTTATTATAGGTCGTCAGTACCTCTCAATAATAAAACTGACACTAGTCTAAACCATGGAATATCGCTATCCTTTCGGGTTGCATAGGTCAAATAGCCTGTGTCTCTGTAGAAAAGCTAATATTCAGCCAAATCCGGTTAGACAGGTAACAGATTATCTCATAATAATTGTGTTATCAATGGGGCAATAGATAACTATCAAAATAATGAATGATATTAAAAGCCTTTAAATTAGTCACCTCTCTGAAAATGTATCTTGCTCAATGTGAATGCTTTTATATATTGTTTTATTTAAACGATGTAGTTTTATTCTATTTTCTTTTTCCGTATATAAAATTCTTGCGTTACTGTCTTACTGACAGACAACGCAAAGCCAAGACTATTTAAAGGGTGCAAGAAGCTGAAATCTGGAATGTAGGTATGTGCCTAGGACGCGTATGGGAGCACTAAGAAGTGATTTCCCGAAATTTTCACGGGATGGGGTAGTAACGGTTAAATTAAAATAAAATCCTGCCTAAATACCTGCGGGCATATTTTAGAATTATATCATTGATGTTAAAAATATCTTAGGCTAGCGTTACTACAAGTTCGTTATTGTTGCAAGCAGTTTAAAGCTTTAGTGTTCGACCTTTTTGACGCTTTTCATACAGCCGATGTCACCATGAAATGTTCCACTCTGTACGAATACAAACATCCATCACTGCGGTTGCTTTTTGTAACCCCGAAGCAGTAAACCAAAATACGAAGCGGCCAGTGTGTGTTTGTAAGTAATGTCGCAGTAGTGTACAAGTACTCCAACAAGATTTGTCTAAATATAATGTTTAAATTGTTACAAAATTCACATTATTTTTGCGCCGTGAAAGACATCACACCCTTAATATTGGATACCGTGAAACTTATACGTCAACTGTACTTCAATCAGCTTTGTATCTACAATCAATTATGCTATGAATGCGTCTCTCACAAATATTTAATTATACTATAGTCAAAATATGAGATACTTGAAATCAGTAACATGATACATGCTGAATATAAAAAAATGTAAATAAATAAATTATATTACAACTTTGAATCAAATATACGATTTGTCTGTGATCAGTTATATAGAAGTTTGAAAATATCTCACAGAAAATTTACAAGCCAGTCATAAAAACTGATCTACTATAAAATTCAATCCAATCATTACTGGAAAATTACGATGCAAAATTGGATACCTATCATTCACAATAGAACTTTACGACGTCATTATTGGAATAAATATTAAAGAGATGAGAGTTCTAATGAGTTAACCTATGACGATATATAAGAAGCTTGACTTAAGAGTGAAAGTCGAAAAATGGCCTTTGAAAGTCACTGAGTTAGCTGCAAAGGTGCTTTGAGCAACGTTATGCTTGTGGGCGAGAAGCAGGGGTTAATTCATACATTTTTAGGGTTCCGTAGTCCACAAGGAACCCTTATAGTTTCGTCATGTCCGTCCGTCTGTCCGTCCGCAGCCTAGCTCAAAGACGCCTGGTGCTAAAAAGCTGATATTTGACTTGAATATAGACATAAGATATTGCAACAAAACTGTAGCATAAAATTAAGGAAAATATTTTTTTTTGGGTATCTCCTCTACATATATAGTGGAGTTGAATTTTTTTTTTGCTGAGTACTCCATCATGTGGGGTATCACTGAATAGGTTTTAAAAAAATATTATTAGTATGCTCAAATCATTTTTCGATCAAGTGATTGGCTTGTCAAATATCAAGCTTTGAAGTGAAAAAAATTGTTAGACTCAAGTGTCCCCCCCCCCTCTGCCGGCTAAACTATTAATTTGGAAGAGGTGAAAAAAACACAAATGTAGTAAATATAACGAATTTAAAAGGAAAACTATCACGGCTAAGTAGATATCACTAGTTTACGAGTAATCGTCGGTTAACTTATAAATACCTATTTCTGTGAGTTTACATTGGGCGCGCTGGCTTAATCTTAAAGATATACGTACTTTGGTATGTAATGTACTACGGTACTACGTATGTATAGTAGTAGTATATCTTGGAAACCACATTTTATGTTTACAGTACATAACTGGATACATACCTAGTATTTTTCTAAACAAAACTTAGGTTCTTATAATAGTGTTATTAAAATTATTTTTTCAGCAAAATAAACAGTCGGATTTGTTGTACATTAATAATACTTTGCAGCAAGTCATTATGGGCAACTACTGAACCCTACGGAGTTTTTAGGATTGATTATATACTATAAAAATGCCCCAGGCACCTTATAAAATAAAAATGATTTTCGAAATGCATACTAACTAAGAAACTTTATATTTCATACGCATTCATCTTTACTAAAGTTTTCCAAGACACATTTTTCATCCTAAATTTTCAATGAAAATCTAAAGGCTAGCGTCCACTAGGCTCGCCGAGCCGAGCCGAATCGAAACGCAGAAAGTCGCCTCCTATATATTTCTATGAACCTGCGTTCATTAGCGACGAGCCGCGGCGCGCCGAATCGAATCTACCGCGCGCATCGCTCGTCAGGCGAATTTCTGCGGCAACGCGTTTCGACTCGACTCGACGCACCTTAGAGGACGCGGGTCAGCGGATGAGTGTAGACGGGTACTACTCGTACATTGCGTAAATACCTACATGAAAAGTTATCGAAATGAAGAGCTATTAATTTCCCTAGTTCAGAAATATACTGAAAGTTCAGTATATTTCTGAACTGGCAGTCATGATCATTAAGTAATGATCATGACTGCCTCAGTAGTCTCGCGGCATAAATGTGCGCGTGGGATTGGGAGGTCTCGGGTTTGATTCCCGGGTCGGGTAAAGTGTTATTGGGTTTTTCTGTTAGGAAATTCTCAGTAGCAGCACGGAATCTGGTAATGTCCGGTACGGCAATAGGCTCGCCCCTTATTGCGTGGGACCTGAAAATTCATGGCGAAATGTGGGTGTAATATTACACCTCTGCCTACCCCTTCGGGGATACAGGCGTGAGTCTAAAAAAAAATTATGATCATGAAGATACTCATTATCATGACGAGCAACGTTAACAAAATATATGGAAAGAAATAGCGGGAATAATGAAAGAATTTGAAACAAGAAACCAACACAAGCAAAACCTACAGCAGCTAGTCGCCGACTGCTGGCTTCGATTCGATTCGTCTGTAATGAACGCACACGGATAAAATGCGACTCGGCGCGATTCGACGCGGTTCGAATGTAGTCGACGCCAGGCTTTAGTCTCCTTTATTGTGTGTGATTTAGAATAGGACCTTCAGGCATCAGACGCCCTAGGAGTCCGAATCGAATCTCAATTGTTCTAGCCATCAGTAGCCTAGCTATACTAATCCAGTTCACAATAGCTTTTAGTTAGACGTAAGTCTGTGGCAATTTTAAGCTCAACATTTCTAAACCCGTCTGGCTATTGTTAAAAGGTGGAATTTCTATCTCGGATTAGCTCTCCAATCTTGCTCATTTATTGACAATAAGCTGAGCTGCAACAAATCTTGTATACGTGCATAAATAACGCAGATTTTTATTATTCTACGAGTTGGGGAGCAAACCTAGCCCCAAGAACGCAACAAGAACAGTGTGTCTACATATAACTGACGACAGTTATCAAATATTGCACAAATGAGTCCAGTACCAGCACTAACCAGCTGGGACTCGAACATTAAAAATATATATTTTGATTTGGCTTCTGGTGCATATTCCAATTTTACTTCACGCAAAAGTTTAAAGCAACTCCTTCATGTGGCAGCTCGTTAGTATCAAAAAGGTGTCAGTAGTTGGAATCTTTGTTCCTTAATTATAACATTATAAGATGTACCAATATCGTCGCAGTTCTCAATAAACCTTACAACGAATTGTACAAATTCTTGAACATACATTGCCTATCTTTGAACAATTCCAATGTCCTATCCATTAGTTTGAACCCGTACAAAGTCACGAAATACAGGTAGGACAAGATCATTCTTATACGGCGCCATTATAAAAAGTATCGAGCATCCCCCGATGGCATTTTTATTACCCCGCAAAATAATGACGGTCGCCTTTCACGGACGTGCAGACCTGTATATATTTTTGTATAACCGTTTATAAATTGAGAATTCTGAATAATGTAATATTAAGATTATTGGTAAAGGGTTGAAATATGTGACGTCGCAGTACGATTGGATTTTGATACTGGATTTTGAGACTCGGGTGCGCGGTGTTACGAAGTTGAGTGCGGACGTGACAAGTTTTTATATTAAGTGAACTGATGGCGTACATTTTTCTACAATGCGTTTAGTTTCAGGTAGAAAGAAATCTACTATTTGAATTGTTTCTTTTCTACTTCGGGATGAACAATTTGTATGTACTTTGAGCATTTGAGCCGGAGTGTATTTAGTACATATTTTGTCTTACATTTTATTTTTATTTACAGCTAATTTACTTTAGACGACCTTTACTAATCTATGTCCGAATACCAGACTTAAAATTTTACCGTTAAGGATTATCCAAAGAAAATATTTGTACTTTCTATAAATCTTCGTACTCAAATAAATCTATAATTAATGGCATACATTAGTTTTGTGTATGAAAATTCGGAGTAATAATATTGGTTGAATTTCGGTCACTAAATATCAAGCCACAAATCGTTTTCTCGACATCGCACCGTTTTATAATCGAGTCTAGGCATCGTCATATCACAACAGCCATCGCGTATCTCTGCTAACCTTTCTTTACGACGTAAATGTTTGAAATCACAATGTTGTTTTCTTAAACAACAATCGGTCTATCCTCATTGCGGGCCTGGTCGTTGTTTGGATAAACATACGTTGACATTACTTGTACTGTTGTTCTACGAGTGTGATGTCAAACGGTAAAAAATACAGTGAATATTTTTCTTTATGTACATAAATAAATACGAAATTGCATAAACAACCTTTAAGAAAGTATTACTGGGAAAGTCTTGTTTACTAACTAAATATAACGTCGACTAAATATAAATGAAATAGTGGACCCCGGCTTTTTTGCGAAAGTCTAGGATCCCAACTGGGATAGCACTAGGATGATGGCAAACTTAATATAACATATTAACTCTTTGTACTTGTAGTCACAAATATACAGCAACAATGATTATATTATAATTATGTTTGTACTCCTATGTATTTGTGACAGTTTGACCCTTAACTTTCCTACGTCCTTTCACCACTTATAATCTTCTTTCCATTAGATGAGTATTCGGATGTGCTTCCTTGGTATTTTTCTGTGTTTTTCGTTAGAGAACAGCCTACATATTTGCAGACTTATGTTATGAAAACATAACACGAAGATATTTAAATGAAGGTCCAATTGTATGCTTACAATAAATCTAGAACATACTCTAGTAAAGATAAGAAAGAGAAAAACAGGCGATTAAAAATATATTCCCAGCTGATTTAAAAGTTGGCTGTTGTGCACTCGTTTAACGATGTTTTATTCAGTTTGTGTGACGTCTGTGTGTTCGTGACAGCCGGACCCGTGGCTGGCGAACGTTCTTGTACTAATATTTAATAGAACGGACAGCCGTAGACAATAAGAATTTGTATGCTTTTGTTGCCTGCCCGATTGTTTGCATCAAAGTTCAGACTCGGTTTATTCTTTACTACTGGCATGTTTTTGTAGATAAAAAATATAGGCATTCGTTCCTTTAAACTATATCTTAGCATACAGACAAACTAGGGCACCCAATGTTCTTTAGTGGTAAAACCACATACTCTGAAAAAGTTCGCATAACACTTAGCTTGCCAGAGGTATGGGTCTCTCCGAGTATTCTGATTAAATTTATAGGACGAATAATGTGTACAATTATACCCTGGCCATTTTAGAAACTTCTTGTGACCTTTTTTTAATACCATATAGGTTAATTCATTATAAACTCGTTAGGAAAATACATAAAATCTAATCTAATATCAATATATAAAGCTGAAGAGTTTGTTTGTTTGATTGAACGCGCTTATCTCAGGAACTACTGGACTAATTTGAAAAATTCTTTCAGTTTTAGATACCCCATATATCGAGGAAGGCTATAGACTATATAACATCACGATATGAGCCAAAGGAGCGGAGCAGTAGCCTTAAATAACGCGGGTATAACCGCGGGCTCATTTAGTGTACCTATAAATTTTGATAATGGGAGTGACTCTGGTAGGGGCAGGATGTGATAGCATAAGTAAAACAAAATGATCAACGATGCATTTTATGTAAGCTTTGGCCAAAATCAAATCTATGCACTGTCTCCAAGATGCATTAGTTCTTTGCGAGAGGATTAGTCGAATGCTGGTATTGTTCAAAATAAAAACGAAAACCATATTATGTTTTTCATGTAACTTTGTTAAAAGGCACGTAAAGTGCTGACAAATTCTATCAACGCACGAAACAGGAAATCTTTTAATTTACATGGGACAAAGTTAGCCGGCTACAGCTGGCGACATTTTGTTCAAAATTCCAAAAACTGATATTCACGTCCCAGCATCACTAAATTTCCTCAGTCCCAAGTCACGTGCTCCCTTAGGGCCTCATTTTACATATATACCATATTTTTGTCCGACAGCTATTATATAGTCCGCATCGCAAACCATTCCGACCCTTTCTATTGAATCGTTTTGCTGACGATATTTTAAATATATGAATTCTCGATTTGGTTTATTAGGCTTATTCGGTTGTTGGTGCCATATATAATTTTTTGAAAGCCATTTTTTTAACAGCCGAGTTAAAATGACTTCTTTAGGATTAGAATCTATCACTAAATATACTATTTGCCTTTCTGTGTACACAGCAAGAAAAAGAACCGGCACCCGAAGATCTAAATGAAATAAATCATTTTTCATTTCATTTTCGTTTTCGGTTTCGTTTTCGTTTTCGTTTTCACTTTCGCTTTCGCTTTCGTTTTCATCAAATTCGGTTGATTGTCTAGATCAATTAGAACGAGTAAGTTTGTATTGAAAACATTTTACTTGCTTTTACAACATCAAAGAAGCTCCAATTATTATTGTTAGTCTAATTACTTGTTTACCTCAACTTTGAATTCGATAGGTCAATATAGGGCTTTTTGTTTGGTTTGACTAAAGAATGGCACGGCAAATTGATATGCTGGCATTAAGTGAAATTTGCCTTTTCGTGCAAATTGTTTCGGAATGTCTCGGTACACTGTACAAGGTACAAGTGCCCATCATTAAATTTACAGCATTAAAAGAAGACTAACGGTGATCAATTGTTCCTACTATCCCTATCAAGAAAAGAAGAAAGAAAGAAAGTAAATTTATTATTGCTGTTTCATATTCAGATACAGTATTGGTTACTTTCAATATTAACAATAAATTTTCGGGAATACTTATTAATCAACGCAAAGTTGGTAATAATAATATGTCTTATTCCACAGAGAGGAATTTATGATCCCGTGGGATCTCCACCTTGTCATGGTGGGGGGCTCAGTAACCGTGGGTTTCAGGCACACCTACGGTGAAGCTAAGTGGGATCTCGGGAGGGGACGCTCCAAGTGGGCTTGGGTGAGGCCTGCGTAGGATGCGTCCAAAGTGCGGGTGCGAGGGACAGTTCTGTCTGTCCCTCGCAGTCGGGCGCGGTCGCGGGGGAGAAGCGTGTCGGTGTTGCGTTGCCGCGCGCCCTATCTCCCGCGACCAAATGGGGGCGCACCATTGTTGCGTCGCGGTGGGGCTGCAGAGGAAGAGGAGATGCGGTGTTGCGTTGCCTTACTATCCTCTGCGGCCGCTGGGTGTTGTGGCGGCAGAGAACCTTTATCCGCCGCCAAGGGGGTTTTGTTCGGGGCCCGCCTGACCATCTGGCGGGCCAATACCCGTCGGGGGGTTGCGACGAATGATTCGGCGATACCCGACCCTCCGACACACGGGTACATGAGAAAGTCGAGATGGTTTTTAGTGGTAACACCACATACTCCGGCTCTTTTCCCCAAGAGTCGGAGATCCGATAATGCTGAACATAGATCAATCGTTCTTTGTATTATTTATCATCGATTGATCGAGAGTTATAAATGACAAAAAAAACAAAGAAAAAGAAACAATATATTTGTCTGAGAAACAAAAAATTATAACAGATAAAAAAATCGTAAAGTAGAGCATTTAGTCTGTGATAGACAGGTACACACTCAGCTATATTGATTTGCTGTTACCGCTCTCCCGTAAAGATGAATCAACCATCATAAAGTGAAGTCTAATAATGTAATATAAATACATATTTCTCTATTTAAGGTCAATAACCTTGAAAATAGCTTCAGTAAAAATATTTCAGCTACTAAGTTAGCTGTAAGCGTGAAAGTATTTATTATTTCCGGAACACGACAGGTTATTGTTCCGGTTTTGCGTGGACATTTTTATGGCGAAAGTATTTTAAGATTTATGGCACCAAAATGAACTGTTCTACTGTTAATTTGACATGTAATACTTAGTTACTTAAGTACTAGGTATAAACTCACTGTGACTAGTATTAAAGGAGTAGTTAAGCGTAAACATTTCTCTTTTGTCGCTGCGGCGTTAAAGATTCGAATGAACAAATTGGTTGCTGTATCATCATCAGCCTTTAACAGTCCACTGCTGGACTAGGCCTCTCCTTTGAAAGGAGGAATTGGCCTACTATACCACGCTGGCCAAACGGGTTGGTATAGGGTTTGTATCAAGTTTTCCTTCTCTTACAGTGCTATTCTCTGCCTAATATACTCCCTCTGCCGGCTCTTACGACACCCATGGGATGATATGGGGTGGTGACATTCCGTATTCTTCATCCGTCACCACACGGACAATATATACAAACAAATTTTTATGTTCAATCTTTCACAATTTGTACTTATACTAAATTTATTTAACGGGTCCATATGACCACGGCTGGTATAGGCAGCGATAGCCTAGTAGAGATACCAACAGACTACCATGGAGAGGGTATCGGGTTCGAATCCACGGCGCGCACCTATGACTTTTCGGAGTTATGTGCGAATCAAATTGTAAATTATCTCTTGTCCCGTGCCTCGGAGAGCATGTTTAGCCGTCGGTCCCGGTTGTCATGAAGAACTTTGACAGTTATTATAGGTCGTCAGTACCTCTCAATAATAAAACTGACACTAGTCTAAACCATGGAATATCGCTATCCTTTCGGGTTGCATAGGTCAAACAGCCTGTCTCTCTGTAGAAAAGCTAATATTCAGCCAAATCCGGTTAGACTAGTAAGCGGATCCCAGGTTGAAACAGGGATAACGCTAGGCGGATGATGATGATGTCCACGGCTGGTGTAACCCACGCCGAAACGTCGGCGCCGGGGCAAATAAGAGGATAATTACTTTTATTTTCAATGTATTATCGTACCATATAGACCCTTCAATATACATACGTATTACTACAAAGACATTTATACAATATTTCATTGATGCACTGTAGATAATAATAATAATAATAATAATATATTGTTTATTTCTCTCAATAAGGCATGTAAGTAAGAACATCATATGTTTCTATACTAGGTACAGCGTTCACAAAAACCTTAATGAGAGCTGGAGTTTGTAATAGGTTCGAAACCTGTGTGACAAATCTCCAGGCTCTCTCCTTTACAAAGGTACTTGACTAAAGCTTAAATAATGTATGTGTGATAAACAAACGTACTTATCAAGGGAAAATATTACAAACCAAATTTACAAAAAGTGTGTGTGTGTGTGTGTGTGCGCGCGCGCGCTTGTGTGTGTGTGTTGTGATGTGTTTGGGTGTGCCCGTGCCAGTTTATTTTAAAGTGCAGATAATCTCTTCGGTTTCGTTATAATCTAATCCTTTTAACCAGGTGCAGACTGCGTTTTTACACTCTACCTTTTTCATAGGGTATATATTCAAAATTCTGTTTAGTTTATTGTAAACATAGCTGCCAAGGAAGTAAAAGCAACGCTGGGCTAGACTGGTTTTGACAGAGACGTAAGAGCAAACATTATGTTTGCTACGTACAGAGTTTATTCTGCTAGGGTCATACGGTGTTAGTGCGTGAGTTGTAAGAATAACGTTGAGAATAAATAGTTTTCGAACAGAGAGAACATTACACAATTCATAAAGATCAGTCGTAGGAAATCTGAATGGAAGTCTCCAACCAACCTTCAGAACAGCTCGTTGAGCACGCTCTAGTTTTAAGAGGTATGTTTTGTTTGCACCACCCCAGGTGACGATGCAATATTGTAAAATTGATTGGCAAAGGGCAAGATAGGTGATTCTGAGAATCTGAGCATCAACTACTTGGCTGAGGGCTTTGAACACAAAGATGAGTTTTCGCAGTCTGGGGGTTAGTACATCAATATGAGCGTGAAAGGAAAGATTATCGTCAATATGAACCCCCAGATATTTGACGCAGCTAGTTCGCGTCAGGGTAGGGCAGTTACATAAATGTGGAGGTGAGCTATTACAGAAGTGAGCAATTAAACAGTGTGGAAAAGAACCTACCTTATCAGTTGGCATAAGTGAGAAGGCAAGATAATTGGATTTACCAACATTGAGGGAGAGCTGATTTCTGGCCAACCATTGTGTAATGACGTCTAGACTAGTCTGAGCACTAGCAAACGCAGATTCCCAAGAGTCTCCGTAAGAAATGAGGGCAGTATCGTCAGCATAAGTAAAGATGGTGGTATTGGATAGCTGCAACTGACACAGATCGTTTATAAACAATAAAAACAAGGTGGGGCCAAGAATACTGCCTTGTGGGACTCCGTTGATAACATGAAGCTCGTCGCTGTAAAACTCACTAATTTTTACGTATTGTCTCCTGTTCGTGAGATAACTTTTGAAGAGGGAGAGTTGGGTACTTCGGATTCCGATCTTTTCTAATTTAGCGGTAAGGATAGGGACTGAGATCATGTCGAAGGCTTTAGACACATCTAGAAAAATACCCACAACCCTATGTTTCTTATCAAGTTTAGATATGACTTCATTGGTTAGGTCTAAAACTGCATTACTTGTGGACAAACCAGCACGAAAACCATACTGGCGTGGAGATAAAAAATTAGTATGTTCCAAAAATTTTACCAGCCTATTATTCATTAGCCGCTCCAGAAGTTTCGAGAGTGTGGGTAGAATAGATATGGGCCTGTAATTACTCGGCTGATCCCTGTCACCAGCCTTGAAAATTGGGTGAACTACTGCAAGTTTAAATACATCGGGAAACGTTCCTGTGCTGAAAGAAAAGTTGCAAATGTATGTAATAGGTGAAATTAAATGGTGTTTAAATTTTTTGAGAAATTCGCCGGAAATGTTGTCGCTACCCACGGCACAATCAGTTTTGAGATTCATAATGAGTGTCTCAATTTCAGACTCATCTGTTTGAAGTAAAGTGAACGTATGTTGGTGGTAGGGGACAACATGCGCGGGGTGAGAATCACTATTTTTGGCCGTAGATTTATTAACAGATATTGATCGTCCAATATTGGCAAAATAGGTATTAACTTCATTTACAGATCGTTTTGGGTCTGATGGGGAAAGCAACTCGAGCGGTTGTGTCGTATCTTTAATTGTGTGGGTAATAGTTTTTATAGCTTCCCAGACCTTTTTCGTATTACCGTGTGCGTTATTTATTTGATTTCTATTATATTTTAATTTAGTATTTTTAAGTAGGTTAGCGCAATAGTTCCTATATCTTTTAAATGTAACTTTCAGAATTTCGTCATTTGGATTGTTTTTAACCTTTAAATGTAAACTATCCCTGTTTCGCAAGCATTTTAGTAGCCCTGGGGTCATCCATTGTTTTTTGAGTCTTTTTCGGTTTGGTACTGTTTTCAATATTGAATTTGCAGTTATTATTGAGTTTAATGTGTTAACGAAGTAATTAGTCGCGTCATTGACATCTTGATAATTATATATAGGTGAAAAATCAGTTTTCATAATGTCCGAATCTATGTTTTCGAAGTTAATGACCTTAGCAGTTTTATATTTATATCTTGTGTTATTAGAGTAACGTTTAGAACAGAGGAAGAATAAAATTGTGTCATGATCAGTGATGGAAGTGTTTGCGACGTAACAGAACGCCGGTAATTTTGTTTTTAATATTAAGTGATCTAGGCAGGATCTATTGTTTCTCGTGCACAATGTATGTGCCGGTAGCATACCGTGGTAAGCAGCCATATTGAGATATTCAATGGCGCGGGGATCGTTATTAGAATCAGATATGTCAATATTCATATCCCCAGCCAAAATAATCTGTTTATAAGAAGAATAGGACTTTAGAAGTTCATCTAGGGAATTTAAGAACGTTGACACATTCCTCTTTGCGGGGGGTCGGTAGATCGCTATTACCACAGTGTCTTTGTTAATGGTAAGACATAAACAGTTTGCATCTTGAAGAGAAGGTTCTGTACAAGATCCACTATTGGTTGTGTATATCACTTCGAACTTTGACCACATGAAGTTGATGACTCGAAATAGATAAGTCAGTCAGTCAGGAAGGATAAGGGTTCCATTTTCCACTATACTTAGAATTAGATTAACGATGAGTGAATGCATTTTTCCCATACTATACCTGAAAACGTCCCTTTATATACCCAGAAGATTATTTCGGAGACAAACTGGTTGTAACATACTACGCGCGCTCTTAATGCATTTTATCAGAACACTCTTCGCACTATAAAACAAAGACTTTAAGCTGACAGACGACACGATACACACATATGAAAATGAATTTAATAGTGAAATGGGAAACCTATATTGTGAAAATTGTGAAAAGAGCAAACTCCATGTTGTAAACATATATATATCTTCACGCCTTTTATCCCCGAAGGGGTAGGCAGAGGTGTATTACACACCCACACTTCGCCAGATATGTTTCGGTCCCAATGTAATAGGGGGCGAGCCTATTGCCATCTACCGGGCACATTTTTAAGCGAGCGATAATTAATATTTTTATTTTAATACACACATAACTTCGAAAAGTCATAGGTGTGTGCCCGGGGTAACTGGGGATCGAACCCGAGACCATCGTCTCGGCAGTCCGTTACGTACACCACTGGGCTATCGCCATGTTGTATCTAATAAGAAAAACGTTCAGATGTCTCAATCCCAAAAAAAATTGTGTGCTCTATAAAACTTATATAAAACCTCTCCTCGAGTATTCGTATGTTGTGTGGGATCCTTATTTTAAGAAAGACGTGATGCTTTTTACCGTTTCTACGGGATATATACCACGTACCTTTGTTTTGAGTAACCGATATTTCGGCACTGTTGCAAGCGCCATGTTCACGGATACGTGATGCTATTAGAAAATGTAGAGAGAACAGCTACCAAAATAGTCAACCAACTAAAAAACAAAACCTATGATCAGCGTTTAAAGGAACTTGGCCTCTAAAATTTTTGACACAATTTCACTACAAAATTAATTACAATATTCAACTTTTTTTTATTTTTTTTATTTAGCCACTTTCTAAGTAGGGTTATTTTATTTTCCAAACAAAATCAACTATTATATAAAAAGCAACTTCATTATGTCCTAAAATTAAAATATGCCTATTTAATATATACAATACGAAAAATAAAATAAATTAAAATTAAATTTAGAAGGCGTCATGGAAGTCGTCCGCATCGCAGTCAATCGGAAGCGTGCCCAGAAGACTGGCGGCATTGCCTCGTTGTATAGCAATGCTTATCTTTTGTGCTAAATACGTGCCAGCCCTCTGGTCACCCGAGGCGTCGATCAGTCTCTTTGCGAGATCCCTAAAAAGGGATCTCGCACTTGGACTCCATGGCCCCAAGGTTTCGACCCTAAACGGCTCAAATATATAATCTCCTACAAGATTTACGTATTTGCGTCGTTTGAGGGTCTCTGCTGAAGCAGCAGCAGCGCCCGCACAACCTGCTGTGCTGGAAAGATGGGATGGCCTATACCAAAGGCCTACCCAGCTTCCACGGCAGTAAAGACATCCCGTCCGGTCTCTTGCCATCGTCGCGTGCCAAGCCCTGAGGTTCAAGTTGGGCTGGAACGCCAGCGGTGACAAGAGCACGGCGCTAAATGTCGTTGAGGTTGGCGTGTCGTGAAATACGACCCGCGCTCCTGCTGCATGACAGACCATGGTGACAAACGCTATCGACAGCCTCTCCGCAGTGACAGCGATGCGGAGAGACACATGACGCGCCTAAACGGAGGCAAGTAGCGAAGCGGAAGGTTGTATCGTCCAACATGGTACCTATATTGGACGATGGCAGTGCCTGAAGCCAGAGGCTCGATTCCCATTCTCCCACAGCCAACAGGCGAGCACGCTCCGCAGCGTTGGCCGGTGTATTGAGGAGTTTTTCTCGTACCACGCTGCAAAGCGGCCCATCCCATTGCCTCTGGGAGAACAAGTTTCGGGGTAACTTAGTTTCTGGACAAGAATTTCTCCAAGCGTTCATGGTTCGAGGATTTATCTAAATTGTCATTAATAAAAATTTCGCATTTGCGTGTATTCAACTCTAAGCCTATGGATAAAAATTTCGATTTCAGGAATGCCAGATCTTGATATACAGTGTTTACGTCACCTCCCAGGGTTCCATCATCGAGGTACCAGATGTTTAATTTTGAATTTAGTTGGTTTATAACTGGATGGATGGCCAAACTAAAAATTAGTGGTCCAAGAGGGACACCTTGTTGACAACCGACGGCAGATTCTAAAAGATGTTCCTTGTATATTAATTGTCTGTAACATTGCCAAAGAAAATTGTAGATTTGGGGTGTTTCCAATTTAACTTGTGTCAACAAGGTGTCTCTATTGACAGAGAGAGAGGCATTCTTTAGGTCAACCTTCAAGACAACCTCACCTCCATTACAGTCAAGGTACGTTGACAAGGCATGTACAGCAGCCTCGCAGCTTCCTTTAGAACCAAATCCCAGCTGTTGTGGCTGAAATTTACAAGAAAAGCTGGTGTTAAAATGGCGACAGCATATTTTAGCTGCCATACGCCTGTACGTGCACCCCACGGCAATGGGACGAATGCCACCATCCCGCTTTCGTAAAGCGCACAGATTAGCGCCATACAAAACATCGACGATGGCATCGTTCACATTGCCGGAGAGCATGAGATAAGTTAATGCCGTTAGCCCACTCAAAAGCGAGTCGCCGGCCGCCCCTTAAGATGTTGTGGTGTCAAGCCGTCGAGACCACCAGCAGACCCGCTCTGGAAGGAGCCAACGGCACCAACCACGTCCTTGGCTGTAATGCTGAGAAAGGCCGAGTCAGCGCTAGGTGGCTCAGGAAAGGAGAGGTTATCCCCTGGCGCTGGATGCTTGCTCTGCAGACTTGCGAGTGTGTCGTCAGAGCAAGGTGCCACCACATCGCTACTGAATAAGAGCCTGGACGCTCCCCTGATGTCACCTTCCCTTAGTTTCGACTCTACATGATGGAATATGGTGCTGTTGCGGTGAGTTTTGGGAGGATGGTATTCTAATTTTGATGCCGAAATATTGCAGTTTTCTTTAATTTTTGTTGTTAAAGTGTTTTTTTGTAAGCCGGTCTCCTTGAGCATGTAGAATTCTATAAGGGAAAGTGAGTAGCTGTTCCCAAGCCGTAATATATTTTTTTTTGATTCTACTAATTTTTAATTAGTTTTGAGCCACCGAAGGCCTCGCACCACGGGGAATTCTCTTCAGGATCGGAATGGATTTTTTTAGCTGACTTAAATACTGCCAAAAGAGAATTTTAGGGGCGTCTGTGGGATTGTTGTGTAGTACTAGTGTAAGTAGTGGGGCCGGAAAGTACATTTTGGTTTTCCATTGATTGACATTCAATAGCTGTATTTCCATTGATATATCGTCGCTTGAAGTGTTCGAATTATTTATACCCATAAGTAAACGTAGCTTGTGCGTGTTTGAAGAAAACTCTGCAAATGGAAAGCTTTAGGTTCGATCATGGCCGCTGGCGATCTCTTATCTTTAGATACACAAGGAAGTGCAGCCTTATTGTCTTTCTATTACGTTTCTGTATATTTTTCTAACGGGATTTCGCTGTTTTTATTGCCGGATGAAGGTAATAGAGAAAATATTGATATTGATATAGCTATAAGCTGTTGACTACCTTTGAAATTAATGGTTGGGTTTTTACACAATAGATATTTTCTGTGATTGGTGTGTGATTTTAGACAAAAGATCATTATGAAATGTTCGAGAATACTAGCTAAATGGCTTTCTTAAGCTTCTCTAAAATAAATTTAAGTATGTTACAATTATATCTAAATAATTATTTACATAATATCTTCCTACAAGATCATCATCATCATCTGTCCCACTGCTGGGCACCGGCCTCTCCTCACTATGAGAAGGCTTAGGCCATAGTCCACCACACCAAGTGCGGGTTGGCAGACTTCACATGTCTTTAGAGAACATTTTGGAGAACCCTCAGACATGCAGGTTCCCTCGCGATGTTTCCCTTCACCGATAAGCAAGCGATAATCAACAATTTAATACGCACTTAACTTCGAAAAGTCATCGGTGCGTGACGTGGATTCGAAATCGAGCCCCTCTTCGCAGTCTGTCGGTGTCTCCACTCGGCTATCGCTGCTTATCTTCTTTACAAGATCGGTTACCTTTAATTAACACACTCAATTAAGAAAATAAGCTGAGCAGTATTAATAAATCTATAAGGCAAACTGCAACTTAAAGTATTTATCCTTTACGTATACGGAAATGCATGATTTTATCAGTAATACACCGATAAAATCATGCATTTCCGTATACGTTTGCCGTACAAATTTTCTCGTTCAAACATCGAGCGTAACTGGCAAATACAACAAAATCTAGTTTGCATCGAACCCCGATACTTGCGTTTCAATATTTGCATTGCCACTGTAACGCGTGTATTTGGGAATTCATGGAAGTATAATATTTGTATGTTTGTCGAACAAATACATATGTCGGCATCGTGTCGTCATCTCAGCGCCATGGATGTTTTAGTTGAATGTAAATAAACATGCAACCTCTTTGAAAGTTTCAAACAGGTTGTGTTTGTATAGAGAAATCATCAATACATCTGTTTGCTGAAAGAGGGTGAGCAACTTGTTGCAAAATGGAGGCATTAATAGTAATAGCTTCTGTCACAGAACAAATGAGAGCTTTTCATAATATCGAGTAAAATCTTTATAGAGATACGCACTTAACATCGTTAATTTTATTCACTTAAACGTACACCTACTGACTCAATTTTTTCAAACATCAAAACAGTGAAGAAGCCTAACCTAATAGCTCCTTAGACATCCAACAATTGTCTAACACTTCTGACAATAACAAAAATTACTTAGTAAAGAATACAATGTACACAATTGGAAAGAGATAAAGCTCTCACCCAGCTCACTGTCAGACCTGTACAAACACTGGACCCTATTAGTAGTAACAAGTTCAGTTAGTGAGGCTAACCGTCTACACAGGAGTAATCCGCGGCATAAGGGGAGATAGATTGGACGCAAGTCGTGAAAGTTAGTAAGTAAGGACTGTGCGGCGAGATTTGAGATAAATATGGATTTTTCTGTCTGATGTAATCGTTTATTCTATGCAACTCAGTATTTTGTCTACAATCTTGGATAAAATTTTACATGCATGCTAATCTCTACTAATATAATAAAACTCAAGAGCTTGTTTGTTATATCGAACGTGAAAATATAATCTAAGGAACTACTAGTTCGATCTGAATAACTATTTTGTGTTGCGTAGACTGTACTATGTATCTACGATGATTTAAAGCATCACTATATCTTCGAGCCACGGGTGCGGAGTAGCAGCTCTAAGTTAACGCGGTCGTAATCGCGGTCGCAGGTATTCCTAACTAAAATGCAAATAACCGTATATAAAATTTATCGATTTATTATGAAATTTCAAAAAAGCAATGTGACTGATGATGAATGATTCCTGATCCTAACTAACATAAGTTGGAAGGCATAGGTTCCCACCTAAAGTTTGAGGTGTATCTTTACGGTACAATTATGCATTTATGAATATATATGTATGTGCAACTAGAAGTCAGTATATATGCAGTTATCGTAAAGTTTCTGCAACTTTATTACATACTAATTGATCTCAAAAGCTTACATGATTATGTATGAGTAACTAGAAGTCAGTATATATGCAGTTATTGTATAGGTTCTGCTATTCTGAAAAAAAATTATTGTATATCAAACTTCGCTTTTAAGGCTCAAAATCTAGATAGTCGTAGGTATTCATTTTCCAGAGCATAGAAAATCATGCATTTGTAAGTGAACAAGCAGAGTATCCAGATCATCCAATTTGTTGGAAACTCTGTACAAAATTTTAGTCAAACAGTACCTTAACAGCTTTATCTACGTCCACTAATATTTAAGTTGGCTGGCGGACTAAAGGTCAACTTTGAGCGCTACGTAAACATAATACACCAAGTGGATACGAAGTGTTAAGGCGCTACCTCGAAAATGTATGCCCTTTTTGATTACGTATTTTGAAGCAGTGAGACACACCAGCAAAGTGATAATTTTATATATTATTTATCAGGTCTTTATCTAGGGACTGCTCGGACAGATACATGATTGGAAGATTTTCGCTCGATAGAATTTTAATTTGAAAAACATGCTTTCTCTAAATATTTTTTAGGATATATTAAAAAATACTTAACTTTTCGCCTTGAAATTGCTATTCACTGGAAGAAGAGGTAGTTTATTAGGGATTGGTCTAACGATTTCTTTCTAAAACGATTATTACTGGAGTTATGAACGAATTAAGATATAAGACAGTTTCGTGATGGCATGCCATGTCAAAAACCGTGCGACATTCAACTTTATGGCTAACACTTAGCGATGACCTCTGCACGATTTTTTGACCTTCGAGGTAGCGCCTTAACCCACACTTGTCGAGTTTAGAACACGATGACAGCTCACTAGACAGACATGCGAATATTTAGACTGCCCACGTGCTTTTTTAACGAAAATCACATTGGTATTTGGTTTCGAAAACAGATTATGTCAATGTTTTTCTTAAAAATAATTAATGTGACTAAAGACTAGCTTCTGTTTGAGGCTCGGCTTGCATGGTAATGTAAATTTTTTTTTTATGGGCGACTTCAACATCAGAGTTGGACGAGACTACAATACTTGGCCCGGAGTCTTGGGTAGGCACGTAGTCGGGTGCATGAACAGTAACGGACAGTTGCTGCTCAGCCTGTGTGCACAATACCATCTCGCAATTACAAGCACCAAGTTCAGACTGCCTAACAATTACAAAAATACGTGGATGCACCCTCGATCCAAACACTGGTATCTGATTGATTACGCGATCGTCCGGCAGCGAGACATTGCCTAAGTCCAAATCACCCGCGTCATGCGTGGTGCAAGCTGTTGGACTGACCATAGGCTTGTTGTCACAAAGTTGCGTCTCCGCCTCCTACGTCCTTGTAGATACCACAATACCACTAAGCCGACGTGCTTAAACGTAGACAGGCTTAATGATCCTCGGACGAGAGAGCAATATGCCGAAACCTTGGCCGCTGTGTTGCCGATCGGGAGCACTGGATGAGTTGATGCTGATTGGGGGACTCTATCTTCTCATATATTAGATATCGCCACAGTTACTCTGAGTCTAAAAGTCCGTAAACACGAGGACTGGTTTGATGAGAATGATGGAGTTCTTAGAGAAGCAATCGACAGGCAGCGGCGTCTTCTTCGGCAACATAGACATCCAAATCAACGAGGTATTGCGGAGATCAAGCAAAGCGACCTCTAGCTACGTAGACTATCTCGGGAAATGAAGGATAAGTGGTGGCAGGATAGAGCTCGCCATATGCAGTGGCTTGCTGACACAAACCAGCTCGGGGAGTTCCACAGCAAGGTTCGGGAGTTAATAGGATTTACTTTTCCTGCTAAAGTGCTACTGAAGCCTGCAAATGGTGAAGGCCTTCTTAAAAGCAAGGAAGAAATCCTAAAACGATGGGCAGAACACTTCAACACTCTGCTAAATGTGGACCGGTCTGCTGACCTGGAACACGTACGTTCGATTCCTCAACTCCCCTCTGCTGACGAGTTAGAAGAGTAATTATTGCGTGGCGAGGTCGTTGTTGCCATCAAACAACAACAGAATAAACGCGCGGTGGGCGTCTACTCTATACCTGGTGAGCTGCTCAAATGTGGCGGTGAGGACACATTTGAGTCCTATGTTTCGTGACAGACTCCCCAGACGGCCTGCAACAGCTAATGACCGATTTTGACGAGTCTTGCTGCAGATTTGGCCTTAAGATCAGTGTCAAAAAGACGGAGGTGATGTCTTTAGATATCGACGGTCACCAGGCACTGGCCATTAGACTCCGCGAGGACGATCTGAAGCAGGTCGACAAATTCCGATATCTGGAGAGCACGCTAACATCGAAGTGCGATCTTGATTCAGAAATCAGCAGGATTGGCGTGGCTGCTCAGCTTTCGGTAAGCTGGATAGCAAGGTCTTCTATTCACACGACTTAAAACTGGCTACTAAGATCGCAGTATACATGGCAGTTGTACTGCCCAACATCTTGTACTCAGCCGAAACCTGGACCTTGTACCGCCGCCACATCCACATGCTAGACCGATTCCGCCTCAGATGTCTACGGAAAATATTAAGAATTCGATGGTCTGATCGTGTGCGGAACACTGAGGTGCTGCGCAGAGCCAATGTATGCTACATTGAGACCTACATAATGTGTCGTCAGCTCCGGTGGTGTGGCCATGTGTCCAGGATGTCAGAGCAGAGAGTGGCGAAGCGCATCTTCTATTCTGAACTTGAGGAGGGCAAGCGAAAGCATGGCGGACAACTTCTCAGGTTCAAAGACGTGCTTAAACGTCATATGAAGAGATGCGACATCGACCCGTCTCGCTGGGAGCAGCTGGCTGCTAAACGATCCGAGTGGCGGACACTGGTGCAAACCAAAGTCCGCGATTTTGAATTCAACGGCTCTCTGAGCTTGATGCTAAGCGTGATGAAATAAAAGCCCGACCACCTGCGGCAATTTCTTATAATTTTGTCAATGGTGAGCTCATGTGCCCGCAATGCTCCAGGACATTTGCCAATAAAATTGGCTACACCAGCCACGTGCGGGCTCACCAAAGACAACAGAGATTATAAAGCGGTCGCCGTGACCGAAACCGGTCGGGCCAGATCATACTTTGAACAAAGAAGTGGTAAAACATTTTACGTCATATTACAATTTGACTACGAAACAAAGGCTTATAAATGATAGATTAAGAGCTAAATGCAAATCTGTATATATAAAATTCTGGCGTTTCTGACTGACAAGTCAAAAAATTTTGTCAGTGTGCGCTACCTATCGGTAGCACACACCTACATCTCTTGGCGTGTAGGTGTGTTCCCTATTGATCGTAGGGGTGCGGTTAGAAAAAAAATCCCGAAATTCTTACGGGATCTGTAAGAAGCGGTTAAATTAAAATATAATGAGTGGGCATGCAAACATTTGTCCGTGTGGTGACGGATTAAGAATACGAAATGTCTCCACCCCCTATCATCCCATGGGGGTCGTAAGAGCCTACAGAGGGAGCATATTATGCAGAGAACAACACTGCAAGAGAAGGAAAACTTGATACAAACCCTATACCAAACCGTTTGGCCAGCGTGGTATAGTAGGCCAATTCCTCCTTGCAAAGGAGAGGCCTAGTCCAGCAGTGGACTGTTAAAGGCTGCTGATGATGCAAACATTATCATTGATTTTGAAAAATGTTTCTGCGCATATTTGATCGCTTATATTAACTATATAAATACCATGGCCGATGATAAAAAGTTACCTGTTTATAAATTATATAAGCATAATATCAAGATATTTAGATACAAATTGTAAACCCACGCTCGATAGAGATACAAATATTTAGATTGGAACATGCTTTTTGACTACGATGGTAGTGCTACCGAAATGCTTAAAGTATGATGTAGGTATATTAGATATGAATATATTTTCAATTATACATCTCATGACTATACTAATATAAATAAATAATATAACACTTTAGTACACCACAGTTTCTTTGTTTGTCTGTTTGTGTATGAGGTTCTTCAAATAGGTATATTGAATGGGATGATTTTCAAATGAAATGGTTTGTTAATCAGCTATTTCACAAAATTTTTTAGGTATAATGATATCAATAATAAAGAAAAATAATAAATAAGATTTTATGGATATCCCTGTTTTCTTCGGAATCCATCCTTGTCCCAAAGAAAAAGCAAAAGAGAAAACAGTCTGAACGTTGCTGAGAGTAGTAACCACGAATCGTTTACCTATCATTATTACTAAAAACGTTCGTTTACAGTTGACCAAGCGAAAAACATAGAACAAACTGCGTATTACTCGACTTGTTGAATTATTGGGTACTTGATTAAAAATAAATTGAAGCTCACTTTAAGACAAATCAAGTATGAAGATTAATAATTTAATGACACTAATATTACTATTATATGATATATATTGTAGGTATAAAAGCCTTGAGAAACAGCAATAACATACTACATCTATACTAACTTGCAAAACGACAACCCAAATCTCGGTTTATTGTCTCAAACGCTATTATTAAAGAGATTAGAGCGGCCCAAGGCTCAGTAGCTCAAAGATTTCAATTTGCAGACTATAATAGGTACATACATCCTACAATATACGAGCTCATTTTGAGAGAGTGTACCTTAGATAATGTGGTATTGAACCTTCGTAAAGGGTTAAGTAAGGACTCGTCGGCTCATTTCGGGTACATTGTTTATGAAAAATTTATTGGTGGGTGCAAGAGTCTTCCTTATTAACGTATCCTGTTTTATGTAGCACGCAATGTTTCTCTTAATTTTTTAGCATAATTACTCTGAATTACAATATAAAATTCGTTATAAATGGCATGTAAAGGGGTGCTCATTCTTGAAACTGTAAAAGATCGTATCAAAAATCGGTATAGAAATTGGTTATTGCGTGACAACTGGACGGTATTTTGATGGAGCGAAATGTTTAATGATCTATGTAAATAGCCGTTTTTATAGTTGTCTTATTACCAATTAAGTTATACCTAAGCGGACCTAGTTTTAAAAATAGTCTTATGGACGGCCGTACAGAGGTATCTATTCTTTTCTTAGAAATACATTACGAAGTCTCGGCCTCTCTCTGACCCTTCCCAAATTGGATGCACAATTTCTGTAACAAAGTAATAAAATTTTTCAATAGAACGACGTAGAAGTAAAAAAATAATGCTATCTGAAAAAGACTGAATCTGAATGTGAAAAAACACTTTTGTATTTCTACGTTTAAACGTGTAATGAAAAAATTATGTGTGAAATATGCGAATTTTCATAATCATTCCTAGTTGACATGTATATAAAGAAGTGATTGAAGCTAACATTTTATAATCTAACTTCGACGATTACGGAAATGTAGTAATCTCGCTATTCTAATAAACCAAACCAACTTCAAATTGAATAGAAACAATCAAATTATCATCAAGTAGCAACAGCCCATACAAAAATACATACATCCTACTAATATTATAAATGTGAAAGTTTGTGAAGGTGGATGGATGGATGGATGGATGGATGTTTGTTACTCTTTCACGCAAAACTACTGAACGGATTTGGATGAAACTTTACAGTAATATAGTTTATACATCAGAATAACACATAGGCTACAATTTATGAAAAAAATGTATAATGTTGCCATACTATAAGGAAAAGTATCAACTAAGTCGGCGAAAATCCTGTATTATCTTGATTTGTTTGCTTGGGTCAAATTTAGTAATTGGAATTTTACCCCCTTCCTGATGATTGATCTGATATTTGGTATTCACTCATATTGTCATCGAGATTAAAAGATAATATTTAAATGATTGTAAATCCAAGATGGCCACCGATACAAAATGGCGAATCACATATTACTTCACAACAACCTCAATATGGGTATCAAATGAAAGGGTTTGATTAGTAGAACGGAGCTCACTATGAAAAATCTAAGTTGGCCGCTGACACAAAATGGCGTCTTATTTATTTTCCACAAATACCTCGATATGGGTATCAAATGAAAGGGCTTGATTCGTAGAATAGAGCTCACTATGAAAACTCCAAGATGGCTTTCGCAGCAAAATGGCTGATTACATATTTTGAATATTTTCCACAAATAACTCAATATGGGTAACAAATGAAAGGGTTTGTTTGGTAGAATGCAGCTCACTATGAAAAATCCAAGATGGCCGCTGCCACAAAATGGCGAATTACTTATTTTCCACAAATACCTCAATAAGGGTATCAAATGAAAGGGCTTGATTTGTAGAATAGAGCTCACTATGAAAAATCCAAGATGGCTGTCGCCGCAAAATGGCGTATTACATATTTTCCACAAATAACTCAATATGGGTATCGAATGAAAGAGCTTGATTGGTAGAATAGGGCTCACTATGAAAAATCCAAGATGGCTGCCGCCACAAACTGGCGGATTACATATTTCCACAAATACCTCAATATGGGTATCTAATGAAAGGGTTTGATTGGTAGAATAGAGTTCACTTTGAAAAATCTAAGATGGCCGCCGCCACAAAAAGGTGAATTACTTATTTTCCACAAATACCTCAATATGGGTTTCAAATGAAAGAGCTTGATTCGTAGAATAGAGCTCACTATGAAAAATCCAAGATGGCTGTCGCCGCAAAATGGCGGATTACATTTTTTCCACAAATAACTCAATATGTGTATCGAATGAAAGGGTTTGATAGGTAGAATGGAGCTCACTATGAAAAATCCAAGATGGCCGCTGCCACAAAATGGCGGTTTATTTATTCCAATAATACCTCAATTTGGGTATCAAATGAAAGGGCTTGATTGGCAGAATAGAGCTTACGATTTAATTGACCTAAGCGCAGCGTTATTAAAAGCGCGAGAGTATGAGTTGGCGCGCTGAAGCGCAGTGGGGAGGATCTGATTTTGTACTTTCTGGTAATGCTTTCAGTTTTTATTTTTGCTGCAATTCTATTCAGTAGGTATATAAGCTCTTCAATAACTTTAATAATATACACTACATACTAATCTTTACCTGAAGTTTGACGACTATAAAAACAAAAGTAATTTTAAGTACTTATTATCTGTTTATAATATATGTATGCTACACGGCTAATGTGCAGATCCGTTTGTAATGAAATTTGATATGGATAGTCTGAAACCTGGGGAAGTACAAAGGCTACTCTTTATTTAAATATCATGCGGGCGAAGCCGCGGGCGAAAGCTAGTACATAGATAAACTCACGCCTGCCTCCCCGAAGGGGTAGGCAGAGACATATTAAACGCCCACTTTTCGCCAGTGTTTTGATACCACGTAATAGGTGGCGAGCCTATTGCCGCTTATCGGGATATTTTGTTTGCCAGAGCCTCGTCTGTTGATCGGCAGGTGCACCACTTGCAGGTGAGGTTGGCTTGGGACCTTTAGTTCTTCAAAAATAATTTAATCAAAATCAATCATAATCCTAAAGAAATAATATTAAAGTGAAACAATATTAAGTAAAGCGTTTGTTATTGAAATTCATATCAAAGAGTTTATTAGCAATTTTCCAATAAATCCACATCTAATAACATCGAGCAAAACACACGCTTACAAGACTCCATCGTGTTACAATAAGCTTTGATTGTTCGATGAATGGCTCGGCTACAACCTGAAGTAGATTTATTTCATGGAGAATTTATTTTTCGCCACCTACGTGGGCTATTAGTATTGTATGCTATTTTTTTGGTTACAACACTATAGCGGACGAAGTTAAACTCGTATTATAAACGCGTCTAGCCCAAAACATTACCTTCTATTTTATTGCAAACTTTCAACAAAATCCGTTCATTAGTTTTCTGTGAAAGACGAACTAACATACATATTATATCCATCCATGTATATTCATGTAAGTCTTGCTAGTATTAACAACGTTAGAAGATTAAAGACCGGAGAGTCCCAACATTGATTTATCATGCTTCCCATTTAGCTTTACCATTTTATATTACTTTACGTAGGTAGAAAAATTCAGGTAATAAAATAATTATTTTGCACCATTTCATAATCCTATATGTATTAACACATAAAGGCAAAACGTCAGTCCTGGTTATAACATTAACAGAATGAACTTCAAATAAATATGTTGTTGTAAACATGGCGTCACGCCTCATCATGTGTCTGCAAGGTTCGTTAGCCGATGATAAAGGACTTTGTTGAGATACAATGTCACGGATATAAGGGTACTTTTTGCGGTAAGTAATATTTTATCTAGCATACAATACAAAGATTTAGATCCAGAGTAGCTTTCGCCCGCGGCTTCGCCAGCATGAAATTTTAATAAACTATGTACTTTTCCGGGTTTCAGACTATCCATGTCAAATTTCATCACAAACGGCTCTGCAGATTAGCCGTGTAGCATACATACCATACATATTAACAGATAATACTAAAAAAATACTTTTGTTTTCATAATCGTCGAACTTCAGGTAAAGATTAGTACGTAGGTATATTATTGAAGTTATGAGGAGCTAATATACCTACTGAATATAATAGCAGCAAAAATAAAACTGAAAGCATTACCACAAAGTACATATCGGACCGTCCTCCGTCTTCCGTCCCGCTGTGCGCGCCAACTCATAGAAAGCGTGAAAATTTTATCGTGATAACTATTAAACTATTCGTCCAAACTACTTACTGTAAAAGACAAAGTTCATCTACATAAAATACTGAATGAAATAAATCTTTCAATTTTAAAAACCATTTGATAACTACTCTAGAATGAGCATTGTAAAAAACATAAAAACATTTTTTTATATGTTAAACGGTTTTATTACAATAAAAATGATATAGTTAGGTTATGAAATAAATATAAAATCGTTGGGCAAGTGAAATTTCTTGAACCCCAGATTGATGAGAAGATTTGGTGCGATCTGGTACCTAGGACTTACCGAATTATTTTTTAGCTTGTAGTACATAACCACATCATTTTCATTGTAATAAAAGCCTTAAAAATAAAAATAAAATAGTTTATTTTATTTTCAAGCTTTTAGTTTTGTTGTTAGTTGAAACTTCTCATTCTATTTTTCATAGTGAGCCCTTTTCTACCAATCAATCCCTTTCATTCGATACCCATTTTGAGGTATTTGTGGAATATGGGTAATCCGCCATTTTGTGCCTCCAGCCATTTTTGATTTTTCATAGTGAGCCCTATTGTACCAATCAAGCCTTTTCATTCGATACCCATATTGAGATATTTGTGGCAAATATGTAATCCGCCATTTTGCGGCGATAGACATCTTGGATTTTTCATAGTGAGCTCTATTCTACCAATCAAGCCCTTGCATTTGATACTCATATTGAGGTATTTGTGAAGTAATATGTGATCCACCATTATGTATCGGCGGCCATCTTGGAGTTACAGTCATAAGGAATATAATTATTATCTTATATTGTCATCAAGATTAAGATGACAGATTGATCTGATATATTATTTGTACAATATATTGTTTTATACAAATCAATCTGTCATCAGGAAGGGGGTAAAATTCTAATTACTAAATTTGACCCAAACAAACAAATAAATAAATGCTGCCGCGGAGTTTTTTTAGAACTTTTTAAGCTATACAATATCACCGTACATTATTTTTAAGTAACTTTAACGGTTTAGGCAACGCACGCGAAGATAGCTTTCAGAGCTCAGGATTTTTGCCGACATACTTTTCCTTATATTATGGCAACATTATACAAAAGCTTTATAAATTGTAGTCTATGTGTTATTCTGATGTATAAACTATATAACTGTAAAGTTTCATCCAAATCCGTTCAGTAGTTTTTGCGTGAAAGAGTAACAAACATCCATCCATGCATCCATCGATACATCCATCCAACTATACATACATCTTCACAAACTTTCACATTTGTAATATTAGTAGGATATATAAGATTTAGATATATTGAAACATTATTTAACGAACATGACTGCCCAGTTGGCGTAGTGGTTTAAGCGGCCGCCTCGCCACTTGACACTGCGCCGAGTGTTGTGGATTCGATTCCCACACGAGATAACACTTTGTGTGATCCATAAAATGTTTTTTCGAGTCTGGGTGTTCATTGTGTCCGTTGGTAGTATGTTTGTAAAGTCCCCCGTGACACAGGATTTATTCCTAGTGCTTTTTTTTCTAGTACACATTGTACAAGCTCTGCTTAGTTTGGGACTAGATGGTGATGTGTGTATGTGGTAGAATATTATTATTATTATTTCTTTTTAAAAAAAGAAAAAAAAGTAAAAAGAACATAATATTATGTCAGAAAAATATCATCTTCCTTGCATTATGCTGGTTTCGCCTTGAAGCCCAGGGTCCGCTGTCTAGTCTTACCAGATTTGACAGAACTTTAACTTTTGCATAGAGCGACTGCCGTCTGACATCCGCAACTTAAAGGGATAACGATATTATATGCCATATGTCAGTATAAAATAGAATATGCTTATTCCATCCATCCTCCTAGCGTTATCCCAGTTTCAACCTCGGGTCCGGTTACTAGTCTAACCGGATTTGGCTGAATATTAGCTTTACTACAGAGTGACTGCCCTTCTGACTGACCTCCGCAATCCGAAGGGATAGCGATATTCCATGGTTTAGACCAGTGTCAGTTTATTTAGAAGGTACTGCCGCTCTGCACCTTCTGTCCACTGTCTGCTACCAGAACGATGTCGTCGGCAAACAACATGCACCAGGGTGCCTCTTCCTGTATGTCCGATGATATAGCATCCAGAATTAACAGGAAGAGGTAGGGGCTAAGAGCCGACCCTTGGTGCAAGCCTACGGCCACATCGAATCTGGCTGTGATACCAGCTGCGGATCGGATCTGCGTTCGGCATTCAGCGTACATGGCTTGAATCAACGTCAGGTATTTCCCAGGTACTCCTTTCTTCTTCAGAGCCCACCACAAGACTTCACGGGGCACTCGATCATATGCCTTTTCAAGGTCGACGAACACCATGTGCAAGTTTTTATGTGCCTCCCTGTATTTTTCGCATATTTGGCGAAGAGCGAAAATGGCATACACCGTACCTCGACCAGGCATAAAACCAAATTGGTTTCGTGAAATCTCATTCTCGTCACGCAGGCGTCGCTCAATTACTCTCTCCCATACTCTCATAGTATGAGGCATTAACTTTATTCCCCGATAATTGTTGCACTCTTGGATATCACCCTTATTTAAAAAAATGGCCACCAGGTAACTGTTGCACCATTCCTCGGGTATGGTCTCCTCGTGCAACAGCTTATTGAAGAATAAAGTCAGCCACGCCCATCCATCATCTCCTAATGCTTTCCATTATAAAAGAATATTCTTATTGTACATCATATCAGCCAAACAACGTCCACTGCTGGACATAGGCCTCCCCCAAGGTTCTCCACACAGACCGGTCTTGAGCCGCCCGCATCCAACCGCCTCCCGCGATCTTGACGAGGTCGTCGGTCCACCTTGCGGGGGGCCTACCTCTGCTGCGTCATCCGGTACATGGCCGCCACTCCAGAACCTTTCTGCACCAACGGCCATCGGTTCTTCGAGCTATGTGCCCTGCCCACTGCCACTTCAGCTTGGCTATCCGGAGAGCTATGTCGGCGACTTTGGTTCTACTGCGGATCTCCTCATTTCTGATTCGATCTCGCAGGGAAACTCCAAGCATAGTAATGTTATTCTTTTTCCCATGCCAATATAAGTACCAGATTTGAAATTGCCTAAATATTTGTAGGTAAATTCATATAAACATAGAATATCTACGGCTTATTGAAGAGTAAAAGTGCATTTGCAGCGTACTGCCAGCGAGTGCAAAACAATAGCGTGACGATAGAGCCTGTCCGCTTTGCTTTGGTAACAATACCGTGCGCTACATCCTTCAATGTAAACTTCTACAAAAGACAACACACGACAGAACGTATTGCTGACATGCCACGAATTAGCTTGCAAGAAGAACTCATAGTGATACCAGTCATTTGTTTATGGGATTCATTTTAATTGTATATGAGCACGATTTCAGGCATAGGACGGACGCTCTTGGAAGAATGTAAGGGACATTTTTGCACAGCAGTGGTGTTCCACTGCTGTGCAAAAATCATATGTATAGCTTAAAAAATGAGAACGTTTTGAGTGTCTGGTAATTTAGAAGGCAGATTATGACTTCGTATCCATAAGGCACTCGTACTAGGTTACTTTAGATTTTAAGACGTTCCAGTTTAGATTATTATGTGAGAGTGATAGTCGTTAAAGCAATCAAACTAAAAGCAAGGCAGATTATGAGTTCGTATCCATATGGCACTCGTACTAGGTTACTTTAGATTTTAAGTCGTTCCAGTTTAGATTATTATGTGAGAGTGATAGTCGTTAAAGCAATCAAATTAAAAGCTTTTCATTAAGAACATTATGATTTGGTACTCCAAAATTACATAACTAAGGATTACATACTAAGGAAAAATGTCATTCATTGTTAAAGGTAATATCTTCGTCTAAATTTATATTGAGTGTTTATTAATGCTAATGCGTAATTTTTTAGACTATTTTTCAGAAACTATAACCAAGGTATTTTATTAAGGTATTTTTTTCAGAAACTGTAACTCATTGAAAATTGCCTGATTTCGCTTTAATTCATTCCAGATGAACGAACGCATATCGTGATAATTCTAGTTATTTAAACGCTCGTACTTTGCAAGATGAAACATCACAATAAACTTTAGCCCAAAGTTATCCTCACATTGATTTCGATTGCAGATCCTTCGATATTTCTCTTTTATTTTATGTGCGAGGCTCGGGATAGTGCGATTGTGAGTGCTTTTATCTTTCTAAGGCTTTTTTTGGGATGCAGCATCCATTTTATTTTTCGGCAAACTATTTTAGTATTCTTGTAACTTGGTAAGTATCTAAATCGAGTTATTCGAAGTAAAGCATTTTCTACGCAAGTAAAAGAAATTCAGCTGATAAAATATATTAATAAGAAAGTCTATTTCAACACATATTTTAACGAACCTTTGACTCAGAGAATGAAAATTGGATTCGAGAATATATAGATATATGAGAACGTTTACATTTATAGATTAAATATATTATATTAGATTGATATACTAAATCTTGAGGATCAAATGTTCAATCTGGGGATTTTGAACGGAGCGTGCCAGCGTCTAATCCACGAATCATTTTTGTTACAATCTTTTACGTCAAGGTGTTCTTATCACGGCTCGGGATTAGCTTTTCTTAGGTAATATAGTTTGGAATTTAATCTCAAACCGGTTTCGAAAACTCACTTTTCTGTGTCTGTAGCCGCAATATGCGCATAATATTAATTTACGGAAACTTTAAAGTTTGGCTATGCAATTAGATTTGTATTTAAACGCAGCACACGCCACAATGATTAAATCGCGAGTCACTACATGGAGACAATTTCATTTTCTAATAAGATCTGAAGGGCAATTCTCGAAATTCTTTTTGTTTAAAATGCAGTATTGATCTAGTCTCGGTGTCATAAATGGTATTCTCGTAAATTAAATGATATTAGAATGACATCAAAGCGTCCAAGAGTGTGCCAATATCGAACTCTATGTATCAAATTAGAGTATAAGACATTATGTGATTCAAAATCAAAAGGTATTTCGTTCAAAATACAGCGACGATCATGACAGACATCTATTATATATGTTCAGCATAATTGAATGAACGTTTGGAACAATTATTCGTAGCATCTATAATTCAAACAGATTTCATGCATACATACATACGTAGACTCACGCCTGTTTCCCCGAAGGGGTAGGCAGAGGCATATTAAACGCCCACTTTTCGCCAGTGTTTTGATCCCACGTGATATGTGGCGAGCCTATTGCCGCTTATTGGGACATTTTGTTTGCCAGAGCCTCGTCCGTTGATCGGCAGGTGCACCACTTGCAGGTTAGGTTGGCTTGGGACCCTAAGTTCTTGGTGGGAACCATATGCACCCTAACATATTTCAAAGAATAATAAGTAATTTATGCTTACTAATCACGAATGTTTCGACTTTAATTACTGATTTAAATTTGGCTGTTGAAGTCTGGTCTTAATCGAAAACATATAATAACGCGAATACATCCACATTTCGCCATGAATTTTTAGGTCCCACGTAATAGGGGGCGAGCCTATTGCCGTACCGGGCACATTACCAGAATCCGTGCTGTTACTGAGAATTTCCTAAAGGAAAAACCCAATAAAACTTTGCCCGACCCGGGAATCGAACCCGAGACGTCCCAATCCCACGCGCACATTTATGCCGCGAGACCAACGAGGCATAAATTCTAAAGGTTATCATCAAATTTCCTTAGCAACAGAATAAGTTTGACCGGTAGTTGAAAGGGTCAAGACATCTAATCATAATTTCTTGACATTCCAATAGCGGGCGGCACATTTTCCAGGGCATAACTTTGAAGATTTGACTCTGAAAGGGTTAGGTCCGAACCTCAATTACTTTGGGGTCGATTTTGTGTGAAGTTCGCGCTAACCGGGCATGTTAGTAATGAGAATTAGTGGTGGTGACACAAGTCAAACTTATGTAAGCACTATGACGGGCTCGCCGAAATTTATTTATATGAGGTCGTACGAAAGTTTTCCCCCAAACTAATAATCGTTTTATATATATCTACAGGGCCATATCAATCTCCACGGGGATATATAGACCAAAGCAATAAAAATAATAAGTAATCAGTTTTATTTTCGCTTGCTCCTAAAATGATCGAAGCAGAGCGGTGGTAGTCTGATTTATTTTAACATCAGCAAAATGGTATACGGAGCAGGATATGGAAATCGCTTTTGTTGCGCGTAACTTAGAAACTTTTTTGAATTTTAAATAGACAAAGACGGCCCTAGTGGGCTGTCCTTGTCCACCAGTAGCAGTGCAACACCAGAGGAGTTAAGGGCGCGTTCCAAGGTAGAAGAAAAAAGGGATCGGTCCTCCGGAACTCTAACTCACCGAATGAAACGCAACAGTACAGACTGTTACTTTACGTCAATGATCTATAAGATAATATATATGCCACGCATCTATGGGGTGAGGCCATCGATAGACACGGTGAAGCACTAGCTGTTTCACTTGATGTCTCGAAAGTTTTTGATAAGATCTGGCATGTTAGTCTCATCGGCAAGCTTCCAGCATTTGGCCTTCCCCCTAACCTGTGTGCTTGGATATCAGATTTTCTGAGCGATCGGTCCATTCGGGTAGTAGTCGACGGTTGTTCGTCAGACCGAATGGCGGTTAACGTCGGAGTCCCACAGGGATCAGTTCTCTCTGCAACACTTTTCCTGCTTCACATCAACGATCTATTGAAACCAGGCATCCTCGGATATGCAGATGACAGCACGGTTGTAGAGAGATATATGTCCAGTGCTCGGGCCAGTGTAGCAGACATGCAGTCACTCAGGGAAGGCATGATTAAGCGTTTGAACTTGACTTTGAAGGCGGTCTCTGACTGGGGCGATGCTAATCAAGTTAAGTTTAATACCTCCAAAACTCAGGCGTGTCTATTTTCCACGAAACGGATTCAATTTCATCTTACTCCGACTTTCCGAAATGTACCTGTGCAGATCACCAATCGCCTGGAACTTCTTAGCGTCACGTTGACCTCTAATTTAAATTTTGGTTATTATATAGAGTCAAAAGCCGAACTGGCTGGCAAGAAGTTATGTATCCTGAACAAGGTGAGACGGTACTTTACGCCGGATCAGTTGCTTAATCTGTACAAAGCACAAGTCATGGAGTACTGTTCTC
The DNA here is from genome assembly GCA_944739405.2 of Euclidia mi. Lineage (NCBI taxonomy): Eukaryota > Metazoa > Arthropoda > Insecta > Lepidoptera > Erebidae > Euclidia > Euclidia mi. The sequence goes on from OX123190.2 coordinate 62,060,001, forward strand.
ACCTTTGGGATGGTTCAGCGAAATACCAGCTAGGGACTTTGGACTCTATTGAGAGGAAAGCTACGGAAACTCATTGGCGATGACCAATTGGTTAACACAAAACTCCGAAGCATGGAGCATCGTCGCAATGTTGCCAGTCTGTCGGTTTTTTATAAGTTCCATTTCGGAGAGTGTGCAGATGAACTACATAACCTGATTCCTTCATCCCCTTTTTACCATCGGACGACCACACAAACTAATCATCGTCACCGTTATATGGTTGACATCCCATCCATACGCACGAAACGCTTTGCCTTCCTCATTTATTATGCGTACTGCAAAGGTATGAAACTCCTTGCCCGAGTCTGTGTTTCCTGATGAGGACAATCTGGGTATTTTCAAGTCGCGGGTGAATAGGTACCGTCTAGGCAAGCGTGCTCCATCTTCGACCGTATCATCGCTTAACATCAGGCGAGATCGCGGTCAAACGTTAGCCTATCAGAAGCAAAACAAAAGAGTAGTACTTCCCCGGTCGAGATTGAGGCTAAAATCAATAAGGCCACTACCTACTTTTCTTAACTTACTGGCTTTTAAAGTTACTAGTTATTCTTTCCTTGGTTTTTACGTTAATACTTAATCTTCAACCAGTTACCTAAACAGATTTCTAAAGCGAGATGCAAAATAGTTTCATGAAGGAAAAGCAACTAAATATTTATTAAAACTACATAATTTTAATAGATAAATGGCCGTTAGCTTACGTCTCGCCTTTCAATCCATTCCCTTCCAAATTTCCAATATGGCTTCGTAAAATACTCAATCATTGTATACCGTAATCACGCCAACGTCAAATAGTTACTAGCCAATAAATTTTCCATTAAATTATTTATTTACAAAGCCACCAACTAAGCGCTTCAATTAAATCAAAATAATTGAGATATGGTTTCTGACGTGTTTCCTTTACTCAATTTCTGTTACCAAAATTTCCCTTCATACTTCAGTATTGAGAATATAACATATCTACGTATAGGATGAGAGAAGTAGCGGCGCAAGGTGAATGACATGCAATCTTTTGTTGGATATTATTTGTGTAACAGCAATAGAAAGCTTTCTATATGAAAGTTACCCACTAACATATCTGAATAGAGATCCACGCCACTGGGTTGTAGAAGTATGGACCCCAGTATGGATTTCGATAGATACTCGCAAGGGCCTTTTATTGTGCAACTCATTTGTTTTGTTTTACTCGCAATAAAGAAATTATTACGCTAATGAGGAAAACGTCTATAAAAAGGTTATATTAGAACGATATTTTCTTAGCCTCACACGGCTGTTCATCATATCATCACATCTCTTGTCAATACGCAGCTGAAATGAGTAACAGATGAAAAGTGGAAACATCGCAGCTATTCCGTGAATTTTGGAACACGAAAAAAGGCCGGAAACGTCGACACTCGAGTTGTATAATGTACATCAATGATGATGAAAATCTGTGCATTTCACGTGAGAGTATAATATCCGTGAAAACAAATTGTACTCGCGTTAATTGCATTGTCTACGGTATTTTGAGTAAGCATAATAAAGGGCAAAGATAGAAACATGACAACAAACACAAGTTTATCTGTCCTACCAAAATATGCACTAGAAAATAAAGAACAATCTTCATAGCAGTAGTATGTAGAACGCTTTTCAATCGAACAGGTTTAGACAAAAAAAAACATGCAGTATTGTGTAGTAGTATGTCCGTGTGGTGACGGATTAAGAATACGCAATGTCACCACCCCATATCATCCCATGGGTGTCGTAAGAGCCGACAGAGGGAGCATATTATGCAGAGAAAAGCACTGTAAGAGAAGGAAAACTTGATAAAAACCCTATACCAACCCGTTTGGCCAGCGTGGTATAGTAGGCCAATTCCTCCTTTCAAAGGAGATGCCTAGTTCAGCAGTGGACTGTAAGGGGCTGATGATGAGCGTGTAGAGCTCTATTCAATCAAACAGGTTTTCACAAAAGATTTTTTTGGAGACGAAATTCTGACAGATTTTTTAGAGACGACCTGCATGCGCTTATACAGAATATACTACGTCATAAAAAAGCCTAACTGTTGCATCTAAGAAGCAATAGCTCTTAGCCCAATGGCCCAAGAATTACATACACAATCGAATCTTTCTGTTCCTTGTAGGTAAATCCATTGTTATCTGTAATTCACGGTTGAACGCCTGTAGTAGGTATAAACTAGCTCTCGAAGTTGTGCAACAAAGACAGTTTCATACAGCAACTGTGAATGTCTCTGTCCTTAATTATTGGCCGACGAATAATATAGGTATGTTAACTACAGTATTAAAATAAATATAGCATGTACATATATTAATACGTATATACGAATATCTAACAATGAAGCAAAGGTATAATCTATAATATAAAAATGAATCGCTGAATGTGTTGCTAAGCGCAAATCTCGAGAGCAGCTGAACCGATTTCGCTATTTCTTTTTTTATAATGTACCTTGACGTACGAGGATAGTTATTACGGAGAGAAAAATCAAAAAAAGAAAAAAAAAATAAGAATCGACTGTTAGGCGGTACGAAGTTCGCCGGGTCAGCTAGTTATATATAAATAAGTTAAGTCCAAAATAAACAACAAATACTAAGTTTATTACAAAGCTGTTCCAAATTCATATTCTGAGACCAGCTAATTAACTTTATGGACGTTAGAAAGAAACTATAATAACAAAGAAATTAAATTGTCCTAAAGATATTTGTTTACGAAATATTCAATTCAAAATTGAAGTAGGACTTAATTCAAAATAAGAGTTATATTATATTATACTAAATTAGATTATTATCTTAAAATTTAATCATTCTTTTTACCTTTATGTTTTCAAAGGTCGTGCAGTAGTAAACATTTTAACACCCATTTTTTGTGCAATCCTAATTTTCTATCGAAAACTTCAGTAACACTTCGGTCTGAGAGTAGAGACGTAAGAACAAATGATACCTACAACGAAGCCACATGACTATTTTAAATACAGACCAGCTAGTAAGTGGTCTGTGATTTCAAAGAACGAAATGTTTTTAATTTAGAATAAAGCATTTATGGTAACAGGAATGTGTTCAAAATGTCACGCTTGGTTCATCGCTGTGGACAAGTTTTAGCGCCAACTCTATTACACTTTGTAATAAAATAAACCGCTTGTTTACACTCGGCGGTTTAACCGGACCTTTGGAAATGTTTTCTGTTTTAGTAGCTATGTTTGAGGCCCATTTTTGTAAAAATATAGTATAATTTTTGACTGCACCGTTGGCGTAGTGGTCGCCTCGCCACTTAGCACTGTGCCGAGTGTTGTAGGTTCGATTCTCACACGAGACAACACTTTGTGTGATCCATTAATTGTTGTTTCGAGTCTGGGTGTTCACTGTGTTCGTTGGTTGTAGGTTTGTAAAGTCCTCCGCGACACACGATTTAGTCCTAGTGCTGGAGTTTTTTTTAAGGCATTAAAAGAGTCGAAGTTTTTAGGGTTCCGTACCTAAAAGGTAAAAACGGGACCCTATTACTAAGCCTCCGCTGTCTTTCAGTCTGCCTGTCTGTCTGTCATCAGGCTGTATCTCATAAACCGTGATAGCTAGAAAGCTGAAATTTTCACAAATTATCTATTTCCGTTGCCGCTATAACAACAAATAATAAAAATAAAAAACATTAAGGGGAGGTCCCATACAACAAGGGTAATTTTCAAGCAATTTGTTACGGTAGAAACTTAAAATATATTTAAGTACACATACAACAAACGTTATTTTCTTTTATAGATGATGGTACGGAACCCTTCGTGCGCGAGTCCAACTCGCACTTGCCCAATTTTTTTAATAATATTGACCGTATATGTCAATCCAGCTATGATATTATAACCAGTCAATAGTACATTAATGTTTCAATACAGCATTGGAACGAATACCTTGATAATGTTACCATTAAACATCATCATTATCAGCCCCGTATCTTAACTGTCCCACTGTTAGGCACGGGTGTTTTCTCACTAAGATAAGGGACAATTTAAATTTTTCTAGCTTATATGAATGACCAACATATTAGAAGTCATCTAGTATGACTGAAATCGTCAGTAGCATTTATTTATTTATCATCAAAGCTCTTACAAATAAAACCAAGTAAATGTTATCTCGAAAAATGATTAGGGTTTTACCGTCAATGGGAATCTAGATCTACCAGAGTACCCATGTCGCACTTGTAATATTGATAAAGTCTTAATGACTATCTTACATACTTCTGTAGACGTTACCTAAACGTCTCTTTAAAGGGAAACCACCTAGCATCTGAACTTTCACACATATAAATGTACAACATACATATATTACGTGTAAGCTCTGGAATGACCTGTGTGCCAATATAATATAGAAATGACCTTAAATATATTCGATGCTAATATGCAACTGAATGAAGCTATGGCGCGTAGTTGCGTAGAGGCAAACATTTTCTACTTTTCGCATATTCCCCGGCGGCCATATTCCGTTTACACATGTCTTGTTTTAGCCCGCGGCGCTGTCCGCATGGGTGTAGGTCAAAAAGTATTCCTCCTGCACTGTTGCTGCAGCACTGAGTCAATGACTCACAGTGCTCCAATGGAACAAATTAGGTGAGGCGTAAGTTTCATCAAATCCATCCAGTAGTTTTGAGTCAAAGAGTAACAGTCGTCCATTCTCACTAATTTACGCGTTTATAATAGTAGTAGAAATTATAAATTAATGACTTTAATAATAAACTTATTGACCGCAGAGGTGGCAGTTTATCAATTTCATTAAAAATTTCGAAAACTGTCAGCATTTGTCATTTATTCACAAGATACTCGTTAACCACAAGAAGCATATTCCTATAATCCATATTTTAAATAATAGTCTACCTACTAGCTGGCTGATATCGGCATAGCATTATCATTGATATGGACGCACTGGGAATGCAATCTCGCGGATCGCTGCGTCGCACGCTGCACCTGACCAGACGTCAGGTTATTATACAACAAAATATAATAACGCGGCAATTTTATAGTCTATTTTTTGTTTTGACACAGTTTGGTTAAAGAGTTTATGGGATAAAGAAATAAAAAAATTGTGATGGTAGAAAGACTATGCTATGTCAGTAGGTATATTATCTTGGAATTTAAGGGTCGGGTTTTACCTGCATTTGGAAATCAAAGCGGACAATTTTGGCGCTCGGTTTGATTCAAAGTATAATTATTAGGGTAACGAATTCAGATTTATGCACACATTAAAAATATGTAGAAATAGTAAAATACCTTAAAGCGCATGTTTAGTATTTCACATAACGCATGATGTCTTGTGGAATGAGGTTTATATCCAAGGTGGCTGCTATTCGTACTATATTTGAGGTCATTTGCCAGAAATAATGTTTTATCAACAAGCCCTAAAATGGGCGCTATTAAACACTTTTGGAAATTTTTACCTACCAAGAAATAATAGAAAATACAGAACAGTACACATCTGGGCACTAAATTGATACTTTTTAGAAAGGAACTCTTTCAAGGAACAGGTCAAATACGTACAAATCATACATAGTGACTTTTCTCACGTTGTATGTATTATTAATTTATTAACTGTATTGGCTAATCTTTTATGCCATTATTTATTTTCACCGATAAAACGTATTTGCTTCTTTATAACCCTTTATTGTTTACGTTAATAAAGAAAATTGTATGCATGAAAATATTCTAGATTATGTATGATATTGTAGTGAGAGCGAGTCTAGCGTCGCGTCGTGTGATTGATCACAAAGTAAAACCAAGGCGACGTTGTCGAGCTAAGAGTAAAAATATCTGAGGATGTTTAAGTTTAATACTTGTGGCGACAAAGATTCCGCTCAGAATGAAAGTTTGAAAATGCTATGAAAACTGCTTTTATGAGGCTAATAATTAGGTAACATCTATTTATTCAATGTAACTGCGAGCAGGACTGGTGTAAGCTTAATGAAACGTAACTGCAATAAAGAGGTATGTACTTACATCTTATAATAGATTTGGACCGCGGCTCCGCCCACGGGAATTACACCTTAGCCTTCCTCAGGAATCACACAATCTATTTGTGGAAACTATACAATTTTCGTTTCGTAGTTTTTGAACTTATTTATTAAGAGAAGTTTAAAACCTTATTTAATTATAATTGTTGTAATTTCTTGACTTCATTTCTTGCACTTCATTTATACATACATACATACATACATAGACTCACGCCTGTTTCCCGGAGGGGTAGGCAGAGACTACGGAACGCCATTTGCAACGATCCTGACACCTTTATCACTACATAATAATTTGTTTTAGTATTGTAATGATTGTAACAATCATTACAGCTACGTTGTGTTACACTCGTTTGATTTAACCTTCAATACTGAGCTAGTAATGAGGATAGTGTACCGCAGATTAAACGAAACAGGCGCAGCGGTGTGCATACAGTAACCAAGATTTTTTTCCGCAGTACAAATATCCCTGATTAGGCCAAAAAAATCTCACTGCCAATGATAGCTTTAAGCCAATAATTAATAACTTTAGAAACTGCATATATCTATGTATGTGTAGATGTAATGTGATATGTAACGCTATGTAAATTATTACTAAGTGGCCAACATAGCGAATGTTCTCATTTATTTCGTCAATATCTGTTAAACAAGTATGTAAACGCTGAAAGATGGAATAAAAATATAAACTATTTTAAATAAATCTCCGTTTGCCGGAGATACACCAATGAAGCTATACCTAAACAATAATAAATCCCATCGGTAAACTTTCACAACCAACCAACTGCATTTTATTTCGCAGCCGATACTATTGAATTAGAACGCAGCGAAGCGATTGGCGGCACTCGACAATTGTACGCCGAACAAATCGAACACCACAATGTCCATTGTCGCGTAGATAGACTCCTGCTTTCTGCAGTAGTGAATAAACGTCGATGTATTGTGTACAACGAGATGGGAACGCGAACGAGTCCTTCCATTGTTTCGCGAACGTCAACACTTCCCTGTTGTAAATGAATGCAGAACTGGAGCATTTATTGTCGTTTAGATTGTCGTTGGTTTTTACAAAATGCAAATGCAACAAAAAATGTTGGAAAATAACGGGTTTATAAGTGAGTCTTTAGGTTAATACGGAGAATTTTCGCGTATGAAAAATGTTGCTGAAATGGTAATTCGTTCGTTAACTGCTTTTTTTTTAAACAATTTTAAAAGAACTCAGATAATAACTCATAATATTTACACAGAAACGGCACAAGCTGGTTCGTGAATCCCGTACCATAGTTACATAAACACAATAGTTGCATTCGTCTACCACTAGTCGCCTGTTATTACTAGTGAGCGGTTTTGAGTTAAGATGGCATTTGAGCATTGTACGCTGGCTACTTGAACGTACCTTCATAATTACTCTAGATACTAGGGCCCTAATAGATAAACCCTTTACATCCAATATTTGAATCTGTTGAATGATGGTAGTCGAAGTGTTGCTTAAACACGATAATTAAACGGAAACCATAGTCACTAAAAATGTTTAGCATCTATAGTCTTCGAGTTACACCGCATACAGATAGTCAGGTATACCAGAAACCCTAAAAATATTCTTAGCAAGTGTAACTTGCTTGTCCTGCCTATTTTGTCAATGATCACTATAACTGTTTAAAGTGCAATTATGCTCTCAAAATCTACAGAGTCGGTGACAAAACATTTGTCTACCATTATTTTATAACAGGCTTAGGTATACCGACCAACGGCAACGGTTTGAAAATGTTACTCACACGAATGACACAAGAAAAATAGACAAGAATCAAGTGCAAAGCTGTAATATCTATCTTGCCTTGACGCAAGTGAAGACATATGTCTTCATATTTTTCCATGTAAAGTAGCGACGCGGTCCCGCTTTGGATATAAAATAAAAGTAGTAAAATTTCTCAATATTATATTGTTCTTTAAAAGTCTGTCATGTGTTCTATGAAATATAATAATATATGTATGTTGTATTAAATTATCATAACATTAGTATCAATCTTCCGGTAGACATGCTCTAAACAATAATGAAAAATGAATAAAAAAGGTAGATAGACCTCCATAAAAAATAAAAACCAAACCCACATACACATTAACGCGAAAATCAACCGTATCACATCCCAGTCAAAGTATCTGTTAATTTGTTTATGTTTCGGGATAACATAATTCTAAAGCTTGTGTAAATGACACTCTTGTTCGCGCCCCAGCCTCGGGCATGTCCCCTAACACCAAAAGAGCAAGTACTTACTCCGCACAAAAAGCGTATCAGATTTGCAATGCTCACTTTCGTCACGTTTGGCGTTCACCGTCACAGCAAACATTCGCGATTCGATCTCATAACAATTTCTGTTAAAGATAAAACGAAATAGTAAAAGGGAAAGGTATAACTGATTTTGAAAAATTTGTAGTGCTCGACAAAATGCTGTGTTTATGGATATATGTGGCACAGGCGTTCTCATAAGTAGTGATTATAAAATATATTCGTCAGCATAATATTAATATTGAAAGCAAGAATTATTTTTCATGTGATTTTCATTCTCAGATTTTTCAACGTATGACTGAATAAAACAAAGCAACAATCTACTTCATTGACATGAGAGAGAATGAATACATTTACAAAACACTTTTCAATTTTGTATATCATGTTTTTTTTCTCTTTAAATTTATAATTAGCGTTCGTTTTTAAAACAATTCTTAGAGATTACTGAAGGCTAAAATATATTTCCTGTTGAATATTATTACGTTTGTAAACTTCAGAAGAAGTAGGCAGCAACTTCAAAGAAACTGATATCCACTTAAATCTGCTTATACTAGAGAGCCAACGATAAACACTTGAAGATGTTACTCTCGGCTGAAGAAGCATTAATTGAAATCAAGTTTACACAATCACGGTATAACGAAGCTTATCAAGCCTGTTACTTGAGACAGGTGAAGTACAACAAGTAGGCACAAGATGAAGGTAATGTTACACATTGTTTATACAAATTAACCCTTAATTCGTCACTTAGTAAACAAACATAGTAAAAGATAATTTTGCCGTGTTTGCTGGTATGCTAGCCCCTTTCATAGGTACCTTATCAACACATAAGGGAGATTTTTAATTTAAAATAAACGAGCCTCACAGCAAAGACAATATACTTAGTTTTTTATACGACAAAGAGCCATATGATCTGTGACAAATATAGGTATATAGTACACGGAGAAGCATATAAGGGCAGCGTCTCATGTCAAACTAACAGCAGTCTACACTAAACCAACATAACGCGGTATGTAGTTATCAAAAGCTTATTATTTTCCGAGTGACTAATAAATTATAGGTATTAAATAAGATTCAAAACTAAGGGTGTTATAAAAACTTAAAACTAGCAGCTACGTTTAGGTAGCAAATAAACTATACAAGTCAATTGAAATAATAGCCGAGGAGCTATAAATAATGACTTGGCGACTAATAATGTTAGTAGGTTATGTTAGGTTTTCTTATGACCCTGTACCCAAAAATAGGAGCCCTGCGAAGCAGGGCTCCGTCAACTTGGCTTAAAAGACTGAAGCGTTTTATTTACTTATACGAAACACTTCATTTAAGACAAAATCATTTGCCAAATATTGAAATTTGTATTATTTATAAATGTCTATTTTCAATTTTTTATTCATCATCAAGTTTCCGCTTAGATACTAATTCCGTTCCCAAAAAAATAAAATGCTGCTAGTTTAAATTAAAACGAAGCTTATTACTGACATATTAATATTTTGACTGCACTGTTGGCGTAGTGGTTTAAGCGGCCGCCTCACCGCTTGACACGGCGCCGAAGTGTTGTGGGTTCGATCCCCACACGAGACAACACTTTGTGTGATTCATAAATTGTTGTTTCGAGTCTGGGTGTTCATTGTGTCCGTTAGTTATATGTTTGTAAAGTCCCCCGCGACACAGGATTTAGTCCTAATGCGGGAGTTGTCTTTTTAAAAGAAAGAAAGAAAGAGAGAAAAGAATATGCTATATTTTACTTTTTATGATACTCCTTATTAGCTGTCAACCCATTATATATGGTACCCACTCTTATTATTTTTGAAACTTGTATTCGCTTTAAAAAAAAAATACATGCCATCATCAAATGACCTACATCTAGTATATGTGAGTTATCTTGCTGACAATTTATAAAAATAACATCAGATTAACTTCGGTCTAAAGATAATCAAATCTAGGGGAATTCTCATAACTTCCTTGTAATTACAATTTGCCACATGTATATATGTATAAGATATCATGTTGCGAGTAGCTTCCGTTGCCAAGGACGCTACTCGCAACGCAAGGTGTTATGCATTGCTAACAGGTAGGTACTAAATTATATTATCATGGTATATAACGCGTAGGTACTAATAGTATATGCTAATAATCAGTATCGCTCTAAAACTCTTCCGAAGAACATTGAACTGAATTTGATGCTTAATACAATTTTGATATTTGTCAAGAAAGAGCGAACAAGAATACCACGTACAAAGCGTTGATCTAGCTACCAGAAAATACTTTCTGACAATATAACAAAACAAAAGTAAAATCGCTTTAATACTTTAACACCATTCAACATTCCGTATCATTTAGCAGGTACTCTCTCCTAGCAGAAACAACCGTATTAACCGAGAAAGCCGCACTTTTACTCACATAAAATATGTACAGAAGCCAGTACAAATTCACTTTTATGTACATTAGACGTGATCTAACAACTGACTGTGTAACAAATCTGGTATTCACGGCAGTGGGTGCATAATAAATCGCATTGGAAATGGTAATAGAACCTTCTGAAGCGGACTCTTTCGAGTTTTGGAACTGACTGCGTGAGGAAACTCGCCGGATTTATATCTTGCCTTACATAAAAGTCTACTCGATCTATTGAAATAGTGGGTACGACCTATATATTCCTTTTCTTGCAACAATAGCCCACTTAAGATCTCTAGACTTAGAATTCCTGGGTAGTAAGACCCTTGACAAATATTCAAAAAGGCACGAAGAATGCTCAGACCAAGATAGATCGTAACAAAACTATAAACATTTTCTGGAACAAAAAACCGATATAATTTTAAGTGCATACAAATATTAATTTTCGGGTTGAATGTGGAGATTATTCCGACGCCATCAAGTAGGTATACTTCCAAGATTAATGTACATAATAAATGTCGAAGTATTCCAAAGAAATGTCTGCAAATATAGCGCATTACCATATTAGTTCTTCTAAGTCAAAACATTCGTTGGCATGTCATACTGTTTTAATTAGCTTTGTTTATTGTCCAGTGGTGGCATTCCTCCACACACTTTTCAAAATAATTATATTCTATAGAGCATCGCACATGAATTCAATAAAATGCCTGACAATAAATCATTGCTCATTGTTTTAACAAACTTAACCAATCAACGCTGTTTCTTCATTTATCCCTACTAATATTATAAATTCGAAAGTGTGTATGTATCTATGTATGTATGTATCTTCCGTTTTTACGCTAAAACGGCTGAACCGATTTTGTTGAAACTTGATATAGAGATATACTGGACCATGGAGACGGACATAGGCTACCATAAGATGCAAACATTAAACTAGGAGGGATTGTAGAAGTTTGTTCGGCACAAATTTACCTCTTGGAAGTAAGAACGCATGTGCTATAATAATTGAGTGCGCATGTGCTATCGTATATCTGTCAGTACTGACACATCATACATAATGTCATATTGTGCACGGTCATTACATTTTTCGCATATATATACATATATCTTTACGTATATATTTCTTATGTGCGTGTGTATGTCACTAAACTCCTCCTAAACGACTGGACCGATTTTGATTAAATTTTTTTTGTGTGTTCAAGGGGACTTGAGAATGGTTTAGATTCACAATTTAGTCCACTGGAAAATGTTTTTTTTAGTTAATTTTTAATTTGTAAGTAGTTGTTGATTTTGAAATGTTTCACATTGGAACCGACCGACTGCGCTACCATCGCAGTGTCAAATCTCTATATAAATAATTTCGTCAAGGGGTACGGTGGACTCGATCGAAACCTTACCTGAATAATAAAACATAAAAAAATTAACATTACGAGTCGACAACATATATCCGCAAAATTCAGATTGTCGAGTATTTTGTTAAATTCTAATGGTTCTGACAGATAAATCACAGTCGCCATATTGGCCATTATAGCGAAATGTCACTGATACCGGATAACATATTGAGAACTACGAAGTCTTAGTACCTAAGTAGTTTGTATGTGTAAATACTTTTTGCAGTTATATTTCCTAAACATTTATAACTAAAACTATAGAAGTATCCGCCCAATAAAGGAGATTTGTGTTACCCCGAACATAGATGATATACTATAACTAGAGAAACCCGAATTTCCTCGAGCGAAGCCGCGGGCAAAAGCTAGTAAACTATACAATTATATACAACGCTTAAACGGCTGTTACGATTTTCTCTACTAATATTATAAATTCGAAAGTGTTAATAGATATATATTGGACATGTATTGGAACATGGCTTTGTCATTTGACTGTATGCAAGGCGATGTTATTATGTACCTTTCGGTAGATATAATGGTATATAGTGTCATGAATACTGACCGAGCTACTTCGTACCCTATAGAGTTTCTGAAGTCTTTAGAATAATCAGGAGTGTCTTCACACAACTTGAGACTGATAGTAGATTTGTGTTACCCCGAATTTAACTGCATGCGGCAAAAGCTAGTAAAAAAATTAATATTTACATACGCTCAACGCAACAGACAAAAATAACACTTTTACATTGTTTGGTAACATATGCAGTAAGAAAAGCCGAGTGTATTTTTCAGTTTGTATGCTAACATTTGTTTTAATGCATTTATTTGGTTCAAGGTGACATAGCATTAATGTCTGTGACAATAATAATTGCGAAGATCCCCATCCAAATGTAAGTGGAATTATAATGGATATAATGCATGTTTTAATACTGTGAAAATAACATAGGCATGTCTGGATATTTCTTACCTATTTCCTATTATTGTATGTACAGTGTACTACAAAATTCGCTACATCCTTCAAATATTTTGCTAAATCTTTTATGAATTAAAACTTTCCGATTATTATTATTAAATTATACATTTATTCAGGATTCAGGTAAGTTTTATCAGGATTCAGGTCAGATTTATAGGGTAATAGTAATAATTTAAAATGGATACCTGACCAATGAACGTTGCAAGTCTAGCATGCGCGCTATTATTAACTTACGCATACATTTATTCAAGTGTGTGTGTTTATTTATCTAGAGTACATCGGAATAGGCATTATTCGTAACGTGGTAATTTATTTTAAGAAAATGTGAAAACAACGTGTCTGAATGATCTATCTGATTGGAATTAAACTACTGCTTACGGATTTTATCGCGTTATATTCGTTTCTAGATCATTCGGTTTAAATGTAATAACTCAGTGAAACCAATATAATGCGATAAATTCCGTAAACTGTAGCTTAATTCCAATTTGTAACATTCGCGTAACCCAAGAAGATATTAGATCCATCTGTGTTTAACATTAAACATAAACCCAAAGTGCACATTAAGAAATTATACCAAAACGTAGTAACAAATTAAACAGTTCAAATTCTACCCGTTTGTGTAAACAAGGAAATTCAGCTCAACTATTAATTAGCTTGCTGTGAGCAGAGTTTAGTTGGCTATCGTGTCATCGTAGCGGGACGAGAACATCTCTAGAACAATTATTTATTAGTTGTAAACTGAGGAACTGCTCTTGTGGCTTCTAGCGGTAACCGTGCTTACAAAGATCTTTAGCTTTGATATACCAGTGGTTGGAGTATTTGACAATAGGAAATGACGGTGCGTTTATTCATTGAAATTTTTCGATGGATGAAAATGAACTAAGCAATTACGTCATCATCTTCGGCCGTGTGTTGCTAATTATTGACCGTCGATCCTCCTTTTGACTAATATGCTTAGATTCCTTTCACAGATAAAGGATAGAAAAAAAGCAGATTCATTTTAAGATTACAGATTCTTTTCGTACTATAATCTATTAAGACCGTAACAAGTACATTCAGTCCAAAAATATCACTTTAAGCTATCAAAAGACTCGTACTGAAGCTTTGAATACTCATATTTATGAATGTATTCAAAATTCAGTATTCACAACCCTCGCCTCACCTCTGTCGAGCAAAAATTAACATTAGAGTCAGTGAAAAATAACTTACAAAACGTTGAAAAGGCTGTTATTATGTAAATTTTAAGTTAGCTTCGATTAAGTTATTTGCGTGAATTATACACTTTATGGCAGAGGTAATTCCCCCTTTTATGAATGGAGTTTTACCGCGATTTTGGTGTTTAAGGAATGAACGGTTGCCAGGATTATTTCTTTACGTTTTAACTTCGATAACATTAAAATTAATCGCCCATTAGCATTTTGAGTTGGCTAGGCTATTTAAATTTGAATGGATGCAAAGTTAGAATACTACGCATATTAAAATAGTGACGAACGACGACGAAAAGAATTTGTAATCATAGATAACTTTAGAGGATGACAGTTTTGTTTATTTGTCAATACGCAAGAATACGTGGTGATTATTTATTTATGTATTTTCTTTATTTATTTATTAAGGACCACCATCAAATTATACAACAATAAAAAAAATTAATCGTCGCTTTATGGGAAAACTGTATAATAAACAATGTACATCACGTTCTGATGGAATGTGTCCGAAACGTGCCATCAAAGATACAAATATTTGCAGGTAGAGTATGTCAAATTGTAGATGTAGCAGTATATTTATAGCTAGTGGAGTCGGTAGGTCTACATAATTATTATTCTAAGCCACATACTAACTTGGTCTGTGATGTAGAATATTAGCCAAGGACACTGTACAGTAACATATAGAATCAGCTACATACTTATGTACATTTACTAATTAAACTTATTATTATCCTCAAGATCTGGTATTATTTTTGGTCATTTTTTCATTAATCTCTTATAAAAGCTTGTTAAAATGTTTCCAAACCAGTCCATTAGCAGTAATGCATTAAAACTAACAATCTGTAACTTTCTCCTGCAATAAGCTTTTCAAAAATCCACGGATAAGCTTATTTTCTGAGTCAAGTATCTAAATTAAAATAAATTCCAATACATGGTAAATATTGTACACTATTACTAGTAGCCATAAACCTCAGGAATGAAGTTGGTTCACGTTATTTTAATACTATCGTTAGCGTGAGAGAACTTTCTGGAGTATTCGCCAAGGAATTCCATTAAGTCGCCGTCGGACAACAATGCAAGTTAATTGACTACTCACTGAAAGAATGGGTGCTTCATAAAAATATACCAAGTTTTTTATATTAAAATATAAACTTTTTGGCCTATGAGGTATAGCAATACCTTTCGTAGCGAGCTACACATCGTCTACGGCGCGCCGTAGCGAGACGCGATGTTATGACGCAAATTAGGAGTGGTTTATGTCCAGCGGTGAACAGCGAATTGTAGTTATGATTTCGAACGAACACAGCGCCGTATTCCTATTGGTTCTGAGTGTTGAATGAGACAAGTCATGTGACTTCTTTGAGAACGTCATTAGCAATAGTTGCAATCATAATATAGTAGCCGGGCAATGTGCGGTCGGGCGACAACTCGCTACGGCGCGCCGTAGACGATGTGTAGCGCGCTATGAAAAGTATTGCATAGAAATACCTACATAGACACCAGTTTCGCGGCATACCTCGCGTGCAGTAGCGATCTGCGGTCGGCTACGAACTCGTACCTTTAAAGTTCCACCTTTTGCCGGTTTGTATTGTGTTCATTACTTTGTCGAGTACATTTTTACCTACGTTCAGATGACTTCAACATTTCAAATACAAACTTCCTATAAGAGAATATTATAATTCAGTAAGTATGCTATTACATTGATGCCAACTTTAATCATTTTACTTCGATGTGTGGGCAGTTAACTTTCGGTATTCCCAAAAGTCTTTTTCCTGCTCGACTGTCTAAATTATATATAGGGTAAGAATCTTATACTAATATATAAAGCTAAAGAGTTTGTTTGTTTGTTTGTTTGGTTGAACGCGCTAAGCTCGGGAACTACTGGACCGATTTCAAAAATTCTTTCAGTCTTAGATAGCCCATTTATCGAAAAAGGCTATAGGCTATATAACATCACGCTATGAGCCACGGGAGCGGAGCAGTAGCCTTAAATAACGCGGGTGTAACCGCGGACTCATCTATACTATAATAAAACTCAAAGAGCACTTTGTCTGTACATTGAATATTTTTGCGAAATTTCAATTGGATTGTGACATGTTATCGATATAGAACAGAAAACAATATTTTTTGGAATTATTGTCTGTCTGTCTGTCTGTCTGTATGTTTGTTACATCATCACGTAATAACCGGTGAACAAATTTTGATGCGGCTTTCACCAATATATTGCCTGCAGACCTGATTACAATTTTGGACAACAATCATCACGCTATCACCTATGAGAGCCTAGCAGTGTCATTCAATAAATTTAATAGACTTGAATTCAAGCAACACACTAAATTGTTTGTATTGAGATAGTGACAAACGCATAGTATGTGTCTTTCGTTAACATTTAGTCTTTATTTTATCAGAATCCGTTTATTCTAACAAAAGTTATCGCAATTTAAAATATACATATATCCCCATTGGGTTATCAAGTGATTCGGACTCAATTTGAGCAAAAATTTACTTTAACATCTTTTCTCATATTTATATTGTCAGCGCTGGATCTTAACACCGGCTTTTAATTTTGCCAGTGGTGCCATCTAGGGGTATTATTTTGAACTATTATTTTGCACACCATTATAACAGCTTATATTACATAGTAGAGCATTGTATACTTACTATTCGAGTGTTACTTTTTGAGTGCAAAGATTCAAATTAACTAATAGTTATGTAATCCGGCCAGATAGTATTTATTTAAAGAAAGAGCTAAGAATTTAGGTGGCAGGTAGGTAAAGGTTACTACTTTTCTAATACAGTAAGTAAGAAACTTATATATGAGTGTGAGTTTCATCAACCGATCAGTATGTAATGTTACATTATCAAGGCCACAGAAAGGGATATTTAAAGGATACCGACTTCCACGCGGGCGAAGCCGCGGGCACAGCTAGTCTAGTATAAATATGTAACAGGAAAGATCAAATATTCACGTGACGTGTATTCTTTCTTTATCTCACCGTCGTATCTCTCACCATAATCTTTTCCAATCCTTATGTTTTTTGGAGAGAACTCCTGCATTACAAATGATCTTAGTGCTTTATCTTTGGGTGCTTTGCATGCAATCATCGCTCACAAATATCACGCAGACTCTAAACAACTATTTGTAAAAGACACAAACCGAAGGTTCGTGTGGGATCGGAACCATAACACGCGACAAATTTCTAAACGGCGAAGCAACAGCTTAAACTACAATGCCATCATCATCATATCAGCAGATATACATTCATTGCTGGACATAGGCTCAACGCTCTCTAGATAAATCGATCTTGACATGCAATGATATTACAAGAAAAAGGTAGACCTACGTAGTAATCTTACCGTAGAAACGCTACACTAACGCACACATCGATAACTCCATATTTTATTGACAGATGTGTCAGTTTCACCACAGTATAAAGACATACAGTAGTTTGACGCCTTTGATCTCGTAGAAAAAGCTGACAACGTCTAGACAAGGGTAAGGAGGCTAGGGCTGCCACATGTAAACAATACCTACTTATTCAAACACCGTCTATTTATTTTAGAAAAGTATTACAAATGCTACGCTACATGAATATTATAGTGTAAATCACTTATCTATACTAGAAATACATCTAAACACATAAATAAAATTGGAGTGTCTGTTTGTAATATTAAAATAACCGCTTTTTACTAAATGCATATGGATGTATACTCGGTACATATATACCGAGTATACATCCATATGCATTTTGAAATTTTGAAATTCCGAAATGACATTATTACCATTTTTGTCTGTCCGGCGGATAGCTGATGTACCGAAGAGTAACTTAGGCTACAAATTAACTGGGTACGCGATATAGTTCCCTCAAGACGCGGGTGAAACCGTGGGAAACAGCTAGTTCATTATATTACAATGATTTATGATAAATAATTATTATAAAACAGTTTGCATTTTTCGTGCGGTGACAGATTTGCATACAAAGTGTCAGTCAGCACCTATTTCATCCCGCAGGTGTCGTGGGAGGCGGTTAAGAATATAAAGCATTTTTCAGATATCGTTATCGTACAAACCATGTTAAAATAAAGCGATTAACATAGCGGTCGTTTAATGGATGGGTAACCATGGGATCAGCTTGCAGAGTCTATGTTATCAATATGAAGTATATTGCAGATTTTTTCGTGCAAACTACGTTAAGGTAAAGCATCATCACGGTCAACGGATGGGTGACCGGGCTATGAGATTACGGAGAACATGTGTGGGGTTTATAAAAGGAGGGGGGGCAAAAATATGGTTATTTTCGAGCTAGGATGCGCCGTTACCAAGATACATAATAATTGCACATTATTTCAAGTGGTTATAGGTACATACATTTCAAAATAATATAAATAATTATAATTAATGAAATTTTCATTTTTGGTATAAGTAAATTAATGAAATCGCAGATTTTTTTAATCCTTATTTATTTATATCTTTAAACAGCATAAAGAATTTCAATGTCTCACAGCACAAGTCGTATGCACCATCTTAATTAATATTCATAAGCAAATAAATAAGTAAGGAACAAAAAAACAAGCACGTGCCAGCCCCCAAAAACATGTACCTAGTTTCGAACTAAGGTGAGATACGTAACTAGGTACCGCTCTTTCCGCGTCTCACCTCTTGCCCCCCGCACGATTGACCCATCTAGACGCGTTCGTCGAACGACTGTATGGATTATTTGACTGTGGTTTCACTTTGACGCCGGCTCGCGACATCACACATACATATGTCAGACTTGCCAACTGATTTATATTTAGCGTCCTGCTTTTGGTACGCCTATGACATATCTACTTCTTTTTACTTTTATAACATCATTGATCACATGCATCCGCAACCGCGATCTCAACTATAATGCCATACCTAGGTACAGCCTAAAATAATACAAACAATACAGTAAATGTATTTTATACAGAAAGAAAATCTCCTACTTCAAAATGCACATGACGGTGCGAGTAAACCGCTAGAAAAATGTTGTAGCCTTCTTGCATAACGCTGTTCATAGCTTACAAAGCTAAGTTAATTATCGCTCGTTTAACAATGTGCCCGGTAGATGGCAATAGGCTCGCCCCCTATTACATTGGGACCGAAACATAACTGGCGAAGTGTGGGTGTGTAATACACCTCTGCCTACCCCTTCGGGGATAAAAGGCGTGAAGTTATGTTATGTTATTTAGAGTCAGCGACGAAAACAAATACATAAAACTTTCATAGCGACCACCAGTATGAAAAATTACATAGTTGTGAAACTAAAAAGATTTGTTTCTTTAAATTTACCTCGGAATAACTTTCTTTTAAAGTTGAAATAAGTGTGGACGTATTTTATCCAAGAGCCAAGATTATTCAGACTGCAGATGTTACTTTATTTCTGACCCTGAAAAGTTTAAATTAAAAATAAGTACTTTAAACCTCGGACTACTTATCACTACATTGCAACTTCTATGTATAAGTATATTTGGTGAAAATTATTTTAAAAGATTATAAAGACACACATATCATTTTTAAACCTGGGAAAATGGAATGAAATTGCTCAGCTTAGCATGACAACTTGCCAGTTTTAGTCTAAGTAACTTAACTTTGTACACGCACGTAATTCTTATATTTTGGGGCACATAACACTAACAAGCTTATCTTTCAGGTTTAGTCATCTACTCCAAAGTCTGATGACCTATTCCTTATTCAAAAACCAATGGCACTTAAAATATCCTGTAGGTGAAATTATGTTGAAATGACCATGATCAGAGCAACGTACGAAGGCACGATACGAAAGACTATCTCCAGAAGTAAATGTTAATGATACTCATTAAAAGCCTGTTACATATTAAGCAAATTTACAGTTCCTTTCCAAAATAAACCATTATAACGCTGTCAAGTTAGCAGGTTGTTCTAAAAAGACGAAAATTACAGGCTATCGCGGGGATCTCGCAAATTGCCGCTTTGCATTTTTCATGAGTCCAAGAGTATCGAGCGGTATGAATCGTTGATTTAATTATTGAGATAGCCCCGCACTCAGTGTTTGAAGAACGGTTTAGGGATCTTTTGCGTTAATCATGAATATTAGGGGAGCCGATCGAGTTATTTAGGAGATTGCTTATAAGCATAATGTTAAAGATTATGGAGTCAAGCAAGCGAATGAGGTTTGCTTTGAAAATAATTTAAAAAGAAAATGCTGATAATGCGCGTAAATACTCCGAATGCTTTTTGTTAATTCCGAAGATTCGACTTGCTTGAATAACATAGGCCAATGGTTTCTATTATGATTTTCACTTGACTAAGCTGTTGTTGAACATAACTGCTATCAACATACTCTCCAAAACACTTCGCCGCTAATCTATGTAACGAGTGCAACTAATAGCCTACTCAAAGCAGCCGCAGTAAACGATGACAAATACTTTAATCTGCCATTTCTAGTGAGTATGCGAAAAATATTGTGTGAAAGTAAAAATACAGTTTTGAACTACAATAATAATATTGTGTTTTGTTTAAGTAGAGTAACTCTGGATGTGGGAAGACCTTATTGACAATATAATATGTCTATTATATAGCACTAGTGCCGGTTCTAGGATTGCTTAGGCGAAACTTATATTATATGCAACGGGAGACATGGAATCGTGTGTTGAAGAATAATATTACGTAAAATTCGAGGCAAGAACGACGGCAGTGGGCATGCTCTAAATTATTATAAAAGTGTAGAGAGAAAATGTTGTAAAAATACATGGACATGCGCACTCTTATCACTTGAATATTAACAAACTGTCAAAAATTGCTTACATTGTCCAAACTGCAAAAATATAGCCTCAAGATATTCGGTTTTATTTTTGGTTAGTGGACATATATTTTTCCGGGGTTAAATACAAGGCAGTTACACTAACATAATAAATATCACATTAACATATTTTCAAACTAACGCAATTTCTACCGTGCTCTAGTTGGGATGACTAATGAGGCATCCGTGACCAAGCCCTGTATAACCCTGGCCGAAACGTAGCGCCGCCGGGGCAAATAAGGTGGCGTACATTTATTTTCAATGAATTACACGATAAAGGATAAATATAGCACGATATAGAAATATCGGAATATTATAAAATACGCATTAGAATTGATACTTTTGTTTCTTCCATTCTGCTACGCTTTATTATTTCTGGTACTTAAAACGTAACATCAGATAAACCACATCATAACATTACATGGTAAAAAACAGGTATTGAAAAAAAAAACATAACAAAAAAACATAACATCAGATAAACCACATCATAACATTACATGGTAAAAAAACAGGTATTGTGCTGTTACGACGCTTTTATTCACAAACAACCGCCATTTGTAGTCCATCACGATAAAATATGTATATGACGACGAAACGATGACAATATTTTTTTCTAGTAATGCTTACGAGAATTATGGTGCACTTTTTTCTTTTTCAAAAATGTTGTTTTAATGGCACCACGCGTGATGTTATGCTGGTTGAAGGAGGCTTTTGTCAAGGATTCGTGCTCAAGTTTTAGATAAATTGTAGAATTCTTAGTGATGCTTTTAGTATACCTTGTTGATGCACTAAGTATTGTGGGTTGGTAATTCATATTTTATAACTTTTCGGCCTCTTACACCGATATAGTACGGACGGTGACAGATAAGATTAGGTGTATTTTTTTAATTTCAATCGCTTATTGTCAAGTTATAATAAGTTTCAAGCTAGCAGATTCAACGCGTGCTATATCTACCATATTTACTTGATCAAAGAATAAAAAGGCGTTCGTAAGGCTCTTACGAATAAACAAGTCGTAGTATCGACGTATAGAGCATACCTCGATACTACGACGTATGCTCTATACGTCGTAGTATCGCTTGACACACGAAGCGAAAACCCTTTATGCAAACGAGAGCATTCTAACTAACTATTCACTTTGACACTAATAGACTAAGCCCTCGCAGCACTCATTTAATTAACTATGAATTTAATTTTACAAACAAATATTGTATAATTGAAATTTACCGAGAACCTCAAAGGAACTGTATTTACATAAGATTGATAGATATTATATCCGTACATTGGATATTCAGTTCAATATTAGCTGACATTAATTGATAGGGAAGTGCTTACTATGGATCTTTCACGCGTCAAAGGATGGTTCAAGTAATTAAGACTGAACTCATTCATAATTTATTTTCCGTTTAAATATTGTTCAGGCTTCAAGTTGTCTCATACGGCATTATTAAGATTACGTGTGCTTGTTATCTTTGACGTTTGAATTTTACATGAGATTTAATGTAATCTACGTCATATGTTGTAAGACGTGAAATTATTTAGTAAAATGCGGAGTTGCGTAGATGTCTATTTAAATTACGTTCCCTCGAATCTATCTTAAATTGCAAATAATGAGAGCAGTTAGGTAGTAACAATACGCTATGATGGTATTTTAAAGATCTGTTAGACCATTTTCTTATTAATAACATTTGATCCATGAAAAAATGAATTAATTGATTTTAATTAACTAAGAATTAGAAAACTGTAGAATGTGACAAGAATTCTAAGTTTAAATTCGTTTCTCGTTTTTGTTTTGTATGTGCTTTTATAATTTGGTACTTTTTATCAAGTAAATACTTTACGCCAACAGTAGGAATAGTTAATAAAATATGACTTGTACTAAATTCTAAATTATGCAGAAAATTAAAATAAATGTTTGATTCTAAATAGCTTGGGATTAGCCCACAAAGTACGAATGCTTTCAATCAATTCAATTTCAAGTGGAAAACAATTTTAAAGTTTAAATGTCTTTTTCGTTGCTTAGTAGGCCATAAAAGTTGAAACTATTTGGACGTTCAACGACTTTGAACTTTATTTTACATTGTCAGTGGAATAATAAAGCGCCATGTAAATATATTATGTTTACCATTTAGAAGCGGATATATACCTAAAATATGTATTTTTATAAACTCACGCCTGTATCCCGGTAAGGGTAGGCAGAGGTGTAATATTACACCCATATTTCGCCTTATGAATTTTAGGTCCCACATAATAGGGGCGAGCCTATTGCCGTAACCGGGCCATATTGTCAGACTTCGTGCTTCTACTAAGAATTTGGAAAAAGTCAGTAACACTTTTGCTCGATCCGGGAATCGAACCTGGGATCTCCCGACCAGCAGACGCATAGGTACGCTATCCACTCGACCACGGAGGCAGCCTAAAAAATGTTTATGTTTATTATAATATAAGAACCAGAAACCATAACCGCTAACCGTAAATATTTTAAAATTAACGCACAGTTCGTTAAATAAACTTTAAGGCAATATTCAATTCTTGGCGATCTAAAATAAAATAGTAACTTATGTCCATTATAGTGTAAATTATGGTAGAACTCTTCTTATTTGTTCCGAAATTTGTGCCTGGGTTACTTGATCCGTGGTAAGGATGTTGATCCGTTACAAAATTATAAATATGTACACAATGATATCAATCTTAAGCGCCAGAAGCCAAAATAGACCGGAAAGAAACAAAAGATATAAATTTATTTTAAAATATAAGAAAACCGTATACATTCTACGACTTAGGCTGAATTTTCTATAGGTACCTATTTCAGGACCTTACAATCCCGCATTAACCCGATCTTTCCTTGACAAACGAAGTCGTCTATGTTCAAGTACACTTTTTGAATAATTCAAACAGAACCCAAATCGGGCCGAGTCTACAAAAATATTTACAAAAAGCATTAAATAACTACTTAATATAACATTTACAAGCGTTAAGCCTCTTTCTATATTTTATACAAACCCTTTTCTGTTATGAAAGATCACAAAACCCATACATTTATATTTTCAGTCGGTCCAAGAGAAGGGGATTATTTTTCGCTTAAAAAACTTGGTCTTATAAATATAATAATATAATAATATTCTACCACATTCACACAACACCATCTAGTCCCAAACTAAGCAGAGCTTGTACTATGGGTACTAGATAATGGATAAACATATATGTATACATTTTTTATTGTAAATACATACATATTATACATAGAAAGATACTTTAGTTTTCTTTTCAGACATTTATGGCTATTAAGTTGTACGTTACGGGCAACAAGGCGATTAACGTCAGTTTATCAAACTATAACTAAATTCAAATTATGGCGCTGACAGCAAGACATTTAGTTTACGACTTCATTGGCCTGCTGGCAGTACAATGAGTTTCCGTCGCATTCCAATTAAATCTTGTTGCCTTTGCCTTCTAATTAAACTCCGCTATTTGAACGTGAACGTCAAAAGTGACGAATCAATAGTGTGATCGCCGTCAATAATTTAAAAATAGAATTCGGTTGTCAAAACCTGTCACGAACTTATTTTGATTAGTCCTATTGTGTGAGAATTTTTTATATATTCATCATTAAGAACCATTTTCAATAATCCCCCTTATATTAAAAACCTTGTAAAATTAGCTCGATAATAAAATAAACGCCATGAAAATCAACTTTACCCTATACTATTTAACTACCACTAAAAACAACATTGACTAAAATAATCTGAGTTAAATATACCCATTTCAATTAAACTTACGAATGGATTAAGTATTATTACGTATCCTAAGAGGCGGTGTATAATCACTGTCGTATAAGCGTGTGTCACATGTACAATAGAGCGCAACCCTTTGGGTTTCCCAATGGATATATTATAACACGCTAATCTGTACTATTAATTGATTATAACATTCTCTAGAGTAACGTCATTAGTGATAAACTTCCCGCAATAATGTAGTTGTGTTTGGAATTATGGATGACACAAAAACGTTAAAGGAACAACTACTATACTGTTTACCAGGCCATGCCGAATTACAAGTTTAAGGTACCAAAACCATTAAGAACTTCGCGGGCGATTCATAATAATTATTTAATCTTTTCACTATATTTTTATTCACAGACTGTGATAGTCATTAGTCTTGCTCATCAGGTTAGTGACGTAGTATTTACTAACAGCAAATACTTAGTGACGATATGTCAGTTACATGACTTAGGTTTTCAAGACTCCGTCTTGACAAACACAGATGTCAAGAAAAAGTAGCCTAAAGATATCCTTTGGCAACATTTTTTTCGAAAAACAAACAATTGAAAAAGTTTTTGTGAGTTTATTTACCAAAAAACTGGGAGTAGGCCAGTAATTCCTAAACAAAATATAGCATAGTTACCAACAGCCCAGGGCTAGACGCTATCTGAACTCTTCCTAAGTTCCAAACAAACGTACCCAATACGTAGGCACATTGGAGACCTTTTTTCGAGAAAACACCGAACGAACTCTAGCATTGTATCACAAATAGTCTAGGAGGCGGCTCTTACCTACTTGTCAAAGTATTCCCGATTCGAATTCAATTTATTCAGAGTACACTTCAAATGTTTATTCGTTCACAAGGGGGGCTTTAACACAAGAATTTTTCACATCTTTTCGACAAATTCCAGGACAAAGTGCCCTTTGTTGTGTGTGCTTTGTAAAGGACAAGACGGTGCGATGTCTCCGCGTTTTGTTCAAAATTAATGATATTACGGTCGGCTCTCATTTAATAAATTGTTAAGGCTTACCGATCTAGTCTGGTGGTGGTATTACCTGGAAAATAAATGTTTGTTTCAGTAATTATACATTGTATTAATTAATGTCGTTGTACAATGTTTATTTTATCAAATGAATTGCACGTAGCAGTGGCAGCGTCGCAGTGCTTATGAATTAAATAAACAGAACAATAATAAAAGATTAAAGTGTTGAACAAAACCCTAAAAAGTAATGCTGAATATGGTATACATTCTAAGCAGTTCAAATTATTTCAGGTGCCCTGTATGGTGTGTAGCCCAAGAAAATCATATTGCTACAAACATATGTTATCTAAACTTATACATACTCGTACTTACATAGATACATTTTATCACAGGATCAGACTAAAACAATAATACAACAAAATTTTTGTGTATTCACTTCGTGTATTCATGTAGGATGTGTGTATTATAATTTTAACAATAATAACGTCAAGTATTCAAATTATATCCATTTGGTGTGTCTAGTCTATCGTGTAGACTATAATTAATTATTATTATATTGAAATGATTCAATTAATTGAGACTTAATTGAATTTAATTGTTTGTATTTTGATGATTAGGATTTGCATCTTAACTATGTTATTATGCAAGTCATCGGTATTAAATTAAACTGTATCATTAAAATCTCTTGGGTTTCACCTTGAAGCATAAATAACAGTATGAGTAACACGTGGTAACATTAAAGACAAACGATTAAACCTATGATACATAATTATGTAAACATGTTTGTTTATAAGACAAGTTTTTCTGAGGCTCCAAGTACAATGTACAATCTGTTGGTTCCCAACCAACCTACACACCTTTCACTCTGCACTGGGTTTATTTTAAACATCAAAATTATCACACTTAAAGGATAACTTCTTTATAACTTCACTTATACCTATCTACTAACTTTATTTTAATCTACATTACCAACTGCATATAAAAAAATATTTTTGTTATATCTGTGAGCTTACAAAGGATTTTGTTGAAACACAAAGCTAAAGTAGAAGACGTTTTGGGCACCTTCACACATTGTAAGCTTTCGGCTACAAGCTGATGGCTATTGCTGAGGGCTCGCTTATTTTGACAACTGTCTGAGATTGCCGGTGTCGGTGTATCGTGTAACAGAAATGCAGTATGGGAAGATAAACGAACTGCGTTGCGAGTTGAATAATATGTACAATGTTATAATGAGAGTTAATATCGCACTAGATGATATCGATATATTTTTGTAAACATACTATATGTATGGTATGATGGTTCCAAAATGCGGGGAACGTTACAGTCAAGAAAAAGACAAAACAACAAGAATAACTCAAAGATATAATTAATATATCTTGTAATTGGATCCTTACAAATATCTTTACATACACGTATGTTAGGTAGGTCTGCCTTCGTATTGTGTCTGTCACACAAGCACATTCGGATCCGACTGAAATATTTCTACCGTGTGGGTAACCAACCCAAAAACAGATGCAGAGCTTAAACTGAAGGCATTTACTCAAACCCGTACCAACCGAGCATATGTATATATAATGAGCTTTGCTATAAACTCAAAAGATGTCGACTTTTCGTTATCAGAATTAGATACACAAAAAAAATGTTATTCTATATAAAAAGCATATTTATTTCTCACTGGTACACACATCACCCATCGGAAAATTTGTAGATGTTATTTATATTCCACTTTCACTCAATATTTTATCACTGACAATATGTTTCATATTACTTTTGTTAAACAATATAAACAAACTAAATCCCGTAATGGCTTCGTTCCATCTACAATAAAAGTACTTTTTAAACACAGATTGTTAGCTTTTTACACGACTGCCCAAAAAAAGGAGTGCAATGTTTTCAGGATTCATGTATGTATGTATGTGAATTTCTTTATTCCACTATAACTTCTAAATGCCTGGACTGATTAGGATGTATGGGGTATCATTAGAATCCTTACATCACCCCGAGTAACACTAGATATATATTTTTGAAAAAATCAAGATGGTAGGGGTGTGAAGCCATTTTCAAAGAAGAAATATCATACTGCCATCTAACGTTCAACGGCGAAGACAAATGTAACAACGCTATCTATTATTTATTTGTGGTAAACAAATAAGTGTTGTTATTAATTTATATTTCCTATTTCTAAATAATTGTTACATAGAAATAAAAAATAAGAAAGTGAGTACGTAAATAATAATTACATTTAATATAACATTATATTATGATTAGAAATGTACCGCCGTTAAGTAATTTTTATTAAATAACGCCATCTAGTTCATTCATATTCATTCTAATTATTGGAGTATTGTCGGGATTTAGACCAAGTTGCCATTCAATATTGTACAAAGAGAAATGAAAGTACGTCCCCCCTGTAGGATCTCCACCTTGTCGTGGTGGGGTGGCTCAGTAACCGTGGGTGAGGTCCAACACCCACGGTGAAGCTAAGCGGGATCCCTGGAGGGGACGCTCCACGTGGCTTGCGTGGGGCCTGCGTAGGATGCGTCCCAGGGTGCGGGTGCGCGGGACAGTTCTGTCTGTCCCTCGCAGTCGGGTGCGGTCGCGGGAGGAGAGGTGTGTCGGTATAGCATTGCCGCGCGCCCTATCTCCCGCGACCAAATGGGGGCGCACCATCGATGCGTCGCGGTGGGGCCGCAGAGGAAGAGGAGATGCGGTGTTGCGTTGCCTTCCTGCCTATCCTCTGCGGCCGCTGGGTGTTTTGGCGGTGGAGCCCAACACCTTCATCCGCCGCCAAGGGGGTTTCGTTCGGGGCCCGCCTGGCCACCTGGCGGGCCAATACCCGTCGGGGGGTAGCGAGGAATGCTTCGGTGAAACCCTACCGTCCGAGACATGGGTACATGAGGAGCACGGGTTGGTTTTTAGTCAGTAAGAGTCTGACAGTCCCCTTCGTCTTCCCCCCCCCAGGGCGGAGGGACTCCATGAGGATTTTCCAACCCGATACATAAAAAAAAATTAGGTACGTAATAAGGCACAAACTGGGTGAGTAACCAGGTTTGAATAAAATTGTCATTGCAGTCGGCGGGCCTCTTAAATTGGTGTTCCACAAAACGGCCCCCGACTGCAATGACAATTTTATTCAAATCTGGTTACTCACCCAGTTTGTGCCTTATTACCTGAACCTTTCCCTTTTTACACACAAATTAAACTTGTTATTAACTTTTTAGTTCGTTTTTTTGAAGGGCAGTCATGTTTTATAATTTTTAATTTTTTAAGGAAAATATTTGCGTTAGTCTATTTAATAATATAATGAGTAAAACAAGAATGATTTGCAAATATAAAATTTTTACTGCAAAATTGTGATGGCAGTCAGCTACTATACGATTTAAATAATTATATTATTATTTATGGCCTCAGTGATTATATTAATGAGATGAGTTATTTTATCAATATAACCACTTACTTCATATTCATTAAATATTATTATGAACTCTAAATTTCAACATGTCTAATATCACCTATCTCAAATAAATTGTACTTACAACATTTTCAAGATTAACAAAAATCACATGTATTTTATTGTCACGATTATGGCTTTTGAGGGTCTTCCGAAGGATTTATCCATTTGCTCTGCGTTGTCCTTTTAAAGGATCCCCTCTGCCTCTTCCTGTCACATTCGCTCGATAGAACCTTTCCGTTAATCGCTTTTCATTCATCCCTTACGCGTGACCGAATCAGTGAACATACCTTTCTCGATTTTGGCGACACGTCTTTGGGTACAAACGACAACGAACGTTACATTTTATTTGAAGTGACATAGTGAGTTAATGTTATGTAGCAATAATGCTGCGATATACCAGGTGGTAGATAGGCAAGGTAGGGACACGATTGACTTTTATGCTGTTTCTATAGCTACCAACTAAATGAGGTGAACTATTATATTTCAGGCTCAGCAATGATTTTCATTTATGAACGCGCAGCATGGATGCCGCTGTACA
The DNA here is from genome assembly GCA_944739405.2 of Euclidia mi. Taxonomy (NCBI): domain Eukaryota; kingdom Metazoa; phylum Arthropoda; class Insecta; order Lepidoptera; family Erebidae; genus Euclidia; species Euclidia mi. The sequence continues at coordinate 62,089,784 of OX123190.2, forward strand.
ATTTCACTACATTTTACGCAACTTTCAACTTGTTTAAGCATCTTTCGATGCATCAGGGATTATGTTAATTGCCTTGGTCTTGGGTTTTATGCTTAGCATTAGAAATTATTGTCTACAAACTAAATCACATCTGCTTTGTGCTCTATGGTGTGAATTATGTTTACCCTTAAATATAACCTAAGCCTTTTGAGTTGAAAAATCAGACGATCCATAAAAAACCAAATCCACTGAAATTCTAAATAAACTGTGTCTAAAAGTATATGAAACGTAAGAGTATGACTTAGAATATGAAAAGTAAGGGGCCTGTTAACACAGTACGAAAGGAACACAACGTCAATCTTAGGCATAAGTTCGGTTGAGTCAGCTGTATCCAACGGTTCTCTACCACTCAGAAAGACCACGTAGCCTGTAGTCAGTATAACAAATTCGCGGGAATTAAACATTTTGCAAACTTATTGCAGTCTGTCTTTTGTTACAAAATACGGGTATAGTCAAAGTACTGAAAGTAATACATATGTGCACAAGTCAGAAAGTTTAACTGATATCTTTTTTGTTCGATACACGTTCAGTGCTAGCTGAAGTCGTAAAGATCGACGCTCGGGTTTACTGCTTTTCTAGTAGAAACCATGTATGCAGACTACCTAAATGCTAGGGATGCAATACTGTTCAGCTATAAATTTCGTTTTGGCATTGCTGTCAGTATTCATATTTTGTAATGTGCGAAAATATATATATTTGACATTTAACGCAACTGACATTTTTGACATTTAACTATTTGTATAATTATATTTGACATTTGACCATCGTGTTTTTTTTTTTTACACAACATTGACATTTTATCTGAATTTTATTTTTTGAATTGATACTGTTTTGATATTTGTTTATTTAGTATTGACATTTAATTGTACTCTTTGACATTTGTATTGACCATAATATTATACAAATATTGTGTTGTAAAGTTAAATAGCAGCTCACAATTGGTCTTACTAAAACAATATATATTAAGCACTTACTTAATTATTGTTGTACCTAAGTCTGATACTAATACAAAATTAATCATCTTAACTTTTATGTATAAATTTAATACCACCTATATTTGCATGTCTTGACACGACAGAATGTACCTGGCACTGCTTGTTACCAAATCTACCTTTTGTAATGTACCTACATTTTGTGCAAATACAGAATTATGAATTATGAATAGTCTTCATTTAATATTCTTCCAAACTTTGGTTGTAATGTTATCAAGCAGATTGACAGTGGTTGAAATAATCAACAGAGTGTATTAAGTTTTTTTGTTGTTATTCAAAGTCGAAATCATTTATTCATTTAGACCACAATGCGACGCTTATGAACGTCAAAATATTAGTTAATTACTCAATAATTCCACATTTACATTTACTGCCACGTTCGCGATGCAATAGATAGAACCACGAGAAAGAACGGGCAATAATAATATAATAATATTGTACCACATTCACACAACACCATCTAGTCCCAAACTAAGCAGAGCTAGCACTATGGGTACTAGATAATGGATAAACATACATACATATATACTTATGTTTTGTAAATACATACATATTATACATAGAAACACCCAGACCAAGACAAACATCCATGTTCATGCACACAAATGTTTGACTTGAGCGGGAATCGAATCCGCGACCTTCGACGTAGCAGTCGCTTACACTCCCGCTACGCCAACTGAACGTCACGATAAAACGCATGGCCACTCTTTTTAATCGCCAATTTAATGATGATACATGTTATTATTGTAAGGAGCTGCAACTGTTTCACATTGTCATAAGGACTAAGGTGTATGACATCTCTGCCTATAAGCATGATGAAAATGTAAGCGTAAATCTATGACGTCATTTTTTTAATTTTCTTGTGTTGTTTCACGCCATTTCACCTCGCAGTTTCTGTATTGGATGAAATTGTTACACAAATTATTATTTTTATTCATACCTATTTTGCATTTCAAAAGAAAATGTAATAATCCCACTTGTTTTATTTATTTGTACGTATAATTTTAGTCCATATCGAACACTATGTAATTGAACACTTGCAATGCCCGAAATGGGCAAACTGTTGATACCAAATTATGAATGTCGTCTACTATGTACTACACAGTTTTGAGCAATAAAGGATCTTTATCTTTATCACTATTAAATCTTCAGGTGCAATATTTTATAAGTATTTCAAAGCTTTTGGTTCAGAGGTACTTCGCAGTGGCGAAATGATAACTCACAACTGCAGACATTGTTCTAGCACCCTTTAAATCGAGCTATTACCTATCGGAACAAGTTTAACTTCAGCGCCAATTACTTACCTTAAATTTTCCTTTGAGTGGTATCTAAAAAGATGTCGCAACAAAATATAATTTTGTGTAATTAACAGAAATTTATGAGCTTTTCCATGACATAAAACTTTCGCCTTCATCTAAAGGCGAGTATAATAAAGCTAGATTAAAGGTTAGCGTCAAAAATGGTATTCACCCTTTCCCAGATCTGGGATTCAAAAGCTGACCAAATTCACGTTTACTCTCTAGAGCTTGAACATTTTCTACGTACAAAACGCTGTATCATTATAAAATAGTCAGATCATCCATCTTGTAACGTCGAGGGTGGACCGCGCTAGTCATGGTTTATCGGTACGTTAACCACGTGATCTAGTGAGGCTTGTGGTGACTAGTCAAACTTAGTTGGGTCAAATGTGTTGACAATACAGAGTTACGTTCGTTGAAACAAAAATCCTAAGAGTTCTAGGAAGACAGCAATTATGGGTCAAATTGTAAATCTAAGCCATTGAAGCTACGGATGAGATCTTCAATCTATGTCCATTGCAAGCGCGCATATATCCAGGCAATTTTTAGTATAATGGACGAATATTTATCTTCGTGTGGGGATGTGAGATTAAGTATAAAAAAGTGACACTATCACATTCCTTTTTGTGGATTTCGTAAGATACAAGCCAATAATATCTTTGGGTAGAGACGAAAAACACGACAGAAAAGCCTTTACCAACCTGCATGGCCAACGTAGTATAGTAGACCGAACCCGCACAATACTTCTGTGACGCAATTAGGAAAGGCCTCTGTCTAGCAGTGGACTACGAAGGCTGATGATGATAATGACGAATATGTATCCTGTATAACAAGTATGAAATAACAATAATTTTCATTCGTTTACCGTTACTGTTATAGAAATACCAATTAAAAGACTATAAATAGATTTATACAGCGAGTATATTTAACGATTTTTTGAACATTAATGCTGGCATAAAATATGTTAATAGACCCTAAAGGCACGCCGTAATAAAGTGCTCAGAAGCGATAATAATCCTACCTGTTACGCAAAATGTATGATATACTTACGTTATACGTAAGCTGTTGTAGCTTGTTTTAGACTCGTAGGGTATTAAGAGCTTAGTATCTTATTATTATGAGATGATTTTACTCGTACAGCTTGGTATGTAGGTCAATGTGTTGCCATTTTGTATTTTATTATGTCCCATCTATAAATGCTACGATTATGACGTCACGAGGTTCTTGGTACGATGCCAACTTGCAGAAGTCTGGATTCATACCTACCTAGTAGAAAGTTGAAAAGAAGTTGGACAACTTTCTGGCCTAAAGAACATCTTTAGTTGAAACAAGCAAAGTTTGACTGAGCTGAGTTCGAGCTACAGAGTTGTGGATTGGATTGCCTGCCAGAAAATTGACTTCGGGTTGCTTCCTGCTATACGCGAATAAGGATTACCCGGCTAAAGAAGTACTAGAGGGCCTAGTCCGAGTTTGGACACCAATGGCTCGGATTCGAGTCTTTTGGCGATTAATAACAGTCAGTAGTAGCCACCAGGAACGCTTTCAAAATATTTTTTGGACAGAAGTTTCCGTTAATAAATTTATTTATTTACTTATTTTATACACTTAATTGTGTACAGGTTGACTTAATACCTTAGGCATTATCTGCCAGTCTACCTTTGAGTGGTGCTGAGAAACGTAGTAGGTGTATTAAATATATAATTACAATATTACAAATAATAGACATAATATGTATTATAATATATTAATACTTAAATAAGTAGGTATACATACATACACTATACATATTTATACTATCTATATACCATAATAATGTATCCGATAAATAAATACATAATATAATACGAGAACTAAAGAAATAATACATAAAGCCGCCTTAAGTAACTACGTAATAATAAATAATGTGAATAGAATTATAGATACAAATCCTATGACACATCCGCTGGTCTTGCCAATAGGAGCTCCTTTACTTTCGCCTTAAAATTTGTACCTGGTGTTGCACATCCTGATCTCTAGAGGGAGGCCATTCCAGAGGAGAATAGACTGAACGAGAAAGGAAGAGTGAATAAGAGATGTGTGATGAGAAGGGATAGTAAGAAGAAGATTATTAGACGATCGCAAGTTTCGGTCGTGGTTGGAACACAGATACTGATAATCCATTTTAAACTTTCGCGATTTGTATACATCATACAATTTTATTTAAACGGGTCTTATTCGAATCCGTAGTGACTTCACTAGTAAACAGAGCGTATGACCTCTGTGACCCTGAACATTTGAACAGTGAGCTGTCACATGTTCAGGAGGTACTTAGGTGCAACAGCTTCAACAAGAAGATACAACGTCTGAAGAGGAAGGACCGTAAACCAGAAGTAAGCAGAGCCGGCTTACATGCCTTGCATAAAGGGAGTGACGGACAAAGTTGGAACAGTACTACAGAAATACTCCATAAAGACTGTATATAGTCCGCTCTCCAAGGTAGCACACAATCTGCGCACCCCGAAAGATGTCATTCCTCTACAAACACCTGGCGTCTACAAGGTCGACTGCAGTTGTGGTAGTTCCTATATCGGACAGACCAAACGAACCATCGCTGAAAGGGTCAAGGAACATATCGCAGCTGTAAAAAACCGGCAAATTAACAAGTCTGCCATAGCTGAGCATTTGTTGGAGTCTGGACCAAACCACTGGATCGAATTACATCAACCAAAGTTCTTCTCTACCGATCGTAACTATTACTCTAGGATAGTACGTGAAGCGGTTGAAATCAAAAAGCATAAAAATTTCAACCGGGAAGATGGATACAGACTGTCTACAACTTGGAATCCAGTCATCAACAAATGTAAAACCCGCCGCAGTAACACAGCTCATCAGTGTGTAGACGTCATAAGTGTTGTGTGTCGACGTACCGACAGTTCGGATAAAAATAAAAATAAAAAACAAGTGAGGGTAGCTGCCGAAACCCGCGCTTCACTAGGACGACGCTGAGATGAGATCAGGCCTGCCGCGACCAAGGCTGTTGTAAGACGATCGAAACGTCGGTAAAACATAGGTATTTATACCTAAAATTAATTAAATATCGTGAATAAGAACCCTTTAAATAAAATTGTATGACAGATACTGATATTGGGAAGTTAGATAATTTGGGGAAGAAGGAGACATAAGGATAGAAATGTTTCAAAGGCGTTTAAATAATGGCCAAAATTGGACCAAGACTCCTCTACACGTTAATATAAATGGACCAGTACGTACCGACAGTTCGGATAAAAATAAAAATAAAAAACAAGTGAGGGTAGCTGCCGAAACCCGCGCTTCACAAGGACGACGCTGAGATGAGATCAGTCCTGCCGCGACCAAGGCTGTTGTAAGACGGCCGAAACGTCGGTAAAACATAGGTATTTATACCTTAAATTAATTAAATATCGCGAATAAGAACCCTTTAAATAAAATTGTATGACAGATACTGATATTGGGCAGTTAGATAATTTGGGGAAGAAGGAGACATAAGGATAGAAATGTTTCAAAGGCGTTCAAATAATGGCCAAAATTGGACCAGGACTCCTCTACACGTTAATATAAATGGACCAGTAGAATTATAATTAAATTATCTACTCCTCTTTCAAACTATTTATCCACATCATAGCGAATATTCAAACATAACGCTTGTTGACATACCTATTAATAATTTGTGTCTAATCATCAAAAAGTTCGCGAAGGTCCTATTGACGTAGCAATACGCTACGTCAATAGGACCTTCGCGAACTTTTTACGAAGGAGCAATGACCCGGTAAAATATTCGTTGCGGGTTCTGAGACGGTAGTTTTCCTATTAATCAAATCAAATTAGTTTACTTCCATGGGCCTTATCACTTGAATATGTCAACAATGAATGAGTTTACCTTCAGGGTTAGATAAATAGGGCCTTCAGTGAGCAGGATACCTTGTGGAATATAATAGTTATCAACATTTATTTGAATTCACCAAGAAGTTTAAATAAGCCTATGATGTACTTATATGAGATTTTAAATATTTGGGTTAATGCCACAAACATAGTTCAATGTTCGTATCATTATAACGAGCAATAAATGAGTCCAGATTTTTAATGTAAGCACTAAATTATATCTGAAATGTATTCCTACATGCAAGACATATTGTAGGTAGGTACTACTATAGAATCTCGCCTGCAAGAATTCTACAGCTTTTACTTCTACATTATGTTGCTTATTAAAATGCAATACAGCTATGTATAAAAAACAGCAGCGATAGCCTAGTGGATAGACCGACAGACTGCTACGCAGATGGTCCGAATCCACGGCGCGCACTGATGACTTTTCGGAGTTATGTGCGTATTAAATTGTTAATTATCGCTTGCTAAACAGTTAAGGAAAACATCGTGAGGAAACCTGCATGTCTGAGAGTTCTCCATAATGTTCACGAAAGACATATAAAGTCTGCCAAGCCGCACTTTGCCAGCGTGATGGAGTATGGCCTTATCCTTCTCATAATGGGAAGAGGTCCGTACCCAGCAGTGGAACAGTATAAAGGGCTGATGATGATGATGATGATAAATAATCTATTTAAAATTAAAATATGGTTGGAAGTGAAGTTTGTTTGTTCTTCGACTTTGTAACCAAACCGAAGTCGATCACTTACTAATCTAGCAGTGGAGTACAATCTTGAAGCATGTTCTATAATAATGATCCTTTGGTTGTCTGTGGGCTATAAGCTAAGTGATATCTGTCAGCACGTTGTAATACCGTGTTCAAGTTGCTCATTAAGATGTTCCAACAAACAAACACTATGCAGACAGACACATAACATCGGGATAATTAGTACAAACTTTAGTAACACACGTGTTGCGTATTATACATTACGTCTATGTCTGGATATTACAGGCAGTCTTGGTGCAAGGACTGAATGTTTAGATAACAATTTGATTATTTAAAAGTGTCTAAAGATTTTGATACATTTTTCAAAATCATCAGTATCAATGATTTATCAATCTATATATATAAAATCTTTGCGTTACTGATTGACTGACAGATAACGCACAGCAGGTACCACTGGGCGAAAGAAGCTGAAATTTGGCTTATTATGTTCCTTGAGGAGCGTAAGAGGCACTAAGAAGGGATATCCTGAATTTCCCATAGCATCGGCCAGAAGTAGTATAATTAAAAAGCATGTTCTACGGGCATTCTCTAGTATTTACGTTAGAATATGAATGAGTATCCAGCGAAAGTAATATTCACAGTTTTTTATGTACCAGTTTTGGTCGCGTTGACTAAATATTTAATATAAAAATTGAAAAACTGAGTCTTAGTCTACTGGCGACCACGAACATTTAAAATTATTTTCTTGATATGTAAAGTAAGTTAGGGGGTTTAATAAATTAATGATGAATTCTAATTGCGAAAAATTTAAAGTAGTTACATTATAAAAACCCTTTGTTTTAAGTCGCGTACGCATCAATACGTATTGATCTAATCGCCTAACTCGCATACTCGCTCTGCGACAAAACTATTCGAATTACTGACTGACTTTGCATTGAAGTCACTATTTGTAGAATTAACTCGCTCGTCACTAATCGTCGCCTGCTAAGCAAGTGCCTAAAGCGTAAATTTAACAGGGCTGTTATGTACATAACATATCTATTTCGACGCAGACCGATTTTGACGCAGAGTTTGAGTTACGCCTGTTATTTATAACAAATACAGTGTTGTTATTACTTATATCATATCTAGTGTGTAGAGTGACGTCACGGTCGTTGACATCGACCATTTCGCTCATTGAATAAGACTGTTTTAAAAATCATAAACAGCTGTTTTACGGACTAATTTATTCATTAACTTATACCTAGTGATGCAATAATATTCGTGTAATGTTATAACAGTGATAGTGTAAAGTAAAAATCAAATAAACTGTAAAACTAAATAGTGCATTATCATAGTTACATGAAACTATCCGCGATCAATTATACGCGATTTTACTCCAACGTGAAGTTACAGTTACGTGGTGCGCTAAACAGTGACCGGTTTTCACTAGTGCCTAAACCATCTGGACAATACACAGCCTTGAAAATAACCTGGAAACATTTTCTGAGAACAGCGACAACTCTGTGAGGTATTGGAACTTATTTAACAAGTTCATAATCAGAGATCAAGGTGTTATTGACGTATATAGAACCATGGTTAAGTGTGGCGTATGCGGTAAATTTCTGTCCACCAAGGCTCTAAATGACTCAGTTCGATGTGGTAAATGCCCAGCTCTGTACCATCGTTCCTGTATTCCAAGCTCAGAGCTTACAACGGGCAAGGACTGAACATGCAATGGGTGTCGATGTGTTCCAGAGATGTCCCGTGAAGATAACACACCGGAAAGCCGACTATCTGACCCATGACCCATGACACTGACTATCTGACCCCTACTCGGTCGAAAGAGGACAGAATAGACCTGCTCGTGCGAGAGCTCAGATCGATGAGAGAGGAAATGAGTGCTATGAGGGCCGAGGTTCGTCAGTATCGAGCAGAAATAAGCGATTTCAAAACATCTTTGGAAAAATGCCATTTTGAGATCGCGACTGTGGAGTCACGAGTGTCCGTTTTGGAGCAAGAGTTACAGGATAAGACAAAGCCAGACCTTGAGTCTCTTGTGGACACTATCTTTGAACTACGGGGAGAGCTAAACAATCGAGACCAGCAGTCATTACTTAATGACGTACTCGTCGCGGGCTTATCTGAACAAAAAGAGGAGAATTTGTTTCACGTCATAAAGCTTGTGGTATCAAAACTCGGCTCTGAGCTTCACGACACCGATATCGTGCACATTGAGCGCGTTGGTCCCGTACGTCGAAATATGGTCGACAACAATGGCGCAGCAAAGGACATCACTGCTGACTGGCCGCGAGCTATCGCCGTGAGGTTTGCGCATCGTTCTACGCGTAATAACTTGCTACGGGCGGCCCGTGTGCCCCGCGTCATTACAACAGCTGACATTGATATGCGTGGCTCACAACGTCCTATATACATAAACGAGAGACTTACGCGCGCAAACCATCAGCTGTTTCAACGGGCTCGAGAAGCAGGACGTCGCTCTCAGTGGCGATATGTATGGTCTAAGGAAGGTAAGGTGTTTATTAAGAAGGAAGAGGGAGCAGCAACGCGTCGCATTTATAATGAAAGCGACTTCCAAAAAATTTTTGGGAAATAATTAGTCCTGCTATGTTTTGTTTTTGTTTTGACTTGTTAATTATTACTTTTACATTCAAAAGCAAAGACGATTTATATGAAACAATCTTACTTGCCTTTCTAATCTATATGTTTACCTATAATACTTATGTTGCTTTTTGTGTTATTATTGTTATTCTCACTTGTTTTTATATGTACTATGTTGTTTATGTACTACGTCCGTTACATTTTTCCTATGAGTTTCTTCTCAGCATAATTGTAACTACAAATCTTATACATATAATTAACATTTTAAACCTAAACTTACTCTGGTCATGTATAAAAAGAAACGTAGGTACAGTTAATATTAAACTCAAGTAATTTATACCTAAAGTTTCGTATCAAATTATGCATGAATGTTTTAAGCTTTTACTTAAACTTAAATAATCTTCTATTATTATATTTTTATATTTATTATATTGCCGTGTGGTTGACGGCATAGAATACAAGTGTCACCACCCCCTATCTTCCCGTGGGTGTCGTAAGAGGCGACTAAGGGATAACACGATGCAAATACCATCTTTGCGTAGAGACGGAAAACTCGACATCAAACCCTATACGACTGCCTCGTTGGTCTCGCGGCATAAATGTGCGCGTGGGATCGGGAGGTCCCGGGTTCGATTCCTGGGTCGGGCAGTGTTATTGGGTTTTTCTGACACGAAATTCTCAGTAGCAGCACGGAGTCTGGAAATGTGCCCGCTACGGCAATAGGCTCGCCCCTTATTACGTGGGACTAAAGAATATCTGGCGAAAAGTGGGTGTAGAAATACACCTCTGCCTACCCTTTCGGGGATAAAAGGCGTGACGATATGTATGTATGTATGTAATCTTCTATGTTCTGTTATGAGTATAATGAAGGGAATTGTTATTATATACAGTGTGTCATTGAATGTATGTTATGGACGTTCATTAATTGTCTGCAAACCGGTTTTCAACTGTAATACAAATAAGTATTTGCGTATTTATAATGATGGTTGTAAGTAAATTTGTCAGCGTTGGTTTATTGAACGTAGGATCACTGAGTACGAACCATGAGGATCTTGTGGCCTTAATAGAACGTCAACCTGTCGATATCTTGGCGATAAACGAGACATGGCTTAGGTGTGATGAAGAGTCGCGCGCGCCTGTACTGCCCGGGTACCGTCTGCGTCACCTGCCACGCCCCGTGAGTGTTCGCGGCGGTCGCGGCGGCGGCGTTGGCTTTTATATCAGGCACGGCGTAATCCTATCGACCCCCCTGGCTTAATCTTGACCTTTTCTTAGACGCAGTCAGTCTGTCATTGAGCACTTTGGGTAATTGCGATAATTTTGTGTTATTGGGCGATTTTAACGTTAATTTATTAAATATCGATGATTCCAAAACAAAAAAAGTTTACGACTTCCTAAACAGTGTGAGTTTAAAACAACTTGTGTCTTTGCCTACATATTTGACTAAGAATAGCAAAACGTTGATCGACTTGGTATGTAGCGACCTGATGGTAAAAAATGTAAAGGCTGAACCTTTTAAATCTATCAACAGTCATTCCTATATATGTTGTAAATTTGATATTGTGAAACAGAAATCACTCCCTATAACCTGCAGGTACCGTGCTTTTGATAATATCTGTCCCGAAAAGATGCATATAGATCTGGGTAACATAGGTTGGGATCTTGTATCGGCTCTTACAGATGTGAATGACATGGTGAGCAGTCTTAATAGCACAGTAATCAGAATACTGGATATCCACGCTCCTATCAAGACTTGTGTGTTCAAAAAACGCTTATACCCGTGGATAACGGACTCAGTTAAACTTATGATGCGACTTAGAGACGGCGCATTGGCTAAGTTTCGTAAACTAAAAACGGAACACAGCAAATCGTTTTATAAACAATTAAAAACCACTGTGAACATAGCTCTGTACAATGAAAAAGCTGCATACTTTAAGAACAAAATAAATAATGAAATTAAACGTCCCGAATTACTATGGAAAAAATTGAAAAATAACGTTTTACCTCCAAAGCGGGACTCCTATCTCCCTAGTGACATTAATGATCCTAATAGCATAAATTATTATTTTCTAAGCACTCTCGGTAACTCTTATATACATATCTCCCATTTGACATTTTTTGAATATCACCGTTTCAGCGACGCAGTATTTACGCTTAAAACTATAGACCAGAGCGTTGTCTCACGTATCATAAGCGGTCTGAAGTCGAACGCTCAAGTTATTGACAACATTAGCCTTGGGATGATCAATTTAACACTATCATACCCCCTTGAAACTATAACAGCTATCATAAATCGGTCTATTGTATCATCAACCATTCCTGACATATGGAAAGTTGCCATCGACAAACCGCTACCGAAAAAGTCAAACCCAATCAACATAAATGATTTACGTCCGAAAAGTATCCTTCCCTGTCTATCCAAAGTTTTGGAAAAAGCTGTATGCCAGCAACTCACCAAATACCTAGAAAATAATGAAATATTGCCCACATTGCAATCGGGATTTCGACAGTTTCGCAGCACAACTACGGCATTATTGGATGTCACCGACAATATTCTGCTAGCCCAGGACCAAGGCATGTGCACAATTTTAGTCTTATTAAATTATTCTCGCGCGTTTGACGCCATAAATTTGGATATTATATTATCAAAATTGAGCTTCTATGGATTTGACTATAACGCTCTGAAGTGGTTTCACAGCTATTTATCAAATAGATCGCAATTCGTTGAGCTGAAAACATCGGACGGTACCATACTAAACTCGGCACCTACCTCATTAACTAGAGGTGTGCCGCAAGGATCTATACTGGGACCCATACTTTTTGCCCTTTATTACACAGATATGAAGGACTGCATTACAAAATGCAACTACCATATTTATGCAGATGATGTTCAAATTTATCTGTCATTCAAATCTTCTGATTATGAAAGGGCAATTGTTTGAAATAGAATTAGTTTTTATTATAAGTCAAACCGATTAGATCGATTGAGTAACATTTTGTTTAGTCTATTGAAAATTTCTGACAATGGTCACACTGAACTGTCACTTCGCTTCCCGTTGAGAAATTACCACGTTGTCGACTCGTACGTAAAATAAATTGATCGCCCTTTGAATTAACGCGAATTGAATCAACTCGTAATTAACTTAATTAAATTGCCGCTTTTTTGACTCCCGGCACGAGTAAACCGCTTTGAACGCCGCCTGATCTAGTGCTGGCAACGGTAAATTGATTGTGAACTATTGATTGATATTTGTGAAAATTGTGAATCTGGTATCGACTTCCACGTGCCAACGTGTCCTGAAAACGTCGCGTTTGAAGCTTAATAGCTAAGTATAAGATACTTCATTCATTTATTTTGGCCAATATACTTGTATGAATGTGTCTAATTTAGCTCAAGCCTGACATCAGCAAGGATAGCGGGTAAGTGAAACACATTAATATTAAGATTACTTGTATTCGCTGTGCAACACAGTACAGTTGTGTCTGAGATTTGTTGTGGCTGACAAGGGCTGATGAATAGTCACGCTTCCACAAATCTGCTGCAATTGATCCCAGCTCCTTCTAGCCAAAATTCTAGACATAATTTTTGATAGCAAGAGCGTGGTTAACTGCCTATATTGTAAACTTACAAGTTTAGCTTAGCCGATGATTGTATCTGAACTCAGATTGGTGTTGTATGAGCTATATATCTCACCTTGTAGACAGTATTGTAGTGTTTGTCAGGTCAGTTATTGTCTAAAATACATAATATTTAATTGTATAAGTTGACCTAGATAATTTGAAACACATTGTCACATAACCTCAATCAGTAATTGTTGATTTGTATTGTTGGAAAATCTAACTTAAATTTGTTGTTGCATTAATAAGCCAGTTTGTTTGGATACATAACAGCTGTATGTATCAATAAATTTAGTAAATTTAGTTCATTGCATATATTCATAAACATTATAACCAACTTGACCTTGCCACTTGGGCGGGTCACATTGGTAAGCTTTGTTTTGTTATAATATAGATAATATTGCTAGGTAACACTTATTCTGTGCTTACTTACTATTGTATATCTCAAAGAACCACAGCCAGTCTGTCTGTTGCAAATAATTCATTAATTAATTTGAAGTTTCAACTTTATTAATTTGTAATAAGTTATAACTTTGATAACTTTTGTGTTTGTTTCAATATACTGAAACCTTTAATTTTGTTGGGCAGTAAATACCTGTCACTTGCCTGCACTTGCAGTAAACAGGCTAATACTTTGTTGGTTTCAAAGAATTGAGAAAAATTTAGTTTTGATTGTTAATTTTGTTTAACGCTTGTCCGGGCTCTTTTGAAATTTTGATTATGTCAGCTATCAAGGACTTGCGTGCGGCTGCTGGTGCTATTGCGTCAGATTTGCGCTGGTTTGCCTCAGCCAGTGCTTTAGTGAACCGGCCTGATCGCCAGCAGGCCCTACTTCAAAGGTACGAGCGGATTGACGATCGCCTGGCAAGTGTGGAACAGCAATTCCGCACTTTCAGCACTTGCTGTCTTGAAGTGTCAATCAATGATTTCACCGCTGACCAGCGAAATAAGGTCAGCGAAGACTATGCCCAGGTCTTAGACCTGTATGATGCTGTCTCTAATACTGCGAGACAACTAGTTGCCGATAGGGAAGGGCAACCCGGCCTGAAGCAGGAGCTTCCTAGGTCAGCACCGGGGCTGGTGAGTAGGCTCCCTACTTTGGACCTCCCCCATTTTGATGGCTGCCTAGGAAGCTACCTGGGCTTCATTAACTTGTTCGACAGCCTGGTCAATGACAGGGCTGACCTTCGGCCAGCACAAAAATTGGCATACTTAATGTCGGTTCTGGATGGGGAGGCTAAGGGCCTCATCCAGCATCTGCCCGTGTCTGACGAGGCGTACCAGACGGCTCGGGACCTAATTACCCGTAGGTACCATAATAAGCGTGGCCTCGCCGACACGCACATTGAGCAGATTTTGGGTTTGCCGACGCTCACCCGGGTCTCTGGGTTGCGCACCCAACTGTTGAACCCGCTTTTGGTGACCATCAACGCACTTAAGTGCCTTGACCTGCCCGTGGACCAATGGTCCTATCTATTGGTGCACATTGTGCTGAAGAAGCTGCCTGCCGACCTGAGGTCGCGTTTTGAACAGCGCTTTGGTGGGGATAGCGCGACCCATCTGCCCCCCTTTGCTGACCTGGAGAAGTTCCTGGAGGATGAGTGCCGGGTCTTGGACAACTCCGGTGGTGACACGCCGGCTAAGTTGCAGCCGCCCAAGGTCAAGGAGCAGGCTCGCGTTCACACCCGAGCCAATGTTGACCGGCGCCCTCCTCGCTTTGCAGTCACGCAGAGCCCAGTGGAGTGCTCCTACTGCAAGGTCACGGGGCACAGAACGGCCAGTTGTAGGGCATTCTTGGACCTACATGTCGCCTCTCGTAGGCGCATCGCGAATGCCCGCCGCCTTTGCTTCTCTTGTTTGGGGTCCCACTACCAGCGAGACTGCCCAAACTCTCGCCCCTGTCCTCACTGTGGAGGACAGCATTTGGACATTCTCTGTATGAATGCCAGAGAGGTTGGCCGCTTGTCCAACCAGCCGACGCCGCGCACGGGCGGGTGTTTTGAAGGTGGCAGCCGAGGCTCACCGGCGCGTAGCCGAGAGTCGCCTCGCTCAATTGATCGCCACTCACCCCGCTTGGAGAACCGTAGCGTGCGCACGCCTCCTCTCTCTCGCGCACCTGAATGTGCCGCGCAACGTCACCAGCACCATGACTGCTGCCCCAGGTATTCCCCTCCTTTGGCGGAGCGTCCCCGCCTTGACTCGCGCCCACCTCGTTTTGGGCGGGTGCGTCATTATGACCCCCCACAGATGGCGCGCGGATCGAGTCATCGCGCTTTTGAGGACTTCAAGCCGCACCCTCATTTTGACCTGCCTGGTCCTGGCCAACGGTCGCCGCCCAGGCAACAATAGGTCATTGACCCCTGCCCTATAACTCCAACCTCCCCCATTGAGACCGTTATCCTACCAACGGTTGCTGTTAGGGTCTGGGGACCCACGGGGACCTCTGTTGTTGTCCGTGCTATATTGGACACAGGTTCACAAGGTTGCATTGTTTCCACTTATTTGGTAGGGCAGGTTAAATTAAATATGGGCTCTTTTCCAGATTGTATACGGGGCATAGGGGACGTAGCCTCTAATGTTGAAGGGCAAGTTAAGGTTTTGTTTGGCCCTGTTGAATCTTCACACCCGAGGATTAAAACCTCGGCTATTGTGCTGAAGAATATTTTGGGTATGCATCCACAGAAACAGCTACCCGCTGCTGTGGTGAATTTGACATCGGGATTGGAACTGGCAGACCCCAAATTTGACACACCGGGACAAATCGATTTGTTAATTGGCTCTGATGTCCTCGGTGGAATTTTGATTGGTGGGAAACGGGTCTTGGTGCCAAATGGTTTGACTGCCATCCCGACCATATTTGGATTTGCTTTGATGGGCCCTGTACCTAGGGACCCCCCTCCACCTGAACTTGATAATTTGTTGGCTGTAGGCTCTGCTCTCTCTGATGCAGTTCAGAGGTTTTGGGAGGTAGAGGAGCCGCCTCAAGCTGCCCGTTTGAATCCAGAACATGAGGAGTGCGAGCTGTTCTTCCAGAACAACACTGGTCGACTCCGTTCTGGTCGGATTATCACGAAGCTGCCCTTTCTGTCTGTTCGGCCTCCGCTTGGTGAGTCACGACCTTTAGCCGAAAAGAGATTGTTGGCTATGGAGCGTCGCATGGGTCGTGATCCGGAGCTCAGACAGAAGTATATTGAGTTCATGAGGGAATATGAACAGTTGGGACACATGTCTGTGTCAAATTTGGATTGGCGTTCGGTGGAGCATTACTTTCTCCCGCATCATGCGGTATTGAAGCCATCGACTGGCAAGCTGCGCACAGTGTTTGATGGTTCTGCGCAGACTTCAACAGGCGTATCCTTGAACCAGTGCTTGCATTCTGGTCCCAAGTTGGTCAAGGACCTTTGTGACGTCATCACCAGCTTCCGACGACATCAGGTTGTCTTTGTGGCCGACATAAAAATGATGTTCAGGCAGACGATTATCCACCCTGATGACCGTCGCTTCCAGCTGATCCTTTGGAGAGAGTCTCCTCGCGATCCCATGGTCGTCTACGAGCTCAATACAAATACGTACGGGTTAAGGTCAAGCCCCTACTTGGCAATACGTTCTCTTTGGGAGCTCGCAGACCGCGAAGGCCTACGTTTCCCACGAGCCTCCGCCATCTTGAAAGACGATATTTACGTCGATGACATTTGCTCGGGCGCCTCCACAGCGGACGAGGCGATACTCCTGCGGGACGAATTGATAGGCATTTTAGCCTCCGCTGGTTATGAGTTGCGCAAATGGATTTCCAACTCACCAGCGCTTTTGGAAGGCTTGCCAGAGGATCATCAGCAGGATCCACATTTGTTTGAGATTGTTGACAACCCCGCCATGATGGCTGTTCTCGGCGTTCAGTACAGACCAGTCCAAGACATCTTTACATATAACGTAGACTTGAAATTGCCGTGTTCTTGGACTAAACGTCTCGTATTGTCTACTGTCGCCAGAACCTTTGATCCGAACGGTTGGATCTGTCCAATTATATTTTGGGCAAAATGCTTCTTGCAGAAGCTTTGGACAGCAGGATTGACTTGGGATGAACCTCTACACGGCACTCTTGTTGAGGAATGGACCTCCTTTGTATCCTCACTTCCTGCCGTCAACGAGATCTCCTTGCCTCGTCCCATCCTTCCTCCCGGGAAGTACAAGGCCACCCTTCACGGGTTTTGTGACGCCTCGGAACGTGGTCACGCGGCTGTGGTGTACTTGCGCACAGTCAGTGCCTCAGGTCAGGTGAGAGTCTCCCTGATCATGGCGAAGAGCAAGGTAGCACCCCTTCGGACATCTTTGACCATTCCGAAATTGGAGCTCTCGGGAGCAGCACTACTTGTACGCTTATTGAACCACGTGTCTAGTACTTTGGGTAAAAGCATTTGTATTAGTGGGACCTACGCCTGGACAGACAGCCAAATTGTACTTTGTTGGTTGAAGGCTTCTGTCCACACTTTGGAGGTATTTGTCGCTAATCGCGTTTCCCAAATCCAGAAATCCGAAGTCAAACTTGTTTGGAGACACGTGCCAGGTGAGCTCAACCCCGCTGATTGTGCCTCGCGCGGATGCTTGACGCCTAGTTTGATAGGTCATTCGCTGTGGTGGGGTCCGGAATGGTTGAGTCGACCAGAAATTGATTGGCCTCGAACGCCAGTTTTGAATACTTCTAATTTGCCGGGTCTACGAACACTCGCTCTTGAGAAGGTGGAATGCGCCTTCGACCCCGATTTTTTGTTGAATCGTTACAGCTCCCTCGACAAGTTGTTAGGTGTCACTGCTTGGATAAAGCGTTTTGTTTTTAATTTTAGGCACCCACAACAGAAACGACTGACACCGTTTCTCTCACCACAGGAACGACAGGAGTCCCTCACCTTTTGGGTTCGTTCTGTGCAATTGGCGCATTTTGAAAGGGAGATTGCTATCCTCAAGTCGGGGAAATCGAAATTGTCGGGAGCTGTATCTAAATTGAACCCCTTTTTGGACGAAACGGGTCTCTTGCGCGTTGGAGGGCGTCTCAAGAACGCCAACCTCCCTTACGGGGCTCGTCACCCCCTTTTGTTACCTAAGGACGGTCATTTGGTACGCTTGTTGGTAACTGACCGTCACCTTAAAAATTCGCATGCTGGTTGTAATGCGCTCTTGGCCATTTTGCAACGCGAGTTTTGGATCTTGTCTGCCCGAAGAATTATTCGGAGTGTAGTCTTTCGCTGCATCCCTTGCTATAAGCTCAAGGCTTCTACCATGCAGCCCTTGATGGGAGACTTACCGGCAGATCGCGTAACTGAAAGCAGGACGTTTGACGGTGTCGGCACGGACTTCGCTGGTCCTTTTTTGGTGAAAACGTCGACACTTCGAAACAGCAAGACTGTCAAGGCCTACTTGTGTGTTTTTGTTTGTCTTTCCACAAAGGCCGTACACTTAGAACTGGTCTCCTCGCTTACGACCGAGGCGTTTGTAGCCACATTTGACAGATTTGTATCCCGCAGAGGGCTGCCTTCCTTGATCCGTTCTGACTGCGGCACTAACTTCAAGGGCACTTATAATTATTTGAATGATGTTGTTAATTTCCTTGAAACCAACAAGGCTGATATAGGTGATAGGCTTGCCCGACGTGGGATAAATTGGTTATTTTCCCCACCAAATTGTCCACACTGGGGTGGTATATTTGAGGCCGCCGTAAAATCGGCCAAAACACACTTGCGCAGGACAATCGGTGAATCTGTCCTTACATTTGAGGAACTCGCAACTGTGTTTTGTAAGATTGAGGCCGTTTTGAACTCTCGGCCATTGTGCCCGATCTCCTCAGATCCGAATGATTTGGAGGCCCTTACGCCGGGCCATTTTTTGATTGGTCGCCCACTTGTCGCCTTGCCTGAGTACCCCTATATTGATACGAGACCTGGTCGTCTCTCGCGTTTTGAATTGGTACGCCAGATTACTCAGAGCTTTTGGAAACGCTGGAACTTGGAATATTTGCACATACTCCAGCAACGCGTTAAGTGGACCGACAAGACCGATCCACCCAAGATTGGTGACCTCGTTTTGATCAAGGAGGCTAACCTTCCGCCACTCAGATGGCGCAGGGGGCGCATCCTTCATTTGGTAACTGGGGCTGATGGAGTTCCCCGATTTGCTGAGGTCTTGGTGGACGGTTCGATTCTGAGGAGAGCGGTTGCAACATTGTCACGTCTACCAACCGATTAGCGGACCGGTAGGCCGGTCCGGGGCGGGTGGATGTTTGAAATAGAATTAGTTTTTATTATAAGTCAAATCGATTAGATCGATTGAGTAACATTTTGTTTAGTCTATTGAAAATTTCTGACAATGGTCACACTGAACTGTCACTTCGCTTCCCGTTGAGAAATTACCACGTTGTCGACTCGTACGTAAAATAAATTGATCGCCCTTTGAATTAACGCGAATTGAATCAACTCGTAATTAACTTAATTAAATTGCCGCTTTTTTGACTCCCGGCACGAGTAAACCGCTTTGAACGCCGCCTGATCTAGTGCTGGCAACGGTAAATTGATTGTGAACTATTGATTGATATTTGTGAAAATTGTGAATCTGGTATCGACTTCCACGTGCCAACGTGTCCTGAAAACGTCGCGTTTGAAGCTTAATAGCTAAGTATAAGATACTTCATTCATTTATTTTGGCCAATATACTTGTATGAATGTGTCTAATTTAGCTCAAGCCTGACATCAGCAAGGATAGCGGGTAAGTGAAACACATTAATATTAAGATTACTTGTATTCGCTGTGCAACACAGTACAGTTGTGTCTGAGATTTGTTGTGGCTGACAAGGGCTGATGAATAGTCACGCTTCCACAAATCTGCTGCAATTGATCCCAGCTCCTTCTAGCCAAAATTCTAGACAGCAATAAAAGACCTAAATGACGACTTGAAGAGACTCGTTACCTGGTCGGAGCTGAACTGTTTGTTGTTAAATCCTACAAAAAATAAGTTCATGATATTTGGTACCAAGACTGGTGTTAACATGTTACAAAGTCAAAGTCAAAGTCAAAATAATTTATTCATCTAGGTCACAAGGTGACGCTTATGAACGTCACAATTTAAAGTATATTACTTATTGCTTCTACATTTACATTTACTGCCCATTAGCAAAGCAATAGGTAGAACCACGAGAAAGAACGGGCAATAAAACTCGTGACCACTCTTTTTAATCGCCAGTGGTATGTTACATATTTTGTTTTTGTAAGGAGCTGCAACTGTTTCACATTGTAATTAATTACTTGTAAATAGTAATTAGGAACATACATAATACTTAAATAATTAATGCAGTTACCAATTTAAATGCTGTAGTAGCCTTCCAGTGTGAATTTTGTGTAACAGGAGCATCCACATACGTCTTATAATGTAGGCAACTCGCGATCATGTTCAGAACTATGATAGAAATGTATGCTACAGAAAGTGACGGTAGGTATATAAATACACAAAATTTACAAAAACGTTAGTGTACAGCCCAAGATCACGAGTAAAATCCAGCATTTGGATGCCGCGTAGCGGAAATTTCCTCTGAATGCCTCTGACCTATGTGGCTTTATCGCCAGTTGTTTTGAACATTGTCTGCTTGGACGATCACTACTACTAGCCACCCAGTTCAGCTTTTCATATAAGTAAAGTGGTTGCCTCGATTTCATTACACCAAAAAGCAGACAAGCTAAGTGCAATTTTTGACGGGATTTCATTTTCAGTATAAAATATTCTATCTATTGTAATTCGCCGTGTGGTTGACGGCATAGAATACAAGTGTCACCACCCCTTATCTTCCCGTGGGTGTCGTAAGAGCCGACTAAGGGATAACACGATGCAAATACCATCTTTGCGTAGAGACGGAAAACTCGACATCAAACCCTATACGACTGCCTCGTTGGTCTCGCGGCATAAATGTGCGCGTGGGATCGGGAGGTCCCGGGTTCGATTCCTGGGTCGGGCAGTGTTACTGGGTTTTTCTGTCAGGAAATTCTCAGTAGCAGCACGGAGTCTGGAAATGTGCCCGGTACGGCAATAAGCTCGCCCCTTATTACGTGGGACTAAAGTATTTCTGGCGAAAAGTGGGTGTAGAAATACACCTCTGCCTACCCCTTCGGGGATAAAAGGCGTGACGATATGTATGTATGTTTGTGTATGTATCTATTGTAATCTTCTGTTTCTTTGTTTCTTCTTTTTTTTTCGCAATATTGTATGTGTCAATTTTCAGTCCAAATAAATACTTTTTCTTTCTTTCTTTCTAGTGTGTGTTGCGAATTTTATAATGGACAAAAACATCGAACAAAGAGTTTTTCTGAAATTTGCATCGCTAATGGAATTTCGTGATCGAAGTCAATGAAAATGTTACAGAAGCCTTACGGTGAATCGACTTCAAAAACTCGTGCTTATGAGTGGTACAAAGCGTTCAAAAGCGGTCGAGATGTGATGGAAGATTTGCCTCACTCTGGTAGGCCATCAACGTATGCAGCTGAAGTTAACATCGCAAAAGTGAACAGTAACTAAAAATTCCTTATTCAACTTTGAGATAGATAGCCGCCGAACTTTCTGTATCTCACGAGTCGATCCGTACCATTTTAACTAATCATTTAGGTATGAAACATGTTGCCGCTCGGCTAGTCCCAAAAAACCTGAATTTTCTTCAAAAACTCAATCGCATGAGAGTCGCTGAGGACATGCTAGAACGAGTCAATTCCAACTCAACATTTCTGAAACGCATTTTTACTGGTAACGAGACGTGGGTTTACGAGTTTGACATGCAAACTAGTCAACAAGCTCCAGAGAGGCGCCTTCCAACTGAACCGAAACCGAGAAAACCACGTCAAACTCGTTCGAAAAAACGATAAAATTATGGAATATTATTTGAGCGTTATGCGGCGTTTAAGAGAGCAAATTCGACGAAAAAGGCCAGATTTGTGATTGATTTTGCACCAAGGTAAGGCGCCTTCGCACAAGGTCATCAGTGTGAACGAATTTTAGACCAAACACTCAACATATACCATCGAGCAGCCGTCGTGAATATAGTATTCACCAGATATGACTCCAGCTGACTTCTTTCTTTTTCCTAAACTCGAATTACCACTTTGTGGCACCCGTTTTCAATCGGTAGAAGACACAAAGGTATTCGCGGTAAGAACTGAACTCAATTCCGGAAACAGCGTGTATCGTTTCTGAAGGAGCATACTTTGAAGGTGATAAAATTTTGTATGAATAACAAACAGTGGTAGCGCCATCTACCTTCCTATCTACAACTAATCGCATCAACATGAATCGTTCCACGCTTGTCTAGTGCGAGCGATATCATATTTCCGTCCCTCTCTTTCCCTCTCCCTGGAAGAGGCACTGCCTTGCGCCTGATTTCGTCGCCGCGATTGTGAACGCGACGGACAGTCTCGAAGATTCCGCTCGCTAAGAACGCCGTCTCGATACCGCTCCGCGCCGCGCCGCTGTAGGTGATTTACCGCTTCCACCAAGGAAAACCCGCTCGTGAGTGCTAGTGAAAACAAGCAGCTGCATCGCGAAACCACCAGGAGGAGAAGAAACGAAGAAGGCTGTATAAGGTAGGTGCCTTCCATCCTGGAAGTATCCTATACCCACTCAACACCTCCTCCCGTATCCATCTCCTCTTCCCTTATTCCTTTCTAGGCGACCCAGAACTCGCCCTAATACAGTCCATTTCCTTTTCCAAGTCGCCTAGAACCCTACCTTGGTTTCGGCACCACGCCATACCATTTTTTTTTTATCCATACGAGTCGGATTCATTTACGTTTTATACGTTATACCGCTATACCTAGGCAGTTATAGCACCTAGCTATACTCCTAATATATTCATATAACCGTCACATGGTTATTTCCGCCCGCATTAGTAGGTAAACTTTTATGTAGCTACCTACTTATTAAATTATTATTTCTGCAACTATCATAGTTGTCTTATAAATCTCATATTTCAATCAACTTTTATTTCCTCAGCTCTAAAGTGTTGCCTACTTAGCCTACTTAGGTAAAATAATAGGTACATTAGATATTCTTATTTTGTTTCGTTCTCATTAGCTTATACTTACGTAAGCATGTCACAACAAAAGAAGTCACGCGTGTCGGAAGACAAAGAGATGACAATCTTAGAAGCGAAACGCAATATTTTATTTGAGCGCATTCAAAATATCTATGAAAGATCAAAAACCGCATCGATGTCTGACAGTAATAGCGAAGCATTTCTCAGTTATTGTACAACAGTAGATAGTATTCGAACAGATTTTCATAAGTTGTTAGACGATTATAACGCAAGATTACTTTCTATCAATCCTGATGAAAAACCGAACTATCAGGCGTATACCTCATTCGAAGATCTTTATTGTATTATTAAGCGTATACAATCGCAATTGGAGGGTAAATGTTCGGCAGAGCCCGTTGCCCGCAAACCGAGATTACCGCCAATCGAGATTATGTCGTTTGACGGAGATATACGAAATTGGCCGTTATTCTATGCAAGTTTTAAGTCTACAGTGCACGATAATGGTTCTCTGACAGATGCTGACAGGTTGTACTATTTAATAGGTAAACTGTCACCGAAGGCCCAGTCCGTATTTGCAGGTGTCACACCCAGTGCTGAGAATTATCAGGTCATATTTCAGTCACTACTTGACAGATATCAAGACACGCGCGTTCTAGCGTCTACGTACTTTCACCAAGCTTTAAATCTCAATCTGTCCAGCAACGCGTCTGTCTCGAATTTCCAGCTGTTTATTGATAACTTCGTAACCGCGGTTAATTCTCTTAGGAATTTAAAATTAGAAGATCTTTCCGACTTTATGTTGCTTCAACTCGCTTTAAAAAAGTTTGACACTGATACAATTCGCGCATTCGAGATGACGGAACGCAATAATAAAATACCTACACTAGATAGTTTTATTTCGTTCATCAAAGATCAGTGTCGAATATTTCATAATACGCAGTCTGGTTCATCTGGCCCGTCTAACACTAACAACAACAAACAAAGGTTGAATAAATCGCGAAATAGTAATAATAACTCAGTCCCTAATCCACAATCTTACGTAACATGTTCGGAATCTAATAGTAATAATTCACAGAAGTGTCTGTGCAGTAATATAGTGCACGACCATTACTATAAGTGTCCCACCTTTAATGATTTAAATCCAATTGCTCGTTTTAAAAGCGTAAAAGATAACAAAGCTTGCATTAATTGCTTAAGCATAAAACATAAAACGAGTAATTGTTCCAGTAGAACGAGATGTCGCACATGTAAACAAAAACATCACACACTGTTACATTATGATAAAAATAACCGGTTGTCAAGTCAAGCCGCTAACCTTGACACACTTACGAGTACGTCGCAAGTGCAGAACACGGTAGCTGCGCCTTCCACGCCTCGCAATAATGAGAAATCGTTGTGTACGACATCCATTGCGCGGGCGGCACGCACGCGCGGACGGCCTTCGCGCGCTTGTAGTGATCAGAGCAGTGCTAGGCCGCCATGTATGGCGTCTAAGACTGTTCTGTTAGCGACAGCGCAAGTTATCATATATGATGTCAATGGGTCGCCGCACATGGTACGTTGTCTGCTAGATAGCGCATCTCAGACCAATTTAATAACGTTAGAATTGTTCAAACGCCTCGGATTATGGAATAACTTTAAAAATACGAACTCAATAATCCGAGGGATAGGCGGATCAGAAAAACATTGCAAAGGTTCCGTAGATATTAAAATACATTCGCGTTTTAATAGGGACATTAATTTTAACATTTCTTCGCTTATCGTGGAACGTATTACAGACACGTTGCCAAACGCTAATGTGGACGTGTCGCTCCTCACACATCTTGAGTCATTACCACTAGCGGATTCGGAGTTTGCGAATCCGGCAGACATTGATGTTTTGATCGGAGCCGCAATATTCCCGCACTTGCTACTTACTAAAGTGGTACGTAGTGAGCAAAATAACTTACCGCCCGCTATTGAGACGGTATTCGGGTATGTAATTATGGGTACCGTACCTACATTACATACTTCTCAATACGTTACGTCTTGCTGTTGTTCTGTTCTTCAAGAAAACAATATTGACTCTCTTCTCAAGCGATTTTGGGAGCTTGAAGAGGTTACCGCACCGCCCTCGATGAGCCATAAAGATCTCGAGTGTGAAGAACATTTCCGCGCTACCACTGTTCGTGACGACAGTGGCAGATACGTTGTGGCGTTGCCATTCTGTGGTGACCCTTATTCGTTAGGCGACTCGTACGCTGCTGCGCTCAGACGTTTCCATTGTTTGGAACGTAAACTTGATGCATCACCTAAGTTACGCAGCGCCTATAATGACGTCATTCGTGACTACATAGATAAAGGTTTTTTGAGTGTAGTTGTAAACAACGAGGGCAACTCTCTGCCCTCATATTATATCCCGCATCACGGCGTAGTTCGCGAAGATAAAACCTCTACTAAACTTCGTGTGGTTTTAGACGCTAGTTGTAAGACTACATCGGGTCAGTCGATTAATGACATTTTGCATGCCGGCCCCAATCTACAGGGTGATTTATTTAACATCATAATAAAGTTTCGTCTTTTCCAAATCGCTCTGTCAGCTGATTGCCGCCAAATGTTCCTCAATATCGGTGTTCGCGAATCTGACCGTAGATTTCAACGGCTCTTTTATCGTTTTGACAAGAAAGAACCTTTATCTGTGTATCAGTTCAATCGTGTTTGCTTTGGACTCAAGTCTAGCCCATATCACGCGTTACGAGTTGTTCGCCAGTTGATCGCTGATGAAGGCGATCACTTTCCCGCCGCAGCGGCTGTTGCCACTTCCGCTTTGTACATGGATGACATTGCCTGTAGTGTCATATCCACTCCGCTAGCAATTTCGCTTTGTGAAGAGCTTATTCAGCTTTTCAAGCAAGGCCAGTTTGATCTTGTCAAATGGACAAGCAACTCTAAGGAGGTTCTCGCACGCATACCAGATTCTCATAAGGCTTCTCCAGACATTGAGTTTGAGAAGTCTGTACCGCATAAGGTTCTCGGCTTACGTTGGGACAAATCCTGCGATAGTTTTCGGTTTGACGTCTCACCACCAGATGATAAGTGCACCAAACGCACTATGCTGTCCACAGTGGCTCGACTATGGGACATAATGGGTTTTGTGGCTCCCACAATTTTGTACGCCAAGCTCTTGATCAAAGAGCTTTGGCTATCAAAGTGTGAGTGGGATGAAACACCCCCTGACCATATTGTCGCCGCTTGGGGCCAGTTTTGTATTGAGCTTACCGCGCTCAATCAAGTTACTATTCCGCGTCATCTTGGGTTGGTAGATGGATGTACCATCAACTTGATAGGTTTCGCTGACGCCAGCGAGCGTGCTTACGGCGGAGTCGTATATCTGCAAGTCCGCATTGGTTCTAACTACTCGGTGCAGTTAGTTTGTGCCAAGTCTAAGGTCTCGCCTGTTAAAACCGTTTCAGTTGCGAGACTGGAGTTGTGCGCGGCCCTTCTGCTGTCTCAGTTGCTCCGCAAAGTTCAAGACACAGTTTTGCTCCACAACCCCATTAATAAATTATACGCATTCTCCGACTCCAAAGTAGTGCTCGCTTGGATTCATTCTTCTCCTCATCGCTGGCAGACTTTTGTCGCCAACCGCGTTAGCAAATTGATTGAACTGGTTCCTGCTACTTGTTTCAATCACGTCGCGGGTATTGAGAACCCCGCAGATTGCTTGTCTCGTGGTGTCACTCACACTTCTGCATCATCCATTGTGGCGTCGTGGGCCTGCTTGGATCTCCCATGATCCGTCAGAATGGCCCATGCAACCCTTTGACCACAGTGCAGAAGACGAAGATGTACCCGAGCGGAAGTCTGTTTCTTATCCCGTGATTGCTGAGGTTGCGGAGTCTCCCATCTATGCACTCGCACTACGCATGTCATCGTGGTCTAAGTTACTCCGCGCCATCGTTTATGTCTATAGGTTTCTTAGGCACCTACCTAATGAGACTTTTGTATCAAGTACTGATCTGAAATTCGCAGAATGTAAGTTACTACGAGCTGTACAAGCTGTTCATTTTAGTAACGACATTCAAAATTTAAAGGACAATGTACCTTGTTCTCCCGCTATCCTTAGACTCAAGCCGTTTCTCGATGAACATGGCGTCATACGCGTTGGGGGTCGTCTGTCAAATTCGGATGAACCTTATAACTACAAACATCCTTGTATTCTGCCGCGACATGATCATGTTGTCGACCTTCTTGTTGATTTTTATCACAAGAAGCACCTCCATGCCGGTCCGGAGTTGCTTATGTCCTTACTTAGGCATAAGTATTGGATTTTAGCCGCTCGACGAATAATTCGTCACAGAATACATAAATGTAACGTCTGTTTCAAATTTCGTCCGCGTCCGACTTTCCCTCCCATGGCCGATCTCCCTAGCCAGCGCGTCAACCAGGTTGCTAAAGCGTTTACACACACCGGTTGTGATTACGCAGGACCACTGCAGTATACGCCAGTGCGTGGTCGAGGTGTTAAGAGCCGTAAAGCCTGGCTATGTATTTTTACATGCTTAACGACGCGCGCTACGCATATTGAAGTTGCGACAGATTTAAGCACGGTGTCATTCCTGGCAGCCCTTAAACGATTTCTCTCACGGCGCGGCCCTATACAGTGTTTGTACACGGATAACGGCACTTGTTTTGTGGGCGCAAGCTCTTATTTACGCGACCTTTATAAGTTTCTCAGGGAAGCATATCGTACTCGTCTTCAGGAGGAACTTTCCATAAATCATATCGACTGGAAGTTTATTCCACCAGCATCACCGCATTTCGGTGGATGTTGGGAAAGCATGGTCAAAGTAATTAAAACGCATCTCTTCAAGGTTATAGGTCAACAGATCCTCTCTTACGAAGAGCTTTTAACTGTCCTTGCACAAGTCGAGGCATTGATCAACTCGCGTCCGCTCACGGCATTGAGTAGTGACCCTGCAGAACCATCCGCGTTAAGCCCTGCACATTTTCTGAACACAGTGCCATTATCGTCATTTCCGGCTCCTGAAGCAGACTCTTCAAGCTTGCTCCAGAGACATACTCTGCTGGATAAACTCGTGCAGTCGTTCTGGCGGCGCTGGCGTGCGGAATATCTACACCAGCTTCAGGCTAGACCAAAGTGGAATAGTCCTGCATCCCCTATACAGGAGGGTACGTTGGTCGTCATAATACATGATAATGCACCGCCGCTTTCATGGCCGTTAGCCATCGTAGAGAAATTGCATACTTCCAAGGACGGTACAACTCGCGTTGTTACCGTGAAAACCGCCAAGGGGAGTTACGTGCGCCCTGTTGTACGTCTCTGTCCGCTTCCAACTCAGTGAGATCTAGCCTGAGGTTGGACCTACCTCTTAGTTTAAGTATTTAGTTAGTAGTTTTCGCTATTATTGCGTTTGTACTTTTCGTTAAGGTTAATTTAGATTAATTTTATTGTCATGTCGCTGTCTTAGCCTATTGGGTTATCCGGTAGTACACCCAACGTAGCTAAGTTCAATTCTATTTTCTTTAAAGGCAACCCTTTAAGGCCGGGGGGATATGGTAGCGCCATCTACCTTCCTATCTACAACTAATCGCATCAACATGAATCGTTCCACGCTTGTCTAGTGCGAGCGATATCATATTTCCGTCCCTCTCTTTCCCTCTCCCTGGAAGAGGCACTGCCTTGCGCCTGATTTCGTCGCCGCGATTGTGAACGCGACGGACAGTCTCGAAGATTCCGCTCGCTAAGAACGCCGTCTCGATACCGCTCCGCGCCGCGCCGCTGTAGGTGATTTACCGCTTCCACCAAGGAAAACCCGCTCGTGAGTGCTAGTGAAAACAAGCAGCTGCATCGCGAAACCACCAGGAGGAGAAGAAACGAAGAAGGCTGTATAAGGTAGGTGCCTTCCATCCTGGAAGTATCCTATACCCACTCAACACCTCCTCCCGTATCCATCTCCTCTTCCCTTATTCCTTTCTAGGCGACCCAGAACTCGCCCTAATACAGTCCATTTCCTTTTCCAAGTCGCCTAGAACCCTACCTTGGTTTCGGCACCACGCCATACCAAACAGTTTGTGTATTATTGATCTTTTCCCGGTACTTCCTTGACCGAGTAGTATATACCAATTGAGTGAAATTCACTTCATACCTTCAGATTCGTCTAAGCTGACTCAAGAGCTATTTATTGCCAAGGCAATGAAAGCAGGTAAATATTTTGTAACAACAAACAAAAAGAGCACGTATTTTTATCTAATGCACCCTTTGTATTTTTATCTTATAACCTCGGATATCTAGAGCACAACTAGGAATGAACGTTAAAACGTGGTATAACAATAACGGGTTGTATAAGCTAAGCATTTATTTATTTGTTAGTTTAACATAACAACTTTAATACCAAACTTTCATAAATGCCTATCACTTTATTTATTGAAATAGCACTCCAAAGCTCTGAATAAAATTGGCCTGCCACACAAAAGCAGATGTAATGCAAACGACTCAGAACTTCAACATAATCATGTCATATGACAAACCAAATGGCCAATAAATTTGCTTGTCGAACTGCATCCTATTGCCACCCGCACTTACACATACAAACGATGCAACTTAAAGCTTCCATCATATTCTGTCTCTTTATAAGCCCATAATGTGACTCGGTTTACTCACTTACTCGTCGGTGTACCAACAGTTGCTGCGCGGCAGAACATTTTGCAGTGATTTAGGATGCAGCGTTTTACACAAGTAACATGCATGATTGTCTGGCGAGTAATAGCCAGCATCTTTCGCGATTTATATGACTATCTGTTTCCGCACAGCTTTATCTGTAAGAATTTAGTGATTATGGGCCTCCTTGTTGAATTTTGTGATTTAAGAAGCTGGATTTCTGTGGGATTGTGTATGTTTGTGAATGAATAGTTTGCTTACTTTATAATAAATTTTTCCAATTCATTTTGTTAATTTGGTTCATGTTGCATTACCAACAACCCATGAAAACGAAAAACGTTATTAATAATAGATATTTATCAATAACGTTTTGAACTACCGTTTTATAAGGTATTGGTAATAAAAATTTGTGTTACCTACGTCTCTTTAGTATAAAGAGACGTAGGTAACACAAATTTTTCCTCTTCTATTAAAATACCTCTACTTACCCAGGAATAATTCATAATATGTATGTAAAATAAATTAAATACTCATGTCTACAACAGCGCGCAGAGGTCCGATACCAGAGAAGCAACAATTTTAATGAAAATTTTTACCCAAGCACAATACCGTGCGCACCTGCATTTAAGGTAACAGGTGTCTTTTCAACGATGAAACTGAGCCAATTAAACACAAATGAAT
This sequence comes from Euclidia mi, assembly GCA_944739405.2. NCBI lineage: Eukaryota > Metazoa > Arthropoda > Insecta > Lepidoptera > Erebidae > Euclidia > Euclidia mi. Next base: position 62,120,337 of record OX123190.2, read on the forward strand.
TGTGTAAACAGCACCGTAATGCGAAATTCGTGATTAATGAAAACGCTCTCGAAAATACCTTCTCCATTTTCGACCGTTTTGCATTGTAATTTAATGCTCATTGAAGATGCAATGTTCTTGGTTTTATGACTGTTTAAGAAAATAAACTATGATATTGCGAACAAAGTTATAGGAACATTAAACGAAAATGCAGTGAAGGTTTATATTTACATATATGGCAATATCAGTAGGACGTGTAATGAAAATAATTCTATTTCGTGCAGGATTCACCGTCTCCATAGTAGGTACACTTTTATTTGGAATGTTGTATTTTGTACCACAACTCACTGTAGACTGACGTCTGTATCCCCGTATGGGTAGGCAGAGGTGTAATACTACACCCACATTTCGCCATGACAACTCTCAGTACTTACTGCTTTTCCATTGAACTGATACCTACGATGCAAAATTAGTTTAATAACACGACTCCTCTCAAAAATAAATCCTTTGCTTCATCCTGAGCAGTCATCATGGTTCTAGTTCGTCAGCTAGAAATTTGTTATTTCAGATTTTATTGTTCTAAGACCAATTTTAAAAATTCGTTTAGGTTTTGACTTTTAGGGGAAACTTATCAAATAGAAATAAAAAAGTACCAAAGTAATATCCTATCTGTAAGCAGCACGCGTACCTACGGGTAGATTTTTAAGTTACATAAAAATAAATATTTATCAATATTTTGTGAATGTATACTCCGATGATCCGTTCATCGGATTGCCTATGAATAAGTTTGATTGCATGACTCCTGTGTTCATTATTACTTGTATTTTTAAATTGATTATTATATTCGTACGGATATTTTAAGGCTTGGATTAATAAAACAACACATATTTTTATATTTTTACCAACAACCTGTGTCGAATAGGGACGGTGAATATATTAATTGAAAAGCCCAATTAATACAGACACTCTGAAACGTCTATTTGTGGACCAAACACGCTTCGCTAACATTCCATCAAATAGGTATGAACATATATGGAAAGCAGTCTTCTAGCTCCAAACCAAATGTTAAATTCTTGAGTGCTATCTGTTTAACACTAGGACAATGATGACTCATTATCATCAGAATCAAAGACAGTGCCAGAAAAATTTTCACGCTACGCGAACTCAATAGGACTTTTTAATTACTTTGCAATAAAATGTTACTAAAATAGAATACTGATCTACTCCTGACTTTTCTATTCCTCTTGCAGATGACATTACCCGCAAACATCACGACCGTCCGGGATTCTACGACCGTCAGATTCGCGGAAATCACGACAAGCTTAACAAGCCTCAACTAAAATCAGTGCAGACATTAGCCGCCGTCAGCATAGAGTCGTTATGCTCGAAACGACCGCTTAAAACACTCGTAAGCGTCAAGGGGCGAGGATGCCATAAAATAATTGGGTTTTTTAAGACATTTTTGTTTGCATGACAATATCAATGCGTTTAATTGGGCTGCAGGTTGGTGTAGTGTGGTTTCATAACATGAATACTTCCCTTCGAGGTCTAATGTATATTACCTAACGTAAATTTTTAGACTATATTCGTTTTTGAATTAGTAATTTTACGCAGGTTGCTCATAAGAAAAAAAAAGTTCAATGAGATAACGATTAAATAACAGTCGATCCAGTAGTACCTGAAATGATGTCATTATTACTTAATACATAACTTGTTAAATTAAAGTTGAAATGACTCTTCATCATCCTAGCGTTTTCGCGGTTGTCCTTGTTACTAACCAGATATATAACAGTCCTAACCAGATATGACGGAATAAGTATTAACTGTTTCACAGAACGACTTCCCTCTTATCTTCGCACCCCAAAGGTATACGATATTCAACGGCTTTTTCACGTTTGTATATAGTTTGTTTATTTAACACAAAGATAAAGATAACTATAATCATCAAATTAACTTGGAGAGAGCTTGTCTATGATCCACGCTATATACAATATCAAGAGAGGTCTAATAAACTCATCAGTGTACAATCTATGCAGCCCATACATCAGTTATTCTGCACCAGTTAGCAATCAATAGTGTCAACATGATGACCTCATAATAAGATGAGAACCCATTTATGTTTGCACATTGTCCCCCATACAGTAACATACACGTCTGTATACACTCAGCGAAAGGTCAAGCTTCTTTCAGTACGATTATAATACTTATTTCTTACGCCATAAGAACGATACAAAGGTCAAAGTTGACGGGGGGGGCCGTGTGTAAATAATGATATTAACTTTTACACAGTCTTTGATTTAACTTGCCTCGTTAGTATTTATAGGTCAAATCTTGCAATCTAAATTAGAGCTACCTGTCATTCCACATTGGAATTGACATTACATTTTTTATGATAGCTTATTCCTACAGCCAATTCTGATTTTCAATTGGGGACTTTAAAGAGGTCAACGTCACCGTGTTTTTTTTTGTATTTAGGATGTCTAATTTTAGAAAAGGCTATGAAATAGTATTTTAATAAACGAATCCTTTAGATATACTTTTTTATTTATTTTAGTAAAAATATTTATTTTGTTGACAGATTCTGTCGAAGCTGGTTAAAACTAATCTTAACTACTAAAGTAGAACATAGACACGTAAAAAATCCTTTCTCGATTCAATCCATCATGGCCGCTCGTAATGGATCTGCAAAATTAAACGAAAATTGCACAGATCTATAAAATTTGGGTGGGAGTCCACGAGTGGCATTTGCATGAGAGCGCTACCGTTACTGTAACTGTCGGTCCCAGTTCTTGGCTTCGAACAAGAATCGTTCGACCATGTTGGAGACCTTCGGGCGGTCTGGAAACTCTGACAGTACAGAATGCCACAGACACGAAGAAAAATAAAAATAATTATTTTGGTTGTGAGCATGATTTCTGTTGAATAATATTCCTGACGACGAGTGGATGTAGTGTATTTAATCATTTTGTTTGTGAAAATCTACGCTATGCTTAGAATATTATTTTTGACAGCATCCAGTTTTTTTTAATAAACAAAGTCAATACAAATTTATGCAGGTTTATCAAATACTTCATCGGCTCATTCACAAAACAAATGTCGCAGTAAACCGAGGTACCCGAATACATTTTATTGAAACGTGGCAATAAAATAGCGAGATAAATGGCCGAATGAATCCGACCATATCGCGTCAACTTTTTCTTTATATCAGGGATGCCGTTCCCTAAGATATGATGTCTCGCCGTTTTCGAAGGGTACGTTTCAGCATATCTTATGTGATGTTGCTGTTTTGACGCCAGGGAAGGATAAAGTAAATTTGTGAATACTAAATATAACTAAAAACATTTAAAAGGCTGTATGAAAATGCGCAATTTCAACTGTTTAACATTTTTGATATATTTAAACCTGAGCTTGACTACGAGACCTGACTAAAAAAAAACTTATTTTTTTTAATCAGGATTTTAATCAACCCTTGAATGTCCGAGTAACGACTACAACGCAATGGAAAATACGTAAAATTTTTACGCAGTCCATGTTGAATTTAATCAAAAGTGAGAGAGCAGGAAAGGAACGCAAGCTTTATCATCATACAGCTGTTGTCATAAAACAAGTCCGAACGTCCTGTACAAAAAGATATCAAAGTCATTTAATTTTCCGCCAAAACAGAGTAATGACCAAGAGGGGTCTCTTTAATAAGACTGACGAGATTTTCTAGCGATTTTATTGCCCACTCCTGCGACTAAATCGCTCGTTTAGACGTAACGACCAACGATTTACAGATCTCTTCATGGCTTGTCCTAATTTTCTTTCAGTTTTTACGCGTCTTTAGTATATTTATAAACGAAAATATTTTGAGTTTATTGTTTTAGGGCGATGTTCATGTACAAGACTTGTGAAGATAAGCGTTTAATTGCAAATTACTTTCAGTCAAGTAATTATTTAGGGCTAAATATACTATCATATTTACCTGAAATCAGTACATGGATGTAGCATGCCGTTGTAAGAGTAGCTAGATATAAATTGTGTTTTATAATGGCCAAAACTGGTGAAATCTAACATACACCTTCGAAACTACAAGCTACGGTCCTAAATTGCGCTACTTAAAAACTTACCAGCGATGATGGTTTTATGATTTATGGCCTCTGTCCATCGGGAATCACTTAGCCTATTCAGAGGATGCTCCTGCTGGTTGGAAAACCCTGCGACGCTTCTTCAAACTGTTTTAAAACCTATTAGGATCCAAGTGTCATATATAAATCAACTATACATTAAAACGCAACAAAATTGCACGCTATGCGACTGTAAAACAATTTACGTCACCCAGTAAACTACGCAATTACAATATCGCGTTTCAGTTGAACAATCGAAATACAAAACTCACATTCCTTTACACAAAAATCAACATCAAGTACATGCCTAAATAAACATATAATTGTAACTTATACAAACATAAACAAGGGGAAGGACTTGAAACACATTAATTACAATAGTCACGTAAATATTCAACCTAAATAACTTCGAAAAATTACGGCATTAAGTTCATTTGTATTATACAAAGTGCTTTGCGTAATCGATACGACCCGCAGTACGATAACACTTAGGTACGACTTTTAATATATTTATTATTGAACCATGCGGGCGTATATCAACAAAAGACTTTTTGAAAGCCTACAGCGAGCGGAGGGTTGAACGAAAGGAGTCAGCCTGCGGCGCACACGAACTATATATCTTCTGACAAATCTTTTGTTTGTTATGACCTTTATATGTCTGTGATTATGACATATGTGAGTGATCCTTGGTGTAGTTTTGATATCAAATCCTGAAATCTTTTCTGTTCTAAAAATGTTAATTAATAACATCAATAGTATGTAAACGGCATATACATTTTTTGTAATATGCAGCAAACGAGTTGGATGGAGCGCCTGATTACTGCCACTCAGGGTTACAAGCAACACCAGAGGAGTCACAAAAATGGAAAATGGAATATTTTCGTTCGTTTTTCTTCTCTGCCTTATCCCACGAATGGAAGATGAGATATCCGGTACTCTCAATCGAACGAAACAACAACACTGAAATTTTACAGTTTGGCAGGTTATTTATTTAGTAAACAATGTTATAAAATAGGAGCCGTGAGAGAAGACTTGTGTAAACATATGTGTATGTACATGCATATACGTTTGAGTCTTAACAGGTAAACCTACCTAAGACCGAAACCTGACTTCTAGTCCGATATTAATTAACAGGGCCAACAATTTTCTCTCACAAAAATCAAGACAAGAGTATTTCCATCGGATGAATTGTGGTGATATTTTATACTTTAAGCTGAGTCTAATTTTAAGCAAGCAACTAATTCAGTTTCATTAGGACACATCGGCTCTGAGATTTATTTCTAGAAAATTCACTATCATGCTCATCTTCATTTAAGTTGATGCCAACATGTAAAGCCATATTCAGAACTCAAAATTTTAAATATACTTTGCCTCTGATCTGTTAGTGGTGTGTGTACTACAGGCCCATGTCCAAAATGGATGGGTCATATGAACCACCAGGTGACGTGTATAGGACGATATAAGAGCATAAAATAATAAGATTCAGCACTATGCCGTCACTTGTAAGCTGTCCAACTGAGCGCTAGTGAGAATTCAAAAGTGCAGGTAGAGTGAGTACGCATTTCGGTCATATATTTTTGTGCGGCATTTTTACCACCGATAGATCCATGAAAAATAATAAGAAACCGCGCAGTGCCGTAAAAAAATGGTGCGCCACAAAGTCGGTAATTTTTTGGAAATTTTCAGAAAATAAAAAAAATAATACCGACTTTGTGTGTCTCACCAGCACTCAGTTGGACAGCTTACAAGTGACGGCATAGTGCTGAATCTTATTATTTTATGCTCTTATATCGTCCTATATACGTCACCTGGTGGTTCATATGACCCATCCATTTTGGACACGGACCTGTAGGCAAAATTTAGAAACGAATAAAAACATAATGAACTTCACTGCTAAGACAATTTTGTAGTACCTACATACGTTGTCCAATGTTTTCTAGATAATTTCACTAAAATTATTACATAATTTGAAACATCGTTCAGGCCTTTTAAATATTTTATACATACATACATACATATCGTCACGCCTTTTATCCCCGAAGGGGTAGGCAGAGGTGTATTCCTACACCCACTTTTCGCCAGATATACTTTGGTCCCACGTAATAAGGGGCGAGCCTATTGCCGTACCGGGCACATTCATTAAATATTTTATATCAAGTAAAATTAACTTTACTTGATATAATTATATTATGATGATGGTATTCACTGTAAAATTATGAATGAGTTTATTAAAAACATTATTTACAGTGAATACTTAAGGTCTACTTAATGTTTGTACCAATAGAATTTAATTACACTTCAAGACATGTTTTATTGGAAAATTAAATTTGACAACTTAGAAACGATTACAATTACAGACTGTTACTTCAAAGTTATTAAAGTACATAATTAGGCTTACAACTTTAGATTTGACGCCTCCTTTATTGAACTTTAATCGGTTTTGAAAACGAATATAAAAGGATTATAAAGTCGTTCGAGAACTTTTAGTACACCTTAAAAAAGTTTTCAAGTAAACGTGCTTTAACTAAGTTTGGATCTTCAACGAAACTATAAAATACTTTTGCACGGACCATTAATACTAAAGCTATCGGTAGTCTTTTAAAATCTCATCTCATTTAATGGTGATAGTGTGGCAATTTTGCAACGTTTAACGTACATATAAACCATAGCCATAATACCAAGCAAATGACTAGTTATTGTCATTAACACCGTTAGCAACGACAAATAGAATCAAATGGACAGTACATTCTAAATGATGAAAAAATTTCACGGTGTACAACATTTTAATGATTTCCGTAATAAAAAAGGCAAACATGATTAGTATAAAAATATTTAATAAATATTTAAAAAGACGCTGGAAACCGCGACTTCTTTGTTACAATCAGGATTATAATTAATCTTTCAGTAATTCCTAACGCTTTTTAATAACCAATCCGTGGATTTCGTGGATTTTACCTCATGGCTGTAGCAAAACAAGATAGCTTCGTAAAATTTTGTAGCTAAAAAAGCTGTACTAGTTTGGCAGGTTTTGGAAAAAGCAACAGTATTTTCTTTTGATACGGCGAGGTTCTGGACACAGGAAAGCAATTTCGTTTTCACCGCGTCGTCGCATTATTCAACTGGTGATTGGTTGAATGTGAACAGTGCTCGATAGTATTAAATTGGATAAACAAAATGTTATTCAAATCCTCATGAGCAGAGCTCTCTGTTCAATATACTAACGGTCTCCTAAAAAACTATGAATCTACCTCAATTCTGCTTACAAAGTTCAGCCTACATTTTCATTGTCCGTGTGGTGACGGATTAAGAATACGGACCTATGATGATACGGATCCACCACTCCATATCATCCCATGGGTGTCGTAAGAGCCTACAGAGGGAGCATATTATGCAGAGAACAGCACTGTAAGAAAAGGAAAACTTGAGACAAACCCTATACCAACTCGTTTGGCCACCGTGGTATAGTAGGCCAATTCTTCCTTTCAAAGGAAAGGCCTAGTCCAGCAGTGGACTTTTAAAGGCTGATGATGACTACATTTTACAAAATGCGAATTAGTAACTTTTAACTTCAACAGTATTGATAAGACGAAGTTTTGCTCATAAAGGCCACAAATAATCATTTGCTTATATAATAATATACCGTCTAAATCTAAAACTGTACTAAAAAGTTCTGCCTTGCAGATTTAAATCCAATTCCCTTACTACCGATGGCTTTGTTTCTTTTTATTTTATGAAATATACTGACCCCATGGGTATTTCTTACAAAACACGGAGAATAGGAAATATTCTATCCGTACAATCGTAGTGAAAGAATGATCTAATACTCGTAGGTAGCTTAAGTGGCAATATGGCCAATCCATTGCCCACGGGAATTCATTGTTAAATTTCACAGAAAACTATACAGTCTACTCCATTATACTTCGGCTGTCCCACATCAATAAGGAATCACAAAATTTTTATAACAAGATTGTTACATAAAAGAAAATATATAATGTTCGAAAGGTAATAAATTTGAGGCCGAAAACCGCGAAACTTTATTGCTCACAATAATTCGCAAGGCAGTTCCAGACGTTTCTATGTTGTTATTAAAGACTAGACACGACGAATTCAAAACATTTTTCAACAACCTGCTGTGGGGAGAAGGAATCATTAATTTGCAAAACTCATTTATCTTCTCGATTCCGAAGTAGACAATGAAATGGAGTGATCAATAAAAAGACCTTTCACAGATCGCCTATTGTCATTGTGAAAGGTTTTAATAAATATTGGGGGCAATTTTTCGTTCGTTTCTTTGAGTAGCCCAATTTGTAGGTCCCACCGTCATTACACGATACCGTCAATCTTAAACTGGTTAATCCGGAGATTGTGGGCACGGATTGCAGGGTCTTAAATTATTCCGATTGAAAATCCTTCTGAAAAGCTTTGTTAAAATAATTGTAGTATCAATATACAATTAATTAGTAAACCAGGGTTATATTTTTTCGGGTCTATTTTTCATTTACAAACCAAATTGTTACGATAAATATTGGAATTTTATTAATAACGCAAGTTAGCGTTATACCATTTTTTTGTTCTAGGCGTGAAACGTATACAAATTGCCTTAAAATTGTAAGCATGAAGCATAAGATTGTATTTCATGTAGCTATAAATACATTTTATCTGTAGTCGAATCATCTCTGTCTTTGTAACTAGTATACATTTTTATTAGCATAACATATATTTCGGCTGTAAAGCTTACTGGACTTTGCTGCCCAAAATATGAATCCTTATACGCCTTGTACATTTGAGCACCAACAAGTAAAAAATACTTTCAACACACGTACGAACGTCGTCATGGCTTTTCTATATCCAAACAGACATTATGTTTTTCGTTTTTATCGAGCACGTCCATCAAAGTATTATTGAAGCCTGGAAATACGTTTTCCTTGTCCAATAACATGTTTCAAAATTTGACAATATAAGGACAGGCCGGTTGACAAAGACAAAATTCAACCAAAAGATAAAAATAATTATAGTTTTGTTAGATATTGTGTTACCCGAATATTTTTAGGAAATGTGTCATCTCATGTATATTGGTGTCAATGGTATCCTGTTATTTTATATTCAAGCTAAAATTTGACTAAGCATGCATAAACCTTACTTCTTTCAGTTTATTTTCTTGCAAGGCGGAAAAGTGAAGAGTAAGTGTATCAAAGTAAGTGTTACTTTAAGCGGATCACTTGGTTTTCTTAGTGTACTTGCTTTTCCAGTTTCTGTAAGTTGGTGAGTGTCTGTTTTCTTTCATTCGCTCGGAATGAATCCCTGACTTGGCACTTTTGAATAGTCTTTGCTAGTAACTCGAAGTAGGTAACGCAAATTTGTCTTAAAGTATTTAACGGGAGAAATGTTGTTGAAACAACAAACGTTGCTTTTTTATAATATATTTACAGTTAAATACACGTTAAGAAACATAAAAGAGATTTAAGCAAATAACATTTTGTAAGAACCTTCTCACTTTATCTATTGGTATATAAAATTAAAACAACAACTGTGATAATAGAAGATTTATTTAAATTGACATTAAAAATATTTAAAATTGAAAAAGTGACTAACGAGGTTAATTATTACAAACAGCAGCCTGAAAATAACAACACGAACTTTATTAATAAAGCTACTTCCTAATTCTGGTAACGCAAAATATCTACGGTAATAAATGACAAAATTTTATCTTGCACAAAATTATTTATATTTTGTTTGTGGGGCCATTTTTCACAGGGTGCTTTTGAAAGGAGGCCCGAATATGTCAAAGCTCAGTCATTTGGCGTCTCGCTACCGTGAAGACGTCTACGTCTAAATTAATGATAGCATACAGATACGATTCAGTGTGACATCACGTACGAGCCAATTTATGGGCCTGATAATATGCTCGTTAGAAGAATATTACGATTTATGTAATAGCATGAACGAATAGAGGCTACAGGTTATGCTTTAGCACACGTGAATAAATTTGAATGACCTTTCTTATGACACAACATTATGGATTGTTCTTGTATTGTGTTATGGAAATCAATATTTACGTGTGGCGAAGCTCAAAAGCGCTTCTTACTGAGATGCGGTGTGGATGGTTAAAACGAGGCAGATGGAAATTAAAATGAACAAATATGGTACTCGCTCAAAAATGGCAGTGTTTTTAAAATATAACTATTCCAACTGGCATGCCTGGGCTGGCGTGGCCCGCGTGCATCTTTTTCAAACATGCCTCAGTCGTTCTGGAACCTGCTCTTGACCAGTGCCTTTTATCTGTTGCACATTATGTCGCGGTCACTTTGAAGAATTCACTTCGAGAGAATTACGCTTGCGTTCTCTTGTCAGATACATGGTCCTTTAGCTTATTAGTTCTGTTGACTTGTTATTTGACATGCAACATGAATTAGGCATTTAAAATGTGATACGGCCTGCCCAATTCTTGTTAATTATTTTATCAACATAGTAAGCAATATAATACAAAGTTAATTACGCATGATATTTTATTAATCTAATCTGTGAAACCTGCTGTGAACATTTAATAATACACGTGTTTTCATAGATATTCAATTATAGATAGATTACAGACATATCAAATCTACGGACGTTGAAAACTTAAGAAAGCACCGATACAGACCCGTGGAACCTGCCGTCCAAAACCGTTTTCACACTAAAGAGATCTTGACAAATTGTTAGAATTAATTGCAACACAAACTATAGGAGCTACATCAAAGTCCCTAAAGATAAGCGCTTTTTCGAAATAAAATTTCGTATTTTTCCATTAAAATCTTTCTTTATCCGTAGTTTGCTGAGAAAGTAATGTTCTGTAAATGGAGTCTTTGAGCCAGGTTAATTGCTCAGTTCGTTTCGAATCATCCCCGGCTGTTTGACGATATGAACCACACTCGTCATTAACAGTACTTGCTGTGTACTTAAATCTGGCCGACTTGATTTTTAACCGACTTCAAAAAAAGGAGGTTCTCAGTTTGACCTGTATGTATATATGTATGTTTGTCCGCGATTATCTCGCGTTTGGCTGAACCGATTTTGATGCGGTTTTCAGAAAAATATTTGTTACACTTAGGAGAAGGTTTTAGGCCCTTAACCGACTTCAAAAAAAGAAGGTTCTGAGTTTGACCCGTATATATGTAAGTTTGCCCACGATTAACTCGAGTTTGGCAGAACCGATTTTTATGGGTTTCCGGAAAAAAAGTATTTGTTACACTAAGGAGAAACTTTTAGTAATTTAACCGACTTCAAAAAAGAAGGTTCTCAGTTTGACCCGTATACATATATTGGTTCTTAGTATGTTTGTATGTATTATGTGTGTGTGTTTGTACGTGTATACGTGTTTGCTTGCGCGCGCGCGTGTGTGTATTTGTATGCGTACCTACGTGTGTGTGTGTGTGTGTGTACGAGTGTGTGTGTGTGTTTGTGTGTGTGTGTGTGTACGTGTCTATGTCTCTGCGATTAACAAAAAACAAAGAAAGTCGGTGAAAGAATCTAATGCGAGAGCATATTTCTCATTCTTGTCATTTCGGATAAGGCTCTGTTGTCGTGGGGACGGTTGAGTAATTTGTTCGAGTCAATATCACTTAAAGCCATGCCTTTTAGGGATTTGACTCGCCTCAAGGCAACATAGCATTGGCCTATAGCAAAGATTTTAGGCCCTAGGTCCGCGGAACTAAGTGTACATCCTTTCAACTTGTGCACCGTCACAGCCCAACTCAATATGACTGGCAACATCCGCCTCTCGATATCACCATAACCGCGATTGCTTTGATAGGTCGCTGGCACTGGAGCTATAGAAATGTATTCATCATCATCTTTAAGACGCAATGCTATTGATGGATTATCAAATAATATCAAAATGGCATCAGGCAGTTCACCTGGCTCAAGTGATCTCTTCTTAGTGCCGGCCATTTAAATCCTTTAGGAACACCCATTGCCCCGTTCGCTAAGCCATCCGTTATTGGCATATTTCTCCGGAGCATAATACGAGAGCTCACAGCCAATTCAATAGTATGTACAAGTCCACCGCATTTGTTTGGATCGTACTTCCGTATGTGGCTGATTCCCTAGACTCATCTCTCTCTTCCAGCATGAAGCCTAAGCCCATAGGCACAGAATAAAAGTAAGTAGGTACTTATGTCAAAGTCATGATAATAAACTACTAACTAGCAGAAAACTTATCACTAAAATAACTGAATCTAACTATAAACAAACTATTAATTAGCCCAAAACTTAAAGTAAACGAACGAAGTACCTAACACTAAAAAGTATGAAATAAAAATATTAAGAAAAAGAACAAAACGAAAATGAAAACTTAAAAATCGCACCAAAAATGTTTACCAGGTATTTAGTTTCTTTTTTAAAAAAAGAGAACCGCCTTCAAAAAATCGACCCACTGAAAAGTACGAAATAATTTTTACATACGCTAATACATAGTATATAACTTATATAAAATACTTAGTTTTTGAAGTACACAAAATATATAAAAGTATGAAATAAATGCTTAATTATAATATAATTATACTACTTAGCTATTTTGGGCTGCAACTACTATGTAGATTGAATGCGCTGGTTTGGAAAGGATGACGCCAAACAATAGGCTTTTAGAGGGATTTGGTTTGGCACCGACTTCAAAAACTAAGTATTTTGTATAAGTTATATACTATGTATTAGCGTATGTAAAAATTATTTCGTACTTTTCAGTGGGTCGATTTTTTGAAGGCGGTTCTCTTTTTTTAAAAAGGAAACTAAATACCTAGTAAACATTTTTGGTGCGATTTTTAAGTTTTCATTTTCGTTTTGTTCTTTTTCTTTAGGGCGTTTATTTGTTTGCTGAACGTAGATGACGGAATTTTATAACAACTTTTTCCGGGTTGTTTTTTTTTATTTGGTTTATAGACTTATATTTTCTTATTTTAAGCCTAAGAAAGTCTGAATGAGAATACAACGTCACTCGCCTTTTAATAATACGCCCTGATAATTTTATAGACATAAATACATGATGCAGAGCGATCAATAAGTACATTTCAAGTGAATAGCTTAATTTTATCTACACTAATAATATTATAAAGAGGAAAAATTTGTATTTTTGTTTGTTTGTTTGTTTGTAATGGATAAACTCAAAAACTACTGGACCGATTTTAAAAATTCTTTCACCATTAGAAAGCTACATTATGTACGAGTAACATAGGCTATATTTTATTTTATAAAAAGGAGAGGTCCGTAAGATATTTGGGTTTTTCCAACCCAAGGTGTAAAAAATCATCCAAAAATGTTCCTTATTTGGCGTACGCTGCCTAAACTATAAAAGATAGATAAGATAGATAAGACCTTAAAATATCTACAAAAAAGTCCGAGACACACTATACCTATCTATTTCGAGTTAAGCAAACAACCATAGGTATTTTTATTTAAAAATCTATATTACACATTTCATTACTCCTTATCAAAATAAATATCTATTTTGTTTTAAAGTACTGTTTATGTAGATAATATTTAGTCTTTAATTCATTAAAATTGGACGTTTGGTTTGAAAGTTATGGCGAAATCAATCTATACATCTTAGTATAATAATTCTTCTTCATAAATTGACATCTATACATATAAATAAAATTGGAGTGTCTGTTTGTAATATTAAAATAACCGCTTTTTACTAAATACACGGTGCATATACCGAAATGACATTTTTTACAATTTTTGTCTGTCTTTCTGTCTGTCTGATTGTTCTCGTTAATCTCTGGAACGGCTGAACCGATTTTGACTGGACTTTCACTGGCGGATAGCTGATGTACCAAGGAGTAACTTAGGCTATAAATTAACCGGGTACGCGAAGTAGTTCCCTCAGGACTCGGGTGAAACCGCAAGAAACAGCTAGTATTTCATATACAGCACTATTAATACAAATGTTTATTGTAAGATAAAGAAAAGATCTAAGTACCTATATTCAAGATCAGAGTATAGTTCTCTTTAAGTAAAGTTGTCAAGTAAAATTTCGTAATCAACATTCAAGGATATCCTTGTTTCGTCTTCCAGCACAGTTTAATATGAACATCGCATAAAATTCGAAAGTAAGATCTAATATTGGTCACATTATATATAACGCCGTTTAAAAAGTTTTCTCTTCACAAGTAACTCAATTAGATAAGAGATATTTACCAGGTACATAAACGAGCCATGAAACAATTTCAACAATCCCATTCACTACCTTGCGTTTCGAATGTCTCTAAAGTACGGCCAGTTAAAATTGTACCTACTGGTGATTTCTTAGAGGATTTATACACTCGTTCTATAATTACATTGTTGCTAAGATTGATAGCATGACCTCTGTTCGAATCACTCTAAACCTCATACATTGTTAAACAGTACCTCTGTCTGCACAGAGTAAATGAGTATTTATTTTCTCCCAGAACAGTTTCAGGCAATTGCCTTTTTAAGCAACGCGATCCGAGTGGATTGTAAAGAATCGGATAAAAAAGTGAGATTAGATCTTTTCATTTGAAGAAAGGTCCGAATATTGGTCCGTGGAGACAGTTACTAAGAAATAGCGGATTGAGTTTGAAAACGTCAACATTCGGCACATTTAAAGTGGGGAGAACATTTGCTGAATAGATTCCAGTCGGTCCCAAGGGCCGTTCGGTATTTCGTATGTATGACAAAGCTTTCTTTCAATATCTTATTTTGTTGCCTGCTGATAGGATCAAACGCCGAAGGAAAATATATGAAGGTATAATAAAATTCTAGACGTGAATTCTTCTTAGAACGGACCCACCGGTCGTGTCAGGTTATATAAAAAGCGTAGGTGTAAAAACACTTTATCTAATGTTAAGAAATGTGTTCGCCGATATTTCCAGTCAATCGCACCGAAGAGGCCCGTGATTGACAGATCGATAAACGCTAAACGGCCGGTTTAGACACTTGCGGTCTGAATCTACAATCCGTAACAAATGAAGGTGTATAAATAAAGTAAACCCTGAGCATTCTAAAATAAAAAATACACCGATTTCAACGGAACGATCGACTGTGAATTGTGTCTAAGAAAATATAAGTTTCCAAGTTCTACAATAAGTTTGTGTTAAATTAAACTGTGCTTCGAAGCTCACGTAAAGCTATTGGGCTATTGGCTACGATTCCTTTCCTGTTCTAAAAACCCGATTTTTGTCTCAGGAAAGGCCATATTGGAGGCCATAATCATTAGGCCACAATACCAGAGCTGACCACAAACTCACAGGAAAAGTAAAAAAAAACTGTTTAAACGTTTGTTTTCTTTGCGTTGGTAAATAAGTAACGAGGATAGGAATTTAAGTTACTTTCTTTACCTTATACTAACAGGTAAATATTCGACATCATTTTACCATACTAATAAACATAGCAACAGAAATATTATGTCAAATCTGAGACCACGGAACATGAAAACATGTCAAGATAAATGGACTCTTGACCAGAAGTTAACAAATTGCTTTATTATTTCGAAGACACAGTCTTGTGGGATGCTCCGCAACCTATACCTAGTAATATTTCACCAAATAATTGTGTTCAAGATTTTAGTAATACAAGTCATAATTTCAAGCGAATAGAGCTCAATTTATTAGCCATTCGAGTAAGCCTATTGTTGTAATAACCTACTATTAGGTATAAGTATTGGTTTGTTAATGATGAATTTTTTATTACGATTATATTAAAATTTAATAAAAACTGCCTTTACATTTCAATCTTCTATACTGGAAGGATACCAAAGCGTAAAAACTAAGATTTTTTGAAACTATTAGATTATTTTGTATTTAACAATTGATAAAAACAATTTAGAGTTCTGATACACAAAATCATTTAAAGTATAACTACATCGAGAATTTTGTATGACACATCGAGAACCTCCTCTTTTTAAATCACTCGATAATAAACTATTTAATTTTATAACTTGATGGACTACGAGTTGACCCAAAATGTTAAGATCTGTGCCTGGCAGTGTGACAATTTATAAACAGACTGCCAATTAATATTGACGCACTTTTTCTTATGGCCCGGCTACACGCTCCGTCTTGCCTGCGATCATGCCTGTACAAACCTGTTTGCGCAGGTAAGCGCGCGCGTGTGGACGGTAAGACGGTAGCGCGCGCAGTCCTGAAAGCGCGGCTTGTGCGATCGTCGACATGCTGAAGATTTGGACTGCGCAAACTATACTTGCACGATTTTACTTGAACGTGTGGCCGGTTATTCAAGCCGTGCTACAGTCCGAAGTAATTATTTTCGAGATTGTACTTACCTGCGCAAACAGGTTTGTACAGGCATGATCGCAGGCAAGACGGAGCGTGTAGCCGGGCCATTAGCCACTACAGTGTGTTCCGTCTTTTTGCACAGTCATGACTGCACAAACCGGACTGCGCAGGCAAGACGGAGCGTGTAGCCGGGCCTTTAGCCTCCCACTCATCACTTAAACCTTCACCCCAATGCTTCAAGTTTCATCTACAGGCTGTTTGATAAATGAGCCAAAGACTGCTCATTTTCACGCTACTCTTGATTGATTAGTTCCAATATTGAAATTTGTGCAACGCCCTGTATTACGATTAAGGAAATGCTAAGCAAGCGAACATTTGTTAGGATAATAAAATCAATTTGAAAGTCATTCTCGCTCAGGAAATGAAAAATGTCTTTCAAAGTTCGAAACGGCATCTTTTATTTACAATTTTAGACTCGTAATTGTGTCCTTTAGTTTTGACTTGAGCATTTGATATGAATTTCAATTTTATACCTCTACGGGTTCATGAGGAACCCTTAAACTTATCTCTAAAATTATTAAAATTATTTTAATTGTATGATGTAACAAAAAATTAACGGTTTTCGCAATTTTACCTTTATCTGTGCTATGAGACGTTGCTCCGTGCCAAATATAAAGATTCTGAGTTCACGGGAAGTACCCTGTACGTTTTGATTCTCTTACGAGTAGTTGTGAGTTTCAAAATATGCTTAAATTGCTGTTTTTGTTGATTGCGTTGACATAGAAGTTTGATTTTGTTACAGCTTAAAGGTATTATAGACCCGAGTATTTGAAATAAATTTCAATTTAATAACTCTACGCGTTCATGAGGAAAGGGGTAATAAGTTTAAAATTAATACTATTTTTTTATATGATGTAACTGAAAATTTACGGTTTACGCAATTTTTCCTTTATCTTTGTTATAAAAAATTGCTTCGTACCAAATTTTAAGATTCTGAGTTCACGGGTAGTACCCTGTAGGTTTTGATTCCCTTGCGAGTAGTTGCGAGAAAATATGCGTCTTAAATTGTTGTTTCTTTTAATTGTGTTGTCATAGAAGTTTGATTTTATTACATCTTAAAGGTATTATAGACCCGAGTATTTAAAATGAATTTCAATTTAATAACTTTACGCGTTCATGAGGAAAGGGGAAGTAACTTTAAATTTATTAAAAATATTTTTATGATATGTTGTAACTAAAAATTAACCGTTTTCGCAATTTTCCCTTTATCTGTGCTATAAGACATTGCTTCGTACCAAATTTCAAAATTCTGAGTTCACGGGAAGTACCCTGTAGGTTTTGATTCTCTTGTGAGTTTCGAAAATTGCGGAAATTTTAAGCATACACGGCTGTATCTTTTGATTGCGTTGCTTTAGAAGTTTCATTTTTACACAGCTTCATGGGACAGCAGACTTCACTATTTGATATAAATTTCAGTTTGATACCTTCAAGCGTTTCTGAAATAAAGGGTCTTGACAGACGGGCGGATAACAAAGTGATCCTATAAGGGTTCTGCTGGGCGCTAGAAGTACACATTTTGGCATCTATGCGCCTTGAGGAGTGTAGAGGAGCATTAGAATAAGAATTTTGAAAATTCATCGCCTAAGGGGGTAACAACGGATTCAAAGTTTGTATGAAACATTAACGCAGACGGAGCATGGGTCAAAAGCTAGTCTTTCAGATAAGTAAATAATACTCTAATGTTATCATGACCAAGATAATACATAAGGTTTATCTAGTCCTCAGCCTGGTCATTTACTCGCTGACTACGTTGGCCGGTGGCAGGTTTAAGTAGTGAGCACAGATGCGTCGGCAGTGAGGTCGCTGATTGATTCCACCACACAGCCCACATTAATCATGCTGATGGGGACTACCACGGGTTAACTAACTCGATTCACATCGGCTCGATCGACGTTCCACACTATTGCTCCGTATTCACATAAAGTATTACGCGATAGTTTTACTCCAAAACGAGTAAAACTTAACGTGTGGACCGCAAAACTCACAGTTTGAAGGCTTGCATCGAGACGGCTCGATGGAATTAAAATAAAAGTAAATTCCTTCGCACTTACTCGAAGCGAGCCGTCGAGCTTGTCTCAAGTGTGTACGTAACCGCGAGTGGCGCGGATCGAGTCAGTCCGCCTTTGTGGATCGTCGTGCAAACATGAGTTGAATGAAAAAAATGGATTTACGAGTTTATTCCAAAGATGATATAGAAGAATTTATTATCTTATATAGACTTCTTATAATTAAGAATTGCGAGATTTGCTAAACGTAGCCACCGTCTCATTTGTTGAACAGACGTCTTTTGGTTCGAACGGTTCGGTGAATATAGAACGGTGCGCGTCACTCGATAGATCAATGCTGAATGTGTTGGCGAGAGCTCATGCCGTGGTCTTTACTCGACATGTTAGCTCGATCGAGTAATACCGTATGTGAGTACGGAGCTTATGATGGATATTAACTGACTTGTGAGCTGTTGGTCTAGCGGTTGGGGATCCTGGCTAAGCCGGAGGCACGAGATTTGTTCTGTATCTGAATATAATTTAAATGATCTATGGAATATACCTGAAGATAAAAATATATTTAAACAGTCATAAGGGCTAGTTGAAATGTATGTATTCAATCATATAGGTAGTAGTATATTTATCAGATATCTGGTTGCCACTGTACAGCCACTGTCTAGTTTGGGATCAGATGACCGTGTGTGGGGTATTCCAGGATCTTCTTTCTCTTAGCGTTATCCCAGTTTCAGTCTGGGGTCTGCTTTCTAGTCTAACCGGATTTGGCTGAATATTAGCTTTTCCACGGAGCGACTGCCTGTCTGACCTCCGCAACCCGAAGGGATAGCGATATTCCATGGTTTAGACTAGTGTCAGTTTATTTAGAAGGTACTGACGCCCTGTAATGACTGTCAAAGATCTTCATGACAACCGGGATCGACGGCTTAACGTGCTCTCCGAGGCACGGGACAAGCGATAGTTAACAATTCAATACGCACATAAATCCGAAAAGTCATTGGTGCGCGCCGTGGATTCGAACCTGATACCCTCTCCATGGCAGTCTGTTGGTATATCCACTCGGCTATCGCTGCCTTCCAGGTATCTACCTGGGGTATTCCAGGATATTACTATTATATTGAACTCGAAGAGGGAGTGTACGCAATGAGTGCGCCAAAGCTAAGATCGAATCGAGGTGAGTCGTGCGGCGGCTAAACTCGAAGTAGCCCCAAGCAACCAGTGCTATAGTTGTACTATTGATAGTTGTGTCGTTATGTTGATACATTGTGGGTTTTGTTAAGCAATACGTATTGTTAAAATACACTCAGGGTTCCTACTTTTATAGTCTAACTGTATGTGTTATTCAGTTCGACTTTGACAATTGTGTCGTTTAACAATTAGAAAATATTTCGTTAGATTCGTTCTTTTGCGATGTAAGCTTTTGTCTAAATATGTTTACACCCACCAGTAGTAGAACGACAGCTCGCAGACAAACAACGTATTTTTGACAAGAGCACAAAGATATCTACCTATTCGTTCTCGCATCATTAAACAACTTCCAGAAAACACCATGTAAGAATAATTAGAGTAAAGCGACTACAAATTAACAGGTGATCGCCTCCAGCATTTCATTCATAGTACAAAAACATAGATATCCAAGGGATGTGTCTACATTGCGTAATAGGTGTTGCCGTATCTATTCAAACGACATAGCACCGTCATACAGCTGCTATGAAAATATACGAAACGATAGCGCGGAGGCAAATATTTGCTGATAAAGAGTGCAGAATTTACTCAAGCAAGACAAAGCCCTCTAAAATATATACATTGGGTTTTGACCGTATAAAAATATATATACGGTCAAAACCCAACGATTTGGGAACGTCTGTACGCAGATAATCGCAGAAAGTACGTTTAGGAAACATACTCTACTGCTCTCATGTATATCGACAAGCCAACGAATCGTGTTGAAACCATCAAGTCTTATACTTACTTTAGTATCTAAAGTAATATTTACGATTCTTTATTCGTCAGTGGAATACTATACAATTGAGTCGTTATAGTAACTGTCGATCGATTTATTCTAGAACAAACCATAAATTAAGTATCATTTAGCTTAAGTATAAAATATCTAAGACTTTCGCAGCTTGGATGCATTATATAGAAAGCCTGTCTTACCTCGACGATGACCTATGAAGCAGAAGAGAAATATCTACAGCAATAAGTAAGAATTTTCCCTATTTAGAACTTTAGACCCCTAAAAAATATCATACAACGATTTTCATATTTAAATTAGTAAAATACCTATATCAAAACGAATCTATAAACCTATACCAAATTTTATTTCCACAATGACTAAACAACCTTGGCAGTTCAAGTACACGTCGCCCGATTTCATCCACATCCACATGTCAACCCGTCAAAACTTTGCCTCCACGTACTACCGTATTCAGTAAACCACCCGTCCTAAGTGAGTACAATTAACTGGAAAAACGAACGAATCTGATCGAAATCCGCACCGTAAAGTTGTGTACATACTGATAAATAAAGGCTGTGTCCACACGCTTTGCATTACTCTTTTGGTTTGAAGTAAATACGTCTTTGAATTGCGAAGACATCACAACTTATCAAATACATTCGCAGAAGTAGTATTTTGTCAGTTGCATATAGACCTTAGTTGCTGTTCGAAGGTCCCTGTAATATTACACATACTTATTTTGATAATAAATTGATAGATATATATATAGATGTAAATATTTTCAAACTTAATTCAATCGCGGGTTCGGTTCCCGCTCAAACCAAATGTTTAATAAGCAGAAATTGAGACAATACTGATTGCAAGATAAAAGACGAGTACAATAGATTAGCATCTCAGAATCAGAGTCGTGATATCTTATTAAGGGCTAGGAATGAAAATTTAGGTATTCCAAGGCATTTATTAAATACCTTACAAAATAAAGAGGCACAGAAAGGATTCGTAGTTGTATAATTTATGCTTCAATGTCACGGTATCAATTTACTAACTATTTGTGTGTATTCTACATACCTTATCTTTTATCTTTCTGACATCGAAAGCTATTACATAACTGTTCGTAGAAAAGTACGCAAGACGTAACACATGCAATCTAAGCATAAACAGTTTGAGTAAAACGGTTTTACAAACACTGAGACTGTTTACGCAGACCTGCTTCTGCATAAGCACCCTCAATGTTTGTTGAGAGGTATTTTAAGCGCATTTCCTCAAAGATTTAAGAGGGGTTTAACGTTTCTATTGAGAAACGTTTAATGTGCGGCGGGAAAGGAAAACGTTCCTTTTTATTAAGGTAGCAACCATACGAGTACGGTTTGCGTGATAGCAGCAGTTATCACTTATGAACACTTGCAATGTGAAGATCATTGCTGGTGTTTTGTACTCATTTTCTAAAAAGGATTGGGTGAGTCTCGCCTGTCGAAATGGACAAAACTAAATTAATACTCTGTTATAGAAGAGATGGTGAAGTAATTCAAGCAAGTGTCTGGCCTTCGAGTACTGATCCATTTATCGAGGGTTGTTGTCACCTACGCTTAGTATCATTCAAAAAGAAATGTTTCGAGTCTTGGCTTTTTTGTGTCTATTGAATTAATTTTCTTTCCAGCTACCAGTCTGTTCAGAGAGAGAGAGATCAATTGAGTCACAAAATAGATACCCTAAATTATTGAAAAGATTCGTATTTTATCTACAGTAACTTACTGTTGAACAAATCCATCACAGATCTTTTACAGCAGCCATCAAATTTTTGCATCATTCTCAAATACTCTATGAATTTAAACGAGAGCTCAAAAATAATTAGAATTCATAATAAAGAAGACTGCGGGAAGTCATTTTCACTCAGATTATGGAGAACGATTGAAAGTTTTAATATCTACCGGATTACGTGTTTTGGCTACATCTTCAAAGAAGCCAAACTTTCGTTGGAATTTATTTAGGCTTATCCTTTTATTGCCATTTTTATAGTTAGTCTTTAGAGTATTGTTTAAAGTTTCGTCAGTTCATTATTTATTTGTTGTGAATGTTATTAGATGTACTAAAGATAAGGTTAGATATAAATAATATATAACACCGGCCATATTATTTATGCACACAATAAGCAGTCTTTGTAAAGTTATTAAGAAGATAAACTAACAATTGTAGTGTAACAGACTCAAAAATATGTCTTTTATTATCGGTGAGCCTAACTTTAATTTTACAAATTCTCTAAGTAACTTTCATTTTATTAAATTTTGACCCTTGTATAGTTTCTAACACACAAAATTCCTCGCAGACGAGGTGACCACTCAAATTATTGCGACATTATTACGAATGTGCCAGCAATTTAATTTCCAATAACAGAGAAATAGCACCCGCTCCTGAGTTAGATGTTAAGAGATGAGTTTGTTGTTGAAATAAAAAAAAATTATTACAGTGTTCTGTGTTGGTTGCTGCTTTCATAATACTTACATAATTTATCTATTAAGTCCAAATGCATAACGATTTTTAAAATGTAATCCATAAAATATTATTTACTTCTAGTATTATAAAATAAATATACTTACGGCACCGACAATGCGAAGTTAGCGCATCAAATTGTTCATTTAATCATCTTGCTACGGTACGACCGACTCTTTTTTCCCCGTCCGTGGCCAGCATTCTGTTACGGCATTACTCTACCTGTTGTCACCACTTCTAGCCAAATGTCCTGCCCAAGCCTATTTTGATGTTATTATTCGAGAGCCTATGTCGAGCACTTTTGTACGTTTCCGAATTTCAACGCTGGGAACTCGGTCTATTTGATGGTAACCAAGCATGGAGCGCTCCATGGCTCTTTTCTTTTTATGAGACACTGGATGATGTTCGTGACTCGCTAAGAGGGCCTTCTGGAAGACCAGCGTCAGGCTTTCGGCCTGGCATTATGATGAAGTGGGTCCTATTTCAGTCACTTTTTACACCTTGGATATTATATACCTAATTTTTAATAATGCTGTTAACTAGTTATTGTCTGCTTGTTTTAATAAAATGTGTTATTACCTATATATCTAGCTTAAGTTTTTTTTTGAGTATTATTTATTTTGTGTTTGGTGTATTATGTGACAGAAATAAATGCTTTTTCTTTCTTTCTTTCTTTCTTTATGCGACTCTCATTTTGTATACCACCTCTTGTGTGAGCGTCCACGTCTCGGCACTGGAGGTCATTGTGAGCAAAACACATTGGTTATAGAGACGAATATAATCTTCAAAAATTGAGGGAATTTAGCCGATTTTAAGATCGTCCAGTTTCGAAAATGCACCCAACCGAGCTGAATCCTCCTTGATGTCTCAGTATTCTTAATCAAAGGAAAGATTAGGGCCAAGGTAAATATATCGGTCAACGACTTCGATCACATATACCATGATCGAAGGTCAACGAGTTCTAATGTTTCGCCGTCAATAGTATCTGGTGAGTTTAACAGCATTAACTATTTGCCATAACCTGGGGCTTTATACAAACGATTAATTAGTTCACTGCAAGTGTATCAGTAGTACTGTACTGCAATCGAGTAGAGGATTATTGCTATAATAAAAATACTTGTATGCAAATATTTTTCTGTAATATGTCGTAAAACATCACGGTGACAGTCAATATATTGTGGTTCTGTTTAAATATCAGTAGGGTAAAATAGGCAACAGTAGCTCACTGGAGAGACTAACAGGCTGCTACGCAAAAAGTCTCGAGTTCAAATCCATGGCGAGCGCCGCTGTTAACTTTTTGAAGTAAAGTGCATAATATCCAACTGTTACTTATTACTTACTACAAAGTGAAGGCAAACATTGAGAAAAGCGTTAGGTTATTCCTAACCCGTCTCATTATGGCAAGAAGCCAGTGTCTAATAGAAGGAAGTGATTGCATACAACGCTAAAGATGATGATGAAGTGTAACGTAAGAAAACCATACGAAACAGTTTATTTGTCAATAATAATTGCCCAGGTAAACCTCATTTTCCTGGAGAGTATAATATTTTAAAAATACATCTCTTGCTAACTTATTATAGTAGAAATTACGTTTATATAAACTAAAACGGAACAATTTGTGTTATATGTGTATATCAGTAGAGTAAATAATTTACTACATTCGTTAAGCCGTAGGGTATGGCCAATCACCAGGACACAAAGCTCTCATATAAGTCTATAGTAAATGCTTTTTACTGCTATCATTTCATAATTTAGCAAGCATACGTGTGCACGTACTTATACAAATTATAAAAGGGCATCATATAGCGTTGAACTCTTAGATTCAGTGCGTTTATCTTTTCGTCTAGAGAAGAATTAATATGGTTTTGCGCTATATTGTTTTTGACATCAGCCCAGAGCAATTCGATGGGGTTCAGGTCTGGATGGTATGGCGGTAAACGCAGTACTGGGCTTTTAAGTGTTCATCAATTTTGTAAACGGGCTCTTTTTGTGTGCTATTGATAAGAAAAAGTAAAAAGTTTCGGAAATTCAACGTTGTAGCGCCGCAACCAGTTCTGCATTTCACTTTTGAGGCTTGTAATGGTCGCGACAATAGGTTCGAATATATTATTGAGCCAATAATAATAAATCTGTAGGATGACTCTGATTCAAGCTCCGATAGCGAAATGGAATGTGACGTTGAAACAGAATCTATGTCAGAATAGCCTGTGTAATTTATTTACCTAATAAATAGGTTTAAATTTTTAAATTGAATTGTCAGTCACTTTTTCTTTTTCATGTACAATGTTATTTCCAAGGATTAAAGATTCATTTCATTTATATTGGTTCTTATATTGTACTTCGCTACATTGGACAAAACAGGGATTGGATAATATAATTATACTCGTAAATATAGTTTTAAAAAATTGTGCTTCGATATCGTAAGATCTGTCTGACACTACGAATCTCATGTGAGTGAGGTAGAAATAGAAGCTTCTACCTCGCACTCGGAGACGTGACATCTCTACACCAGTCAGCTCGCGACCACGGGACGTGCAACCGTCTCGAAACGTCAAGCAAAATAAGTTATGTAAATACCTAATGCATGTTCGCGTTAATTCCCGTATATAAATCTCTGTCTGATGTCTTAGCCTCTGATGAAATTTGCTTTACAAATTTGTAAGCAAAATCAAAGTCAATCAAGCTTAAATAAAAGAACCGCAAAATTGTTTGCTTGTAAAGTTATCTCAAAGACGCCGAAGTTAAGCGAAATATTAAATTCATTGATTGATTCATTCAATTTTGTTTTTCAATTAAAATCAAATATTCAGTAAAATAACATTTGAATAATTTCGATTTAATATAGAGTTGATATAAATTTATTTGTTTAGTTATAATTAAGTAATCAATTTGCGTGAGTTGTGTACACTAATTGCTTAAGTTTTTATTGCAAGATTTACACTAATTACATGTTTTAGTACATGTTTTAAACTAGTTATGAAACTAATGCTTATTATTTGATATAACACGAATTTATAATGGGATATTTTTAACAGCGTATCAAAAATGTTATGTAACACACTAAAGTGAGTTACGCAAAAAAACTTTATTATTTCACTAAAATACTGACTTGCACACTAAAATACTATTTGTCCACCAAATATGATGATCTTTTTACAAAATATCATTTGATATGAAAAGTTTCGTCCGCTCGGGAAACGTATTCACTCAGAAAACTTAATAGGTTATGTTAGGTTCTCTTGTGACCCTGCTCCCAAAAATAGGTGCCCTGCGAAGCAGGGCTCCGTCAACTTAGCTTAGTGGTGCAATTAGTATTTTTTATGGAAAATTAGTATTTTTGACTATCAGTTAAATACAACCCGTTTGTAATTAGCACTATTAAGTAAAACCTATTCACGTTTAAGTGTTCATAGAATTAAGTGCATGGCTTAGAATGTACTAGAAGAATGAATACTAAAACGCACGAACAAAGTGTTCAAAATTTAAACTCAAAATTCAAACTCATTTATTCATATAGGTTACAAAAGCAACACTTATGAACGTCATTTCCTTTTTTTACAACCAGGTTCCGGATGGTAGGGCTATGAGAAGAGTCTGGAAAAGAAGAAGAAACTCAAGCCACTCTTTTTTAAATCAGAATCTTGATCTTACATTTGTGGTACCATGATTGCTGACACAGCCAAAACACTTCGCGACACTGATAGAAATGAATGGATATAAAAAAAGTATGTGAATAGTACAACAACAAAACACTATAGCGACAGCAGTATAGATGTATCAGCAACCAATAGATTAAAGAAATTTGTAAAGGTGACAAGTGAACAATGATCAAGATCAGGGATAAAAACTGATATACTAGATTCAACTAGATTCAACAAATCATAAAAAATATACAAATCCTGCAAACATCATGAGTGTTCACAAGGCACCTCCACTTAACATGTTACTAATCAAGGAGAGTTTAATAAATACATATATTACATAGTCATAAAAAGAACAATAAAAGTGAATTTAAAAACGCAATTAGACCCATGATGTCTTGTCATCTAGAAATTCTTTAATAGTGTAATAACCCCTTTTTAAAAGAAAATTCCTAGTAGTGGTTTAAAATTTGTGCAGAGGTAAATTCATTATTTCCAGAGGTAATTTGTTGAAGAATTGTATACCGAGTCCCTCAAATGAGTTATGAACTTTATGTAGACGGTAATTAGTGCCCACTAGTTTATGCTTATTCCTTGTGTTCACTTTGTGCAAATCACTATTTTTACGGTAAAGAGTTAAGTTTTTCTTAACGTACATTAAATTAGCAAATATATACTGCGATGCAACTGTAAGTATTTATATTTCTTTAAATTTATCTCGTAAAGAATCTCTAGCACCTAACTTATATATTGCGCGTATGGCCCTCTTTTGAATAACAAAAATTGTCTGAATATCGGCCGCCGTACCCCATAACAGTATCCCGTAAGACATAACACTGTGAAAGTAACTAAAGTAGACTAGTCTAGCAGTATCTACGTCTATGAATTGTCGAACTTTCCTAACTGCAATTGCTGCAGAACTAAGTTGCCAGACAGGATATGTGGGCGCCCCACTGAAGCTTACAATGTAAAGTTAAACCTAAAAATACAGTTGTATCAACTAGTTTTTCTATTTTTGACATTCGGCAAAGTGAATTTCACACATTTTGTTTTGCCAGAATTGAGTAGCAAATTATTTGTCGTGAACCAATGTAGTACTTGCGCAATAGAATTATTTACGCTGTCACTGTTACTTGTATTACGATCAACTTTAAAATAAGTGAAGTATCGTCAGCAAAAAGAACAATATCACATAGATTTTTAACAAAGAATGGCAAGTCATTAATATATATTAAGAAAAGAAACGGACCAAGTACAGAGCCCTGTGGAATGCCCATTCCCACTGGCAAACCTTAAGACCTACTTCCACTAACATCTACATACTAAACTATATACCTAAGGTAACCGGCAACAAGATTGAGTGCGCTATCTCGAATACCATAATGGTTGAGTTTACGTAAAAGTGTATCATGTTCAACACAATCAAAAGCTTTTGTCAAGTCGCAAAAAACACCAAGGGCATCCTTAGAATTTTCCCAAGCGTTAAAAATATGTTTTAATAGAGTTACACCGGCATCAACGGTGGAGCGACCCTTAGTGAAGCCATTACTGCTCACTGTGCAATAAATTATTAGTGAGAAAGTGGCTCACTAACTGACGCAAAGTAACTTTTCAAAAATTTTACTGATTGCAGGAAAGATAGAAATTGGCCTAAAGTTACTAGGGTCGCTCTTGGATCCTTTTTTGGAAAGGGGTATCACCTTGCTGTGTTTCATTAAATCAGGAAATACCCCTTTATCCACGGATCTATTAAATATTGCAGCTAAATATGGAGCTATGCTAAAAATAATTTGATGAATAAGTTTAACTGAAATACCCCATAAGTCAATAGATTTCTTAATATTGATCGTTTTGAATGTCTTGAGGATGTCATTGGTGTCAATGTATTTAAAATTAAACAGCACATCACACTCATTGCCCCTAACTAATCTCTGCTTTGCTTGGGCATGAGTCTAAACAGTTGGTTGTTTTCACTGGTATGTTTATGAAGAAGTTGTTAAAAGTCTGAGCAACATCAATTTTCTTTGTGACTATTTCTCCATTACATTTTAATTCATAGCTATTATCTACTAACTTAACTCGACCAGTCTCACTGTTAATAATGCTCCAAGTTGTTTTTATTTTGTTCTTAGATTCTTTAATTTTATAACTTATAAATATAGACTTAGCTGAAGCACATGCTCTCTTAAAAACTTTTGAGTAATTTCTTACATATTCGATAAATGAAGGATTAAAATTATATTGTTTCATACCATATAGATCATACAACCTAGATCTACTTTTGTATATTCCTACTGTTGCCCAATCACAAAATTTAACTTTAGAGCTCTTAGCAAATGTCTTCTGCTTAAAAATATTATTGTACTCATTTTTAATAACATCAAATAACCACTTATATAATTCATCAGGATCATCGTGAGTTAAGTCAATGCTGGCGATCTTAGCAGCAACATTATCACTAAAGTGAATAAGGCGAGCAGAAGTCATAGGCCTACATGTGATTTTTTGTACTGTAGGGGTTGTATTAGTTGGAATTACAACGTTTTGTCCACAGTGATCCGATGTTAAGTAACTCAAAACAGCTTTACTTATGTAAAAACAATTGCAAAAAATATTATCTAAGCATGTAGAAGAATGTGAGGTAATTCTGGTTGGTTCAGAAAATAAAACATTCAAATTAAATGACATAAATAAACTAACTAACCTAGTACAAGTTGGTGATTGTTGTAACAAGTTAACATTAAAATCACCACATACGATTATTGACTTCCTACTGGAACTTAAGTGTTTTAAGAAAGCTAAAGCTTAAGGTTTGAAGCTTCTGTACTATTGTTAATTAATGTATTAAATGCCAACGATAAGTATTTCAATCTGCTACTGCCTGGTTAATTTTGAACTTGTTTCATCGCAAGTTCAAAATGAACTGGTCAGCCTGAATATTTTTGACAACAGACTGTATAAAGTAAAACGATTTAAGTAATACCTACACACGCTTCGAGGAAACATTTTTTGTGCAAATCTAACCTCAAAGGCAATACTTACTTATATATATTTGTAACATAAATCATAATTATCGAGGTAAAGGAAACCTCTTAAATCTCTAAAAGGGTGCTGAAATGCTTGCATATGATTAATTCTCGTGGCAACTTTTCTAGTTGCAGTTTCATTAGTGTGTGGGGTAAGATTTGAAACAATATCTCTGTGAGAAACCTAATACTTAAACTATCTAAATTCACATTTTTGCAGTTGCAAGAAATGCCAGGATATTATAATAATATTGTACCACATTCACACAACACCATCTAGACTCAAACTAAGCAGATATAAAGCATTTAAATTATAAAACAACTCAAAGTAATTTCAGATAAAATATAAAATAAAACAAAAATTATACTTACCATACATTACGCAATCCGTTACATTAAAACACAGTCCGCATGTGAAAAATTGTATTCTTACTAGCACAGTGGTTCAAGCTGTGCCGGCAATCGGCGAAGGAGGATGATTAGAGGTTTAAAGGCTCTTTTCGGCTGTATGATGATATTGTGTTTAGATGTACATATCTGTACCGGGATAAAGGAGGCAGAAGAATAATATGAAAAACGGACCATTTTTTTAAAGCTATGATTTCGTATTCATACTGATATAATAAAGCTTAAGTTTGTTTGTTTGGTTGAAAGCGCTATTCCGGAACAACTGCCCATATATCAAGGAAAAAGAGCACTTTAAGTTCCTACGGAGTTGCGAGTGTCCATAGGCAGCGGTAATCGCTTACCACCAGGCATCAATCTGCTCTTTTGCCTCCAGCTATGATAGAACCAACAACATAATATATGTTTAAATAAAAAAATATTGATCTTGCATTAGCCCGTTCGCTGTCCGGCGCGAAAGACAATAGAAAATCAATTGTTATGAATGACATTTTATACACGGGACAGTGAAACTGTTAAATGCATTTGAATGATAATCTCAGCTCATCTTTAGAAAATCTCCTACTATTATTTAGTTATCGTTATGCCTATTATTCTAAGAGAATAAAGCTTATCCCAGAATAATAAAGCTGACTCAAACTACAGTTGGAGAACCCATCTACATAATATGCTTTATTTCATGCAATAATCACCTGTGAATGCAGAACAGTTATTATTTCGATGGTTAACCGCATCATTTTAAATAACCCTTCAATATTTATTGTTTTGGAAAGCGCTATGATATGGCAAAATACGTTTGAACACTACTCCTAATGACTTCAATATTGACTTGTTCAATCAACATTTCTCTGCCTCGTCCAATATTGATAGGACTACTAAGGCAAGCACTATTAATTATTTTTCATCTCTCCCCACCCCTAGTTACTCACCATTCTTCTTTAATTACTTTACCGATAGTGATGTTAAGAAGAGTATCATATCAATCACGTCCAACGCAGTTGGTAGCGACTGTGTCAGCCGTAATATGATCCTTCCTATCCTCGACATAATTCACACATCATTTCCCACATCCTTAATTACTCGTTATCCAGTAGTGTGTTTCCATCAATGTGGAAGGACGCCTTAATAACTCCAATCCCTAAAAATTCTCATCCTACATCCTTTTCCGATTATCGACCAATTTCCATCCTACCATTCCTCTCCAAAGTCCTCGAACGTCTTGTCTTCAACCAAATAAACCTGTTCCTCTCTAAAAATAATCTGCATAATCCATTTCAGTCCGGCTTCCGTTCGGGTCATAGCACCGTTACATCCCTAGTCAATATTACGGATTACATCAGGGCTGGCATGGAAGGCGGTTAGCTTATAATTCTAGCTCTGCTAGATTTTAGCAACACCTTCAACACAGTGGACTTTGATATTCTACTTGACCGTCTTTGCTCTCTTAACATATCTCCTACGGTGATTGATTGGTTTCGTAGTTACCTGTGTGGCCGCCGACAGCGTATACGCATTGAAGACACACTTTCTTCCTGGTGTGATACAACTGTTGGTGTGCCCCAGGGTGGCGTGCTGTCTCCATTACTCTTCGCAATTTTTATAAATTCTATAACAAATAATCTTCGCTCTTCTTATCACCTATATGCAGATGATCTCCAAATTTATACGCAGTCGCCATTGGCACAGATGTCATATTCTGTGGGTACCATTAACAGTGACCTGGTACTGATCAACAATTGGAGCAAATCCTTTGGACTTAAAATCAATCCTTTGAAAACCCAGGTCATTGTTATTGGTAGTTCACGAATGATATTGAAAATAGACTGGTTCCAGCTTCCTCACGTTACTTTCGATGGCACTGTAATCCCCATACAGGATAAACCCCCATACAGTTAAGAACCTGGGTATAACTATGGAGTCTTCTTTTACTTGGCGATCGCAAATACAGGAAGTGAGTCGAAAGGTGTTTGCTTCATCAGGATCATTAAGAAGATTAAGAAACTTTCTTCCTACTGCCACCAAAATTGCCACTTGCTAACTCTATTCTTCTACCCATTATTGATTATGCAGATGTCAGCTATCTAGATCTCACCGAAAACCAGCTAGACAAACTTGAGCGCCTTCAATATCTCTGAATACGATTCATATTTGGATTAAGCAAATATGATCATGTTTCACAATTTCGAGCACAGCTTAAGTGGTTACCCATACGACATCGCCGGAATGCTCATATTCTCTCTTTGCCGTACAATATACTGTTTAACCCTTCAACTCCCTCCTATCTTAAAGGAAGATTTAAATTCCTTCATGATACGCATAGTTGTTATTTGAGGTCATCAGAAAATGTTACCGTTAAATATTAGACAGGCTCAGACGGTATCTAGATTCAAAACTTTAGTCAAGGAACACTATCTAGCATTATAACATTTCCTGTTTTAATATATTTGTGTATTAAATATGTGTATGTTTGTATAAGTATTTATATATAATTATATATATCGACCTATCCGTGGAATAGAGTTCCATGTGACCATAGACCAAAATCGCATTAAATAGCTAAATGGGACAAGGAATACAAACCACAAAAATGTGTTTTTAGAATTTTCGTATTTTATTTACTTTCGGAGATATAGAATCGAATAACGTTTCATCTGATATTTGTTCCACGCAACAACGCACGATGTATACAAGAGACGGCGAGGAGCACGGGTGGCGCGAGCTCAGCGTTCGATCATCAGTCCGGCCGTTATTCATTGGAAGAAGAAGAAAATTAGGGCGTTTTCGTGTTCTATGCTTAATTTAAATGATATTTAATGTAATTCAATATATTCATAAAAAAGAATACTTTAAAGATATCAGGATTACGCAATATACTA
This sequence comes from Euclidia mi, assembly GCA_944739405.2. NCBI lineage: Eukaryota > Metazoa > Arthropoda > Insecta > Lepidoptera > Erebidae > Euclidia > Euclidia mi. The sequence goes on from OX123190.2 coordinate 62,153,101, forward strand.
AATATGATTCAAGTAGATGCGGAAGAGCCTGATCTTAGTTCGGCGTTTTCAAACTTACATACCCCGTTTGCAAATCAAGATTTCAATTCTGGTAAGTGACGATGTTTTACAGTATTATTTCACTATATACAACTTTAAGTTCCTAAATTAACACAGATTATTGTATTTATTACTTTTTAACTCAGTTCATAGTTTATAGCGATCGATGATTATTTAGAATGTTTTTCGATGGAGTTGTTCAAAATCGCAACTCTGGCGCGATTACCGTAATTAGTATTCACAGAGTAATCAATTTTTATGCAATATTGAATAACAAAAACTAGAGGTCTTATGGAATCTTAAGACGTTTTTTACGAACATTATTGAAGTTTTAAGCGTCTGAGGTTAAAAAAGCACGCTTTTCGCCGGAGTCTGTGAAACGATTTGTGGGTTCAATGTTAAGATGGGACGTTGTTACTCAAAATGTTGAATCAGTTAGGACGTTGTTCAAGTGAAAAAATCTTTAATTATTAAGATTTTTTATTAGAAATAAGTTAAATTTACTGCAAAATTTATTGTTTCAAAGAACGCCTTAAAATAGTTTGTTAAAATTATTTGTGCAAAAGATTTTTTTTATTTTAGTAACGAGTGAAGGACAGACGGGCTTGAATCGTCTTTGCCTCCTGGTACAAAGGAACCAGTCGTGAATTTGATATATGGGAAGAAATTCTATACAAACATGATGGGACAAAGAAAAGAAAGGAATCTGTATTAGCTCAATACCGAATATCATGTCTGTTTAGTCTACCAAAGGTGTCTACAGTAATCAACCTAGTTAATTTTTTTGGAAATCCATTAAGTTTTGCAACTTCCTCGTTGATTCAGCTCAAACAGAAGTGTAACCACAGGTCTACACTAGTAAGTTTCAGTTCTAACTCCCATGCTGTTTTCTACAAATACATGATGGTAAAAATACTCTACAACATGCACACAACATCATCTAGTTCCAAAATAAGCAGAATTTGTATTATGGTTACTAGAAAACGCATAAATGAACTCTTTATTGTAAATACATACCTGTTCATTCGACATGCAATATTATATTATGCCCTAATAATAGAAAACATTAAGACATACTTTTAAGTAGTCATTAGCCATTTACTACACCACCCAGCGACAGTCACGGCGAGAAAATTGAAGTATGCCAAACTATGTTCCTTAACACTCTTGCTGTTTTAACTCATTTTGTGTTAGGTATATTATTATGTTGTTGATAGACTGCATGGATGAGACAGGATAAAAGTGTTACTTTTTAAAGGAAGGGCAGGTGAGCCGGCTTGACAGGCATAAGATGGTTTTAGATGATGCAATGAAAAGTGTGTTTCCAAAAATATAAAGACCTGATGGACATGTGCTGCTCACAAGTTATGCAGTTAGAGTAAGTACTGAAATGTGTCATTATAATCGTCTTAACGTTACTAGGATTGCAGCCACGAATTTTTGTCTTAGAACCAGGCTCTGCTTAGTAGTCTAATAAGATTTGATAAGATAGCTTAGCTAAGTACTAAAATGAGTATGAGTACTCGATCTTCAATGTTGTAAATGTTTAGTTGTTTTTTACTATTATGTAGTAAATATTGTGCACCCATATCTAGGTGAAAACGATATAAGATTGTTATTATACTTCTACGGGGTGTAAAAAGACCCTTAACGAAAATTTTAATCCCATTTTGTCATTACGAAGATTCTTTACTTCGGCACCATACCTGAGAAATTACTGCTTCAAAAGACATTGAGGCTTAAAGTTACCATACAATTCTTTTGATTAGATACATAATCTATGTATTTCACGCGCCAATTTGTTCTATATATGTCCTATACACCGTTGGATAGGTAAGTATCTCGAGAATTGCACAGGCGTACTTTACATACTGGCTTATAAAATGTGTCTCCAAAAACATCGTTTCTCAGGTATTGTTTTGCTAAGTATGACTTAGCATGATGTGTAGAACGAGTAGACTTCGGCTTGGTGATGGGTCATTTTACACCGAGTATAATATTATAAAGAAGAAGATATTCGGTTAAGATTGCAGAAAGCGAAGGAATTCAGGCGGCTCATTATCGGAGTTGTGTGGAGAGCCTTAGGGAAGGCCATGTCCATCAGTGGATGTCTTTAGGTGTAGATGATGATAAAGATGTTTGTAGTCATAATTTTATTTTATATAAAGTAGTTCCTTATAAAATAAGTTTGTGACTGCTCGTGAAGCCTGAGCCTCAGTGTAGATAAGTACGTAGTAGATAAGTACGTATATTTTGTAATTTATTGACTATTAATTGTTCTATATATAGATAGATAGATATTAACTCATTATTGTACACCAGAAAAAACAAGAATACAGGGATCAAATAAAGAACTTAAGCCTAGTGGTACAATATATATATAGAATGGAACTCATTATTGTACACCAGAAAAAACAAGAATACTGGGATCAAATAAAGAACTTAAGTCTAGTGGTACAAGGGCGGTCTTATCGCAAAATGCGATTTCTTCCAGACAACCAAATATATACGTACAAATTGATTATTTTTGAATAAGTATATACGATTATACGTAAAATTAAATAAATATAGTACATACGTACACAGTTTATTTATTTTTAAATAAGTAAATATAATTACTCCGACTATTACCCGACGTATCTAGTTAGTAAAATTATAATTACTCGTGCATGCAAGAAGTCTAATTTTTGCCACCTAAGGTTATATCAACTATTTATAGACTTTTTAATAAAAAAATGACATTGCATTAAATTTTTTAGTTTAATATTATTCACAAAGGACTCTTAAGGGATGAACAATTCCAACAAAAATCAATCATTGTTAACATAGAACGTCTTTTAAATCGAACGTTTCCGCAAAACAACGCATGATGTTTACCACGGACCGTCGCTCTTCCGCCATAAAACGTCCTGCGTCGATATGTAACCCACTATCTCGTACAATAAAAGGACTAGAAATGTACACTATAGAGCATTAAATTAGGCTGGGCTGTTATAATAACATACCAAAACATCTTAATTTTAAGTCTCTCGATATAAGAGTTATAAAGAGTTACACATGTCAAGAACTTCTACAGCCTCTACTGAAGATTGCAATCCATGCAGATCGGACTTTGTTCTGCGCATGAGTCGATATATTATATATATATATATATATATATATATTGTATATCATAAGTTCCGTGTGGTTGACGGCATAGAATACAAGTGTCACCACCCCCTATCTTCCCGTGGGTGTCGTAAGAGTCGACTAAGGGATAACACGATGCAAATACCATCTTTGCGTAGAGACGGAAAACTCGACATCAAACCCTATACGACTGCCTCGTTGCCTGGTAGAAATCGATGTTAGCGATAAGACCGCCCTTTGTACTGTATATAATAGGTATGTAATTCCTTAAAATGTTTTATATAAGTGTACAATAAAGAATAAAATAAATAAATATGATCTGACGAATGCGGCAAACCAATTAACGATATCGCTTTTATTCTAGAGGATAATAAAATGTTCATATTTTATACATAATAATAAAATAGATTTGATAATCGATATTCACGATATCTATACCCACTAATATTATAAAGCAGAAGAGTTAGTTCGTTTGTTTGAACGGGCTTATCTCAGGCATTGCTGGTTGGATTAGAATAATATTATTATATTCTTTGAATAGTTAATTTATCTAGGAGGAGTATTATGGTACGTAACATCACGCTATAACAAACGGGTGCAGAGCGGTAGCCCGAAATAACGCAGGTATAACCAGAGCTCAGCTCGTATTACAATGGGTATTCACAATTTTTATTATCTGTATCGGTACCTATAAAGTCAAAGTCAAAATCCTTTCTTCATTTAGATCACAAAGTGACACTTATGAACGTCAAATTAAAACATTATTACTTTATGCTTCTACATTTACTACCACGTTCGCAAAGCAAGGGCGTAGAACCATGAGAAAGAACGGGCAATAAATCTCACGGTCACTCTTTTTGGTTTACGTTTGTATCGTGGTCACCGATTCAAGTTAGATGTGAGAGATATAGTGAAGTTATTAATAGCTTATTTTTCAAAGGTATCTATCTTCCACAGAAGGAATATTTTTGTGTCACTTGTGTAGGTTTACAAATAAAACATTCAATCAACCAACACATAGGAACTTTAGAATCAAAACATTAATTTATGGATACAAAATGTTGTCTTCTGTAGTCTTAAATAAATCGAACCGCTTAGACCAATACGTCATCCGTGCAGCTCGAGGCAGGTTTTGCAGTTGGGACAAGTTTACAGCGATTGCTTTAATATTTGTACTAACGAAGAGTGATAGTAAAAATTAGACCAAGAAATATATTTGATCCTCTGTTCTCTTTTATTTGACCCCTACAGCCACTACTCCCTGTCATGCACACGACTCCACATAATACAAAACAAAGTCGCTAGCCACACGGCAGTAAACATGTCATTTAAGTTAAATGCCCGCCGTTTTATAGTTGTTCACGAGACAACGGTCTTAAGTATGATTTAAAGGCTGTATTTACTAGCACTATAGAGCGTCATATTATGACGACGACTAACTCTCATGTATCGTGATAAGCCTTGGCTTATCACTGTATGTACAATAACGTACATGCCCAAATCTACACTTAAACTCACTCAGAATACCTTCTAAGTGATAAATTAATTTTGGCAGTAATATTTCAAAGTACAACGTAATCATTTTATATCAAATGTATTGTAGAACTTCTAAATAGGTGCTTTCTAATTTACATAGCCCATTAATTACTTGCAAACGAATACCATGCACACATGACTTAATGTCAATGGCCAACGGAAAAATTACCCTATTAAAAAGGTTTAATGCCATTAGAGATCTGAGTTTGGGCACGGAGCAGAAACGGTGAAGACGCATTACATGCATACTCTTTCTATGATTAATGACGTAGCCATGGTTTTTATGGCACCAAGGCGTGTCGGTGCACTGAGATTATTGCATAAATATAATTGGGTCCTCGTGTTTCGATGCAGATTGTATCCTGTACACTACTTTTCACGCAAATCCATTAATTTTACGAGCATCGTAGGTGGGCAAGTAAAATGTACAATATTTTGGAAAGCAATGGAAGAAGAATAGTTGCCACTTGTGAGAGTAGAGTTTCTAATAATATACGGATATATTGGATATGAAAACATTAAAGAATTGAATTCATAACTAAATAATAATCTTATATTGAAGTTCTAACATTACAGTGTGACATCAAAAATGAGAGAATATGCTTACCTAATATTTAAAGTGCATCACAATTTTACTTCAAGAAGTAAAGTGGTATAAAAGATACTCTAGAGACAAAGATTGAGAAGTAAATGAAGAAAGAAGAAATACGTAAGAGGTGTATCAAGTAAAAATTAATGGAGATGCAGAGGTCGAAGGGGACGCCCAAGACGGACGTACCTGGAATAGGTAATGTATTGAAAAAGGGCATGCATGATGAGGTTAATAAATGTCGAGGAGGCGAAATAGGTGTTTTCCGTCTCTGCCTACGCTAATGGGAGATAGGCGTGAACATAGAGTATATACGCGTGAATTTATAGATAGAAGTAACTTACTATATGCACAGTATCACAACTTTCATGGCATATGGAGACACTACGCCGTAAAAGCAGTTTTACGTAAGCTATACATAACATTTATTAGTGTAATGATCATCGGTAATGATGGATAGATAAAGTACGTTTTGTGTGACGTTCACGTCTCATAAAATCGTATACGCAAAGTGCGCATCGGCTTTACACGTGTATTTATAGGTTGGTCCACCATAGTAGCCCATGATAGACATGGACGGCTCGAAGCCTTATAAAAATCAACCATTCTGTAGAAAAGGACAACGCGAAAAATTGGGCATTCAAGGTATGGCTATTGTAGAAAGAGAGAACTTCCCATACTTATAATGGTATCTCTTTCGCGATTTTCCGTCTTGATTATTTGACAGCTTTCAAGCTCAATGGCACATTCCATCATTTCTCTGTCTCTATTTAACGCAGAGCTTATTACATTTATGTCTACATAAGAATTATTTAACTGGAAAGTTGTGAGCGGTAGACATTTTATTGCTTAAAGCATTTATCGGAAGGTTCCGTATAAAACATGCCTCGAGCAATCATGAAATTATCTTGTTATATGTATATTAATAAAAAATATAGAAAGTAGTCTGACATTTTATGCAATTGACATTTTTATAATGAATAGAGTTACTACACGCTGGAAATCAGAATAGCATTTCTTGGAATTAATATTACCTACATAATTTTATTTCTTACTAGTTTTGTAGGCAGCTTCGCCTACGTAATTATTTGATAAATAATATTAGTTGTATTTTTCCTTAGTCAGTTCGCATAACTCTAGCAATCTGTCGGTACGAATATCCTCATATTAAAATTTGGCCACAACTTCTAGATTTGTATTTAAACAGTACGTGTATATACTGTAAAATTCGTTATTTTTGTATTCGGTGTGGTGCCAACCAATGTGGACAGTTTAATATCTTTGCAAGCTTTTCAACGCTTTAAAGTTTTGTCCTAAATTGTCCTCCTCGGCTAGCACTGACTCTTAAAATAATAAGCTATAAACAGTATATAGTACTTACCTACGTATATTTTTTAACTACAAAATAATTTCTTTGATTGTTTCTTGACGTTTTTCTTTTTATTTTTGTTTAAATATATATAACTAGCTGACCCGGCAAACGTTGTTTTGCAATTTTTTTTTTTTTTTTTAATAGATGTTGGCTGATTCTCATAGATACCGGATAAGCACAAAAAATTTCATCAAAATCGGTCAAGCCGTTTCGGAGGAGTATGGGAACGAAAACTGTGACACGAGAATTTTATATATTAGATAATAATAATAAATATCATCTTTATTGTACAAATGCCAAAGAAACTACAATAATGAATCTATGTATGTACATTGTAAAGATTTAAAGTCGACTATGGTTTAAAAAAAAACTTTTAAAGAAGTTACCTACACAATACAAGTCTTTATTTATGAAAGCTTCATGAAAATGAAATGACTCGGCCAGTCTTTAATAAAATCCAACACATGTCGCTAAACTTGACGAGTCGACGCCTTTATATTGAAAGTTTTAAGTTACGATGTGTTTTGATTTGAGTAAAGGATTGCTCAGAGACTTTATTACTTTAATTCTATGAGCAAACATGTCTGGTTACATTGATTTACGAAGAATAGCAGATGAAATATACACAATACAATATATAATAACTTTCAATACATTTAGGTCCATAGAAACATTTTGTGACATAATGTTACACAAACCTATTTCTTTTAGGACATTGAAAGATGTTTGACTTAAGTCGTCCTTTCATTGCGTAAGACTTATACTAAATTAATCAAATGTTGATATAACACATTATTATATTCTCTGACTGCCTCCGTGGTCCAGTGGATAGCGTATGCGACGCTGTTCGAAGGTCCCGGGTTCGATTCCCGGTCTTGGGCAAAAGTGTTACTGGGTTTTTCCGAATACTCAGTAGCAGCCCGGAGTGTGGTGATGTGCCCGGCAACGGCAATAGGCTCACCCCCCGTTACGTGGGACCTAAAAATTCATGGCGAAATGTGGGTGTAATATTTACACCTCTGCCTACCCCTTCGGGGATACAGGCGTGACACCATAAATAAATTATATTCTCTGTTAACGATCACTTGGCAATGTGTTGTTCGCAATAAGTCTAAGTAATTTCCAAAGTTAAGTCCGTTTTGAAAACGAATACTTTCAAAATAAAGTAACCCATGCCAAAACGTCGACTCAAATATAAGGTATTCTACCTTTTATTTTAAAATAATTACGCGACAACGACCCTTTACCTAAGTATTACCACGTTTCTTGGTTTACAGATAAAGGGCAAGAATCACAATTGTCAAACCTGCACCTCGAAGAGCACGTAATTATAAAGATCCATGGCAGGCGTTACGGGTAGACAGCATCCATATCCTGACACTGTCTAAGCGAAATTATTATACTAATATGGCTGTCCCTTTGAACTGTGGAGGTCAGACGAGGGTCTCTCTGCGGTGTGCTAAACCTATATTAACCCATTGAAATATGACAAATATCATCGTCTCTGTTGACACTAGAAAGCCAATCCCAAGGTCTAAGAAAAGTCCTGGCTGCACCACGAGAGGTTTTAAAATGATGATGAATATTTTTTTTTCTTTCTCTACCTTTTCAACGATTATAATATAAGCAGATACATATAATAGTTCTATCAAACATTTAATGTCATTCGTACAAATCTTCTAAACAAATAGGAATTGAATGAATCCTTACATGTAATTATTCGCTTAGATCGAAGGTAATCCAATAAAGTAAAGATAAGTTCGGTCAAGGTGACTCTCCAAATAGCCACATTTGCCGAAATCAAATTTATCACAGCTGTGAAACGAACCGAATGGTGTCAAGACCTAATCCCCGCGACCAACTTTTGGGTCGGCGCTCCAACGCACCGACATCGTCCCAAATTGTTTGATACTGTTTATACACGTTTGACTGCACGGTTGGCGTAGTGGTTTAAGCGGCCGCCTCGCCACTTAAAACTGCGTAGAGTGTTGTGGGTGCGAGTCCCATACGAGACAACACTTTGTGTGATCCATAAATTGTTGTCTCGAGTCTGGGTGTGCATTGTGTCCGTTGCTTGTATGTTTGTAAAGTCCCCCGCGACACAGGATTTATTCCAAGTGCAGCAGTTGTCTTTAAAAAGAAAATATAATCTTTAAAATCCGAATTTTACGAACCCGAGTTCGTACGTTTAGTTTTAGTTTCGTCTGACGGATATAAACGAAAGGAGCAGAATATTTTCTACATTTCCTATCCTTTTAAGGTGGATATTTTAAGGTTTTTCCTTGAGGAGTTATGTAGGCACATCTTAAGGTAGGTAATTTATTTAAAGTGACGACTAGTTTAACTTTAATTAAGAGCAGAAAGCTTGGTAAGGTGATTATTTTAAACGTATAACGCTTAAAATACCTAAAATCAAGTTTTTTTGTATTATTGAATAGATAAAATTTCCTGTCCGGTGTTATCAGTACAGGCACAAGTAATTTCAACGAAATGACGAGTAGTAGTAGTGAGCTTTTGCAACGGCTAAGGATATGCTTCTCCTTCAAAATATGGTAATAGTCAAATACGTAATCTTATAGTAGACAGATATTTGCGCCGTTTGAGAGCCTCCGCTGAAAAAATAGCGGATAAGATGTCACAAGGGTATGTATATTGTATAAAGATATAAACTTGAATTCATAATAAAAGCAAAGGTAACAATGGTACTCTTACCCCTGCACCATAATAAAACTCCAAAAATTCTCAATAATATTGAAGCCCATTTTAAAACGTGCTGCCTTGAAATGCAAAGCAACAATAATTTCATCAGTATTATATGCCCCGGAGCATTACCAGGAAATAATTGGTGATATTTTCATAAAGAGTCTACCAAATATGTATATTCACAAAAGATAATGAGGTAAATTAAACGTGACCTGTCATTAGAAACTACCCGCCGAAAGTAGTAATGAATAAAAGTAAGCACGAATTAAATAAATTGCCACCGACCTCCGTAAAAGTTTTTACTTGAGTATCATTTCTAAAAGGCGAAAGGAAGAAATCTGATCGTTAGGCAAACAGCGGAGCGAATTGTCCTTTTACAAAATTATAATTGATCGCAATAAAATGTACAGAAGTACAATAAAAACATTTTATTCTGCCATATTGCATCTTATAAGTGCAACAGACTGCGTAGTTGGGATTAGATGAATCATTTTACTTGCACGATCAGTATACTACTAAGTGACTATTTATTAAGATAATTTTCACAGTCTTAGCTGTGTAAAATAGTTTGGCTTTTATAATGGATACAAATCACATACTTAATTTATACTATAATTTTTCAGTTTCGTTCATACTATAATGAGGCTGTTCATTAATTCGTTTATTCTTGACCTTACTGTCATACATGATGGAAGGATTTTTACTACGCCATCCCTAAGGTGGTAACATAAAGCTTGAAGTTTGGGGCAGGCGAAACGGAGGCTACTGCTGGATTTCTATAAAAAATCAGACAAAGTGAAAGATCATAGCTAGGCCCCTTAATAAATGAATTTCATTTCTACATTTTCAGCCAACGAAAAAATTAATATAATTCGTAACAAAACAATATAATTCGTTTCTGTGTTATTACACAGAAACGAATTATATTAATTTTTTCGTTGGCTGAAAATGTAGAAATGAATCTGGTTTATCTACTATTGGATTTGTGGCTCAAGGTGGGTTATTTAACAAAGATGTGCTAGACAGCTATGCGATGTGAAAATATAGTAGCACAATAGTTTTTTTACACTACATGCAAGTGATGCTATAGGTAGAAAACATATCTTGCTCACACACCCCTCAGCTATGCTAATAACGTGACTTCACTTGCCATTGTAGAAGAACGACGAAGTTAAGCAACATTTGCACAGATGAACCACATGAATGGTGCCCCTTTTACAGTGTGCCACAGAGTTTCGAACGGCATGTGAGATTGAGTGAGTCGGTCCTGGATTACAATCGTTACGCATGACCTAACGTTTCAGGAGTGAGAGGGTCAGTCCAAAAACTCCGACATCAGAGTTGTCCACACGAAGTGCAATAACCTCGCAGCTATTATTTATTTCCAATGTAAACGCTACCTTAATAAGTATACTGTACTGGCCTGTACAACAAATGACAATGCTATACCTATTACCTACTACCGTGCGTTCATTAGTGAGCACTATACTTAGTTTAAAGTGTAACTATGCGGGTTAGTTGTGTTAGTGGCCAGTGACCTGCCAACTAATCATTACTGTACAGTCATGTTGACACTTGTTTAAGCCTGAGAGCTGTGATATTTTTCGTTGTCTATAAAAAATTACTGACCCGGAACAGGCATACATAATATGAGTTATTTTGTTCATATGGTTTTGTTGTTGATTGTTGCCAGTTGATCAATGTTACTAGATTATATCCTGATCATAATTATCACTTTTCATTCCATAGTGTTTTAATGAGTTGTCTAATCCGATAAATTAGAAATATCGTCGATCTTCTCAAATTATTTGTTTGTTTTTGACTAAAGATTACTAACAATGCCAATAAAAAAATCTGTGGAATGAAAATTATTTCTTAGGATTTCTTTTTTTTTTGTTAGCAAAGATATTCTTACATTAATACAAAACATAGCCGGAAGTGTTCACCCGCAAATATAAAAAAGCTGCTGCCGAACCTTAAGACATACACTCATAAAATAATGTTGTATAAAAGCATATCAATCAAAATGAAATATTCAGAAGCTTTTGATCACATATTATTATGTCCCTAAAAATTAGACTACAAACGAAAAAAAGCATCGTATAATTCACGATAAGGTAGTAAATATGTCATAACAATTTTCTCAAATGAAATTGACAAGTAATTGGTTCATAATAATCTTATCTACTCTAATGGAATTCGTTTTTAACAACCTATAATCGTAGTACCTACTTAGTATGATTTAAGTAGTTAAAATGGCTTTGGATATCAATCTGAAATGACAGATAATTTAATGACATTAGATTAATTTAAAATCATAATTATATACTTACTTCAGAATACATAGATATACGTAATTCGGGAATTCAATTGATATAACTAGGCTCCGTGATTTTAATTGAATAGCGCAATAATGTACACGTTTTAGTTTGCTTAAGCTTCTTCCACGGTAGAACTCAAAGTACCTACTATTTATTGTATTATCAAGATACTGTATCTTCATAAAAAATAAATTTCCAAGTTTGGGTGCGTCTGCGATAATACAATATTTTACTAGAAGTATTATATACCGATGGTGTGAGTGATATCTCTTTACCTTTAAACACTATCTGCCACTTACTGACGATTTACTTCACCACCAGCTACATTACATTCCAAAAGACTATTGCATGATTAGTTTAATAATAATTAATCGTCACCATCATCATCTCACTATTCCGTTTGCATCCAAGACTTACACGCCTTAGAGCCCAAGGTCCGCTTACCAGTCGAACCACATGTGACAGAACATCAACTTTTCCACAGAGCGTCTGACCGCTGCAACCCAAAGGGATAGCGATATTCCTTTAATAATTATTAATAACCACAAATAATAAACGACCTAACACATTTAAATTATCTACAATATCAAATCAATTCACGTCCATAAATCACACAAACTGTCAAAACGGCGGATTGATATTCTAGACTCATAATTTAATCAGCCTTATTACTAACGTCGGCTAAAGATAGAAATCTAGCCCAATTTATGACTTGAAATGTCTGTGACTGAAATTTTATGAAATGAATACAGCTTCGGTGGTCCAAATTTACGTTAACTTTGTACTCCTGACTGACTACGGAATTCAATATTGGATCTATAGATAGATTTGTAGATTTTAGATTCGTTTTTGACATAAGCTCAATACAAAATATGTCAAACACGAATCTCGAATCTCAAAATCCATGTATGGATCGAATATTGAAAATGGCCGTTAGTCAGTCAGAGATTATGGTAAAATAATTCTGAGATTTTCTTTGACTATCTTTATGTTGTATAAAATGCTACGTATCTTAGAGGTGGCAATAGGTAAAATACATTTCAATGTAACCCTGCAATGTGCTTGTGGTAGTTAAAAATACCTATTATTTTAGTACAATTATTTACTATCGGTAAGATATTTTGAAGAAGCAATTTATATATAATTAAGTATATCGCCGTCCCCAACGAATAACATCGTAATCAAAAAAAGTAAAATTTACAGGAAAAATAAAAAACCGTTTTTTGATTATAACTTCTTATCAGTTTTACATAACAAACTCGTTGACATACCAATAGATAGGTATTTTTCTGTTGTGTAAAGGGGTATAACTAAAAAAAAATTAGTTTTATACCCATAAAAATATAATCAAAAAATCATATTACCAAAATGTAAACACAATTTTCAAACCGTAATGGAACAATACGATTTTACATACATACACATACATAGACTCACGCCTGTTTCCCCGAAGGGGTAGGCAGAGGCATATTAAACGCCCACTTTTCGCCAGTAATACGATTTTATTCGAATAAATTATTGACAGTGACGTATACAGCAATAGTTAATTGCGATCGTCGTGACTAAAGTAGCGAGGTTGATTGTAATGATAACTTATTATTACCATATATATCATAACTCAAAATAATATATTGTGGTAACAGTAAATTAGTTAACATTAATATTTCATGGCAAAAGTAATGGTAATATACTTTACCGAAATAAGTCATATTTATTGTACCCGAATAAAATTGTAATTACAGTTTACTGGAAAAAGGATAACTTCAAGGGCTCAGTATTGATTCATTATGATAATATTCGTCACAAAAAAAATAGGTTTTATTTATAGACGTATAGTACGGGTAAATTCATTACAAAATGTCTAACTCGAAAAGTAATCGTACGAATTACCTGAAAAAAATTCACAAGGTGTAATCGCACCTCTAGAACAATAATTCCCCATAAAAGCACTTCTATCGCAATAGTTGATTACGATATTATTCGCTGGGGACGGCGATATATACCTCAATTTATGAAAATACAGATTACTTTCTTGGTAACTTCCGTTTATGTTCAAGGCACAGCGAAGATGAATTATTTTCGAAACATAATTTAGTATGCTTCACCTACAAAATCGAAATAAAGTGTCTTTTACTGTCGGACACGCGAGAAAGATATCGAACGATGATGACTGAGAAAACCAAGCAGATTTATTTTATTCCCAGTCACTATTTTACATTCTCAAACATACTATCCCTAATCCCATACCCGAATTAATCCGTAGGGGCGAGTAATCTTAAATCTTGTAACCTGTGATTCCGAAATTAAAAGATTAAAGTCTTCAGCGAACTTGTATGTGTTTCGAAATGATGGCGTCACGTTTCGTATGCTTTGGATTTAATTTAAACTCGACATTAACAGGTTAGTCAAAGTTTGAATTGAGATGCACGTAGCAAATGGATTTTGAAACGAAATCCTCTTACGAGACGTAAATCTATTGGATATTTTGTGCAAGTAGGTACATACCTATTACATCATTAATATACATATTAATAAAATAAGGAACACTGAAAACTTGTCAAAAGCATAAAGCTGTTAGTGCCTAATATCAGTCAAATATCTCACAAATTTCTTATAAAAAATTGTTTTAAACTTACTAAAATTCGCTTTGCTTTGTATTTCTCATTAAATCATACAATTTAAAATCACGACATATTTTCAAAACTATTTAGAATTCCAAAAACATTATAATGACACTAACTAGTCAAAATAGTAGGTCAGTTGAACTAACCAGTCGAAGCAGTTAAATACTTATACGGCTCCTTGGATCAATATATTAAGTACGTATGATTTAATAAGATAGGTATAATTATTGTACTATTTATTCAAAATAAGGAATATGGTATATGTAAATTTATTTATTAAACGCATAAATAAAGCTGAACCTCAGATAATTTGTACCATACTACATAAATGTTTTTTGATCAACAGATATGCAAATGCAGTTATAAATATGCTGAAAATATGTAACATTAAAAGTCATTGCAATAAATGACGGGATTCGTTTTGCGACTTTAAAATCTAGTTATTGTAAATTTAATAAAGTAGTTTTATATTCCCCCCCGTGGGAGCTCCATCTTGTCGTGGTGGGGGGCCTCAGTAACCGTGGCTTGGACACCCGCGCTGAAGCTAAGCGGTATCCCGGGAGAGACACTCCACGTGGGCTTGGGTGAGGCCTGCGTAGGATGCGTCCAAGGGTTCGGGTGCTGGGGACAGTTCTGCCTGTCCCTCGCAGTCGGGTGAGAGGCGTGTCGGTGATGCGTTGCCGCGCGCACGATCTCCCGCGACCAAATTATCAAGTGAAGCAGCCAGAAATTTAGCTGATATGATCTTTCTTTTCAATTTTAAAATTGTATAATTTTATTTTATTGTGTAGTTTGTAAGTTTAGGGTATGATGGGGCTGGCATATCCTATTGGTAAAAAGCAAAAAAAAAATATTTTTTCTTATGATTACGTGCCATGATAAGTTTCCAAGTTTGACGTTTCGGACAAGCAAAGTAAATGGGTTTACTGTTACGATTTTTGTAAACAGCACTAGCTGGACTTACCGTATGGTGCAGAAAGTGTTACCTGTCTATTAAAAGATTGCAATACACCCGATAAAAAAGGAAATATAATGATACAATAGTATTTATTCAAATCATTTAGACTTTCCACTTTGATCGAGTAACAAACTAACTAACCTACGTAATTATAATATTAGTAGCATACTATTACATTGGGACCGAAACATAACTGACGAAAGTGTAGGTGTGTAATACAACTCTGCCTATCTCTTCGCGGATAAAGGTGTGAAGTTATGTTATGTTAGTAGCATACTACTTCATTGAATCTACAATCCAGACAGCCCACAAAACAGCATTTACGCGAACACAAACCTACATAGTTACGCTAACCTATCCGTAGGCAGCAAACGTGATTTGGTTACAAGATATGTCACCGCATATCATGCAACTAAATGTCATTCACCTCCTACAACGTACGTTATGGTAGAAGCATTAAATAATTCACCTAGTAACATGAATACTCATAATTCTGTTTATATGATTTTAAATATTTATCTGTATGTATAAAATTCTTGAGCTATTGACTAACTAACAGGCATGGTAGGGCCAAAACGATTAGGCACAAGCAGCTGAAAGAACAATGCCCATTTCTGGCCCAGTTTGGAACTCATGAACAACTCAATAAAGTTTCAATTTGTTGTTGAATAATCCTTTTTATTTATAACTTAATTTATAGGCATTACTAAAGGTGTGCCGAGTACCTTATTCAATAAATAGGTTTAAAAAGATGTGTTAACTTCTAAATAGCCAACACTTAATAGATCAGAAATTGCCAGTAAAGAAATCATAATATTAAATCGATTATCACTTCTTCGTTATCGATTTTACGTTTTCTCTACTCAAAATGATTTGAGTTAATAGCAAATCTCTACTTGGTCCTTAAACATTTAAAATGTGTGTATTTTTAAGGTATATATGCGATTAACTACAAATAAGTTCGATTTTGAACCAAATATATAGATTATAACCTATGTCCGAAATCCATATCGATTAATCAATATAATTTAAAACTGTAAAATGGCAACATTTTTTGACTCTTAAGTAAATGTCAATAATGTCATATTCAGTTTATGTTATTTGTTACCTATTTGTTTTGCTCGTGCACATTGTGAATGCTTTTTATTTTTTTGGATCTTTTACGACTTCTGGCTTTTTCTTTCGGGTTTCTTACTTACCAAAAGATTAACTCATTCCTTTCTACGCAAAACTACGAAATACTTTAACTATCCTAATAAAAGTGGGTACACACCTAATGTTTTGTGAGCATATAAAAGTACTTCTTGTAATAAATCTATGAATGTGATGGACCTCTAATCAATCTCAAAATTCTAGGATAACACTCTTTTATCGAATACAATAACAACTACTACGGTTTTTGACCGTCCACATCTGGGCCGGCGTCTCTAAGAAAAATGGGCATTGTTCTTTGGCATGTAATATCCTTCGGGAACGCATTAAAAAGGGATATTGCGAAATTCCCACGGCATCGGGCAATACAGGTTAAATAAAAAAAAACAATGAAAATAAACTTCAAACAAAAAATGGGAATCAAACTATCATCAAACCTACATCTTAGAATTCCATGTCCCGAAGACCTGTAAAATCTGTGATACCAAGAAACGCAAGTTGCCCCCGTCGCCGCCGGCACCGGCTATCATGAACATTTATTACAGTCGTTATACGGAGTGAATAGCTACAAATTGACAATAGGATATCGTTATCCGTAGAGGTCTAATGGTTGTTGCTATGTGGAAAAATATACCTATTTGTATTTCAGACACCCTTTTTTAATGTCTTCCGATTCGATTTTGAATTGATACACAACTGGTATTCAGGTCCACTTACTGTATGTATTTCTGCAATGATAGTACTGATAGAGCAATGATGTCAGCGGTAGCCTCACAGCTTAGCTCCGCCTGAGTATCGTGAGGTGGATTCCCGAACTTTAAGCATTACAAGTTCGGATGTTATTTATATATAGCACGTACTAGAACGGACGTTACCTTCATTAAAATTACTGAGACGGTGCTAGCTTGCGTAACACAAAGAATTACAACATCAAATTACTTTTAGAATATTATTTTTATAATTTTAAGCATGGCTACCATCTTTGTATACATTACTTTGCATATTTTATAAGACTCATAACGGCAAAAATTTCGCTCAAGTTGTTTTACTTGACATTCTAGAAGTAACAACAGTTTCTACAAAAGATAATTACGCCAGATAAAGACGAGAATAGTCTCAGAAATAAAACAGTGATTGTTGAGTTTATCCAACGGAATGTCTTAGACTACAATTATGGTAGATTATATGTATCTTGGAGCAATATTTGTAAATACGAGAAAAACTTAATCACTGAAACAAATGGTTTAATCAAACATCATACCAAATTTTACTTGGGAATATAATTCTTCATAGTTAGTTTTAGTTTTGTAATTTCAGTCATTAAATGTGGAAGACATGTTTTCTGATTATATTAGAAATGTTATTGTATTGCACCAGCAACATAGACTTATTCACTATAAGTCACGTTGCATAGCGATCTCACGCGCTTTTATTTAAAAACAGATAACTCGACCCTTGATATCGATCAAGGCGGTCTATACATCAATAACAAGTACGCAATATACTACAAAAGCTATTTGAAACTACAAAAAAACACCTTCAAGTTTTAGCTTTACTAGAAACTTATTAATGTGCATAGGATGCATAGGGTTCCCACCAAGAACTTAGGGTCCCAAGCCAACCTCACCTGCAAGTGGTGCACCTGCCGATCAACGGACGAGGCTCTGGCAAACAAAATATCCCGATAAGCGGCAATAGGCTCGCCACCTATTACGTGGGATCAAAACACTGCCGAAAAGTGGGCGTTTAATATGCCTCTGCCTACCCCTTCGGGGAAACAGGCGTGAGTCTATGTATGTATGTAGAAACTTATTAGGCGCAACTAGTTACAACACCAAAAATCCATAAAGCTATACGAGGAAGATATCTAGCCACTGATTATGACGGTGACGATTGTGATGGCTACTATCATGTGGCGGCCTGAGGTGATTTTAGAAATAGTATGTAAAGAGCGTTTTAACGTCACACTCATTCAATCGCCAGTTGCACTATTAGAGACCTCCTTTTAACACAAATCACAATCTCCGTGCGGATGTGCGGGACAATTTCACTCAGACCTGCTTCCATTTTGAAATGGACAAAACATGCGACTGGCTTGGTGCTTTTCGTTTGGTGGCTCTAAACACCAATATGGCCCAACTGACATCTTCATTACCACTATAATGTACTACAGAAATATAACCCTTTTTATTATACGACAATTCAAACTACAAACTATGTAATTAAGCTAAGTTTGCAATATGATCTAAAGACACTCAATACACTGCTAGTTTACGTAGAGGCCAACCTACAAGATAGGATTACGTTGTCAACATAGCAACTTGAAGTGGCACTACTAATATATTGTAACTCAAATTCCTATTACTTTCAATGGAAGCAATATGCGTTGCCTGAAATAGGCAATCACTCTGTGGTATTATATTGCCGCCGAGTGTTGTGGCATGACTAAGTAATGATATCAACTTACATGGAAGCGAATATTATTAATATTAGAGTATTAATAACTTGTAGATTTTAGTTTTAAAAACATTTGTCCCGCTTTTCAAAGCATTTTCCTCCTAACACAAAAACCAGTAGAACGGTTTTACTGACGTTTTCACTTGTGTGTTAGTTTTAGTTCCATTTTTAAATTTCAAACATGGCACGGCATGTGTTTGGTTTTATAGAAATTCATGAATAGAACGCTTTACGTAGAAATTCATGTGTATGTTCAAATTGAATTCATGAAATTCGTTATTATACCAGATATATCGATTCTTTTTATCAATAATGTAAATAAAATAAATTCGATGTTGACTGTTTATAATGTTATAAGTGTTATAACAAATGTACCTAGTTTGTGAGAATTTAAGCGCCAAGGTACCGATCCGTTTTTCTTTAATCGATAATAGTGGTGAAGTACCTAGTTGATGATAAACTCTATATAACGAGTCATAAAAATAAAAGGTGAAGGATAATAGGAGTATATTATATCTTTCACGGGCAATCTCACAGAAATTATAGGTACTTAATTATGAATACCTACTTTACTTCTATAAATAACACCCAGACGACAAGTTATGAATAGAACCAAACTGACCAAACGTTGATTACACGGTGTATTATTTTAAACCTAATAGCTTTATTGAGCTTAACATAAAGTCCAATACTACAAATATCACTTTCACTTCCTACCACAACATGTCATGCGGTGCCGACACTACTTAATACCTACGTTATGCTTGTAGTCCCAATCTTGGCCAACCGCCAACGTCATAGGATTTTTCAAATCTGTTCTAAATTCGAAATTGACTATCGCAGAAATCAGTTTGGTATCGAACTCGTAAAAGCAAAATAGAAGTTTTTCCGTTTAATTTAGGGCCGCCATATTGCTAAATTGGCTTACCTTATCGCAATAAAGTTATGTTACGGATTACGGTAGGTTCTTGTTGTAAAAAGTGAGGCTAAGTGTAATAATACATGAAATAAGGTTTTTTATTTCGCAAATAATTGTGGATTTCCTACTTACTTACCTACTAAGTAGGTACATTTTCAAGTAAAAGTTAGGTTACTTTTTATTACATGATTTTATTAGTGGTTGTGGTTACTATCTGTGCGTCAAATCTTTCTAGGTGAATTATACTCATATCATCTCTTTGCTTTGGATTGGTTGGGTCATAGCTACTTATGTATGACTCCAATGTTCGCTAAGATAATTATGTATGTATATTTAGAGTCTAATTAGACGTAGGTATATAGTACGAGGTTGACGTAGTTTGACACTTTGTTAAATATTCGGTCTAGTGACAATAGCAATCTTATGATATTTAGACTGGCGACGAAACGTATCGATATATTAAGATGGTTGAAATCATTATTTTAATACGTCAGTCTCAAATAAAATCACCTAACAAGTAAAAATCAATCATTACATTTTTTACAGGATCAACTAAACATCTAAAAATACAGAAAAACAGGCTTTGTCTCTCACATTTAAACTGAATAGATATCCCAATAAAGCACCAAATCCATACCATTACCCACCGACTAGACCTGGTTCTACAGTATTCTGGGAACTTATTTTGGGACACGTAATTCTATTGCACTATACAAACGCAGAGGATGGCCCATAGCATGTTACTCAAATAGGTCTCATAATTAAAAATATAAACTTATGTCACGAAATATATAAGGAATTTTGTAGATATTCTAGTAGTAATTATATAATAGCAAGATGTTAAATTTAATATAATTATCGTGGTTGAATAAAATAGCTAGGAATTGAAATAAAACGTTCTATAAACAACTAATTATAAAAAAAGACTTTTCTTATATTTCGATAGTCAGCTCAAATTAGAAATATTAAACTAACTATTATACAGTCTGTAACTTTTTTTGTGAATTCATGATGGTCAATTTATTAAAGTAAGATGATGAGTGACATGAAATTGCTATCAAGCAGTGTGATTAAAACCATGCATAAAAAATTTACGATTTTTTTATTTAGCTGCTTATAATGAATTAAATCAGTATCAGGCAGCAATACCCTAGTGGAGATACCATCCGACTGCCATGCAGAAGATATATAAGATTCAAATCCACAGCGCGCACCACTGACTTTTAGGAGATATTTGCATATTAAATTGTTAGTTATCACTTGCCCCGTGCCATGGAGAGCAAGTTAAGCTTTCGGTTCAGGATATTTTGAAGATATTAAACAGTCGTTATAGGTTGTCAGTATCTCTAAATAAACTAACACTAGTCTAAAGCATATCAGACAGGCAATAGACTCAGTGACTCAGTGGAAAAGATATTCAGTCAAATCAGGTTAGGTTAGTAAGCGGTCCCCGCGTTGCAACTAGGATAACACTAGGAGGATGAATCTCCTACACACCTAAGTGTAACTTCACATCACTAAAGTCAGAAGCATACTAATCTCATTGTTCAAGGCTGCACAGCAACGGAGAGTAACTAAATAAAAGTAGGTAACCATATTTAATTACTCTAAGTCAAACGATTACTTCAATAGAAGAACATCAAAGAAAGCTCGATAAACAACGAATTAATAAAAAAAACGTCTTTCATTTGAAACGTTCAAAGCACAGTCGAGTACTAGTAAATTATAAGGAAACGCTGTTTTGCCTTTTGATTCCGCATCCACCTCAGTACGGATGAACTTTTATAACTTGGGAAACTTTCATTTAACTTCGTCTAGTTTCCATTGTCTTGTGGACGGGAGAAGCCTTTCAAATGTTTTTTTAATTATATTTATGGAAGTTTATCCGCTGTATGTAATCTATATTTACATTATTAAAGGTGGATGGCAATGACTCAGGCAGGTGTATTATAAATAGTACTCGTTGACTGATAAATATACAATTTTGACATACAGTTACCTTGGACGAGGTCGAAGTGTGTGATACGATTTGAATTAATATAGCTGACAAGTGAAGCAATAGATAGTGAGACAGACAGACCGCGAGCTTATACTGTTGTATGTACCTGAAAAGGACAAAGGTATCATTATTACAAATACACAAAAAGCTTGGCTAAATGGACGTAGCAGGTATATATATTTATGTATGTACTAACATTATCATATGGAGGCATGGAGCAGAAAACGACCAGCAAATAGTATTCAATGTTAGGTGCCATCGCGACACCTGCGGAAGGAATTGAACAAATTATATTTTTCTACAGTGTTGCAACACTTGAGCTCACAAATTAAAAAAATCTAAAGAAGATGATAGGTAAGGCTGTTTTAGTGTATTGATTTGAGGCTAGTATAAAAGTATAAAACGTGCCTTTTCAACATTATCATGACAAAAGTATCTACCAATAAGCGAAATACTCCAACCAAATTCCATTTAAATATGTTTTAGGTACATGCAGTTTTCAGGATGCAAATGAACGGTATAGTTAAATACAGTTCTAGTCAACAAACTTTGCTACTGTAACTTTAATTCAAAGAGAAATAAAGTCTTTAGTGTAATCTAATCGGTAGATTGCAATCTTGGCTTAAGTAATTCAATTTCCTGAAAATATAACGTGCATGTAACAAAGTGGATCTTTCGGCTGAAATATTATTATAGCCTGATCACTTCGGTAAGGAGCTTATGTAATCACAGTTCGATTTTCTCAACCCATCAATTTGGAACTATTCATAATTGTCTTCATAATAGTTGACAAATTATGGCCTCCTGTCATGCAACCAAGTTTATTTTAGCAGCAACAAAGTAGTCATGTGAAAGATTAGTGTTACAACATACACAGTAAAAACATTAAAAATTATAAAAATGTAATCTCTTGAATAGTTAAGCCTATCCGAATAATAGTTTTATGAATTTAGGCGAGCAAATCTTTTCAGTTTTCATACCTCGCTTGCTTTTTTGTTGACTGCGAACAAAAATTCTATTATTTTTACTTTGTAGGTATTTGCTGCAAATACCTTTTGTAAAAGCATGTCGAAAGGTATTTTACTATTAAAGTTAGTAGAATCAGGGCATAGCCAGTGGGATAAGCCGTGATAATAATGATTTTCATTTGGTGTCATAGATTTTAGAATCTTTATGCTGTCTTATGCTTATACAAATGTTTACTCTTGTCTCGCTCTCTGTTCTGTGATTTAATTTACAGGCAAGGTTGGTGGTCTCCTTTTGACCATATTGATATGAAACTATTAAGTCTGGGGTAAGTGCTATTTGCAATTTACGGGTTCGGTTATAGTGCCTTTTCCGTGACAATGTTAACCAAGTTGCAGCTTAATACATACATACATACAGGGTGTCACAAGAGACCCATCATCAAGCCGAAGTCTAGTCGCTGTGGACATCACGCCAAGTCATACTAACCAAAAATAATACCTGGGAAACGATTGTTGTTTCAGTTTTCATTTTTTTTTAAACCGCAATTAAAAGCGCGCGCGTGCAATGCTCGAAATAGCTACTTATCCATGGGGTCATAGGGCATCTAAAGAACATATTGGCGGGGTAGATGCATCGATTTTGTACCTAATTAGAAAAATTCCATACTAACTTTGAGCCTCAACCAGTAATTTCCCAGGTATGGTGCCAAAGTAAAAAATGTTCATAGTGATTGGTACACCATGGGATTTCAGTTTTCGTTAAGGGTCTTGTGACACCCTGTATATACATAGACTCACGCCAGTTTTCCGAAGGGGTAGGCAGAGACTACGAAACGCCATTTGCCACGATCCGCACATATCTCTCTAGCTTCATTCACTCCCATCAGATTCCTCATGCATGCTCTTCGGTTAAGGGTACTTCTAACCTGTCCTTTTTTAGGATGTCTCCAATCTGGTCGGAGAACGTCCGTTTAGGTCTTCCCCTTCCTCCTGTCCCATTCACAATTGCCTTATTCAGTCTTTCCTCATCCATCCTCTCCATGTGTCCAAACCATCTTAGCATACCTTTCTCAATGGTTGTCACTACATCTTCTTTTACTCCACAACACTCTCTTATCACACAATTCTTTACTGTGTCGTTCAAAGACACTCAACACATACTTCTCAGTGCTCTCATTTCTACAGCGTTTATTCTACTTTCATGTCTATTCTGCAATACCCAACTTTCACTACCATTCATAAGTGTAGGTACTAACACCCCTCTATGCACGGCCAAACGTGCCTTTTTGGACACGTTTTGACTGTTCATAAAAGCCTTCAAAGCTCCATTCACGCTATTACCTGCATTAACTCTTCTTTCAATATCTTCTTCATTCTTACTTTCTTACTTATCATTTTATTTTACCAAACAATCCTTTGAATGTTTCAAAATTACTATAGACTCTTAAGATAACAATCATACTCTTTCTCCCAACTTCATCATCATCCACATCCTGACTTAAGACATGTCCATTTCTGAACATAGGCCTCTCCTCTCCCAACCTACTGCCTCTTAATAAGAAAAAGCCCCCCCACATGTGTCCTTCCCACCTGTATGTTTCTCCATTCGTTCCATTACAATTGTGTTGTTAAGAACTGGTCCAATTGGCTCAACACGCCTAAGTAATTATAATAATTCGCGACATGTCAGCACTGGAGGGCTCTCCAGCCGGCCCATGCTGGCTTTGGCACGCTGCATATAGCACAATGGAACCTTGACGCGAGCTTGTCTTTTTTGCATTTGAATAATAGAAACTGGAGTTGTTTGGAAATGTTAATTTGTTTTGGTTGCGGATTTTTGTTGTGCGACCTTAAGGAATTAACATTTTCTCCATGATTATGTGCATAGCTGTCAAAGAATTCAAAGCATTGTGGTGCCTTAGTATCACATGAGATACGCTTGAAAACAGACATCGATCAGCCATTGTATGAATTTACGGATGTAACACATGGATCAGCCATCATACCCTTCTTTATATAGGAGCAAAATACCTTGGCGTATTACTTTGCGTTATTGGCTCAGCCACTGGCATACATCTTATACCGTTGCCATGGATACCGTAACAAAATGATCAAACTGTATTCAAAAAGCTTATAAAAATAGCTTGGCGTATCAGGTCATTTGAATATGTTTGTGAAGAGTTTTTCAAAAGAGCGGCCATGGCAAGAATTTGTATTAAAAAACGCAAGTATGTTAAACTAGTTTCTACACGCGACATCACCCGCATGAGTGTAAGTGGAACAAAAATGTAGCCTTTGTACTATTCTCACATAACGTTTCATAACAATCTATTCATTTGTTTTTGCGTTAAAGAGTAACGGACGTCTATCCATCGTCACAAACTTTCAGTAGGGTACAGAAAGAATGTACATAAAATATATACTGAAGCCACAAACCAAGATTACTCTAACTCAATAGCGTTATATGCCCTGAAAAACTAAACAAACTACGTAGTTGCTTCGTGCATACAACGAATAAAATTTTACTGGAACGTTTCTTCATAAAATAGCCTATAAAACCGAGCAGTAATAATCAGTGCAACCGTTCGGAACGCAACTTTGATTGACCTAAAGACATATCCATTCCAACATGAATATTTATCAAGGCAAGATCAATAATTGAGGTACTTTGTCGTTCCCTCACAAACTACGCATGTCAAACAAATCGTTTTCCATTTGTCAAATTGTCTATTCAGGGTTCTGCCGTGAAGACTTTTGGTATGTGATTCAAAATTAGACCTGATGAATTAAAAATGGTTTAAAATCGATATTTCCGTTGTCTCTGTTTTATTATGTCATGGTCTACCTATTTCTGTACCGTAAACAAAGTTTTAGTTGTATCGTGATCCAACGACAAGAGCCACTCAGTGATCTTCTTGCGGCAGTGATGTTTTATTACAGAGTACATATGAACCTTTTTTTATCCTATTATACAAATAGCCTCCCAAAAAACAGAAGAACCTGTTTGAGACTTGTGTCGAAAAGCGATAAAGTGAGCAATCGACAGGATTGTTCCATCTTCTACTAGTGAGTGAGCTAGGTCTGTATGTGAGTTGTGTGTGTTGTTTGATGATTGTGTGTAAAATGAACAGCTGCCTCACAGTGAGAATCTTAGCCATTTTGTACAGGTTAACGGTGGGCAAGCGATAAGGGAGAAAGTAGGAAACCTTAAGAATTGCCCTTTGTGCTCGCTCCACTTGAATGATTGTTGATTTGTGTGCTCCACCCCAGGTTGTCACGCGCGAGTTTGGTTTTGTCGGCATTGAGGGTAAGAGAGTGATCTCTTAGCCAGAAAGAAACAATATTCAACTCTGACTGAGCGCAGTAATAGACATCGTCCCATGTATTTGAGGAAAATATCAGGGCTGTGTCATCCGCATAAGTAAAAATTTTATTCTGCCTTTATGGAAGCAGGTCGTACACAGGTCGTTAATATAAATGAGAAAGAAAGTTGGAGCGATCACACTTCACTGTGGGACACCGTGAGTTATGTTTCTCTCAGAGCTTTGGTATTCATTTACCTTAACACTCTGTGTACGGCCAGTAAGGTAGTCTTCGTATAGTTTTGAAGGTGCCCCTTATGCCAATACGCTCCATCTTTTCCACAAGAGTGGAGGGAGGGACGGTATCGAAGGTTTTGGCTAGATCCAGGAAGATGCCTAGTACTTTCTGACCCTCATCTATCTTCCTCACTATATGATCAGTCAAATCGTGCACTGCGTCTGCTGTGGATATCCCGGCGTGGAATCCATATTGGGATGAAGACAGAATCTTATTTTTGTTTAAGTAGCTCATAAGCCTGTCATTCATGAGACGCTCTAGGATTTTGGATAATGAGGTCAGAATAGCAATGGGTCTATAATTAGTGACTCGTTTCCTATCTCCACTCTTGTGGATGGGATGTATTAGAGATTTTTTGAAAACTTTGGGGAATATTCCAGAGGCGAGGCAGAGGTTGCAGATGTGTGTCACTGGTAGCAATAGGATATTTATGTGCTTTTTGATGAGATTGACAGATATGCCATCCCAGCCAACTGCACAGTCGTTACGGAGGGACATGATTATTTTGCCAAGTTCTGATTCATCAGTGGGGATAAGAGCCATAGAGTGCGAGACCGAAAATTTGTTCCTGGAATAGGTAAGCGTATGCGTGATATTATTAGCTAGGTTTTTATGTAGTATGCACTGTGGTTTTAGTGTGTATTACGGCCTTGCACTCCAGCTGTCGAGTCCCACATACCCACCGCTTTTCATCCTGCGGGGATATGAGTAAATGCATTTCCACAGTGAGAAAAAAAAAGGATATTGGATGCATACTTTATAATGTAATATACTCATGCTGTATAAGGCGCCACACACCAATCAAATGTACCAAAATAATAGGTACCTACTGCATCTAATACTTGCGACCCACGTAATCTATAAACCAAAAGCCAACTACACAAAGTCTCTAGGGTCACACGGGAGGTCAAGTTCATTATTTTGAGCAGCATCACGTGTAGTACGTCAAATCTGCTTTGGATGTTCCATCCAATGATCGATGTACAAAGTTCTGTTGAACGATGCGGACATGATGACAGCTCCATCAATCACATTGCCGGTACCTACATAATTGAATGTCGGCAATTTTTCCTTAGAATTTGTTCAAGAATTATGGATATGCAAATAAGAATGGTAATCTTATGTAAACAATGTTTTGTTGAGAAAAGAAAAGTTGCTAGAGTAGTGACTTTATAAAGCACATGTAAGTAAAATATGCCTTTAAATCCTAAGTGTGACTGCATAAAAATGTATCCGTTTTATCATCCAAATGTGTATTAATAAGTATGCGTTGTTTGTTTATTTTAAGCAGGAAATCTTTGCCAAAAATCTGTCCCTGTGTCTCACTTAACAATACAAAGAACTGCACTGCAGAAATACTGCTTCTACATGCGATCAGCTAATTTACGCCGGACTTCTTTGTGATAATGGTAATACCTCGCTCAAGTCAATCCACTCATACTATAGCCATCTTGAACCACACCATACCAATGGCATATTTCATTGGTAAGAAACGAAAGTCTAAAGTATATATAATCTAGGCAATCTACTGATGAATTGTTTGTCAATGTCAGTTCTTCATGATACCGGTACCTAACGGAAATAAAAGTATATTTTAAGCTTACATACTTAATTGTGTTTTGTGGCAAAATCCCTATAAATAGACTCCTCTTAAACTTTTTTAAAGTGCCACAAATATCATAAATTGGGCCCAATTTTCCGAGGTTCGTAAGGTTGAATTCCAAAACGAATGGCATAATTAAATTTATTGTAAAGGACTCTCATTTGAGGCCAAATGAGATTTTGCAATATATTTTTTTATTTTATTACAAAAATAGGCCTCGTGGCAATTAGGCCACTATGTCTCTAATATTGTGCCCGTAATATCATTACTACAGCTACAGTGTAAGATGAAGGTAACTCGTTATCATGGGCTGGATACTAACGTTTTTGTAATTTTCGTGTATTCATATACCGTCACTTTCTGTAACATACTTTTCCACCATAGTTCTGAACATGATCGCGAGTTGCCTACATTATAAAGCGTAAGTGGATGCTCCTGTTACACAAGATTCACATTAGAAGACTACTACAGCACTTAATTTAGTAACTGCATATTTGTTTAAGTATTATGTATGTTCTTATTTACTATTTACAAGTAATTAATTACAATGTGAAACAGTTGCAGCTCCTTACAAAAACAAAATATGTACCATAACACTGGCGATTAAAAAGAGTGGCCACGAGTTTTATTGCCCGTTCTTTCCCGTGGTTCTATCTATTGCTTTGCAAATGGGCAGTAACTGTAAATGTAGAAGCATTATTAATTTACTTAAAAAATTTGACGTTCATAAGCGTCACGTTGTGACCTAGATGAATAAATGATTTTTGACTTTGACTTGATTACAGCGCGTTCATAGCTTAATGGACTGTTAGACAGTTATTACGTGAAATATTATGAAAGACTTTATTTTGGGACACTAAACGCTGTTGTTTAGTTTATTTATTTAATAATTTATGCACAAACATAGTGTACATCGGTGGACATAATGCCATATGGCATTTTCTACCTGTCAACCTTAAGGTGGTGCTGAGATGAAAGTGGTAGGTGTATTTTACTATTTAGATGTAACTAATGTAAAATAATATACCTACATATATAATAGGGATAGAATACATACAAGATATATAGTTCTACAAATACATTCTTATACATATTTATACATAAATATAACTAACATATAGATAAACATACAATATACTTACATAAATACTTATAATATTGGATGAGAGTAATGTGCTAATTCCTTCAATCTCTCAAAAAGAAGCTCTCGATCTTTCAGTTTGATTGTATAACCGTTGGTGAACAATCTGATTTCAGGAGGGATTGTATTCCATAAAATAATAGGCTGCACAACAAAAGAAGAGTTAACGAACCCAGTAGTGTGACTGGGGCAAGAAAGAAGATTATGAGAAGAACGAAGATCTCTCTCATGAGTATTGATTTTGATTGATTCTCTCAGATAGATATTGGAAGTGTGAGGTGAGATAAGTCGGAGGAGGAGACTTGAGAATAGAGAAGAGAGTAGTAAGAGCACGCAAACACCGGCGCTGACGAATTGGTAGCCATTTAAGTCCGGAACGATAAGTAGAGACGTGGTCATACTTACGAAGATTGTAAATGAATCGAATGCAGTTATTAAGAAGTCGGTCGTACTTATTGAGATATACTGCATTCAGGTCATAATAGCACATATCACCATAGTCGATTATTGAAAATATTAAAGCCTGCACAAGCATTGTCTTGTTCTTGGAAGGCAAGAAATTCTTGAAACGGTATAGTGCTCTAAGAGTTCCGGTGACCCTCTGACTAACATTACTCACCTGCGCTTGCCAATCGATGGATGCACTGTACGGAATGACCAGGCCATTAAACATTACGGGAGGTAGAGTTTTGACGTCTAATCTATGCATTAAGCAGCGACTGCCAGCTATAATGGCCTGACACTTCGCTGGATTAACGTCTAAGCCAAATTTATTACACCAGTCCATCATTGACTCAAGGTCCTTATTTATATCTGCAATAGCAACTGTCACATCGTCCACCCTCGCTTGGGAGTACAACTGCAAGTCGTCAGCATAAAGATGATACGAACATCGAAGATTAGGAGTTCAAAAGTTAATAAAAATAGAGAATAGTAAAGGAGAGAGAATGCCACCCTGAGGAAAACCAGAGCAAATGTTTCGCCAACACGATGTAGTTTCATCACAGCGAACAGACTGTTGGCGTTCCTGAAGATAACTTGAGAACCATTCCAGTGCATTAGGCGAGATCATGAGATGGGAGAGGTTCGATAGAAGGATATCGTGACTGACGGTGTTGAAGGCGTTCAAGAAGTCGACCAAAGTCAGCACAGTGTCCTCCATGCCTGCCCTTACATCGCCAGTCACTTTAAGGAGAACAAGAAGTCGTGCTATGGCCTGGCCTAAACCCGGATTGCAATGGGCTAAGCAAATTGTTTTGAAACACAAATTGAGACAACTGTTTATGTACACAGGCTTCGAGCACTTTCGAAAGGAAGGGCAGGATAGAGATTGGACGGAAACGGTTAGGAAGAGAAGGGTTCGTTATCTTAGGTAGTGGTTTATCAAAGTTATTACGCCACAGGGAGGCGAACGAGCCGCAGTCAATAGAAGAGTTTACAATGTGGGATATAGGGAGGATGAGATGATCGAGAATCGGGATGATCATGCGGCGGTTGATAGAATCAAACTCCAAAGCGTTGGGTTTAATGAATACGATAATTTTCTTGACCTCACACAATGCAACTGGAGAAAAATTAAAAGCATCAATATTAGGACGGGGAAGCCCCGCAATGTAGTCAAAAGTGAGACGCCTGGTTTGATGATCCAGTTGAGAAGTGGACGTGAAATAGTTGTTTAAGTCATCCAAACCAATCGTGATTTGAGGAGTTGTGTATTGCTGTGTTTACTATGATAGTTTTATTGATCATTAGTATTAGAGGATTTTTGAACTAAGCTTATATTTATGTAACGGTTCCATATCGCGTAATTTATTAGGATAAAATGCCTGTCATTTGTCTAAAAGTTTTTACGTGGGTGACTTAGATTTTTACGAGGTTAAAGTTTTCTACAGAGTGACTGTCGTCTGACCTCCGCAGCCCATTGAGATAGCGTAATTTCATGTTTTAAACCAGTTTCCTGTATGAGAATATTCATGGGTTCCCGATAACAACTGTCGAAGATGTTCATGATACCCAAGACCGAATGACTGTTACGCAATTTAATACGCATATAATCATTCAATATTATTTAGCGGGTCTTAGTCGCGATAATTGACTTATATAAAGGCATAAATACCTCTGTTATTCTCCTACGTTTCTACCGGCTTGCAACCTATGAAAATAAAAAAATACATACGACGCATATAATTTCTAAAAAGTAAACACGTGGTGCGCGTCGTGGGTTTGATCTTGATACCCTCTGCATTGCAATCTATTTCTATCTCCATTGGGCCATGTTTGTATTGCTGAAGTAAGTTATGATGAATTGTGTGATGAATTATTAATACATTATTTAATTAATACACTGTAATAAAATCATATTTCATCAAAACTTCTGACCCGTCACATCAATGAAAGACAACGCCAGTAAACGATTCACGCACCCAAGCTTTTCCATCCACTCTAATCTACGTCGCAACTTATAATCCGTATAATTATCAGGTAAACTAATTACTAGGCGTTAATGCACGCCTTTAGGAGCGGAGCGGGGTACGCAACCCGAGTGTTAGCGTAATTGTTATGATGTAGACAAGCTATATGTAGGGAGAGCATCCCTTCGGTCTGCGCCGGATATGTCCCACTTTCCAACAATGGCGACGACTGGCCAAGTTTTTAGGAACTACTTGTGTGCCTACTGAGAATAGAATAGTGTAAGTGTGCAAATATGTATAGAGGAAACAGGTGTTCTCATTGTGCTTAATGTGGTGTTAAAACGTATCTTGATTTTATTGAGCTATTGTAGTAGTTGGTTGACATTTAAAATAATTGTTACCTACATACATACATAGACTCACGCCTGTTTCCCCGAAGGGGTAGGCAGAGGCATATTAAACGCCCACTTTTCGCCAGTGTTTTGATCCCACGTAATAGGTGGCGAGCCTATTGCCGCATATCGGGATATTTTGTTTGCCAGAGCCTCGTCCGTTGATCGGCAGGTGCACCACTTGCAGGTGAGGTTGGCTTGGGACCCTAAGTTCTTGGTGGGAACCCTATGCACCCAGTTCTTGGTGGGAACCCTATGCACCCAATTATAAATTTGTTACCTATAACATACCCATAAAATAATTGTTACCTATAACACAATAATACTGCAACTGATAATTAATGTTATCTATCAAATGATAATAGATGGGATTTTAAGATATATTGAGGTTAACTATTAATAATATTTGTAATAGATACTATTCTGCATTTATTTTCTTTTAAGATTTTAAGATTTCTTTGAAGATTTTCTTTTAGATACACTAGATCTGAACGCCAATCGTCTCGTCGTAATTTCGTATCGTCATAATCGTATATTATATGACTTGTGTTATAATGATAATTGTGTTTCTCCACGCATTTCTACACACGTGAATGCTAATATAATATTTATTATTCTGAATTTATCGTGTTTTATAACTACAAATAAGTAACTAGAAAGCTTTAATTCATAAAAATCTTTATATTTTTTAATTATGTAGAAAACAAATATTTGACTAGTCATATCAAAATATATTTTATGACAGATGAAGACTCTGGCCGTAACTTCACGTAAGATTTAATATAATAACGTTTATTTTGATAAATAAATAATACTTCACCCAAATATTGTCGAATTATTGCAGCGAGCATCGTTCATTAAGTTGATATCTCTACACGCTTTATTTTCAACAAAACGTAAGATCATTCAATTTATCGTTCACGTACTGTAAATTAAAATATTTATGTTAACACGTTTGCGGTTAATGCAAACTTGTTGCTTTTCATATTAAATATTCTTTGTTTATTTTGACAGAACTATTTATAAATAATAAAAAGCTTAATCAACAAACATTATTTGTTATAAAACACGAATACACAAACAATTTTCACGAAAGTAAATGCAATCCACTCAAATAATATTCCCCCTAAAAATATACTACGCTGTGTAAGGATTTTTGCTGAAAATTCTCCGGTTTCAGGACTTATTATCCAGTATTAGCGAGCTATGGATGCGCGACTTACAAGGGGCTGGCGGATTTTTAATGTTTGTTTTCAATTACATTCTGTTTGCGCAACGTTTAAGTTCGTGAATGAAAATGTATAAAGAAAACAATTTTATAACAATCACTTTAAGGTAACGGTTTTCGCTGCCTGCGAATTTAATGAGACAGTGCTTCACAATGGATTCACGTTGTAGAAAATTATCTCATCATGCCTGTGTTCACTTTGGATACACGGAATAAATCTTCATAGTTACGATCATGTTACGATGGATTTTATGAAAGGATGTTAAATAATACCTAATGGTTTAAAGAGTAATTATGTTTATTTAACATTTGGTTTATTAATAAAGCATTAAAAGTATTGTATTGGCGAAGAACTTGGATATAAGGATGATTGTAGTTCGTTACACATTTGCTGTGAATCTTGCGAGTTATTCCAAGATCTTTAAAAAATTACCCCAATTACACAATCAAAAACCCTTCAACCTCCTACTTTTAGCAACAAGGCGAGCTGAAAGCCTAACTGTGGCCTTGAACCATGAACTCAACATAGTTAGTATACTAAGTACCACTGACTGTTAAAAGAAAGCGTATTAATTCTAAAGGAAATTTAATTAACCAGTATATCTAGTCTTAATTCATCTTGTTTAATTTCATGGTCACCATAGTTTTACGAAGGGGATCGTTCACACTATTTATTATTATTTATGATGGAACGTAATACTAATGTTTCGCTATAAATTATCAATTATTCATTTTCTTAATCATATGTTTAAGAAAGTTGAATACGGGGTGAACACGTGTGCACGTGGACACTAATGTTCGCCGATGTACTTTAACTTGTACTTATGTAAAACTCGACTGGTTCGATTCTCGAACTACATCTACCCAATTACAAATTTCTAGTATTTTCTTGGGTTCACAAATTTCTACTTTGAGTCTGAATCTTAGACGTTTCTCTTTAAGAATATGATACAATTTACGTATCATTATTTTGAATGTTCTTTAAGGACCCCGCGACATAGAATGCATTTTGTGATGATTTTGTGCCTCATATTACTATCGGCTACATATATACTGACTAAATATTCTATTTATTTTTCAATTTCCGTAGTGAAGTGAAAAAAATAGCTATAGTTTCAGTAAGTGTTTTGCACGATATAGAAAGTTTTCTCCACAAGCAGTACCTATTCTTTTTTTTAATTAAATGAAAAAAAGAAAACTTAACTGAATTCGTAACTCACATTACAACGTCTAAGGAAAGACCCGATATACGTAACTAATACTCGTTTATCGAATTATAAGGTACACAAATAATACTCTCTTGTGTACACAAACAACAATATTACTTATTTCTTAGAATTTCAGGTACAAAAGCTTTTCCAGTGTTTGAGATCGTGCCGACGCTTGATTTATTTAATCATTCTCATGGGGTTCGTGCCTTGTGGACATATTGCCAATACGATTTTACGGAAAATATTCTACATTGGTTTTATACGTTCTGTGTTTTTGTATTATTTTATTTTACTAGAGGATGCTCGCATCTACATCCGCATTTTTTTTAACTTAACCGCTTCTATCCAATCCCGTGCGAATTTCGATAATTCCCTTCTTAGTGCACTCATACATGCTAAATATCAGCTTCTTGCGCCCAAAATTACAGTTTTGCAATGCGTTGTCTGTCAGTCAGTAATGCAAGAATTTTTAAGAATTACCAAGCCAACTGTTGCCACGACGGGCCCTTTGCTAAATATAACACAAATCCAAAAATCTCTTCAAATGTCGTGCAATATCAGAAACAGAACAGAAAATTAAAAACAAACGGTTTGACCTGCCAGTAACATGGCCGCTATGTGTACAAATCGTGAAATTTGACTCTGCACAACGGCTTGAAGCAGCAGTTAGTGATTTGTTTGCGAGTCCGATACTTTTTAAAAACACTGGAAATTTGCATACGACACTAAAATAAAATGGGCTCGAGTTTGACAGATATTACAGTAACCTTATATTATTTTTCTGCGCGTATACGGTCGTTTCAGCATACGCGCTTACACGCGCGCTACATTACGCGCTTCAAAAAACCAGACTCACGTAAACGGGCGTGTTCGCTCGAAATGGTAGTGACGTCTTGTCAGTGTCAACATGGATTCTGACGGCTCGTGGTTATACGAGCTTAGAAGCGCGTCAACGCTCGTACGAGTTGCGCGTGTGTCAAAAGGCGCGCCTATACGCGCCTATATGCACTTCCAAAAACGAGCTTATACGCGCGTATAAAACGCTAATCTGAAACCGCTCTAAGCTATACCTAATGCCGGTTACGGACGCTTTTAGAACTCAAGATTTTTTGTGGTGTATAAGGTTACAAAAAGCATGACTGCTTTCAAAAAAGGGTCACCGATCCTACATAGTATGAGCAACAACTTTGTTTAATATAAAAAATCGGCTTGATAGTAAGTTTCCAGTACTTGCAAAGTGGAGTCTTTAAAAGATTGTGCTGGGTCTGAAAAATTCTTCGGTTTTGAACTTTAATGTGGGTAAAATCAAGCGATAAATAAGTTTCAAATATATAAGCAGAGTGGATTTATTATATTTTACCTGTTCAATTTTTATAAGATGAAAGCAGTGGAATGATTTTCATTTAGCAAGAATACGCCGCATCGACCGGGGTAGTAGGTATTGCCCTCATCTAAAGTATCGAGGATTGGAAATAGTGCCATTGTAATTGAGTAACAATGAGTAGTAAAAAAGCAGTTTATCCATAGAATACCCATCAATTAAGTACACCAAACTGTGGCGCTGACAAATTATCCGAGCGAGAAAACAAAACATTTGGCGAGTAAGATATATCTTACGGCAACAAAAAACATAGAAGAAATTAGTTTTACCAAGTGTACCGGCTGCCATTACCACAAGAGCTGAACTATTAGCTAAACAGAAGTTTGTGTAATGAGCAGTATTACAAACGGTCGTGTCATTCCATGCAGAAAGTACGCCTCATCAGTCAGAGAACGCTTCGCCGGATCACCGACCAGGAGGCTACGGAACAATTAATTGTTGGGGAAAAACTTTGTACAATGTCGTATAACTGTTCTATTGTGCTGGAGAATAATATCTATTATATAGTACAGTATGGTGTTTGTATAATCTTGTGCGCCAAAATATCTCACATGACCTGAAATGGATGGGCTTCATGCCAGTAATATATATCACAACATGGGTTCGTAGCTTTTTTGATCATTACAAAAATCAAGCTAATTTTAGGGTCAGAATAGCAAAGAGAATACAATGTTGTTTTTTTTTTGGTGAAGGATAAAATGAATCTATAAAGTTTCATAAAAATTCGTTCAAGTACATTTTGCATCAAATTCATTGTAATTTCATGTTTTTTTTTAATTGCTTACGAAACGCCATCCTTTTTGCTCTACCACCAGTTCAGGAGGTTGCTACTATTGAGAAGAGCTGCAAAGAAACTCAACAGGAATCCGTTGATGAATTTATTAGTTTAAACAGATTAAAATTTTAGACAGCCAAGATGTAATTGTTCACTTCGTCTGAACACAAAATGATTAAGTGAATAACTATTATTCTGAGTCGAAGTACCAAAAGTCCCGAACAAAATAACATAAGTAGCTGAATAATGAAATTAAAAAGTCCAACAAACAAGGGTAGACCTGAACGTCGTACTTCCGCGATGGACGTCAATTATCGTGACCTCACTTGTGTATAAAATACCTATATAAATAGTATAAACGTCGAAGCCAATATCCGAAATAGGTACGTCCTTTACATAAACATTAATTTATTTGGACAGATTTTTATGCATACAAATAATACTCTTCAGTTATATTAATTGTTGAAGGTTTAATATCTACACAGTATGTATAAGCACTGGCCATGTATCGTACTGGCCATATCTGTCTTTTATTGTCGGTAGACATATAGACATATATTTTGAATCATGTGTTTACTTCTATAGTTCAATATAAAACATTGTTAGTCGTTGCCACTCGTCTCTGGGAATACGTAGTTTTATTTCATTAATAAACAGTAATATTACTAATTTCTTCGAATTTCAGGAACAAAAGCTATGCCAGTATTTGAGGTTGAGCCGTGAAAAGTCTCAAAATGGATAATAAAGTTATTTATATATTGACTTTTGCATGTTGCTGAATTAATATTTTATTTATGGTGAAATATATACATAATGTACACTGTTGAATATAAGGCATACCTAAACCAGAATAAGCTGATTCGCGTAGTTGATTGAATTGCAGTGATGGTCAAGAAGCATTCTCAGGACATTTAAAACTCACATCAACAGAGATTTGCATAAGTGTCCCATCCGTACCGGTCGTACACCCCGTTGACAAGACTGTTGGAAATGTCTTATCGTCAGCTGTGTTTTTAAAGGTAGACCTTGAATTTTCATTATGTATCGTTTTAAGAGGTTCGTACGAAAAATAAATAAAAAGGACGTAGCTCTTATAAAATCACTAGTGTGACACGTGTTTGTCCACGCCACTATTACAGCCATTTCTTTCCAAAACTACTGGACTACTTAAGTTGAATTGGTCGTCCAATAGGTATGTAGTATCAATGCAAACTCAAAATCACACACACCATGAATAATCATACAATTTCCTCGCAAGTGCGAATATTGTACGTATTTAAACTATGTGTGATGTTGATGCGAAACCGGATATCCTAAGGTTGAACTAGTTTAATTACAAGCACGTATACACTTCCTGATTCTTGCTCGTCAACGACTGAAATCTGACACTCCATGCTCAGATTAAACTTTTGATGTAGGTAAGTTTAATTATTGTGAGCTATGCGTTGGGATTTCTCAGCCGCGTAAACGATAAACTTGCGCTTCTGGAGGTTATACAGATGTATACTGAAGGCCTGAGAACGCGCGATAGAACTGAAATGGAAATTATGGAAACGAAGACATACTATCTCGCTCAGGTCTGCACTAGGTCGCAGTGTACAAAGTCTTACAAGCGAGCTCCGTAGGATGAGACGATCCTTGTCACCGGTACCCTGTGCTAAGTCAGAATATATGTTGTACTTCCCGTGACAAGGTCATGGGTCTACGCACGTGTTTAGGTATACGATTCGGCTCCGTGACAATTTGAAGTTATTTAAACAATTATGGTAGGTATGGAGACAGGATATAATTTATTTATTTATAGACTCACGCCTGCATCCCCGAAGGGGTAGGCAGAGGTGTAATATTACACCCACACTTCGCCATGAATTTTTAGGTCCCACGTAATAGGGAGCGATTCTATTGCCGTTACCGGGCAAATTACCAGACTCCGTGCTGCTACTGAGAATTCGAAAAAACCCAGTAAGACTTTGCCCGACCCGGAAATCGAACCCGAGACCTCCCAATCCCACGCGCACATTTTATGCCGCGAGACCAACGAGGCAGTCAAGACAGGATATAAGACGCGCTATAAGTTCAATTTTATTTATTTATAGACTCACGCCTTTATCCTCGAAAGGGTAGGCAGAGGTGTAATATTACACCCACATTTCGCCATGATTTTTTTTTAGGTCCCTCGTAATAGGGTGCGATCCTATTGCCGTTACCGGGCACATCATCAGACTCCGTGCTGCTACTGAGAATTTAACCTATTAATAATGCTCTGCATGTATTAGTCGTATTGATGACAAACTTAATAACTTAGGTCCGCCCGTGATGAAGAATTGCCGCGTAGATCCACACAAGTGTTGCCCTGCTGTTTAAACCTTGATCCTCATGAACAAGCACATCTGACTCACATTTCCTAGCATACCTTTTAATCATCATCATCAGCCTTTAACAGTCCTCTGCTGGACAAGGCCTCTCCTTTGAAAGGAGGAATTGGCCTACTATACCACGCTGGCCAAACGGGTTGTTATAGGGTTTGTTTCAAGTTTTCCTTCTTTTACAGTGCTGTTCTCTGCACAGTGTGGTCCCTCTGTCGGCTCTTACGACACCCATGGAATGATATGCGGTGGTGATATTCCGTATTCTTAATCCGTCACCACACGGATTATATATATACCTTTTAATGGCCATGCGATATTTTTGTAATCCTTATCTAATGCATAATATTTGTCTAAAATGTAACGTGTGATATAGCACAAAATAAGCTAAAAGCATATCACGATTCATAAATAAACACTCAAAGAAACATCCTGTAACGCGCTGGCATCTAGACGATCTAATTCCTAAACCTTCAAAACACGTGTACGAAAGCCCCAACACGCGTAGCATCGAAACATTCGCGTTGTTCACACATTGCGAGCAAAACTTAAGTGGTGTACTGTAGGTACGCGTATAATCCTTCGTCAGCTATGATGAATGGTGGATGCCGCCTAAACCCGCTGAGGATTAGTCAATTGCGGCCTCAAATCCACCAAGTCATAGTCGATGGGTATGGCGCGAGCTATAAGCGAATAGCGGGTTAATTAATAATATAATAATAATAAAAAAACCCCTCAAACCCCTCTGGGGCAGTCGTTTTCTCACTACGAGAGTAACGAAAACTCAGAGGGCAGAGTAACAGCTTTTAAACATCACCTTCATCTTGTGTTAACCGCAGGGCAGCTTTGAGGCGAGCTGAATGTGTGTGGCGAAACTGCGGTACCGAATACTTCATAGAGCCGGTCAGGGTCTCGTCCCCGGCTCAGCACCCGCAGGACTCTTAACTTTGGCCTGCCTTGGTCAGCCGGCCAGAGGGAAGCCGCAAGAGCTAATGCTCGGGGGTGGAAGTGTCATTCTCAAGGGCGTAACTACGGAGAAACCCGCTCAGGGTCTCCGTTGTCACGAGACCCGCCATGCTGAAACCGGTGGCGCACCGCTCGACACCTCTAGCCGCTCACACCGGTGTTGCCCTCTGGCTGTCTTTATTGCAGACTTTGTTTACCTTGGTGGCTATTTAGAGAGGGCCCATCTAGTAAGTTGGCAAGTCACCGTCTGCCCCTTTTCGACGTACCATGAGAATACTTAGGGCAAAGGCCGGTTTTTTATCCATAGTTTTCATGAAACCAATCCATTTAACACCATCCCAATAGCCCAGAGTAGTTAGTCTTCATGTATAGTTGGTGCCACGAGAAGATAGACTTTTTGTAAACAAACATTCAGAGCTTCATAACCTTTTTTCAAACAGTTGTGTTATAGATTTTATACTTCTTGAACAGTCTTTATTTTTTCAATGCCTAATTATGCCACTATTCTTTTAAATTTATATTGTTAAATTTTACTGAAATAAAAATATTTGATTTTGAGTTTAAATGGTCGAATGTTCATAAATGTACCGATTTTTTTGTCGTTTTACACGTAATTTATTCTGTTAATTAAGGAAAAATAGAGTACCATGTACATAAATGATAGAGTACATACATATTACTCTAATATTGACACTATCGCTAAGTCACTTAGTAGAAATTCTTTGTTTACAAAAAGTCTATGTTCTCGTGGCACGGACTATAGTTTCTTCCACAAGTAGCAATAGTCCCTCACCTGCTGTGACTGATCCGTGACTCCACTTAATAGTGCAGTTGTGGATGCTCCTCAGTAGGTGTTCCAACACATTCTAGATTAAAACTCTCAAAGGGCCTCTGCGCGTTGGACCTATGTCTCCGTGTACGCCTGCCAAAAGGCCGGGTATTGTTCTAAGAAATTAGAATGATACCCATGATAGAGAAACATAATAATGCTGTTTTTTATCCCGATTTTATATATAACCCGATTTCATTAGACCCACTAGAAAACAATAGTCCTACACGTGCTGCGGCTAGTCCATAGCTGTACTTAGTAGTGCAGTTGTGCAGGTTCCGCAGCATGTGTCCCATCCCATTTTAGATTAAAGCTCTCTACGGGCCTCTGCACGTTGGATCCAAATCCCCGTGTAAGTCTCCCAAAGGACCGGTTATTCTTCTAACACTACATGTTAGAAGAATAGCCGTGAAAAAGAGACACATAATAATAACATAATTTTTTTCAAGCAAATCACCCATAGAAATTTACATTACACAATAAAAAAATACATAGCAAAATTCACATAGCATAAATAAAAGACTACATATAGTGTAAGTTTTATACGATTTTGTAGTAATACGATAGGTATTATAATGTAGGTACCTGGGCAGTCCCAGAAGTATCCGACCTGACACACTTAAAGAGGTTTTTATCTCAAATAAATACTCTTTTTAAAAATAATATACTTCATAAAGTTTGAATTTGAAATTGGAACACGTAGCGTCGTTTGTCTTTTGTTTAGTAGCCATCAATAGTTGACGCTGTGAACAAATTTTCAGACATGGAGAAAATTGGCCATCGTTATGTGATACAATACTTTCATTTGAAAGGTTTTAGTCCAACTGATATTAAAGCGGAGCTAGATTCTACTTTGGGGGAGTCTGCTCCATCGTTTACAACAGTAAAATATTGGGTGGCAGAGTTTAAACGAGGTCGCTTGAGCTGCGAAGATGAACATCGATGTGATCGACCAAATGAAGTGACAATACCAGAAACCATAGAAAAAATCCACAAAATGGTATTAGATCACCGGCGATTGAAAGTACGCGAGTTAGCAGACATGGCAGGGATTTCAAAAAGTGCTGTACATCGCATATTAACCGAAAATTTGGATATGAAAAAGATGTGCGCAAGGTGGGTGCCGCGATTGCTCACAGAGGACCAAAAACGACGTCGCGAAGATATTTCGACCGAGTGTTTGGCAAAATTTCACAATAATAAAGCGGAGTTTTTGCGGCGTTTTATTACTATGGATGAAACGTGGGTGCATTATTTCACACCAGAGACTAAAGAACAGTCGAAGCAATGGACTCGTAGAGGAGAACCAGCCCCAAAGAAGGCGAAAACCGTTCCATCAGCGGGAAAGGTCATGGCCTCCGTTTTTTTGGGATTGTCGTGGGATAATCTTTATAGATTATCTTCAGAAAGGATGGACTATCAATGGCGAGTATTATGCTAACCTCTTGCATCAATTAAGTGAACAAATCCGTCAAAAACGACCGCACCTGGCGAAAAAAAAAATTTTGTTTCACCAAGACAATGCACCAGTATAACTGGAGCTTTTTATTTCATGAGAATGAAATCGTCAAAGTTGAACCCATGACTGAATCTGTGCTGACTCTTCGCGTCAGTCATCTAAATAAGAATCTATAAGAAATAACGATATAGATTTTTAGGGCTTATAATAATATTAGCATTCGACTGCATATATTATTTGCAGTTGCAGGTTCGATCCCTCCACGAGTCAACACACTGTGTGTCTCACAAATTGTTATTTCCAGTGTTCTTTGTGTCCCTTACTTGAATGGTTGCCAAGGCTCTGGCTATACATTATTTATTTATAGTGCAGACGATGTCCTTTTAAAAAGAGTAATAGAAAAAATTACTATAATATGTATGTATGTATGTATGCATCTTTTAAAAATGTATATATTTTTATCGCTTCAGCTTGTGTTTTGGTACAAAGCGACGGTACGGAAATTGTCTGGTTAGGCCGGGTAAACAACTGTGTGCTCCCACCGTTTTGGATGTAAGCACTTGTTATCGGCGAAGTAATTACGACTAAATTATAATACAGGGCTATTTTAATAACAAGCCACTGTTTTATAAAATACCTGTACATATTTTTTTATGCGGGGATTATATAATCTAGAAAAAGGTTTCTACATGCCACGTTTTATACAGGAAATTTTCGCGTTTCTACGCTTTATCATAGCAGGCACAGCGCAGTAAATGAAAAATGGTATGCAACGTTTACAAATATTATTAATTAAAAGGGCAACGGCTTATATTCGTATTTTCTGTTCATCATCATCTGAATGTTACTTTACTTTGATTTACTTAATATATATTTATTTACTTAATATAAATAGGCTTGGTTGCCGATCTCATATATTTCTTTCAGTAAAAAGTCGATAATACTCGTTTACCTTGTTGTTGATATAACGTCTGACAGCACTGAAGATAAACAAGATATGCGATCCGAAGATACAAAAAAAATATTCCACGTATTTATTAAATTACGGTTCAGGCATATGAGTAAGCAGAGGCCTATATTCAACAGTGGACTGCAATACGCTGATTGAGATTGGGAATATGAGTTGATCGTAATGACATTAATTTAGACATTCACATTTTTATTATTTTCACGGATGAGAACATAAGGTATTCTTCTGCCATAAGATTTGTTCTAATGCTACTCTGAACGATTTTTATAACTATAAGTTATATCACAAGCCAGATAGATATTGGTTTTACCACTATCCTAGAAATTATCGCGTGACCACAGAAGACTTATCGTTTCCACCCCATACATCATACTTCACATAATCGCCGCAGTTTCACGGTTGTGCGCGTTATGGGCCAGAACCTCCGGCCTGTCGTCGCTACCACCATAGTATTATAATATAATATGGACTGTGAAAGGCTGTAGAGGAGGGGATAATATGGTTGATTCAGGGAGAGAGGTCATTGTTATAATAATAAGATACTTGTTGCACTTCAAATCCATCATCCTAAAGTTTTAAATGCATGTCATTACTTTCACGTCTTGCAAAAAAGTAACTATACTGAACCAGTGTAGTAAATCTTTAAAAAATATTCTTTGATAGCGTTAAAATGTACACAAAGTCTGTAGCAATCTCTCTCTGATATTGTATAAAAGTATCGTATTTAATATAAGCAATAAATTTGTTTCGGGTAACAGACATGACCCTGAACAAAACTAAAGACTTATAAAAAAGGTTCTAATTTATGGCACATGTAATATCGGCCAATATCCGCGTTGTATTTCGCCGCGCGAAGTCGCGGAGGCTTTTATGATTACGTCGATACCACACCCTTTACCAAAGGGTTTTATTCATAACGACACCGCGTCTCAGAATCTTGTAGCCTAATATCATAGTAAAATAAGAATAGTAGGTTAGCTAAGGCCGCTCGGCGAGTTAATTGCCTACTCTTGCGTTGACGCACGGGTTGTCACTTGTTTACACCGCGGCGCCGGCTTTGTCAGCGCGCGCGCTTTGTCGCCGCTTTTTTAAGTGATCGCGCTGAATACTTCACAATTTAAGCTTGCATATTCTTTTTTTCAAATACCTACTGACTACTTAAGCGTTATATAACTATCTAAATGCCCTTTATAGCGAGAAAAATGTAACAAGTTTAATTTACTGTCGTTTAACACATTGTATAATATTAATAACGTTTATTACAAAACTGAATGTACATAAACAATTCGAGCGGCGAGCAGTGTAGTACCTACATGAATGCGCGCGATCAGACGCGCGGTGCATCCCGTACTGAAGCCGCGCTCGCCGCGCTCGTCTATGAGATTGTGTGCGTGAAAAGTGCGTGCGTACACGGCGCCGGCTACTCACGCGTACATTCAAACCGGCGGCGGCCGATTTGTATGAAGCTAACCTACTATTCTTTTTATACTATGCTAATATCAAAGTGTTAGAAATTATGACCATATGTGACTAAGAAATTGCAATACATATGTATAATTTGAATGTAATCTTTAAATCGTAAAATGTGCTATGATGCTAATACAGTATTATTCTCTTATACGCTTTTTTATTTACCTGTTTTTGGTTTTTGCCCAATCCCTTTTGAATTTCAGGAAATCTCTTCTTAGACCCTGCACCC
The DNA here is from genome assembly GCA_944739405.2 of Euclidia mi. NCBI lineage: Eukaryota > Metazoa > Arthropoda > Insecta > Lepidoptera > Erebidae > Euclidia > Euclidia mi. The sequence goes on from OX123190.2 coordinate 62,197,898, forward strand.
TTACGGTCCCCAAGGAACATTAATGCCAAATTGCATCATGTTCCTGCGCCTAATGTTTTGACTTTTACTTGTCTGACAGTCAGTCAGTAACGCAAGGATTTTATATACAAGGTGTTAATATGCATTTGTAAAATATTTTAATAATACAACATAGACAGTATACTTATTGACCTAAAATTATTTTAAACAGTGTGCGATGATATAAGACCCTATTTTTGTTAAATGTTACTTAGATAGTAAATCAGAATAAAATGTTAAATCGTGCAAAATAAGACTGAATCGCGCAGTCACTTACTCACACACGTACGTGTATTTGTGTGATCAGCTGAGCGGCGGCGGCGGTCAATATGCCGAGTAACATAATTTTCAAAGAGTAAGATGATTTTTTTTTATCTTTTAGTGATTTTTATTGTTCATGTATTTGTATTCACTTATAGTAGTATATTCACCCCTTAAAATATTTTGCAAATGCTAATCAACAACCTGTATTCAGATTTAGAGTATTGCATTCCTCTGATTTCAGAACAACCTGTCCCCATTTTCCCCGAGCATAGGTATGCTGACTGGGCTAAGGCGGTCATATACATATAAATGTCAGAGCATTTGTTAAACTAGAACGAAAAAAACATAAACCCTGAATATAAAGCACGAACCCTGCATATTCTGCTGCAGGTAACAAGGTTTTTTACGCGAATACCCAAAAATATCACAAATCCAGTAATATTCTTCAATAAACAAAATACCACTCGGATTCACAGTTCTATTGAACAAATAATACAACCAGATTTTCCTAGCGAACCCTTTCGTTTGTATAATACCCGTGTAATGGTAGTGTATTGAAAGTAACTAGCTAACCACTTAAGTAACCGTGCATTGTCATTCTAAGTAACAGTGTATGCAAAATTACATTTTATTCGTTAGAGAATAACTGCTACAAAATTTTGTTACGTGTTTTGACTTGAAGACCCTACATACAATACAAGTAAAATTAACGCTTGTTAAATTACAATATCAATAACCTTATTTATTTAAACCAAAAATATTGGTACAAAAACGCAGAAGTCAGTTGGAAAGACACAGAATATTAAGACAAGACTGGTGACAAAGGAATACGGCGGTCCCTTAAAAAAATTGGTTGCCTGTAAAGTCGGTATACGGGCGAAAGTTTTACGTGACAACGACTTTGAGTGGTAAAATAATTTTAATGTGAATATTCATTCGTATAGTAGGAAGAAGGATGAAAGACGCGTGCCTTTCACTTTTTATGTCTGTCTCTCTCGCTCTTAGGCGGGACGCGTGCCTCTCACTCGCTCTCATTGTGAGCGCATAACGTGAGCGGAGCGTAACGCAGTTTCTTGAAGTGTCACCCGGCAAACCAATTTATAAGACGTTGTCACGTCAAAAGTAAAATGAAACCAAGGCCCGAACCTATTCACTGGCCGTAGTAAAAAGCCCTAGCTATGTGCTATTTAGTTAACGTGAGCGAAAACCCTTTCAGGCACCTTCGAGATTAATTTGTCGTACTTCAGATCACCTGACGTATCCACTCAAACATTGAAGAGGCATTAAACCGTCAAAGATAGGTAAACAAACCTACGCAGATTCAGGTAAAGAAAGTTTTAGCTCCTTAATAATTTACGTCCAAATCGCCACGATCTATTCTTCAATGGGAAGAAGAGACTTTAGGACAGTAAAGAGACATAAAGAAATCGGTTTTATCACATCTGTTAAAGAATTCAGGCCGTTTAAGGGCCGTGTATAATTATTACATTTTTTATTGTATTCATCATGCGCCGAATCATTTACGCGCTATGTCGCTGAATATAATCCCCCCAACTAAGCAACATACAAAGCAGATTAAACCCCGATCACCAAAATAATGACACAGCTAAATTGTCTCCACATTTTCCCAACAATAAAACAACAAGAACGACTTGGCTTAATAGCTCAAATCCATTATCGTCTCAGGATAAATCCGACTTATTAATACCTATAATAGCCTGTCACGTCATTTTTATCCCCGCTCACTTGAGATTGATGTTCTCTGATCTGTTTCTGGTTCACGGCAATTAACGCCGTGACGACGGTAGACCCACCCCGTAGTGAAATATTAACCACGATAGTTTACAACTTCGGGTAGTTTGAGTAGGGTGGCCGCTTCGGCAGATATCCACACCGACGTTTTGTAGAAGTTTTGCTGAGTAGTTTTGATCTGCCAGCTAAATGATGCCAGTTTGTTGAATGGGAGAAATGAAAACGCGGATGGCTATATTTTGGTCAGTCAGGTAGTTTGAGTAGTATCCTATGATCATTGCTACAGAAATATATGATTTACGGTATAATTTAATAGAATACATATTTATTTATATAGACTCACGCCTGTATCCCCGAAGGGGTAGGCAGAGGTGTAATGTTACACCCACATTTCGCCATGAATTTTTAGGTTCCACGTAATTGGGGGCGAGCCTATTGCCGTACCGGACACACATTACCAGACTCCGTGCTGCTAGTGAGAATTTCCTAACGGTAAAACCTAATAATACTTTGCCCGACCCAGGAATCGAACCCGAGACCTCCCAATCCCACGCACGCAATTATAGAATATGGATCACTAATAATATATACCTACTATAAATTATAACACACTTAACATAACTTCACGCCTTTATCTCCGAAGGGGTAGGTATACCACTTCGCATTTATGTTTCAGCCCCAATGTAATAGGGGGCGAACCTATTGTTGTATAAATTATAATTCAGATATGAATTTTGGTTAACAGAAAAAGTTTAAATTCTGTGATCGTTACATATGGTGACGAAAATCAGATTTTAAAAACATAATATTATGTTTTCGAACAGAAACTCAAAGCCAAGTATACTAACGGCATGTTGTATAAGAAAACAAATTAATTTCGATCCACAAAAAGAGGTTCTGTCTAGTTTAGGCTTACATCGCCTTGGGTCCCAAAATATTTTTATTGGGCTAAGTTTAATACAGTGGCGTAGCGTGGGGGGGGCCGGGGGGGCCATGGCCCCGGGCGGCACATTCAAGGGGGCGGCAAAAGACGCCGCGAAAAAAAAAAAATTTTTAAAAACTTGGCGCGTGCACTGACACGATCCCAGTAGGACCGAGCGGCGGCGCGGGTGCACTAGAAAGAACAAGAATCGAAAACAAAATCATCATGATTTTCATTACGTGAAGACTTGCTTGTGTCCGTTTATTAATTCTTGAATAGGTGGCAATATACCGGTGATCTGCGAGCCTGTTATGAGTAATTAATAAATCCATATATATCAGGGCAGAGCCGCCACTGTGAGCGATGTGTGCCGGACTGCCGCCCCTATTTCCATGGCGCAACTGGCGCACACAGGCGCCAGGGCAATAGGGGCGAAGCGTGCCAGATAAAATAATACAACAATTATAGTTGCATCCGGAAGAAAGCAGGTACAGTTCTTCTTAGACAATAGTCACACCTGCGGTTTAACTATATACCCTATTTGAACTTTCACTCCAATATTTATGATATTTGCGTTTAAATCAAAGCCGATAATTGCACATACTTCAAACGCCTTCTGCTATTTTTTGGACGCAACAGCCTCAAGGCCAAGGACGAGGTGGCGGGTACGGCGGTGTCTGTGTTCTGTAAGACCATCGGGCTACGGCATGCTACCAAAATCAATTATACAGTATACCTTGCGTCTTACAACGAACATAATCTACGGCAAAAAATCACCTCGCCGAGCTCAAGGTAGAATTAAATCACATAACGTGGCACATACCTACTGGGGTTATCAAAAGTCCGATGACAAGGTGAGCCATGGTACCATGTGGTAACTCTAGATTCTGGTGACTTTTGCTACCATCGAGAAGGCGACCTACTCTTGGGGTGGCGTCGGTTTCCTGGTCAGGAGGAACAATTTGTGGAAGTCGGTAGTGTCGGGCCCGAGTACCGTACCTCGTACTTAAACTCACCAATAGGGGCGGCCCGAACTCAAGTCACCCCGTCGAGATGGCTGAGGCCATGTACCAGGACACTGTTAAGGCAATAGCAATACCTAGTAAGACTAAAGCTCAGTACTTCAACGCGAAAGTGGAAGTACAAGAACGTGGCGAAACGAAAATCTGAGCCCAGGGAAATGCTAGTTAACTTCCTCGTAGCAGAGGGGATTTTCTTAATGAACTCCTTTTGCAAGAAGAAGCCTCACAGGCAGTGGATTCTGCGAAACCGCGATAGTGTGACCAACAATGTGAAAGACTACATCACGACGGACCGAAAGCACACATTTACTGACGGTGATCAATACGATAAACACCTGAAGCGATCACCGACGAGTACGAGGCTCTCTTAATATAAACCTCAGAACTGAAATGGCCCAGACAATGAAGCCTACCCTCAGACTTATATTGCTCTTCCCACCGACAGCATTAAGCAGAAGACGGCCACAGTGGTCACCTCTGCACGCACGAAGAGCTCATCTGCTACGCATAGAGAAAAACACAAGAAGTCTAAACTGCCAGCCGAGACTCTCGAACTTATGAGCAAAAGACGCGAGAGGACGTACGACAGGCCGTAAAACGACAAATACGAAATCTTAAGCAACGAGACCTACGACGCATTAACACTCGGGTCATCGAGGCTGCGATCGAGAAAACCCCGGGGATCATAAGTCTTCGCTCTGCAGTTGAGGCGACACAATCAAACGACACTACAATCGCGGATGGCCGCATCTTGGACTCAAAGTTCGAGATTCTCGAAGACGTTGAAAGGTTTTATTGACACTTGTTTACCTCGCGGGCAGACCGACGACCACAGTGCCCTACTGACGCACCACTACATCGAAGCCGTCCCGAATGTCGAACAGAGTGAAGTGTAGTCGGCTCTTAAAATCAAAGCATCTAGTGATGACGGAAATTCATCGACATTTAACTTATTAAAATCCTTTAAGCCGTCTAGGCCTAGACTAAGCTATACATATATTGCAGCTAGTGATGTTCCGGATATCCGTATCCGTATCCGCGGCAATCCGAGGAAGAAGAAAGATCCGTATTCGTATCCGTATCCGTTACTTTTCTCCCGGATCTTTTACGGATCTTTCACCTTATTAATTTTTTTATTGATAGGATGGAATGACAGAGGTGGTTAGGTACAAAAAACTATTAAATTCCATTCAGAGTATTTTATTTTTAATATAATTTTATTTCAATATAAGTGAAGACACATGACCTGTCTATTGATCCGCCGGGTGCGCGTGACGTCAACTATCGTGACATCGATTCAGTAAGAAAATAAAGATCCGTATCCGTATCCGCGGAACTTGACACCAATTATCCGAATTCCGATCCGTATCAACAGATATAAATTTTTAACGATCCGGCACATCACTAATTGCAGCAGAGAAACGGCCGCTGCCGTGCGCGACCCATTAACACAAAAATGCCGAAAATCGCTACACTTTTGCAGCAACATTGGGGTAGAAAGGGGGCGGCGAATTGCCGAACGGCCCCGGGCGGCAGAAACCCACGCTACGCCATTGGTTTAATATATTCCTTACCTTACATTGTTGATTTAATATGCCTGTTCTCATAAAATTCAAGTCAAATCTATTGTAAAATGGTCTATATAATATAACAAACAAATATTTACATTTCCTCGACATATTTTCTCCATTTTTCAGTGTTACTAAATCAGGCAAGATGGATGGGAAGCTTATTGTATCAATATCATAAACATTACTCATGACAGAAATACGGTACATAGTCAATATACTATATATTGCCAGTTAATAAAACATCATATCACGTGGTCTTCCCAATGATAAATTTTGTTTGCATAATTTTCGAAGTATTTTTAAACTATGTGTAGTTTAATATTTACAAGGAAACGAGAGAATTAATTATATTATTCGAATATTTTTGTTTCACTTGTGCCCGCAGCACAACCTAAACTACTAGACGCAAGAAAGCTGAAATATGGTATGTTTGTCTCGTGGGTAGCGTAGGGATGCACTAACAAAGGTATTTTCGAAATTCCTGCAGGAATGGGAAAAAGGCTAAATTAAATGAATAACAAAAATAATACCTTGCAATAGTCTAAAACCTAGAGCTGGCTTTTTATTTGAGAGTTTAACAACCGCACCAGTTATACTGCAGAGCTTAACGTGGTCTAAGCATTATTTTCAGCATTCAAGGAAAGGACAGCTAAACTCGTAAATCTAAAGCTCGCCGCAGAATTTTAAGAGCGCATGTTTCCTCACCGGTAAAAAATATCACTGAAATAAGCCTCAAACTCAGTTACGTTCTGTTGAAATAAAATATACTGCCTGTTGGTCAAGAAACATAAATTTGTGTTGATACGTGTTGCCAATTATGTGAAGTAAGCGACGTGTTTGTCTTTTGCAGTTTTCAAGTACCTAATCATTTAAGTATTTACCAATAACAATGTTCACAGCTTTTTAATGGACTTCTGAAACTTTATCTTGAGAGAGCTCATAAAAATAAAGCATACCGATATAGTACTACCTATGTGAGTGTTAAAGTTGGCAACTGTGAGGTTGGGAAATAAAAACAAAATTATATCACAAGTTGGCAAATGATTATTCTGCGAAACGTTAGTTGGCAAGTGATAATCGGCTGTACAATTTTCGGCGAAAAGGCAGAGATCGAGAGTGTTATATCAGACGCTTTCCTTGGTTAATAATTAATTACTCCGGTCCTTGGCACATACAGCCTCATAAGCATGGTTTGTTAGTCTGCGTAGTCAACAATAATCCTACATCTACGGCGGCCAATATTTGGATGCAATTTATACGTAGATTTATTAAGGCGTATAGGTAAATCCATGTATCCGTGTAAGCCTCCAAAAATACCGCATATTTCGCAAAAGTTAAATCCAGGAAAAGAACCGCAAGACAATAATAATAAATCTTTATAACATAGAAGATGAAATACGAAGTAAAATCCATATAGTAATGGTTAGAAGTCGGTAATCTACAAAGCGTATTATGTTCTAATAACAAAACAACGTAAACAAGGCTTAATGGGAGAAGAAAATGTTTATAAAACCAGCTCAGTAGCGGTAAAGTATTCATTGAAACGAAACTAGTTCGTGGGATTATTTAACTTTTTACATTTCCCGGCGTCTCCAACATTTTTTTCAGCGGCCGCGATCGCGGTGGGAACACGGGAATATTATACAATATTGACCTCCGGGGTTATTTGTAAATGAACTTTATTACAGTACGCCATTAAGTCTATTTTAAAGTAAATTGTAGTTATATATTGTCATCTGTATAATATTTTATTTTGTGGGCGTACAATTATTTTGGTCTCTCCGCTGATTTTTATTCTTTGTACAGAGGCAGGTATTGTTCTTATTACAAGACTACCTTCTCGGATATTTAGTTGCTTCTGAGCAGATCATTGATAAACATTTAACATAATTTAGTTCCACTTCGCTTTGCCGCATAAATCAATGTGACCGACGATGACGCTTTTTCCCTACTTATAAACATGAGTGTCCTCTAAATATGTACCAGTATTATATTCATAAAAAGTAGGTAAATGTAAAAATACATAACATGTAACCCTCACAAAATTGTTTGCGAAGATCTTGTCAGTTATTTGTAAAAAGGTACTAGCAAGATCGTAACGTTTTTCGTTCAGAATAATAAAATTTACGTGCCGTACCCACGTACAACAGTAACATAGTAGATAAAAATTACAACCGATATTAAAAATACGAGTCCCATGCCCACTCATTTTACCAGCGAATATATCTACAACCTTACCTACTGGGGATAAGTGTTTTACTGGACATTTTATGTATTTTTCTTTATATATCTACTAGAATAGAATGTCAATGAACTTTGCATAAAAACGCCAAGAGCGAGAGTTTTTGTTACTTTGACAAAACATCAAGCTTCTTCGTTTCCATTCGTTCACTTCCGTTCCTACCCCTTGATTCTGGATCTTAATTTATACTTAAGCATATTGAATTTTACGTGATACAAAATAAATTAGCGGGTCTTAATCGCGTACAATTAACTTATTTAAGGTATAAATACCTTTTTGTGAAGTCTCTCCGCGACCACGCTCAAGACGAGCGAAACGTCGGAAACAAAAATGTATTTATACCTTAAATAAGTTAATTGTACGCGATTAAGACCCTCTAATTTATTTTATATGATGCATACAAATCGCGAAAGTTTAAAATCGAATTTTACGTGGTCAAATTATCATCAACATTAAAAATAACTGCAGAAATTAAGATATTTTTTTTGCCGTGTGGTTGACGGCATAGAATACAAGTGTCACCACCCCATATCTTCCCGTGGGTGTCGTAAGAGGCGACTAAGGGATAACACGATGCAAATACCATCTTTGCCTAGAGACGGAAAACTCGACATCAAACCCTAAACGACTGCCTCGTTGGTCTCGCGGCATAAATGTGCGCGTGGGATCGGGAGGTCCCGGGTTCGATTCCTGGGTCGGGCATTGTTATTGGGTTTTTCTGTCACGAAATTCTCAGTAGCAGCACGGAGTCTGGAAATGTGCCCGGTACGGCAATAGGCTCGCCCCTTATTACGTGGGACTAAAGTATATCTGGCGAAAAGTGGGTGTAGAAATACACCTCTGCCTACCTCTTCGGGGATAAAAGGCGTGACGATATGTATGTATGTATGTATGTAATTAAGATTTTTTTTTATTAACTAAGATAGTTTTAGAAAACTAGATTTGTCATACATCAGTATTGTAAAGAACAAAACGAATTTATTTTTGTAATATTATATTATTATGTACTCAAGTGCTCAGTCATTATGGAAACTAGATTCTGCTACGTAAACATTTGGATTGTTGTACAATGTACATTTTGCTGTAAACACGATCTACTCTACGACTTTTACTTTCATCAGCCTTGGTTATAGCGTTATACAGATACGTACTATAATAGATACACAATTCCATTACATTATTTTTCATTACGCCTAAGTCTGACTATTGATCTTGCTTTTTGAGATAGTAATTTTACAGAGCAAATGGCATTGTATTTAAGTTATACTATGAAAAAACTACACGTCAAATTTCGTACCGATATAAAAAATAATCCAAAAGATAACACACATCGTCCCTGTGACACAGAAAAGCCTTGACCGGCAAGGCGGAAATAGGTTGAAGAGGCTCTCGCGTGGCTTACCCGCGGCGTTAAGGACTGATTTCATACTTGTTTGCACTCCAATCTCTGCCTCAAGTAGATTATGGATATTGGACATAAAAGTTAATTAAAAATAAAAGTGTAAGCTGACAAGCAAGCAGTAAAAATAAAAGTTAACATTTTATTTAACATCCGGGGTTTGTACATACATACACATACATATCGTCACGCCTACTATCCCCGAAGGGGTAGGCAGAGGTGTATTTCTACACCCACTTTTCGCCAGATATACTTTAGTCCCACGTAATAAGGGGCGAGCCTATTGCCGTACCGGGCACACGGTTTGTACTTAAACTACTTTATTAAACTCTTGATCGTTTTTAGTAACATTTTCTATTTTTAGGGGCTTCCAATGTATCTATATAAAGCGCAAACAAGTTTTTTGCACAGAATTATCAAGTGCTAGGCTTTGCTCACGGCTCCGCCTGCGTGAACTATACACCTTTAACCTATACCTTCCTCAGCAATTTATTGCTTCTCTATTTATTGGTGAAAACTATACAAACATCCGTTCGGTAGATTTAAAGTTTATCCCGTTCACACAGATAGTCATGACGAAAAGGGGACCCTTTTATAGCTGATTACATGACATGTATAATCAGCGTAATGACGCTTTTTTTTTGCAGTAAATCATCACTACATCGTATAAAACAAAGTTTGTCTTCTGGCTGTCTGTCCCTATTATGCTTAAATCTTAAAAACTTCGCAACGGAATTTTATTCGGTTTTTTTAATAGAAAGAATGATTCAAGAGGACGCTGGCGACGTCTAGTATTATTGTAATTCGCAATAAAGGTATTGTAACAATCTCTGTGAGGTAATTCAAGTAAATATCAATGCGCAAGCAAATAGAAACATTGTCGAGTACTCCACTGATCACTATAATAATTTAGAATGTTTTACAAAGAACGACATCATCCGAGAGATTAAACTGTCTGTTATGAAATTATATCACAGTTACATAAGGATTAAAATAGACTTTAAAAAAAAATTGTAGCACAATAACGTAGCAGCATTACAATTCTGAGTATCTTAAAAATCTTAAAATTTTCGATGAAGCTAAATCCACACATGTGACGGTACACACCGGTACAAATGGTTTTATTTCTCAATTAACAAACATCCAAAGATAAATATTTTATCGCAGCCATTGTTGGAACGAGTCAAAAACAATTTCATACAAAATTGTTCTCACATTTTCCTTAAGTAAGGCTAATGAAATCAAAAAACCGGGCTCGTTTTATGAGAGAGACCTAAAATGAACCTCCTTTATTCCACTTGGAATTGATGTCAAGTGCAGATAGGCCGGCGGAAACAAAAATCTCTTTACAGCGGTATTAAGGCAAGTTAAAGTGTTTTTGCCTCGTCCACGGCTCTGCGTCTAAGTGTACGTGTGGGATTTAGGTCTTAAACGCAATATTATTATGTTTGTGAAATAATTATACTGTGTTGAGACTGTCTTTAAGAAAATCAGCTGTTGACTTAAGATGGTGAGGGCAGGTAATCTTGTTAACAAATAGGATGGAGGGTTGTCCAACGGATTCACACAGGACTGAGAGAAGTGGCTTGTTTATCAAAAGAGGTGTCCGTACTTATACTGAACTCTAAGTGGACCTAGGGTCGAGTTGAAGACAAATAAAATGATAACGTTCATATTACTATGCATGTAGCTCGACTAATTAGATGGTCATCTTGCTACTACGCCGCCGGCAAGGTATTGCGCTTTTGAATTTGTCATAGTTAGATTAATCTTCTACCCATCCTTCGAGTTTATGTTTGTTCAACGCGTAAAACTGTATAGAATACTTATCTAATACTAATATATAAAGCTGAAGAGTTTGTTTGTTTGTTTGGTTGAACGCGCTAATCTCAGGAATTACCAGTCCGATTTGAAAAATTCTTTCAGTGTTAGATAGGTCATTTATTGAGGAAGGCTAATAATATCGCGCTATGAGTGACGGGAGCAAAGCAGTAGCCTTAAATAACGCGGGTGTAACCACGGGCATCCTCTAGTAATTTATATTATTATATAATTCTTATAATTACTTATGCATTTTTATTCATTTGAATATTTATCTGACTGTTCGTCTACCAGCAAGTCTGTCCAATAACCTAATCATAAATTATTCAAGACACAAACGTTCAAGTCTTTATTAGTTTACTTAGATCTTCAGTGAGGTATTTGACAACTCCAGCTGAGGTTCTCCAATATCATGCCATAAGAAGCGTCTCTCTTTCACTTAATAAACATAATAAATAATAATTAAAACTTGGCTATACAAACTCACAAAAATTAAAACAATACTATCATAAAAAAAGAAACGATGAAACTTGTCAACACGAAAAGTGTATTACGGGTTAAAGTCCCAATGTTATATCAGATAGAGTGTGAGTTACATATACTTCCTGCAAATCCTAACTTTGCAGATTCAACTTACAACTTTTTCTTCCACTTAAACTTATCCTTAGTCACGACTGGTAAAACCTAACTAGAATCCCGCCAACCTTGATTGTTAAACTGATAAGTTAAGAATAGATGGAAAACTGCGAAGTATATAGTGATTATTGTATTAAAGTTACGTTTTTTATAATAGCTTTTATAATACAGACGCCTTGTCCTAGACGCCAACCTGGCATTGGTGGGCTATCGTTGCTATCCCAAGAGACCATGAGAAGGTAGAGAAGCCATTTTCGCCCATTTCTTCTTAACCCTCTTTTTCTTGTACCATTTCTAAAAAAGAAAAGGCTCACTTCCCTTGTTTCACATTCATGTAAATATTATGCAACAGGGCACGTGAAATTTAATTTAAAAACAATTACATAAATGTCCCGTGCAATGAAATCTCTGCATTAGGTTAAAAGCCTCAACGTAAAATAGACCTTATGATTTATCATATTATATCATTCTGTGTGTCATTTAAGAGATTAAAATGAAATATACACCAACACATTTTCCCTTGATAAACACCTGACAAAACTGGGTGACGACAAAATAAATCTGGTCGCATGAAAGCGACCGCAACCATGTATGTAAATATGAGAGACCTGTAATTTTTTTTATTTGCCCGCTTATTTATTAAACGTTGGTGACGCATCTCAGATATTTTAAAAGGTTTGATTTAGTTAAAGCAGTCAAGCTGTATTTGTATTTTATTCTTTGAAAACTAAATCATCGTACTAGATTTATATACATAGATTTACGGTACATTGTTTTAAATTGACTGCACGGTTGGCGTAGTGGTTTAAGCGGTCGCCTCACCGCGTGACACTGCGCCGAGTGTTGTGGGTTCGATCCCCACACGAGGCAACACTTTGTGTTATTCACAAATTGTTGCTTCGAGTCTGGGTGCTCAGTGTCCGTTAGTTGTATGTTTGTAAAGTCCCCCGCGACACAGGATTTAGTCCTAATGCGGGAGTTGTCTTCTTTAAAGGAAATGTTACCTACTGATTGACGAAATTCGGAAAATCCCGTCTTATTACACTCCTACGATCTCCAAAGAACATATATGACATTCCATCTTCATGCTCCTATTTGTTTCTGCTATGGGCTGTCTGACAGTCAGGTATTAACAGAAGAATTTTGTTTGTTACAGACTAAAGAGTGCATGCAGCTACATCCGCATATTTATTTAAATTCAACTGTTTCTTCCCGATCCCGTGAGAAATTCGTGTAATACCTCCTCAGTGCACCCCAAGGGTCCCCAAGGAACATATATGCCAAATTTCAGCTTCTTACGCCAAATAGTTTTGGCTGTTCGTTGTCTGTCAGTATCGCAAGAATTATATGTAAGTACGAAATCATAATTTCTATAAAACACAACAAGCACTCAATAACAACAAAATCAGAGGATAAAATAAAGTAAAAAACATTTTTATGTTAAACGGTTTTATAACAATAAAAAAGATGTAGTTAGGTTATGTAATAAAAGCTAAAAATAATTCGGCAAGCCCTAGCTACCAGATCGCACCAATCTTCTCATCAATCAGGGGTATTGATCAGATAAATATAAAATCGTTGGGCGTAGCGTATCCAGAGTAAACATTTTGAAAGAAATTTCACGCGCCCAACGATTCTATATTTATCTGATCAATACCCCTGATTGGGGGGCCAATTCTGCCATTTTTATATGACATTGATATTATATTTTGAATGGATTTAAAAGCGGTATTCTGATAACCTAATGTCATTATCGTGTAATTTAAAATAAACAGTTCGTCGTTGACACATATGATCTCGTTACAATTTCATTCAAATATCAGATAATGTAGAAGAATACGCTTTTTGTGACGTAAGTATGACACTGACATTATATCGAGACTATATTTATTTAGCAGAATTGGGCCCCTGGTAGCTAGGACTTGCCGAATTATTTTTTAGCTTTTAGTACATAATCTAACTACATCTTTTTTATTGTTATAAAACCGTTTAACATTTTTTTTTTTATAACGTCACGCCTTTTATCCCCGGAGGGGTAGGCAGAGGTGTATTTCTACACCCACTTTTCGCCAGATATACTTTAGTCCCACGTAATAAGGGGCGAGCCTATTGCCGTACCGGGCACATTTCCAGACTCCGTGCTGCACTGAGAATTTCGTGACAGAAAAACCCAATAACACTGCCCGACCCAGGAATCGAACCCGAGACCTCCCGATTCCACGCGCACATTTATGCCGCGAGACCAACGAGGCAGTCGTATAGGGTTTGATGTCGAGTTTTCCGTCTCTACGCAAAGATGGTATTTGCATCGTGTTATCCCTTAGTCGCCGCTTACGACACCCACGGGAAGAAAGGGGGTGGTGACACTAGTATTCTATGGCGTCAACCACACGGCAAACATATTTTTTTTTTTTTTTTAATTTAATTTTCAAGTTTTTGGTTTTATTGCTAGTTCATAGTGAGCCCTATTCTACCAATCAAGACCTTTCATTCGATACCTATATTGAGATATTTGTAAAAAATATATAATCCTCCATTTTGTGGCGGAAGCCATCTTAGATTTTTCATAATGAGCTCTATTCTACCAATCAAGCCCTTTCATTTGATACCTATATTCAGGTATTTGTGAAAAATATGTAATCCACCATTTTGTGGCGGAAGCCATCTTGGATTTTTCATAGTGAGCTCTATTCTACCAATCAAGCCCTTTCATTTGATACCCATATTGAGGTTGTTGTGAAGAAATATGTGATCCGCCATTTTGTATCGGCGGCCATCTTGGATTTTTCATAATGAGCTCTATTCTACCAATCAAGCCCTTTCATTTGATACCCATATCGAGGTTGTTGTGAAGTAATATGTGATCCGCCATTTTGTATCGGCGGCCATCTTGGATTTACAATCATAAGGAATATAATATGATGTTGTATTGTCATCATGATTAAAAGTGTGTACCAAATATCAGATCAATCTGTCATCAGGAAGGGGGTAAAATTCCAATTACTAAATTTGACCCAAACAAAAAAACAAAAAAACAAATAAATAAATAAATAAACAAGTCAAGCTACATAAAACCGTTTAATAATAAAGAGATAAGATACGTGCACTTGAATAAACTAATTTGTTAAAAACGTTGAAGATACTTTTAACGTAAGCCTAAGTAGTCTTTCATATACAGGCGGCAACATTTTTTTTTTTCGTACAGTTGTTATATACACAGCAAAATTTAGAACGCTGAGTCGGGGTTATACAAAAAAAAATAACAGCTAAAATTGTCTCCACATTTTCCCAACAATAAAACAACAAAAACGACTTGGCTTAATAGCTCAAATCCATTATCGTCTCAGGACAAATCCGACTTATTAATACCTATAATGGCCTGTCACGTCATTTTTATCCCCGCTCACTGGAGATTGATGTCCTCTGATCTGTTTCTGGTTCACGGCAATTAACGCCGTGACGACGGTAGACGCACCCCGTAGTGAAATATTAACCACGATAGTTTACAACTTCGGGTAGTTTGAGTAGGGTGGCCGCTTCGGCAGATATCCACACCGATGTTTTGTAGAAGTTTTGCTGAGTAGTTTTGATCTGCCAGCTAAATGATGCCAGTTTGTTGAATGGGAGAAATTTTAACACGGATGGCTATTTTTTGGTCAGTCTGGCAGTTTTCGTAGTACCTATCGTTACCACAGAAATTGATGATATACGATAGAATTTAATAGAATATAGATAACTACTAAATGTGCATAGGGTTCCCACCAAGAACTTAGGGTCCCAAGTCAACCTCACCTGCAAGTGGTGCACCTGCTAATCAACGAACGAGGCTCTGGCAAACAAAATATCCCGATAAGCGGCAATACGCTAGCCACGTATTACATGGGATCAAGTCACTGGCGAAAAGTGGGCGTTTAATATGCCTCTGCCTAGCCCTTCGGAGAAACAGGCGTGAGTCTATGTATGTATGTATGTGTATGTATAGATAACTAATAATATATACTTACTATATTTATAAAGCAATGATAGTAAAATATAAATAACAGATAACAGAAAATACCGACTGCCTCCTTGGTCTGGTGGATAGCGTATGCGACTGCTGATTGGAGGTCGGGATCGATTCCCGGATCGGGCAAAAGTGTTACTGGGTTTTTCCGAATTCTCAGTAGCAGCACGGAGTCTAATGATATTCCCGGTAACGGCAATAGGCTCGCCCTCTATTACGTGGGACCTAAAAAATAATTCATAGCAAAATGAGGGTATAATATTACACCTCTGCCTACCCCTTAAGGAATACAGGCGTGAGTATAACTATATAAAAATAAAATAATACTAACATAACAGAAATAGATTGATTTCTGTGATCGTTGCATAATGGTAACGGAAGTATCGGTCACAGTAATATAATCTAACAGTATTGTAACTCGGCCGTCTCCCCGAGTTATATGCCTGCAGACGCGCTCCAAGTATTTTAATTACATCTACTTACTCGAAACTTTCTGGTTTTGTGACTGTTCATATTAATTATACTTGTTTATTCAAACAAATAAAAATCATGTAGGTATGTAAGTACCCTAGTAATGACCAATTGGTTACACTAAGCAGACTGCTTTCATTTGAAAATAACTCTTAATGTACTACTAATCATAGACTTTAATGAAATAATACATTGTCCATAACGCAGGTAAAAGTGTTTAGCTAGTACCTATACATTATTACTACAATCATACCAATATGTTTTTAAAAATATCAATATAATAATCGATTAAGCTAATCAAATTACGACTTAATCACGCATAAGTTAAGGATTAAACATTGCAACGTAATAAGTACATTTTGAATTTAAAAATCTTATCTTTAGGTGACTTAACGAAGAATATAGTCTAACAGCACAATATAGTCTACAACTCGTCGCCATGTCGCCATAATTAGTAGGTATTTAAATAAAGAACACGTTCCTGACTGCGGCACGATCGCGGCTGTAGTGTACTTTAGGGTGTACTTTGCTCGAGGCGCGTAGGTATAACTCGAGTTTCGTGCCTTTGTATGGAGTTAGAATACTGTTAGATATTATTACCATGTCTCGGTTCAGTTGTAGTCAGACTATCCCGATTTGAAAAGCATATCTATTCGAACAGAAACTCCAAGCCAAATAATTATACTGAAGACTTATTTACTGACTTATTTCGATCCAAAAATAGAGGTTCTGTCCAGTTTAGGATTAAATAACCTTGTGTCCCAAGATATTTTTATTGGGCTAAGTTTATACTTACTTAACAGGTATATTATATAAGCAATGTAAGGAATATATTATTATATTCTTTACATTGCTGATATAATATATCTGTTCTCATACATAACATACAAATATTAACATTTTCTCGATATATTTTTTCCACTTTTCAGTGTTACTGGGTCAGCGAAGATTGATGGAAAGCTTATTGTATCAATATCATAAGCTATACTTATGACAGCAATAGGGTACGTAGTATTGACTTGCGAGTTAATGATACATCGTACTGCGTGGTCTTCCAATTATACATTTTATTTACAGAATTTTCGAAGTATTTAAACTATGGTTAGTTTAATATTCTATGAGATCACGAGGGAATTAATAACATTATTGCTTCACTTGTATCTGCGGCATGATAATCTGTATAATTAAGATTCTTGCGTTGCTGATTAGGCCTCCTTCACATTGGTCATGAGCGTTCCTCGAGCGTACGCTCGGCGTCCGTTCGGCGTGTGTTCACTTTGTACTACAGCGTAAACGCCAAGCGCACGCTGGGCGTACGCTCGAGGAACGCAGTCGCCTAATGTGAGGTCGGTCTTAATTGACAGACAAGACACAGCCTAAACTACTTGGCACAAGAAAGCTGTTTTATGGTATGTTTGTCTCGTGGGGAGCATGGGAAGCACTAAGAATGTAGTTACAAAAATTCCTACGGAATCTGAAAAATGGGTAAATTAGAAAAAACATATGTGCGAGCGTAACTGCTAGCACCCTCTAATATAATACCTTGCAATAGTTAAAAAACTAATCTATGGCTTCGACTTTTTCCGGCACATTAATCCTACTTGTAAAACTAGCTCGCTATCGTAAATAGTCGCCAGCTCCAAAATTCTAGAGACGGCTTTTTATTTGAGAGTTTAACCACCGCACCAGTTATACTGCAGAGCTTAACGTGGGCTAAGCACAGCATTCAAGGAAAGGACAGCTAAACTCGTAAATCTAAAGCTCGCCGCAGAAATTTTAAGAGCGCATGTTTCCCCACTGGCGAAAACATCACTGAAATAAGGCTCAAAGTCGATTACGTTCTGTTCAAATAAAATATACTGCCTGTTGGTCAAGAAACATAAAGGACATTGGGCGTATTCCGACCCGGTCACGGACATTGACGAACTTGGCATAAAATGAAAGAGCATGAAAGCTCTTACCAGTACATACGAGTTTTTTTTTTTTAATCCATGGGAGAACAAAGTTTGAGCTAGAAATATATTTATTAAAAAGCAAAAATCTCATACTCTATTTAAGTAATATAAATTGTGGTTCTGTTAAAAATAGCTACAAATCAGGTCTGTCGAGTGCAAGCTGCCATTAGATGGAAACAATCCAGATTTTAGAGATTTTCCACAGTTAACATACGAAGAACTGATATTTTTATTATCATCAATGATTGGATAAGTCCTACTGTCATGAGACCAAGATTTTATAAACAATAAAATATTGATCATCATCATCATAATCGCCCTAGCGTTATCCCAGTTGCATCCAATACTTACACATCTTGGAGCCCGAGGGCCGCTTACTGGTCTAACAAGCTATGACAGAATGTCAACTTTTCCACCGAGCGACTGCCGTCTGACCTCCGCAACCCAAAGGCTATGCTAGGCTAGCGATATTCCATGGTTTGGACCAGTATCAGTTTATTTGAGGGTACTGATTCCCCGTAACGACTGTCAAAGATCTTCATGACAGCCAGGACCGACGGTTTAACGTGCTCTCCGAGGCACGGGTAAGCGATAATTAACAATATAATACACACTTAACTTCGAAAAGTCATTGGTGTGCGCCGTAGATTCGAAACCCTCAGCATGGCAGTCCGTTGGTATCTCCACTAGGCTATCGCTGCCTTAAACAACCAATAAAATATTCTAATATTCTAATTCTAATAATATTCTACCACATACACACATCACCATCTAGTCCCAAAGTAATCAAAGCTTGTACTATGGGTACTAGATAAGGGATAAGCATACATATACACTTTGTTTTTGTAGATACATACATATTATACATAGAAACACCCAGACCATGACAAACATCCATGTTCATGCACACAAATGTTTGCATTGAGCGCTCCCGCTGCGCCAACCGGTCGTCATGTCAGAGCGCGAAAATACTACGTACAAAGATATTTTGATAAACCAGGCGAGACAAGGAAGACAAACTGTTGAAGGTTATTACTGCTCAAGTATACATGGCCTCCGTACCATATGCAGTTACGCGCATAGTGTCAGTATCATTTATTTTTTATCCTCGGCTAGACATCAACAAGAAATCAAAATGATTGCGGTATTTTTAGATAAATTCACAATAGACATTGATTACGCCGAATAAATAATGTTAAAAATATGTTTTTTTTTTAATTCCCACAACTCACAAGATATACCCTTACCATGATAAACTAGAGATAATTACTGATATATACTCATAATTTCATGTCTGTCCGCCGTGGGTTTTTCTCCCATACTATTTGCCCAATGACCTTTGTGTTTGTGAGGATTCGTGTTCCCAGTTATGTGAAGTAAGCGACGTGTTTGTCTATTGCAGTTTTCAAGTACTTAATCATTTAAGTATTTACTAATAACAATGCTCACAGCTCTTTAATGGACTTCTGACAACTTGCTAGAAATATTGTTTTCCCAGGAGAACGAAATAATTATCTTGAGAGAGCTCACAAAAAGTAAAGCATGCCGATATAGATACTATGTGAGTGTAATATCCTTGACACATACAGCCTCATACCCATGGTTTGTTAGTCTCCATAGTCAACAATAGTCCTACATCTACGGCGGCCAATATTTGGATGCAATTTATACGTAGATTTATTTAGGCGTTTAGGTAAATCCATGTATCCGTGTAATCCTCCAAAAATACCGCATATTTCACAAAAGTTAAATCCAGGAAAAGAACCGCAAGACAATAATAATAAATCTTTATAACATAGAAGATGAAAAACGAAGTAAAATCCATATAGTAATGGTTAGAAGTCGGTAATCTACAAAGCGTATAATGTAAGCGTATCCCTATCCCTACTAATATTATAAATTCGAAAGTGTGTATGTATGTATGTATGTATGTTCCGTTTTCACGCTAAAACGGCTGAACCGAATTTGTTGAAATTTAATACAGAGATATATTGAACCATGGAGACGGACATAGGCTACCATAAGTTGCAAAAAATAAACTGGGAGGGATCGTAGGGAGGGTAGAAGTTTGTTCGGCACACCTCTTGGAAGTAAGAACGCATGCGCTAATAATTGAGTACTGCGCATGTGCCATCGCATATCTGTCAGTAGGTACTGTCACATCAGACAATGTCATTGTGCACGGTGATTAAATATATAAACAAATAAATTATATACTACGCTTAAACGATTTTCCCTACTAATATTATAAATGCGAAAATGTAGATATATATTGTACATGAATTAGAACATGGCTTTGACATATGATTGTATCCAAGGTGATGTTATTATATACCTTTTGGTAGATGTAATGTCATGGATACTGACTGAGTTCCTTTGTACCATAAAGAGTTGCCTTCACATAACTTGAGACTGAAATTAGATTTGTGTTACCCCGAATTTAACGCACGCGAAGCGGCGGCGGGCAAAAGCCACTAATAATATAAGCGTAAGCGTATTATGTTTTAATAACAAAACAACGCAAACAAGGCTTAATGGTAGAAGAAAATGTTTATAAAACCAGCTCAGTAGCGGTAAAGTATTCATTGAAACGAAACTAGTTCGGGGGATTATTTAACTTTTTACATTTCCCGGCGTCTCCAACATTTTTTTCAGCGGCCGCGATCGCGGTGGGAACACGGGAATATTATACAATATTGACCTCCGGGGTTATTTGTAAATGTACTTTTTTATATTACGCTATTAAGTCTATTTTAAAGTAAACGGTCGTTATATATTGTCATCTGTATATTTTTATTTTGTGGGCGTACAACTTTGGTCATGCACTCCGTTGATTTTTATTCTTCGTCTTTACAAAGAATGCCTCTGTTGGCAAGTATTGTTTTTAACTAAACACGAAAATACGTTTACTCATGGTGCATCATAACAAGACTACCTTCTCGGATATTTGGTTGTTTCTGAGCATGTCATTGTTATGGATTTAATATTATTAAATTTTATCTTTGCTTTGCCAGTTGCCACATGATTTGAATGTTACCGTTAACTAACAGATACGATTACGCTATCAGAATCGTTCTACTTAATAACATTCTCAGAATATTTACCAGTATCGTATTCATAAAAAATAGGTACGTAAATGTAAAAATACATTACACGTAACCCTCACAAAATTGTTTGCGAAAATCTTGTCAGTTATTTGTAAAAAGGTACTAGCAAGATCGTAACGTTTTCCGTTCAGAATAATAAAATTTACGTGCCGTACCCACGTACAACAGTAACATAGTAGATAAAAATTACAACTGACATTAAAAATACGAGTCTCATGCACACTCATTTTACCAAAGAATATCTACAACCTTACCTACTGGAGATAAGTGTTTTACTGGAGGTTTTATGTATTTTTTTATGTACTAGGATAGAATGTCGATGAACTTTGGTTCTTTATCACCATTTAGACTGCTTAAGCGTCTATACCTGTGCTCTTAATGGGTAAATCTAACTAGTACTCTGAAAGTATAACCAATAGAGTTGCATAAAAACTCCGAGAGTAGATATTTTTTTACTTTGACAAAACATCACGCTTCTTCGTTTCCATTCATTCACTTGCACAGGTTGCTACTTGGATGGGTGACCGCGTGTGGCATTTACATCAGAACGCTACCGTGCTTCGGAGGGCATGTAAAGCTGTCGGTCCCGGTTCTTGTCTCAGGATAAGAATCGTTAGGCCATGTCGGAGGCCTTCGGGCGGTCTAAAAACTCCGACACCAGAGTTGGCCACACACTCACACGAAAAACAAACAACAAACATTCGTTCACTTCCGTTCCGACCCCTTGATTTTGGATCTTAATTTATATTTGAGCATATTGAATTTTACGTGGTCAAATTATCATCAACATTAAAAATAACTGAAGAAATGAAGATATTTTTTTTATAAACTAAGATGGTTCTAGAATACTAGATTTGTCATACATCAGTATTGTAAAGAACAAAACAAATTTATTTTTGTAATATTATGTTATTATGTACTCAAATGCTCAGTCAATATGGGAATTAGATTCTGCTACATAAATAATTGGATCGTTGTACAATGTACCTACATTTTGCTGTAAACACGATCTACTCGTGGTCGTTTGGTTACAGCGTTATACAGATAATAATATACCTATTATAATAGATGGACAACTACATACATTATTTTTCACTACGCCTAAGTCTGGCTATTGGTCTAGCTTTTTTAGATAGTAATTTTACAGAGTAAATGGCATTGTATTTAAGTTATACTATGAAAAAACTACACTTCATATTTTGAACCGATATAAAAATAATCTAAAGGAAAACACACATCGCCCCGGTGACACAGAAAAGTCTTGACCGGCAAGGCGGAAATAGGTTGAAGAGGCTCTCGCGCGGCTTACGCACCGCGTGAAGGACTGATTTCATACTTGTATGCGCTCCAATCTCTGCCTCAAGTAGATTATGGATATTGGACAACGGGCTGATCGTTTAAATAAAAGTGTAAGCTGACAAGTAAACAGTAAATATAAAAGTAAAAAAAGTATTATACATTCGGGGTTTGCATACTGCTAAACCCTTTAGGCTCTAGACAGACGGACTGCATTTCAACTGCAATCCAACTGCAAAAATGCAGTTCACGTGCAGTTTGAATGCAGTTGACACGACTGCAACAGAACTGCAAACCAACCGCGCAGTTCGATTGCAGTCGTGTCAACGGCATTCAAACTGCACGTGAATTGCATTTTTGCAGTTAGATTGCAGTTCGTCTGTCTAGAGCCTTAATCGTTTTTACTATCATTTTCGATTTTTAAGGGTCTTCCGTTAAATGTACCTATATAAAATGCAAACAAGTTTGTTGCAGAGAATTATAAAGTGCTCACGACTGCCACCTGCAAATGTCGTTAATTATACAACTTTAACCTATACCTACCTATACAGGGTGTTACATATCCATCCGTCCGATCAATGAAGGGGTTGTAGAGTAGCGTAAAATGATGAGATATTTGTCATTATTTCACGGAAATTCAACATAAAATGTTCCCATGTAAATTTAATTAATTTTAAATAATATCATATCAGATTACCCATGGCAACACTAAAGACTCATAAATCGTATTAGCTAGGTATCTACCTAAAGTTCATAAAAATTTGACGGCAAAAGCGGCGCCTTTGAGTGCATAGGCCAACCGACCGCCTCCTTTGACAAAAGCCGCCGCCGCGCGTCATCGTCCTTTACACGTGCCAAGTATTATTTTAGGTATAAACAGATTTTATGCACTTGATGCAACAGCTGATCTTTTGCTTCGACGGTTTAGGCAAAACTCCGTAAAACAAAGTACAGTATTAAGGTTTTCTGTTTGTTTCGTGCGAGTGCGTGGCCAACTCTGGTGTCACTGTTTTCAAACTGCTCGAATACCTACGACATGGCCTAACGATTCTTGGATGCGGCTTTACATGCCGTCGGAAGCCCGGAAGCGCTTTCATGTAATGTCACACGCGGTCACCCATCTAAGAGAAAATCGTCGCGCTATGACTACGGTACTTACATTAATAACTACCTACTTTTTAATTGGTTTAATCTTACGTAACTAGGTACCTACCTTAATTGATAAAAATATCAACTTGCTGTAAGTTGCGACGGTCATTCTCCACATGTCCGCCGCCCACGTCCAGACACTTACGGCACCTTTGCACCATATCCGAACGCACACTTCTTAACACTCCTGGGTTTAAACTTCGGAAAGCAGAAACGATACGCGCACGCATTTCTTCTTCAGTGTCACACGGTTTTTGGTACACTATTTGTTTAACGTGTCCCCACAAGTAAAAGTCTAAAGGCGTTAGGTCCGGTGATCTTGGTGGCCACGAGATAGGCCCGCTTCGTCCAATCCACTTGCCAGGGAACTGTGCGTCAAGATACTCACGCACAGCTCGTAAAAAATGAGGTGGGGCACCGTCGTGCTGGAACCACAAGCTGCGGTGGAAGCTTAACGGCAACGAATCTAACTCGTCACTTAGAACTTCCCTCAAAAATCTTAAATAATTGGTACCGTTCATGGTTTCATTTAAAAAATGCGGACCAATAATACGGTCGCCGAGGATTCCCGCCCACACATTGATGCGCCAACGATGTTGAAAATGGCTTTCTTTCATCGCGTGTGGATTTTCAACAGCCCAGACGTGTTCATTGTGACAGTTGAAAACACCCGTCCGCACAAATGAACATTCGTCGGTAAATAACACGCGCTCCAAGAACGTAGCATCCTCTTCTACTTTGCCAAGTAGCCAGTTGCAGTATTGTCTTCTGTGGGCATAGTCCGACGGCATAAGTGAGTGAACACGTTGGTAGTGAAAAGGATGTTGTCCGTCTTCTTTTAATATCCTCCACACTCGCGCGTTACTGGTGCCCAGTTCACGTGCCGCACTCCTGGTACTCTGCGTGGGATCCTCAGCGAATAATTGTAAGACCTGTTCCACTACACCGTCGCTACTTTGTGGTCTGCCACCATGATTGCGATTCGAATCATCGCGAACACTGCCCGTGTTGTACACCCGGTGGTGAAGCCGTTGAAACGCGCGCTCCGACGGCACGGGTAGACCCCGTGGTCTGGCATACCGTTCCACGTACTCTCTACGAGCACCTGCATAATTGCATTCACTCCTACCTAAGCACATCAACATGTTAAAGTATTCAGGGTTTGAATATGACATACCTAACGAATCTACTATTTCACGCGGAAGTCTAAACAAAAGGAAAGCTAGCGAAAGACTGAGTGTTCAAGTAGGCAAATAGTTAATTCGTAAATCAAATAGGTAAATAAATAGAGATGTAACAAATGGTATTCACTGGAGTACTGTTTCTATCGACATTTTATGTTATTGTTTACCTGATAGAATATCGGTAGCTAAACCCCTAAAACGTCAGCTTTGTGTAAATTTATGTTTTTATTTGCTGTTAATAAATAAAAACATTCCATGGTTTAGACTAGAATCAGTTTATTTAAGGGTACTGACTCCGCGTGACGACTGTCAAAGATCTTCATGACTGTTGCTCCGACGGTTTAACGTGCTCTCCGAGACACAGGGATATTAACTATTTATTACGCACGTAACTTGGAAAAGTCTTATTATCTTATTATGTATTTGATGCGCGCCGTGGATTCGAACCCGATACCCTCTGCACGGCAATCCGTTGGTATCATCACTAGGCTATCATTGGCCTAGTAGTCTAGCAGGCTATCATTCTAGTTTTAACATGTCATGTTAAAATTAAATAAATCGATATTATCTCTTGATCGTAAACATCACTAGAGCGGTCCCTTTGTGTACGGCGGCTCGCTTGACGGTAAAATTGCACTATTTTAAAAAGGCGGCATGCCCTTTGACACGGTAAGCGGCGAAAGCCGACAATTTTTAATAAATTTAAAGGCCTATCCACACGACACAATTTTACGTCCAACTTGACTAAATCACTTGATTAAATCGTGACGTGTAGACGCCAGTCGTCCAACTCAAGTTCATCGGGTGTGCGGACCACCAGATTTTAACCAATTGGGTGGACGGAATGAAATTCAGTCATTTGATTGTGTCGTGTAGACGGGCAAAGCCAATTCCATTGAAAATTTGATCAGTGGTAAAATTGTGCCGTGTGGATGGGCCTTAAGAATCATAAAGGATTCCGCTATTGAGGGGAGTGTTGTTAGTTTACAGAATTTTCGCTAATTTCGGGGTAATGTTTCTCGTTAGCACTGAGCTAAGGAAATTTATTCTGATGTTTTATGATGACCTAGATTTTTTTTATTATTTTTCCTGGTATGCCTGATAAGTCAGTAATATGACCTTTCGAGATCAGACGGGGGTTTATGAAACACACTGTATATACCTTCCTCAGCAATCTCACTATTTATTAATAAAAAATATACATAAATCGGTTCGGTAGTTTTTATGTTTATCCCGTTCACAATGATATAATCATGACAAGGGGACTTTATTTTATATAATAAACTTACATACACCCTATTTATTGCTCATTACATGTATAATCAGCGTAATGATGCTCCTTTATGCAGTATGTATTATTATATTTATTTATTTATAGTCTCACGCCTGTATCCCTGAAAGGGTAGGCAGAGGTGTAAATATTATACGCACATTTCGCCATGAATTTTTAGGTCCCATGTAATAGGGGGCGAGTCTATTGCCGTTACCTAGAGTAGATAGACTGCCTCCGTGGTCCAGTGGATAGCGTATGCGACTGCTGATCAGAGGTCCCGGGTTCGATTCCCGGGTCGGACAAAAGTGTAACTGGGTTTTTCCGAATACTCAGTAGCAGCCCGGAGTCTGGTGATGTGCCCGGTAACGGCAATAGGTATTATTATAATTCGCAATAAAGGTATTGTAGCGGTCTCCATGTGAGGTAATTCAAGTAAATGTCTAGGCGCACGCAACTAGAAACATTGTCGAGTACTCCACTGATCATTAGGTATAATAATCGACTGCACGGTTGGCGTAGGGGTTTAAGCGGCCATCTCGTCGCTTGACACTGCGCCGAGTGTAGTGGGTTCGATTCCCACACAAGACAACACTTTGTGTAATTTACAAATTGTTGTTTCGAGTCTGGGTGTTCATTGTGTCCGTTAGTTGTATGTTTGTAAAGTGATCCGCGATACTAGATTTAGTCCTAATGCGGGAGTTGTCTTTTTAAAAACAAAAATAAACAAAAACAAAATAATTAATAATGTATACGAAAAAAAAACATCATCAGAGAGATTCAACTGACTGATAAGCAATTATATCACAGCTTCACATATATTCAAATCTTTCAAATTTCTCAATTAACAAACATCCAAAGATAAATATTTTATCGCAGCCATTGTTGGAACGAGTCAAAAACAATTTCATACAAAATTGTTCTCACATTTTCCTTAAGTAAGGCTAATGAAATCAAAAAACCGGGCTCGTTTTATGAGAGAGATCTAAAATGAACCTCCTTTATTCCACTTGGAATTGATGTCAAGTGCAGATAGGCCGGCGGAAACAAAAATCTCTTTACAGCGGTATTAAGGCAAGTTAAAGTGTTTTTGCCTCGTCCACGGCTCTGCGTCTAAGTGTACGTGTGGGATTTAGGTCTTAAACGGAATATTATTATGTTTGTGAAATAATTAGACTGTGTTGAGACTGTCTTTAAGAAAAGTCAGCTTTTGACTTAAGATGGTGAGGGCAGGTAATCTTGTTAACAAATAGGATGGAGGGTTGTCCAACGGATTCACACAGGACTGAGAGAAGTGGCTTGTTTATCAAAAGAGGTGTCCGTACTTATACTGAATTGTAAGTGGACTTAGGATCGAGTTGAAGACAAATAAAGTGATAACGTTCATATAAATTGCTATTACTATACGTGTAGCTCGACTGATTAGGTGGTCATCTTGCTACTACGCCGCCGAGTTATTGCGCTTTTGAATTTGTCATAGTTAGATTAATCTTCTACCCATCCTTCGAGTTTCTGTTTGTTCAACGCGTAAAACTATATAGAATACTTATAATTTTTAATCTTATATAATTCTTATACATTTTTATTCATTTGAATATTTATCTGACTGTTCGTCTACCGGCCAGTCTGTCCAATACCTACCTAATCATAAATTATTCAAGACACAAACGTTCAAGTCTTTATTCCTTTACTTTGATCTTCAGTAAGATTATGTACAACTCCAGCTGAGGTTCTTCAATCTCACGCCATAACAAGTGTCTCTCTTTCACTTAATAAACATAAAACATAATAATTAAAACTTGGCTATACAAACTCACAAAAATTAAAACAACACTATATTAAAAAAAGAAACGTTGAAACTTGCCAACACGAGAAGTGTATTACGGGTTAAAGTCCCAATGTTATATCAGATAGAGTGTGAGTTACAGATACTTCCTGCAAATCCTAACTTAGCAGCTTCAACTTACAACTTTTTTCTTCCACTTAAACTTATCCTTGGTCACGACTGGTAAAACTTAACTAGAATCCCGCCAACCTTGATTGTTAAACTGATAAGTTAAGAATAGATGGAAAACTGCGAAGTATATAGTGATTATTGTATTAAAGTTAAGTTTTTTATAATAGTTTTTATAATACAAACACCTTGTCCTAGACGCCAACCTGGCATTGGTGGACTAGCGTTGCTATCCCAAGAGACCATGAGAAGGTAGAGAAGCCATTTTTGCCCTTTTCTTCTTAACCCTCTTTTTCTTGTACCATTTCTCTTGGCTCAGCAGCGCTGTCACTCACTGAATAAAATACAAAAGTATGTACGATTAGTACGAATAGTTTCGATTCACATTACTTTCGATGAATCTGTGACAGTTACTGTCCTTAATCGACAGAATGTATGTACCGTTCTGTCAGTTCATTACGAAGGTGGCACTGCTCAACAGTCGAGCAGCCTTTTTCGTGCTGTAACCAGTGTAATTCTACCAGCCGTGTTCATAAGAAACAGTTTTAGGTTCTAGTTACAGATTTTTCGAATGATCAGATCTCATTAAAGAAATCTCTTTATGTAGCAAAGTGCAAAATGTGGTCATTAATGAGGATCATAGCACCGGTCTTCAGAGCCTAAAGCACTGAATATTCCTAAAAGCAAATTCAGATTCCTAAACCTTTTAGTTCAGAGCTATAGCTGTGTGTAGGAGAAAAGGCTCACTGCTCTTGTATCACATTCATGTAAATATTGTGCAACAGGGCACGTGAAATTTAGTCAAAAAATTTACATAAATGTCCCGTGCAATGAAATCTCTGCATTAGGTTAAAAACCTCAACATAAAATAGACCTTATGATTTATCATATCATTAAATCATTCCGTGTGTCATTTAAGAGATTAAAATGAAACATATACCAACTCATTTTCCCTTGACAAACACCTGAAAAACAGGGTGACGACAAAATAAATGCGGTCGCATGAAAGCGACCGCAACCACGTAGGTATGTAAATATGAGAGCCCTGTTATTTTTTTAATCCTGCATTTGAGGAAGTAATTTTTCTTTTTTTTTTTATTTGCCCGCTTATTTATTAAACGTTGGTAACGCATCTCAGATATTTTAAGAGGTTTGCTTTAGTTAAAGCAGTCAAGCTGTATTTCCCCCGTGGGATCTCCACCTTGTCGTGGTGCGGGGGCTCAGTAACCGTGAATTGGTCACCCGCGGTGAAGCTAAGAGGGATCCAGGAGGGGACGCTCCGCGTGGGCTTGGAGCCGCCTGCGCAGGACGCGTCCAACGGTGCGGGTGCGAGGGACAGTTTTGTCTGTCCCTCGCAGTCGGGCGCGGTCGCGGGGGGAGAGGCGTGTCGGTGTTGCGTTATCGCGCGCCCTATCTCTCGCGACCAAATGGGGGCGCACCATCGTTGCGTCGTGGTGGGGCCGCAGAGGAAGAGGAGATGCGGTGTTGCGTTGTCGTCCTCCCTATCCTCTGCGGCCGCTAGGTGTTTTGGCGGCGGATCCCAACACCTTCATCCGCCGCCAAGGGGGTTTCGTTCGGGGCCCGCCTAACCATCTGGCGGGCCAATACCCGTCAGGGGGTAGCGAGGAATGCTTCGGTGAAACCCTAACCTCCGACACACGGGTACATGGAGGAAGTCGAGGTGGTTTTTAGTGGAAACACCACATACTCCGGCTCTTATTTCCCCCAAGAGTCGGAGATCCGAAGGGATTTTCCACCTCGTAAAACAAAAAAAAAAAAGTCAAGCTGTATTTGTATTTTATTGTTTGAAAACTAAATCATTGTACTAGATTTATATACATAGATTTACCGCACATTGTTTTAAATGTTACCTACTATTTCTGATTGACGAATTTCTGTAAATCCCGTCTTATTACACTCCTACGATCTCCAAAGAACATATATGACGTTCCATCTTCATGCTCCTATTTGTTTCTGCTATGGGCTGTCTGACAGTCAGGTAGTAACAGAAGAATTTTCTTTGTTAAAGACTAAAGATAAAATACACCTTATCTTTTTAACGTGACCAAAACTGTTTGTACACCTACCATACCTATCTCTGCATTACCCTGTGGTTGACTGGTAGAGAATGCTTATAGCATTAAGTCCGCCATTGTACCTATGAGTTGTACATAAAGTTTAAATAAATAAATAAATAAAGAGTGCCTGCAACTACATTCGCATATTTATTTAAATTCAACTGTTTCTTCCCAATCCCGTGAGATATTCGTGTAATACTTCCTCAGTGCACCCCTACGGTCCCCAAGGAACATATATGCCAAATTTTAGCTTCTTACGTCAAATAGTTTTGGTTGTGGGTTGTCTGTCAGTATCGCAAGAATTATATGTAAGTACGAAATCATGATTTCTATAAAACACAACAAGCACGCAATAACAACAAAATCAGACGATAAAAGATAAGATACGTGCACTTGAATAAACTATTTTGTTAAAAACGTTGAAGATACTTTTACCGTAAGTCTAAGTAGTCTTTCATATAGGTACAGGCGGGAACAATTTTTTTTTTCCTATAGTTGTTATATACACAGCAAAATTAGAACGCTGAGTCGGGGTTATACAAAAAATAATAATAACACAGCTAAAATTGTCTCCACATTTTCCCAACAATAAAACAACAAAAACGACTTGGCTTAATAGCTCAAATCCATTATCGTCTCAGGACAAATCCGACTTATTAATACCTATAATGGCCTGTCACGTCATTTTTATCCCCGCTCACTTGAGATTGATGTTCTCTGATCTGTTTCTGGTTCACGGCAATTAACGCCGTGACGACGGTAGACGCACCCCGTAGTGAAATATTAACCACGATAGTTTACAACTTCGGGTAGTTTGAGTAGGGTGGCCGCTTCGGCAGATATCCACACCGATGTTTTGTAGAAGTTTTGCTGAGTAGTTTTGATCTGCCAGCTAAATGATGCCAGTTTGTTGGATGGGAGAAATTTTAACGCGGATGGCTCTATATTTTGGTCAGTCTGGCAGTTTTCGTTATAGTATTATATTATCTGTGACTGAAGGTATGTTGTATTCAGGAAAACACATTTATTTCGATCCAAAAATAGAGGTTCTGTCTAGTTTAGAATTACATAGCCTTGTGTCCCAAGATATTTTTATTGGGCTAATTTTAGACTTACTTAACAGATATATTATATCATAAAATAAATAATAATATATTATTATATTCTTTACATTGCTGATATAATATATCTGTTCTCATACATAACATACAAATATTAAAATTTTCTCGGTATATTTTTCCACTTTTCAGTGTTACTGGGTCAGCGAAGATTGATGGAAAGCTTATTGTATCAATATCATAAGCTATACTTATGACAGCAATAGGGTACGTCGTATTGACTTGCGAGTTAATGATACATCGTACTGCGTGGTTCCAATGATACATTTTATTTGTAGAATTTTTGAAGTATTTATACTATGGGTAGTTTAATATTCTATGAGATCACGAGGGAATTAATAACATTATTGCTTCACTTGTATCTGCGGCATTATAATCTGTATAAATAAGATTCTTGCGTTACTGATTAGGCCTCCTTCACATTGGTCATGAGCGTTCCTCGAGCGTACGCTCGGCGTCCGATCGGCGTGCGCCCGGCGTTCACTTTGTACTACAGCGTAAACGCCAAGCGCACGCTGGGCGTACGCTCGAGGAACGCAGTCGCCTAATGTGAGGTCGGCCTTAATTGACAGACAAGACACAGCCTAAACTACTTGGCACAAGAAAGCTGTTTTATGGTATGTTTGTCTCGTGGGGAGCATGGGAAGCACTAAGAATGTAGTTTTAGAAATTCCTACGGAATATGAAAAATGGGTAAATTAGAAAAAATATATGTGCGAGCGTAACTGCGAGCACCCTCTAATAGTTAAAAAACTAATCAATGCCTTCGCCTTTTTTCCCGGCACAATAATCCAACTTCTAAAACTAGCTCGCTATCGTAAATAGTCGCCAGTTCCAGAGACCAGAATTCTAGAGACGGCTTTTTATTTGTGGGCTAAGCACAGCATTCAAGGCAAGGACAGCTAAACTCGTAAATCTAAAGCTCACCGCAGAATTTTAAGAGCGCATGTTTCCTCACAGGGAAAAATATCACTGAAATAAGGCTCAAACTCGGTTACGTTCCGTTGAAATAAAATATAAAGCCTCTTGGTCAAGAAACATACTTAAATTTGTGTTTGTGAGGATTCGTGTTCCCAGTTATGTGAAGTAAGCGACGTGTTTGTCTATTGCAGTTTTCAAGTATAATAATCATTTAAGTATTTACTAATAACAATGCTCACAGCTCTTTAATGGACTTCTGACAACTTGCTAGAAATATTGTTTTCCCAGGAGAACGAAATAATTATCCTGAGAAAGCTCACAAAAAATAAAGCATGCCGATATAGATACTATGTGAGTGTAATATCAGACGCTTTCCTTGGTTAATAATTAATTACTCCGGTCCTTGGCACATACAGCCTCATACCCATGGTTTGTTAGTCTCCATAGTCAACAATAGTCCTACATCTACGGCGGCCAATATTTGGATGCAATTTATACGTAGATTTATGTAGGCGTTTAGGTAAATCCATGTATCCCTGTAAGCCTCCAAAAATACCGCATATTTCACAAAAGTTAAATCCAGGAAAAGAACCGCAAGACAATAATAATAAATCTTTATAACATAGAAGATGAAATACGAAGTAAAATCCATATAGTAATGGTTAGAAGTCGGTAATCTACAAAGCGTATTATGTAAGCGTATAATAATATAAGCGTAAGCGTATTATGTTTTAATAACAAAACAACGCAAACAAGGCTTAATGGTAGAAGAAAATGTTTATAAAACCAGCTCAGTAGCGGTAAAGTATTCGTTGAAACGAAACTAGTTCGGGGGATTATTTAACTTTTTACATTTGCCGGCATCTCCAAAATTTTTTTCAGCGGCCGCGATCGCGGTGGGTACACGGGAATATTATACAATATTGACCTCCGGGGTTATTTGTAAATGTACTTTTTATATTACGCCATTAAGTCTATTTTAAAGTAAACGGTCGTTATATATTGTCATCTGTATATTTTTATTTTGTGGGCGTACAACTTTGGTCATGCACTCCGTTGATTTTTATTCTTTGTCTTTACAAAGAATGCCTCTGTTGGCAAGTATTGTTTTCAACTAAACACGAAAATACGTTTATTCATGGTGCATCATAACAAGACTACCTTCTCGGATATTTGGTTGTTTCTGAGCATGTCATTGTTATGGATTTAATATTATTAAATTTTATCTTTGCTTTGCCACATGATTTGAATGTTACCGTTAACTAACAGATACGATTACTCTATCAAAATCGTTCTACTTATTAACATTAATGTTCTGAGAATATTTACCAGTATCGTATTCATAAAAAATAGGTACGTAAATGTAAAAATACATTACATGTAACCCTCACAAAATTGTTTGCGAAGATCTTGTCAGTTATTTGTAAAAAGGTACAAGCAAGATCGTAACGTTTTTCGTTCAGAATAATAAAATTTACGTGCCGTACCCACGTACAACAGTAACATAGTAGATAAAAATTACAACCGACATTAAAAATACGAGTCTCATGCCCACTCATTTTACTAGCTAATATATCTACAACCTTACCTACTGGGGATAAGTGTTTTACTGGATATTTTATGTATTTTTTATATACTAGAATAGAATGTCAATGAACTTAGATTCTTAATGACCATTTATACTCCTTGAGTGCCTGACCGGTTAAGAGGATAATAATTATAATGTAACCGGTACTCTGAAATTATAACAAATAGTGTGGCATAAGAACAACAACGTGAGCAGTTTTGGTTATTCTGGCACATGATCACGCTACCGTTTCCATCCGTTCACATTCCGTACAGCAACAAGTATGACTTTGATTCTGCATCTTAATTATTCGAATTTTACAAGGCTCAATCCAGAAAAATATGTTCGTAAAATATCTGAAGTACTGAAAATAATTTCAAAAATTTAAATCAATGTGAGAAATATATTAGACAAACGACGTTGTTGTAAAGACATTGGGCTACATAATCATTTCGTACGTATTTGTACGAGACATTTTGATGTTCACACGATCTACTTTAGGAGGCATTGTAGCTAAACGTTTAATTAATACTTCACTTTCTTAGCCAATTCATCTTTGATAATTGCGACTTGCTAAAAACTACATGTCATATTTTGTACCAATATAAAAAATAATCCAAAAGAAAACAAAACACACATCGCCCCTGTGACACAGAAAAGCCTTGACCGGCAAGGCGGAAATAGGTTGAAGAGGCTCTCGCGCGGCTTACCCGCGGCGACTGATTTCATACTTGTATGCGCGCCAATCTCGGCCTCAAATAGATTATGGATATTGGACAACGGACTCGTCGTTTAAAAATAAAGGCGTAATGTTATGGGATATTAGCAGTTAAAATAAAAGTAATAAATAAAACTAAATATGATCGGTTTGAATACAACTTTCATTAATAAGACCTTATTCGCGTTTACCTATTGTATTTTAAAAAAAAATCCATTATATAAACTCGTTTAAAGTGCTAAAAATCTGTAACTATATCACCAAAAAGTTATTGAGAATATTTAAACCTAAATTTTGCTGATTACATGTTTAATCAGCGTGATTGGTCACCCCAAGCTCAGTCCAACCGCAGCACTGCCTAACAATGAAAAGAAACAGTCTTTTAAAATAAATAGAAGTATATTTTCTAAACTGATGCTCCTGTATGCTCAGCCGTATAAAGTATTATTATAATACGCAATAAAGGCATTGTAGCGGTCTCTATGTGCAGTACACATAGAAAAAGAGAAAGAAAAAGAAAATGTATTTTGTGTGACTCAACTAACTTATCATTATTTTATGTCTACATAACTCTCAAAATATCCGATAAAGCTTAATCCACACATGTTTTATTTCTCAATTAACAAACATCCAAAGATAAATATTTTACCGCAGCCATTGTTGGAACGAGTCAAAAACAATTTCATCCTAAATTGTTCTCACATTTTCCTTAAGTAAGGCTAATGAAATCAAAAAAAACAGGGCTCGTTTTATGAGAGAGACCTTAAATGAACCTCCTTTATTCCACTTGGAATTGATGTCAAGTGCAGATAGGCCGGCGGAAACAAAAATCTCTTGACAGCGGTATTAAGGCAAGTTAAAGTGTTTTTACCTCGTCCACGGCTCTCCGTCTAAGTGTCCGTGTGGGATTTAGGTCTTAAACGCAATATTATTATGTTTGTGAAATTATTGGACTGCGTTGAGACTGTCTTTAGGAAAAGTCAGCTTTTACTTAAGATGATGAAGGCAGATAATCTTGTTAACAAATAGGATGGAGGGTCGTCGAACGGATTCACACAGGACTGAGTGATGTGGCTTGTTTATCAAAAGAGGTGTCCGTACTTATACTGAATTGTAAGTGGACTTAGGATCAAGTTGAAGACAAATAAAGTGTTCGTTCATATAAATTGCTATTACTATACGTGGCGCTCTCGACTGATTAGGTGGTCGTCTTGCTACTACGCCACCGAGGAATTGTGCTTTTGATTTTGTCATAATTAGATTAATCATCTACCTATCCTTCGAGTTTCATTTTGTTCAACGCGTAAAAGTATATAGAATAATTATAATAAATTATACATTTTTATTCATTTGTATATTTTTCTGACCGTTTGCCAGCTAACCTGCCAGTCTGTCTAATAACCTAGTCATAAATTATTCAGGACACAAACGTTCAAATCTTTATTACTTTACTTCGATTTTCAGTGAGATATTTGTAAAACTCCAGCCAAGGTTCTTCAACCTCATGCCATGACAAACGTCTCTCTTCCACTCAATAAACATAATAATATTTTTTTTGCCATTGCCCCTCTGGGGCAGTCGTTATCTCATCATGAGACTAATGCAATCTCAGAGGGCAGAGTAATAGCTTTCAAACATCATCTTTATCTTGTGATATTTAATATATTGCAGGATAGAAAGAAAGCTTACAAACTGCAGGGCAGCTGTGTGGCGACACTGCGGTCCCGAATGCTTCAGAGAGTCGGTCAGAGCCTCGTCTCCGGCTTGCCTTGATTGGCTGGTTGGAGTGGATTTCCAAGAGCGCCCGTAGGACCCTCGACTCCGGCTTGCCTTGGTCGGCCGGCCAGAGGTAAGTTGCAATAGCTATTTGCTCGGAGGTGGAAGTGTCATTGTCAAGGGCGTAATTACGGGGAAACCCGCTCCTGGTCTCCGTTGTCAGGAGACCCGTGATGGCGAAACCGGTGCCGCACCACTCTACACCCCTAGCCGCTCACACCGGTGTTGCCCCCTTATTGCCTTTATGGTAGAGTTTGTTTTCCTTGGCGGCTATGTAGAGAGGGCCTAGTGAGTTGGCGAGTCACCACCTGCCCCTTTTCGGCGTACTATAAGAGTATTTAGGGCAGGTGCCGTTTTTCATCCATAATGTTCACCTAGACCAATCCATTAATTAAAGACTCATGACAATAACAAAAATAATAAGTTTCCACACAAGAAGCAATAGTCCAGCATCTTCAGTCTTCATCTGCTGTAGCTAACCCGTGATTGTACTTAATAGCGCAATCATGGAGGCTCCGCAGTAGGTGTCCCATTACCTTCTAGATTAAAAGTCTCAAATGGCCTCTGCACGTTGGACCTATGTTTCCGTGTACTCCTGCCAAAGGGCCGTGTATTTTCCTAAATATTAGGCCAATACGCAAATTAAGAGAGTTAACCTGGCAATACAAACCCACAAAAATGTTAATAACAATATCTTAAAAAACAAAACTTGAAACTTGCCAACACGAGAAGTGTATTATGGGTTAAAGTCCAAATGTTATATCAGATAGAGTGTGAGTTACAGATACTTCCTGCAAATCCTAGCTTTGCAGCTTCAACTTACAACTTTTTTCTTCCACTTAAACTTATCCTTGGCCACGAGTCGTTAAACTTAACTAGAATCTCGCCAACCTTAATTATTAAACTGACAATTTAATAATAGATAGAAAACTGCGAAGTATATAAGTGATAATTGTATAATTAAGAGTTTGAGTTTATTTTTATTCAGCTTGAATATGTTATAATTGTTTTCTTTTATAATACAAGCTCTTGTTTTAATTTCAAGGGAAACTGAACAGACCGTGAGGCTATTCTCGCCCTTTTCTGCCAATAACTCTTCTTCTCTACACCATTCCTCTTGGGTCACTGACACTCTGCTACGATTACTATCATACATATATTCTAGTGATTCCAGGTGAGGTTATAACTGCAATAAAGTCAAACGGCCTTATTTATGCAGGCTGTTACTAGTGTGAAGATTTAGTCGGGGCTTTAACATTGCCAGACGCTTTCGTGGCATGCCACGACGCGTCGCGGCATGCCGAAGCGTCCATTACTTAGCAAAATATTTTTGCATGCGCCTGGGAATGTTAAAGCCCCGACTAAATGTTCTCTTTTATTGTTTTTTTTAATTATTTATTCATTTTTGGAAGAAAACTTTTCTTTAAATTTTCTTTAGCCCCTCTACTCGCCAGCCAGGTCTGCATTTCCATGTTCGGGTATAATAGGAGAGGTATGAGGCAAGTTTACAGCTTGCCTCAAATACCTACCCAAAATTTATGCCAGCTCTCCTACTATAAAGAGCATTAAAAAAGCCCTCTTCCCCTACATGGCATTTATGCAAATATTATGCAAGATGGAGCGCGCAATTTAGTCCAAAAAATAAACATAATTAAATGTCCCGTGCAATGAAATCTCTGTATAAGGTTAAAAGCCTCAACAAATAAAAAATAAACCTTATGATTTATCATATTATATCATTCCGTGTGTCATTTAAGAGATTAAAATGAAATATATACCAACTCATTTTCCCTTGACAAAACCTGAAAAAACTGGGTGACGACAAAATAAATGCGGTCGTTTGGCCAGCGTGGTATAGTAGGCCAATTCCTCCTTTCAAAGGAGAGGCCTAGTCCAGCAGTGGACTGTTAAAGGCTGATGATGATGATGAGAGCAATTAATGTATAGCATTCTGTCGTACCCATGCCAAAACATCGAAGAACCCTTTACATAAATATTATTAAGTACTCGTTACAGTTACAAGGCCTATTAAAGGAGACTCTTATATAATTTAGGATGTCTACAAAATACAATAGCAACAAAATCTAGGTAGGTATATAAGATTAGACAAGTGTACTTAAATAAGTATTTTGCTAAAAACGCTCAAGATAATTTTAACACAAGCATAAGGCTTATTTCATATACAGACTGGAAAAAATCCTTTTGTATAGTATTCTTTATATTCCCAGCAAAATTACAATGCTGAATCAGCGTTATACATTTGAATATCTTGTTAGTTTAGCAGTGGTGAAAAATGATGACCGGGCAGAAGGGTACGAAAGTTCAGATGAAAGATAAAAGTGTTTTGAAGACGTGCGAATCCCAAGTGCTTTCGTAAGTATAGTTGTAATAGAATTCATATGTTAGTCCACGAAGATAAGGTTTCTAAACGTATTAGGCGCATCGTGTGGAAAGAAGCATGTTAGAATTGACATAGTTCAAGTTTGTCGATGTATACAGGAGATATCGGAAATGAAATTAATACGAATTGGTCGAACTTTGACCACCTAACCACTTTTACTACTCTTAGTAGTGACACACTCACCATAGTAATGGTATGATCTTTTAAAATCAATGCATTTACTCAGCCAATTTTTACTATAGATTTCCCATGACCCCATGGATTAGTAGGTATTTCAAGCATTGCACGCACGCACTATAATGGCGGTTTAAAAAATGAAAAGTCTTAAAAAAATCGTTTCCCAGTTATTATTTTTGCTTAGTATGACTTGGCATAATGTCCAAAACAAGTGGACTTCGGCTTGGTGATGGGTCTTGTGACACCCTGTATAAATGGATATAGTCTAGTGGAGAGACAAACAGACAGATACACAGTGAGTCTTAGGTTCAAACCCAAAATACGCGCCACTGACATTTTCAAGCTATGTGCGTATTAAATAATCATTGCTCGCCAAAACTTTTAAGATTACTGAAAGATTTTCGTAATATTCTTGAAAGATATGTAGTCTGCCTACCCGCACTTGGCCAGCGTAGACTTTGGTACACTGTCCTGAACCTTATCATAGTAAGAAAAAGCTCGTGCCCAGCCATGAGATAGTTTAGACGCAGTCATCAAATACCTAACCAATATATGAACAGAATAAATACAGAACAGAATAATGCTCTCAACATAAATTATATGCCTACATTTTTTATGACGTATAATAATCTTTAATGCTTTGTTATATTCATTGTTATGTGTGTATTATTATGATGGACCGTACTTTATTGTACATACAAAAATTTTGGTGATGCAACAACAACAAAAAGCTAGTTAGTAAAGTATGTATATGAGGCTGACCGTGATATCAAGAAATCTGTTTTAAAATCGCAAATTCCAAGACTATTTATTATAAGGCTTCACAATAGTTCTTAAAATAATATGAAAATGTATATTTTTATCTTTTTGTACACCTCCTTTTAAAGAAGCTGTTTTAGAACACAAAGTTGTGATGTGACTTCGAGTTATGAACAACACAGATTTCAAAGTTTAGCCTCTAATTATAGGCATGAGCGTCGAAATGACCCAGCTGCTCCCCGAAATATGTAAAGTTGTAAACCAAGATTTTGTTGCGAAAGTCACTGCTATGAAAAGTTAACTCTCAGGAAGCTTGCCTTACAGGTGTACGTTTTTAACCTTATTACAGTTTGAAAAAGTAAGTCTAAAAATAAATTAAAAGTTGTGCGTAACTGTATAACTGAAAGAAGTACAACAGTAACTGTAAGTCCGTCATTTCCCCGCCGTCAGTGTAAATTATAGAAGGTACTTGTTCTAATCATAAACAACTGTATTGTACTTTTTAGTGGTAAAACCCAGTACTGAAGCATACTACACCAGCCCTAGTGCTACGACACGATACGATAATTAACATAGCAGTTATCATCATCTTTTAATGCTCTATTTAGGAAACTAAATAACAAGGAAAAGAGAAGTATCATTCAGGTACAATCTATAGCTCGACTTTGGCTAGACAAAGGAATAATAACGCCAGAACTCACGCCAGTGCGCATACGCGCATTTAAAGCATGGCAAATTCATCAAAAGCATAGTCACTTCATGTTACTAGGCGTATTTGTGTGCTCATAAATTTAAATTTTCAGCAACTAAATACGACCACAAACAGAAGTTACATGAACTCAGTATCACTTAACCTACAGACACAATTTAATATTTCCTTTCAATTACACAGCAGCTGAATGTTAATCGTTTCATATCTACGTGATTAAGTATTCGTACGCGGTCAGTCGACAGGCGCTGGCGTACATTGAGATTGACAACCCTTTGTGGTGGCGCGCAGCTGTTGCGGCGACACTGCCGGTTTATGCATGACAATGAATGCCATAAGAGCTTGAAAAGAAGCGTCAGCAAAAGCCAGATGGCATCGCTTTTTGACGATCTACGTCAGATTGAAGGTTTTTGATTTGAAGCTGTGATACGGATCCTACAATTTGCCTATTTGGCGATACATATTTTATGACATGAGGAGGGTTTGGACTTTTTTTTGGGTTTAATTTACTTATAAGACTGGCCTATTATTCTAGTGATTTGTGACACAGACTGTCAGGCAAAAGATTGTAAGTTTGATTTCTCTTACTACCAAGACTGATGTCTGGGTGATGAACAGGATTATTCATCCGTCATCTTATTATTCATCATTATATATATTTTTTGGGTGTAATGTATCCTTTTACGAATCAACTTACTTGAGAAAATAATTATATGTTTATATATTGTCTGGTTGCCAAAGTGTAGACAAGTTTGGAATCACATGACTGTGTGAAAAAATCTTGAGGCAACTTAACTCAGGCTTTATTTTATCATAGTTCTAAATTATAAAAGTATTATTTGCGGTAAGTATCTACAATTTTACATGGCATCAAAACAAAATAAAATTTTCAAACATTGCATCCAAATATATTATGGCCTCCTGTACAAAAGTTGATGTTAAATTGCCAAACAACCGTTTTACGACTTTCAAGCTATAATGATAAGGAATTTCATGAAAATAAACAAACTGGTTAAAATGTAGATTTTGGTTAATATGTTACGTTTAATGACGAATCGGAACGCATTTGACCTGAATTCCGAACATTTTATGGCAGGAAGTAGTTAACTAACCTAGAACATTTTTGAGTCCAACTTCACATAGCCACACGCATTGGTTAGACATCGCGCAGTATGGAAAATATAAACACACCATCTGATAAACTATAAAGCTTTTAACAAAAAAAGTCTTAACAACTTGATTGTACACAACTTGAAGGTTGAAAAGAGACGATTTACATTATAAATACCTTACCTATCTATCGTTTATAACAAATTTGAATTTCAGGCTCGCATTCTCACGCTCAGAAGATAAAGATTTCAAGATTTTAATATAAGTATAAGCAGTGCACAATGTACCGTTTTTTGCGACGATGAACATATGTACGATATACAGTCACTGACGCCGAATACTTAACACATACAGAAAAAACTTCCTATTATTTGTATTTCGACATTGTCGGATGCATTGTCGTTTGATGCATCTTCGTGGAAAATAATATTCGACACTGTCTGTTTCTTCATCCACGCTCCGCCTTAATTTGCCATTCATGTTGTTCTCAAAGGAATTTTAGCAAATTTTCAGAGTTACTTTTTCATTAAAAGGAGGAATGGATGTTTTCCCAAATTCAGTTATCAATTTACACTATTATTTCAGTTTATACATTTTGAGCTTATCCTAGTTTATCGGTTTATGACGTAATGAGATGCTAGGTGCTTGTTACTTTTTAAGCTTTTTTTATTTACGTTTATTTGATGTTACTAAATATAATATAAGTTCATCCTTACGAACAAATTTTAAAATACTTACTATCATTTTCTAAGCAAACTTAGAAAATGTTAGTAAGCAAACTTTCAAATTCATTAGATATGAGATTCATTAGAAAGGACATAGTAAAAACAACATTCAAGGAAATTAATTCCATGATATTGTATTTTTTATATCAAAGAGCTTTAACAAGTTAAGCAAAACTAAATTAAACTAATATCAAATTCAAACTTTTAAATGAAATTATAACGAAAAGTCAGATATAGGCCACGTCTGTCAAAAACTAGAACAATACGAAACTTCTAGACCATCTGTTAATTCAATAACGTTCTCTGAATAGGATTTCGTAGATTTTTAATATAACTTAAATGGTGAGTTGCCTTTTTGGTGCTGAAGAATAATATTGCGAGGCATGCTGTTACGTAAGGATAGCTTTTTCCACTTAGACCCTAATAATATCTAGAATCCCTACTTAATATTATAAATTAGAAAGTGTTTATGTATGTATGTTCCGTTTTCACGCTATAACGGCTGAACCGATTTTGTTGAAATTTAATACAGATATATACCTACTTAATCCGAATCCGATCGCACGATATTAGACATTGTTTGTTGCGTTCTTTTTGCTGTAAGTGGGTTTTTGTACAAAAAAAATTAAGTCTTATCATGGTCATAATTTAAAACATATATATTTTTTTTCACTAAGGAGAAGCCGCAGTTAAGCCCGAGAATGCAGCTAGATATTTTAGTAGTAAATTAGTTATATATTGAGCAAATCATAAAAACAGTTGTTGTAGATAAGACAACCAATTATTATGGTCAGTGGTCAGGTATGAACATAATAATTAATGGTCATATCAATAAAAAATCGCCATATTCTTCGGCCCACGTTTAACTCGAATGCTATATGCATCATAGAGCTGAAATTACGTCATGTAGGATGTTAAGGTTATTTTATACGGTAGGTACTCAAATGTGCGTAGATAAATGTGTAGTAAACCAGTTTTCGCCTATTGAATTGTATATAAAGTCCGGCTAGATCAATCATTTTTAATAAATCAACGCTTACTATAGCACTTTTGTATTCAAGAATCATTTTCCGTTTTCCGTTCATCAATCATGAACCATAACCTCGGGCAAATAAACGGTACTAGATACTTAGGTAGACCTTACAACTACCTAACTACTGGCATACGTAATGAAGTTGAAAGAAAAGTATCACAGCTAAGTAGGCTTACTAATTAGATCACAAAACTCGCCTAAACTAAACTTGTTTTAGAGAGCGCATGGCGATATAATTATTATAACGGCAACTATTGAACTCGACAATGCGTGTGACCCGATACGCACTTGACGAGTTAAGGCGCTGTTATACCTCAGAAGCCGTGAAACACCTAATTTTTCGTCGCGCATCTAGCCATAACGGTACATATTACAAACTAGCAAAAATTAGAGCTTAAAGTCAAAAGTCTGAACAAAAGACTTTTGAAAGAATTTTTCATGTACGTAAAATAGAATCACGGTAAAAAAATCTCAAAATCGAGGCAGAAAATAATCTTTCGTCTCACTGTTTGCTATATTTTGATCGTAAGCTGTCATATTTTTTTTGATAATATTGTAGGAAATCTAATGAACTAAAGAATTACCCTATTTATTTTCATATTATACGTGTATATTTTGTAAAATCTGCCAAACGTCTATGATTTTGATGCTCGGTAGATCCCATCAAAATCAAACGCTTCAGCAATTTAAACCTTATTAGCATAAGCGGTGTACTGAGTGTCAGTCGCTAGTTTATGCCCCGCCCAGACCTCATCATTCGGCTATGAGCCCTGTGAGAGATAGGTCATGTCGCTTGCGTCTCCGCTGCACGAAATTTTACGTAAACCTGTTTGTTATTATAATACGCCGATTTGAGTTCGTAATTTCATGTTTTATGTTATAGACTTAATACTTTGAATCAAATAGGCTTTTCAAGTAACTATGGGCACATATAATTAGGACCTAAGTTTATACTCTTGTTGCGTTTAATGTGTTATTGTTTCTGTGCTTATAAATATACTAGTCGACGCCAGCGGCTTCGCACGCACATATTTTCGAATTGCCTGTTTTGCCTGATGCCGTGGGTATTTCGGGAAATCCCGTCTTAGTGCACCTCTACGGTGCCCAAGGAACATACATGCTAAATTTCATCTTCTTACGACCAGTAGTTTCGGCTGTAGCGTGTCTATCAGTCAGTCAGTAACGCAAGGATTTTATATATTAAGATAATTAGAAGAATAAAATATGGACAATTAGAGAAATGAAGTTCTACGAAGGATTTTTACAAGAAAGCGTCGTAATAAAATAGAAATTCATCCATGGCCAAGTGATTATGAAATATGTACTTAA
Organism: Euclidia mi; assembly: GCA_944739405.2. Classification (NCBI taxonomy): domain Eukaryota; kingdom Metazoa; phylum Arthropoda; class Insecta; order Lepidoptera; family Erebidae; genus Euclidia; species Euclidia mi. The sequence goes on from OX123190.2 coordinate 62,242,355, forward strand.
CATTTTTACACAAATTATTTTCATAAGAGTCTTTTATGACTAACTATGTTACTTATATATTATCGATTATGCATAATATAATTATATACATTATTCTCACAATACATAGCTGCCACAGTTTTCAATTTTTGAAAGAGTAATAACATAAAATCGAATCATTTTATGTACCTATATTTCAAATTCATTAGCTTGTCAGAGCGCCTGGAGCGCTAAGATGCCGCCACGGCGAACAATAAACAGCGCTAATATGGCGCTCCGCAATCCGCACACAAGCGGTAACGAATGTTGTATTATTGTGTTTTGAACATAAACCTTTTTAGGTACATCGGGTAAAACTTTGATTATTCATCTAATATCTTTTTAATTTCTAAAATCAATCATTTATAAGTAAGAAGGTAACTTCTCTGTTTGCTATAACACAAGATATAATATTTTTTTAATAATAAAGTTCGTAACTAATTATCATTATTGTAATTACAGTGAAGTTAAAGATAACAGTTCTGCAACGTCTTACACACATTTGACTTCAGTCATTCCTAATACGATCTGTTCAAGAGCTAGCCAAGAAATGCCAAACATTTTTTAACAAATTTGACTCAAATTCTGTAGTGCTAAGCAAAAATTACAAGAGGGATAGCAGTGACTGGTTCGAATTGCGTAAGAATATGTTGACAGATTAAAATTTTTGTATAGTGGTAAAAAGAAGAGATAACAGCAGTAAAGCCAACTTAGTAAAACATATTTTGTACAAATAAAATATTTGCAATGTAAAATCAGTTGCGCATGGAATCTAAAATGAACAACTGGCTTTGCAACAACTGGCGAAGCAAGAAAATGTAACAATCGAGCCTTGTGGATTATTCGATTATTGGTGCCACGCCAGATGGATTAATAGGTCCAAACACGATTGTGGAAATTTAATGTTCTAAAGTTGCCTATAAGAATGGCCTGGAGAATAGTATAAGAGCAAATAAAATACAAATATGGAAACATGATAAAAAAGTGAACTGACTAGTCTAAACAAATATTGTAATTGTTATTACCAAATTCAGGGGCAACGCCACGTTACACGCAAACAAAAGTGTTTATTTGCTGTGTGGATTGGCAAAAGTATACCACTAAAAATAGAAATTATAGAAAGAGATGATGTTTTCTGGAAGAAGCTTGTGGCGTTTTATATGAATTGGCAGTTGCCTGAAATTGTTGATTCTCGTCAAGCTCAAGGGATGGCATTGCGAGATCACGGAGAGGAAAATGTTTCATCAGTGCTTGAACTTTCTACAATACCAAGCCGTAAATTCCTTTTTGCCTTTTCCTTTCCATTTGCCTTCGATGAGAAGAAAGAAAACCTGCCGGGTTGTAGCAGACAGCTAACTTTTGATGAGCTGTAAACTCTGTATTTCGTTCATAAATGATAAATGAATATAAATAAATATCTTTTAATATTTATTTTCTTTGAAACAACACATATTTGAAGCGAAATAATTTTTTTATATTTTTCCATACAAACATGTATGACGAGAGCTAACGAAAAAGCAGTAACTCAAATTCTAATTCTATAATTTTCTAAGCGACATAGCAGTATCTCATGAATAAGGTATATCCACATATATTTTTGATGTTTCATCTATTTTGAAAAATAATAATGGGTTGGGTTTCGAAACGAGTCGCCTGAATTTGCGGGTATTGGTAGTGTAGGGGGCTTAAGGTAGTTCGTTTTAATCCCCTAAAAGTAATTTTGGCTGCCGGAGTTGCGTCTAAATATTTTTAAACAATTTCCATAATTTTATAAATACTTCGGCTATTATGCAAAACGGAACATAGTTTTTATACTTTAGTACAGTTTTACAAATGTAATTTTTAGGTTTTATGTGAATAACGTGAAACGAAACGCAAAACTGCCATCTTGGAATGGAATGATCATATTGACAGCTAATGTCAAATTTGTGCGTCATTGCTTTCGAGTGCCTTGGGTTAGGTGCGACTGTAATAAGTAAATAAATAGGTTATGTTAGGTTCTCTTTTGACCCTTAATCCGAAAATAGGCGCCCTTCGCAGGGCTCCGACAACCTTAGTTTATTAAACTAGTGTGATGAATGTGGAAGTTGGCAGTGCCATACACACCGATGTTTGGAGATTTTTTTTTCAGAGGAAACCAAGTATTTCCGGCAAGTGAAAATGGTGAAGGGGGTTTCAGGGCCTCCCCTGCTCCCTCTCCAATCACTCACAACCCCTAAAAACGGCGACGTATTTCGAAACCTTTACCATAATAATTATACCTATAATAACAATAAACATCCATAAATAAATAAAAGAAATCAACTTTTACTAAACTTCAATTATCTCGTAACTCGCTTTAGTTGAGATGTGGCTTTTGCGCTTAGTAGAGCAGTATTGTGTTTTTCAGGGTACCGTAGCCAAAAATTGTAAAAACGGAACCCTTATAGATTCGCAATGTCTGTCTGTCTGTCCGCCCGTATGTCACAGCCAATTTATTGCAAAACAGATTTGAGAACTGGCAGGAATGGAATTAGATGTAGGTATTCTATGAATTGCTTCACTATTTTTATACAAAAACAAAACAAACATAATAATGGCCTCTCCAAACATGGAACTGACTTAATTATTTTTATCATCTTACGGCACGTAGGTATTTACCTACTTTCGTCAACATTTAATACCTATAACGTCTAATGTAAACCAGTTTTGCTCATGGCTGCACTGAGAACAAAAATTACGCTATGCCTATATTGTACAAACAGATTGATGTATGTAAAATAAATTTTAATATCAGTATCTCAATTCAATACGCTAAAACGTTTTGCTTGCGATTTTGAAATATTGGAATACGGATGTCGCCAGAATACGGCCGCACGCGACGAGAATGAAAGGGGGCGCCCAGCAGTAGACGGAGCTAAGCTCCCTTCACCTTGCTTCACCCCCTCATTTACCAAAACAGTCGCTTAGGACAGCGCCTTAAACTTCTTAAGTGACTTATACGTAGGCAACAAATTGTAATATATTTTGTAATTAAAATATAGTTACATTAATTAATTATTTCTCTCCTATAAAGGCTAAGGAGATTAAAAAAATCCTAAACATTCTTAGCCAATCAAAATAATCAATTTTTTTAACAACTTCACGTAATAAATAAGTATCTATTTATCTAAAGATTTCTTTTAACGCCTAACCCAGCTTAACCTTGACTTCCGTGTTCCTTGACCTTTGGGTTACGTTCATAATAATAATTAGACATAGCCTAAACTAAAAAATGATCTTCTATCCACGCATATTCTCCGATGTGCTTTTATCGAGAAATTTTAGTCATAGCTTCGTTATAACTAGTAACAACAGAACGAATATTATGGATAAGCTAAAAGTTTCAAGAAATTCCAATATAGGCAGACACGATATAAGTATTAATATATTGGACTCGTAATGTATTACAAAATTTTGTAAGAAGTAATATAAAACTCGTTTGTCTTTGACCTTAAATTTGTCATGTATAAAGGGCAAAAGGTTTATATCAATTATTTGATTAAATCTAAGCTATAAGCCAAAACTCTTGTATTTTACAGCATATTTTCCGAAATTGTTGCCACTATAAAATATTATGTCAGCTCAATTTCCTAAACTAACTAAATTACTACAAGCGTTGCTTACTTTGTAATTAAAATCACAAGAAATGTAATAAACTTGTAGCAGTTAATCATGCTAATAATTAAGCTATTAACTTGAAAATAAATTAACAATTTTATCGTCAAAATATGTCGTAATTGTCCATTTTTATTACAGCAGTGACCGCAGTGTTGCTAGAGCGAACATTAAGGTAATAAAACATGTGTCCCGTATTGTTCTAATGGCAATATTGAGGTCAGGCTACGTAATGTAGTAATGGCGATTACATACACCTATTGTTTATTTGTATCGAATATTTTATGAATTTTGAACCTTTGTCTAATGAACAATTCTTACACCGTTTGATGAAGAAATCGGTTTATAATTGTCATCATTAATTTATAAGGCTATAAAACAGCCTGCTTCTAGTGCGTATATTTTATTAATCATTTCGGATAGCTACAGTGCTTTTACAATAAGTTTGTCTTATCCATCTGAACACACAATTTAAAACTAATTATCAACTGAAAATTCGGGCTATTATATTTGTACTAGCTTACACCCGTGGCTTCACGCGCGTGGGAGTCGATTATCGACAAAAAGTAGCCAAAAATTATCATCAGCCCTATAGGGCTGATTTATACTGAAAGAGTAACACACATCCTCACATCCATCCATCAAGGGGATGGGAATATTAAGTTTCTAGTCCCAATTTTGTCAAAACAAAATGTCTCTTAAATATTACTGAATCAACAAGGCAAATGTACATAGAAAATATATTTTATTTCATGAAATTTATTTATTTATTTACTTAGGAAAATAAATAAGTAATATTGCTTCAATTACAGGCAATATTTCCATGAAATACACTTCATTAGTTTACTTATTATTAATTATATAGTTTTGACCTTCATTGGAAATTGAATGTCTATTAATAAACCTTTGAGACTGTGGGTGTTTACATAGGAATACAAAATAAAGTAAATTTTACTGACAGAAAAATATTTTTTTAGATTAATCAAATGTATTATTGATATACTTTGATTTTTTTGATTTGATTGGACCAAAAAATATTTGAAATAATTACAAGATTCTGTCGAGATTTATGAAACACGCATACTCTCACATAGATCTCTCCAAATGTGCAGCACAATAGCCTTTGTTCAATAGCACGGTGGCCGAACGGGTTGGTATAGGGTTTGATATCCAGTATTTCGTTCCTTGCCATAGATACTATTTGCTTCGTGTAGGTACTTTCCTTTAATGATAAGTAAGAAATGGAATGATGACCTTTTGTACTCTTAATATTTGTCACCACACAGAGAAATAATACAAAAAGATTAAAACGCCACAATTTTATCAAATTTCTATCATGTTGTTGTTTGTTTTTCGTATGAGTATGTGGCCAACTCGAAGGCCTCCGACATGGCCTAACGGTCCTTATCCTTAGACAAGAACCGGGACCGACAGCTTTACGAGCCCTACGAAGCACTGTAGCGCTCAAATATAAATGCCACACGGTCACCCATCCCAGTGGTGACCTGTGAAAGCATTGCTTAACTTTGCCGAACTGTTACGAACGGCAAGCCAAGTCTCGCAATGAGCGCTACGATCATATAAAATAGTATTGAAACGTTTTTATATAGTTCGTAAACTTTAAAAAAATATATTATTACTAGCTGAACCGGCGAACTTCGTACCGCCATATATTTCTTTTTATATTCGCATTTTTTTGTGAATCTAAACCATTCTCAAGTCCCCTTGAACACACACAAAAAATTACATAGACAGGCAGTTGAAAATAGATTTACACTAATTAGTGCTAGATTAAATAAAGGTAGCTACGTTTAGTATCAATTTTATTTTGGATAATTTTACACCATAATTCAATTCATGAATAGATTTTACTTATAACGGTGGGAAATACATAATAAATGTATCCCACCATTTAATTTTGCTTTTTTGTATGAAATAAAATTCATACGTTCAAATGAATAAAGTAAATTTTACAATTCATTTCCAGCGAGGCCGATGTTGAACCGATTTTATTGGTTTGAATTTTATTGGTAGAACATTCAATGTAAATTTTAATACTCACTGGAACGAAAGAATGAATATTTTTTATATACCGTGTATTGCAATTTCCATATATGGCAATTGAATTTATAAAGACTTTCTCTACTATCTCGGTAATTTCGATTAAATTATTTTATAGATAACATCGTAATTTTATTGCTTTCGTTGGCCCGGTTCCATTCAACACTTTTGCCATGGGTCTGCTTTCTAGACTAGTCTAATAAAACACTAGCTTTACTACGGGACGACTGCCATGCGACTTCCATAACTCAAACGGTAATATTCTAAAGCTTCAATCAGTGTGCTTTAACCCTATGCATGGCATTATGTGGGTATCTACAATCTATATTAGGCGTTCAAATTTTGTTCTATTAATTTAGATGGATGAAAATGTCTTCTCAGGCAGCGAAGCTGGCTTTCAAATAATTTTAGAAGGTTTCTTCCTCCTAATATTGGACTATTATTATTATGAAATTAATAGTTTCATGTTGTAGACACTCTTAGTTAATTTAAAAAATTGGGCAAGTGCGAGTCGGACTCGCGCACGAAGGGCCGTTCCGTACCATCATCTATAAAAGAAAATCATGTTTTTAGATTTCTACTTGTTTATTAAGATCGAGTAACAAATTGCTTAAAAATTACGTTTGTTGGGAGCCCCCTTTATTATTTACTTTTTTTTATTTAATTATTTATTTTGAATGGTAATATACATCTACATATTCTGTGAAGATTTAAAGCGTCTACCTGTTACAGTTAGTAATTTCGAGCAAAAAATACGAAAAAAAGACACGTTTTTAGTATGGGACCCCCCTTAATATTTTTTTTTTTATTATTAGTATAAATTTGTTGTTATAGCGGCAACCCAAATACATAATTCGTGAAAATTGCAGCTTTCTAGCTATCACGGTTTATGAGGTACAGCCTGGTGACAGACAGACAGACTCACAGACAGTCAGACAGACAGCGGAGGCTTAGTAATAGGGTCCCGTTTTTTACCTTTTAGGTACGGAACCCTAAAAAACAAGTTAGTTTACAACGCAAATTGCTTATTTCATAATACAAAACACTTTATCGTCTTATAATAATCTCAAAACATCGGATTGGTCACGTCAATAGTGACCGGTGGTAATTCTGTAATAACAAGCGGTAATGCGGACATTCACGGTCACGTGATCAACTGGTACCTAGTTGCTACAAACACACTGTCAACAATACCAGATACGGTCACACTACAAGATCGGCAGATAATGGTTAGATGATTATTTTGCTATTGAGAAGTTTACAAACTTGTAAGTAATTATATTTTACATGTCAATATACATAAAGGTATGTATAGAACTATGGTTTCAGATCTCTTTCATGCACATCAGCCCATTAAAATCAGCTACTGGACCTACCCCAGGGTACGCCACAAGACTGGTTCTCTCGTTTTCGGTCCATTCAGTCACTACCGACTACTCCGTCAAGACATTGGTTCACCTGGGAAATACATTTACATGGTTTCTATGCCTTAAGAGGTACCAAACCAAGTTCCAAAACACACTACCACTTAGCTTTCAACCAAACTACGACCCACAAATGTAGTTACGTAATCGGTAATAAATTTAGCTAGGGCCTAAAGTTTATCTAATCCTTCCTATATACCGAACTTGCGACGCATCATCCCGTCTAATATGATAACTTATCAAATTAATCTTAGAGTATATATTGATTTATCTTGTGTTTACTTTGGTGTACTTAAGCCGAGTTTAATGGTGTTTAGGTGTCTATTTGAAATAGTTAACATTAATTAATTTTTATGTGAAAACTAGCTTTTGCCCGCCGCTTCGCGCGCGTTAAATTCGGGGTAACACAAATCTACTTTCAGTCTCAAGGTTTGTGAAGACACTACTGATTATTTTAAAATAAATTAACAATTTTATTTTTATTTTAAAGACTTCAAAAACTCTATAGGGTAGGGTACAAAGTAACTCGGTCAGTATCTAGCGTTATCTACCGAAAGTACTCAAAAGGTAATAAATAGGAGGAATAACATCACCTTGCACACAGTCAAATTGTCAAAGCCATGTTCTAATACATGTTAAATATATGTCTATAAACATTTTTGCATTTTTAATATTAGTAAGGAAAATCGTTTCAGCCGTTTAAGCTTATTATATTGTATAATTATTAGTTTACATATGCGAACAATTTTATCAACGTGCACAATATGACATTAAGTATGACGTGACAATACTGACAGATGTGTTAGCACATGCGCAGCACTCAATTATTAGCGCATGCGTTCTTCCTTCCAAGAGGTAAATTTGTGTCGTACAAACTTCTACCCTCCCTACAATCCCTCCCAGTTTAATTTTTGCAACTTATGGTAGCCTATGTCCGTCTCCATGTTCCAATATATCTCTATATTAAATTTCAACAAAATCGGTTCAGCCGTTTTAGCGTGAAAACGGAACATACATACATACATACAAACATACATACACACTTTCGGATTTATAATATTAGTAGGGATAGGGATTGTGGTCTTTTGAACATAGAGTTCTGAAAATTTGACTGTATTTTACTCTATGTAAAAGAAAAATCTAAAATGCTCAATTTAAAGCATAAAAATATGAAATCAGAAAATAAAGGTCTTAGTTAGATTTTAATTACACATCCGTAACGTTATAATTTAATATTCTCTCCTTTCACTTTTTTGCCTGTTGTACAGCTCAATATTTAGTCCACATAAATCAGTCTAAGAAAGTAACATAATTTGCATAATAGCAAGCACCTGAGAATGAAGAAAATCCAAAATAATTAAATTCTAAATCGTTATATCAGTAGCTTGGGTGCACAAAGGAAAACTCTCCATTATAATGAGAACGAAATAAAATGCAACACACATTGAGATACAGTACAATGTGGTAAATTATTTTCCGTTCTCCTCCGTCCTAGTTTCTTAATTACTCGCTCAGTGAGCACCTTAATGACTTTCCCAATTTTCGACAGGATTTTGTTTTAAAATGACTGTTGGACTCCTCAGCATTGTGCGATCTTACCATTGTGTTTAAATAAAAAACTATAAAATGTTTGCCCGCGCTTTCATTTCAAATTGAATTTAGAATAATAGAATAGGTACATTATTAGTACGCATTGTATAAATTGATCGTTCCATTTTCAAAAAGACGAAAAGTTTTCTGAATGGAGTAGGTGTATTTCTTTTTAAACATTTAGACCCGTTTTCACCACTTCTGGATAGGCCTTATCTTTTAGTTGATTAGGCGGGAACCTTAAAAAAGCGCGGATCAGATTTTTTTTCAATTTTAATTTCTGATTAAATATTCGGTGGTTTTTACTTAGAAGTTAATAAAAAACCATAGTGATAGGTGTGCAAACCCGTGGAAATGGTGGGAAATGAGGGGGGCGGGGATAACCCCACCTCACATAAACGTCCTCGGCCTGAGGCTGGAGACGGAGGAAGTGAAAAGGACTATGGTAATGGCGGCGGCGGTGAGCATTTTGACTATTCACCGTATCTAAAACCAGAATACAAAAGAATTTATCCTGAAAATGCCACTTGTGTGAACTTTAAAGTGTTTATAGAAGCTTCCAATAGTAAAGATAGAATAGGCAATAAGAGCCCTATCTATCTGAATCATATATTTTCTAGCGAGATAAAAGGGGTGACGGCTATTCAAAGAATTAACGCCAATAAAATTGCAATAATATTTAAACAATATAATACGGCCAATAACTTTATTAATAACAGCGCTTTTCTCAACAAACATGGCTTGAAAGCATTTATTCCGGCTGTGCAAATAGAAAAAACAGGCATAATTAGATTTGTACCAGTAAACATTTCGAACAAAGAACTATACACAAAACTATCATCAATTTATGAAATAATAGCTATAAGAAGATTCACAAAGAAGGTAGGACAAGAGCGAATACCACTACAAACAGTTAGCATTACTTTTCTATCGAATATTCTTCCAGACAATGTACAATATGATTTGTTTTCATACCGAGTTTTTGAATATATACCCCCATTACAGCAATGTTTCCGTTGCTTTAAATTTAACCACTCCGCTAGGATATGTAATGGCAAACAAAGATGTTCCATTTGTGGAGGTGAGCATTTATATAAAGAATGTGATAGACCAACAGAGATCTGCTGTTGCAATTGCAGCGGGCCTCATCTTGCAATTTCGAGATTATGTCCAATTAAGTTAAATAAAATTGTAGAAAAGAAAAATAAGATAACATATGCAAGTGCTACAATTACAAAACAACACTCAAGTAATAACATTGAATTTCCACCCTTGCCACCTCCAAAAATGAAACCAATTAACACTGTAAATAAATCTGTAAATAAGTCTGTACATACATCTGTAAATAAGTCTGTAAATACATCTGTAAATAATACTGTACATAGTGTAAATAACTCTAGAGATGTCTCTCCTAAAGTAGACATCAAAGCCCAAATAGTTGCCAACAACGATGTACTTAAGGCCCTGGTACAGACGTTGGTGGAACTGGGTAATAAGGGCGATAATACAACTACCACTGTAAATACCATTAGGGAAACACTTATTAAAAACCTCAAGTAATGGATCCAAGTCATACACTGTCTAAGCTACGTATTGCTCAGTATAACATTCAAAGTGCTAAAAATAAAAAACCCTTACTGATTGAATTCTTACAAAAACAACATATTGACATTTGCTTACTTAACGAAACATGGTTTAAAGACAATAGTTTTAGAATACCTGGATATAATATTTATAATAAAAAATCTAAAAATACTCATAATGGTGTAGCAATACTAATTAAGCCATATTTAAAGTACAAAGTTTTAAACACTAGATTTTATGAAGAAATTCAAACTGTAGCTCTGTCCTTATCTACGGTGCATGGTAGCTTGACTATTCTTTGTGTATACTGTCCTCCTTCTAGTAGACATATACGGATCAATAGATTACGTAATATTATCAATGATCTTCCAAAGCCTATATTTGTCAGTGGTGACTTTAATGCACACCACATCGCTTTTGGTTGTCTATCCACTAAGAGCAGAGGTCAGGATTTATTTAATATCATTGATGACTTGGATTTATGTATATTAAATGATGGTAGTTTTACAACTGTTAACAACCCGAGACGAAATCCGTCTGCAATTGATGTAAGCTTTATTAGTGCTAACCTCGCATCAATATGCGAGTGGTCTGTACATGATGATGCCATGGGCAGCTATCACTACCCAACAATAACAGAGATTTCACTGCATATAGATAAATATTATATTAATCCTCCTGTTGATAGGTTTATATATAACAAAGCAGATTGGAAAAAGTTTAAAACTATTTCTATTAATGATTTAGTTCTAAAATTATATGATCCTATTTCAACCTATAATGATTTTTGTTCTCGATTGGATAATTTAAAAGTTATGACAATTCCTAAACTTAATAAACCAAACAATTTCAAAAGTAGACCTCCAGCTCCTTGGTGGAATGACATTTGTGATAAAAGTGTTATTGCCTCTTACAATGCATTGAAACTATATAGAAGTGATCCTACTATGGAGAACTATTTAGATTATAAAAGAAAGGATGCACTTAAAAAAAGAACCATATCAGAACAAAAGAGAATATGTTGGAATAGCTTATGTAACACTTTTAATAGAACTACTCCTATAAGTAAGATTTGGAATCTTCTAAAAATGTTCAAAGGTATAAGAGCTGGTAATAAATCATATAAAGATGAGTTTATTTCTCAATTTCTTGATAAATTATCTGACAATAGCAATCTAAATAATATTAATAGTTTAGGCAATATTTTCGAATTAAATAATGATAATCCAAATTCAAAATTTTTGCTAGATGCTTTTACATGGTCTGAATTTAAAATGAGTTTGTTATCTCGGAAAGACACTACACCTGGTTTAGATGATTTCCCCTATTGTACTATTAAAAATTTAGATGAATCAGCACAAAAAATATTTCTTAATATTCTTAATTTACTTTGGCATTGTAAATGTATTCCACAATCATGGAAAACACAATGTGTCATTCCGATACTCAAACCAGATAAACCTCTCGAGCTTGCCAGCTCTTATAGACCAATATCACTGTCTTCATGTCTAGGTAAACTATTTGAAAACATGATTAAAAATCGTTTGGATTGGTATATGGAATCTAACGGCATCATTCCGCATGTACAATATGGATTTCGTCGAGGGCGAAGTTGTGCAGACAGCTTCACTTCCTTAATATCAGACCTGAAACATGCAAAAGATAATAAGTTACACACTGTTTGTGTATTTTTAGATGTTCAGGGTGCTTTTGACAGTCTAGATCCGGCTATACTTGTACAAGTTATGTCTAGGTTAGGTGTGCCTGGTCAACTATGTAAATGGATATATAATTTTCTGGATAGTAGAAAACTTTATGTAAGGCATAATAATACATGGCATGGTCCAAAATGTGCATCTAAAGGTACAATGCAGGGTGCTACACTATCTCCTTTGTTGTACAATATATAAACAAGTGAAATCTGTAAATTTGTAAATAGTAATGTAGATATTTTGCAGTTTGCTGATGATATTGTTTTGTACAGTAGTAATTATAATGTAGAAATTGCAATAGACAATATTAACAGAGCATTGTCCCAAATATTTCAGTATTACAATGATGTGTTACATTTAAAAATTAATCCCTCCAAAAGTAGTGCCATGATATTTGGAAATGAGAACACATATTCAAAAGTAATATATAACGGAGAATTTATAAATCCAGTGAATGTTAAGAAATTTTTAGGCATAGTATTAGATAAGAAATTAACCTTTGAGGAACATATTAAAACCATATCAAAAAATGCTCTTAAAGGATTAAATATAATAAAATGTCTTGCAGGCGTTACATGGGGAGCTGACCCGAAAATATTGTCAACTTTGTATAAAAGTATAGTTAGAAGCCATTTTGATTATAGCTCATTAGTGTATATAAATAGTACTCATGTAAATAAACTAGATCTATTGCAGAACAGGGCTTTGAGAACAATTTCTGGTGCAATGTGCTCTACTCCCATAAGGGCCATGGAAGTGGAGACTTAAATAATGCCCCTAATTTTGAGACGCATTCTACTTGCAGAGAGATTCTGTCTTAAATTAATTGCTGCAGATAACAAGAAAATAATAAACAAAATAGTACCTTCTGTATGTAGAAATCCTGGACCTCTAACAACAGGCGAGATTCTCTTGAATGGTAAATCCCCAACATTGTCCAAAATATTGCTGGAAACAGAAAACAGTTTTACTGGTATTAGAAAACAATGCCCATGGCCATGTTACTCCTTCTCTTATCAGTGTATCACACATCCCGTCAAAGAATTGCAAAATCCCATCAATAACAATTTAGATATGTTACAGTTTATGGCAGATAATAAGAATTATTATGTTATTTACACTGATGGCAGTAAAGGAAGTGATCATGTGCATGCTGCTATATATGATCCACAAATTCAATTCTCTCAAAGCTTTGTTCTACACAATACATGCACCATATTCACTGCAGAGGCATATGCGGTTTATCAGGCATTAAAACATATTCGCCAAATTAACAATAGCAAATACTTTTTGATTGTTTCTGATTCACTGAGTTTGATTAAAGCCTTAACTAACCTTACAGTTTCTTTTAAGACAAATTATATTCTATATTTCATCAAAGAAATAATTTATCAATATTACCTCAAGCACAAAAGCATTTTATATGCTTAGCATTTATTTGCTTTTCTGTGGGTACCTTCACACCGAGGTATCTATGGCAATGAAATAGTTGATAAAACCGCATATGAAGGTAGTAATGCTATTGATGTTAGAAACGCAATGGACATTCCTATGACTGACTTCTTGCAATGTATTAATGAAAATGTTTGTAACTTATGGTTAGAATTGTGGAAGAAGACCAAGACACTAAAGGAAAATTTTACGGCCGTATACAAGAAGAATTACCTGTTAGACCCTGGTACAATAGATTGAAGGAAGCCAGCCGAGACTTTATCACTACGATAAATAGATTGCGCTTTGGCCATAATACTGCTCCGTCACACCTTGCTAGACTTGGCATTATTACAAGCAATACATGCCCACATTGTGAATCCCAGGAGGGAGCTCAGGGAGCCGTTGCAACCGTTGATCATATTATTTTTGTCTGTCAAAACTTCCTGCTTGACAGATTAGTGTTGGCTAGTGAACTCAGTGATGTGAACATTAAGTGCGATTCTTTCTCCCGCCCGCCGCCACTCGAAGAGTTATTGAAAGACAAAAATACTTACAAACCGATATATAAATACATTAAAAATACTGTTAAAACAATTTAAAAATTAAGTGAATGTGCAGTGTCCGTTAAAATAAAATAAGATTTGACCTAAAGGTCCAGTTACCAGGTCATAAAATCCCAAAAAAAAAAAAAAAACTTTTAGTTTGATTCAAAATCAGAACGAAAATTCTATGAGTTATTAGACTTAATTTAGCAGGAACTTACGTATGTTCAAGGAGTAATATATATGACAGCGGTGAAACTGGCCTTTCGACGAGTTTTCGTTTATAGAATCAAGCAAATCCATTATATAGATAGTATGTCTGTCATATTTACAAAATAAAAGTAATTCGGCTTGTAAAAATGCATATCGTTATTAAGATTTCTATGCTTATTGAATTAAATCTGTTTTTCGAATTGTCCGTAAATACACTTGTCCAGTGACTTGTCTTGACCAGTCACATGAAAACTGTGGTGTATTTGTGTCACTAAACGCGACACAAACGTCGCACACAATTTCTAAGTACGTTTTGATAGTTAATAAACGGCTAGCTTATCAGTTAATATAGTAATGAGACCTGTGTGTAGATTGATGGATATGCAAAGTTTTATAGGAGATGTTTCATTTTTAGCTACAAAACGTAACATACCTTAAAAATAGGGAAAAATATCAGGGAAATTTTATTTCAAGAATTTACTCATATTTGAGATCATAGAAAATAAGAATATTTTTCTGTTCTTGCCATATTCAATATGGCGGTTTATTGGATTGTAGCATGGTACCTAATGCGTTTAGAAATTGTACGAGATGAAATGACAGAAGGTAAATAACACAAAGTTGTAAAATAAAAAAAATATAAAATACTTATGTATGACCTCAATTGCTGCATACTGCGACTACAAAAAAAAATATTTAGAATAATCGTTATGAACCAATCTTAAGGTAAAAAATAGTTATAAAACTGCACTGGTCTTACAGGTCCTGTGCATTTCGGAACGAAATATTTGTTTTGACATTTTGATAACACTTGGCAATTATTTTATGTCAATGAGTGTCAATGTTTTCATAAAACGTCATTTGCAAATGTCACAATATGATTGTTGAGATAGTCATATTTTTTTTTCTACATATTAGTTTAATTAGGTTTATGGGTTAATTTCATATGTGTTTTAATATGGTACATGTTGTAGCCAGAGTTCCATACAAAAATGAAACATCTTCTTTTGTCGATTGAATAGAAAATATGTTATAAATCATGATATGAATTATCATTATTGGCAACACTCCCACTGTGGCAGTCTCTAAGCGCTTATAATGCTTTGGTTAATGCTAACGTGTTGCCGAAAGATTACGATACGATTAAGAGTGCGTTTCCACTGAAGCGGAGCTGCGCGGAGTTCAGCGGAGCACAGCCGTGTAAATAGGTAGGTGTTTCCACTAAAGCTGCGCAAAGATAAGCGGTGCAGGGCTGGGCTATGTAGCTGGGTGAAGTGGAGCCGAGCGGAGCTGAAACGACCGGGGCGGAGCAGAGCTGAGTCTAGCGGAGCGGAACTGTGAAGTTGAAATGAGCTTAACAGGGCTGTGAATACATTTTGTTTTTAGTCAGTACGGTGTCTCAACTACTACTACAAACAACTCCAGCGACGTCGCGTTACCCCTCTCAGCCCTGCTCCACCCCGCGCAACTCCGCTCTACCGCGCGCACCCCTGCACTCCACCGCACAGCCCCGCTTCACCCGGCACAGCTCCTCTAAGCTCGACACCGTTGTGCCTGTCTTATCTCCGCGCACCATACATTTTAATGTAAATCTTCTCAACTCCGCTAACACTGTTTCCACTGAATCGGAGCGGAGATGAGATGTGTATTTTGAGCAATGTGGTTGGTCAATTTTTATAAGTCTCTGCTCAGCTCCGCGCAGCTCAGCTTCTGTGGAAACGCAGCCTAAGACAGTAGTGCAAGAATTAGGATGATATAATAAGCCAAGGACCTCTGGTTCTTACTGACTGAAAGAAATCAGACCAACAATAAAATTGTACGTGCTTTTTTATGTACATGCTACTACCAACGGTCACCCGTTGAAATTGTGACCTTTGCAAACATTGCGTACCTTTATGAATCAAACTCAAACAGCAGGCTGAATTACGCTATGGCCGCTATATCAACCTACTCATTTGACACTAAGTAGAGCTATCTTTGCATTGATTTGACAAATAATCACAGATCAACCTATATTGGCGGAATTTGAACTCTAGAACTAGAAATTTCAATACCTAAGTACTTATACGAAAAACCCTTTTAAGGTTTTACATACAAATCAGCATTCAAAATCAGATTAGATTGATATATCATTATTTTATTTATTTGGAGTTTAAGCCCATGGAGGGATAGTATGTGGATAGCTCGGAATTTTGATATCGGTCAAAAAAGGTCGATGACCTCGAAACTTTAGAATGTAAAGTGACCTCAATATACATACATATATGTGTATTCACAGACACATGCATGATTTTTTTTCAGCATAATCATAAATAGACTGGTATACAACGTGATTTAGTAATTTAATTTTGTAAGTTATGTATTTTGTTATTTTTGTGTGTACAATATATTTTTAAAGAAAGACTTATGCCTATTTCCCGGAAGGGTAGGCAGAGACTACGGGGTGCCATTTGCAGCGATCCTGACATATCTCTCTTGCTTTATTCACTCCCATCAAATTTCTCATGCATGCTCTTCGGTTAAGGGTACTTCTAACCTGTCCTTCTGTCCTATCTGTGAGACGGAAATTGAGTGTAATTAATGGCCACCTGATGTACCGCAAAGGTTTTCTAGGAAAACATTAAAGGAGCCCCGTATACGTACCTACGATTCCCAACTAATAAAAGTGCAACTTGCTGAAGTGATCCAAAGGGAAAAACCGATGAAGCACGTATGGTGGTACCTTAAATATCATAATTATCTCCTCATTTAAAATGACCCAGTCATTTCATATTTCTTCATTTATATTTCTAAACTATTAATAAAAATCAAACAGACACTTCGGAACAAAATATTGTTACTCCGAATCAGCTATGTAGTTTAGAAGTAACGTCACATCGTTCTTTAACGACAGTGCCCCCCTCCTATCTCAAAGCATCGATAGAACATCGCTACCCTATAAGCCCATCTGATAGTGATCCATTAACTAAGAGGCTTGACTTTCATAAGCTTCGGTCTTAGGTCAATGTTTGCGTATCAATCATCCTATGGTCGTTATGGTGTCAGCATTGACGGTGTGTAGGGATCACAGATTACTGTGCGTTTTATAGTATTTTTGTCACTTGTTTTATTTACACATTCAGCCTTTACAATATCTCCAAATGAAATCACATTTGTGATTAAGGCGCTTACAATAATTGTGCTGCGATATCAGATACCCGAAAGAAGATACGGGATTCATATAGACACTCATAGTGAATAGCAATGGCGATAAGCCTATTGTAGGTACATTTCTTATCGACTTTTCTTTACAATTTAATTAGGCACAACAAATTTGCCAGTAAAGCTCCAAATCGTTCAGTATATTATACCAGTTGTTCTTTAGATACAATGTTATTAAAAACAATTTCCTCTGGTCTGAGGATCAATTTTTATCTAAAATACTAAACATTTTTTAATTTAACATACCAGTGTATGTGTTATATGAGTGTTATATAATATAAGTGAGTGTGTGCCAACGGTTAACAACTTTATCGAAGATGGCGACAGATACGTAGAAGGAAGTAAGCTTCTGTTTTGTCAGGAAAACTCAACATCCAAAGATAAACAAATAAATTAAGAATGGCGGTAATTAATAGAAATCATTCTAACGCGTCGACACTGTCAATTAACTAGAAACTTGAATGTATGTATAACGCTTTCTGAAAGTTTATTCGTAAACTTGTTCGAGACCAAGAGTTCGGATTAGAACGTTTGTGCTTGATACATACCTAAGTAAGAATGTAGAAGTCATTCGTACACACATTAAGCAAACACATACGACCTACATAAAAAATATTAACTAAATATACGTAGTTTAAAGTTTAGATCTGGACTTGTATGTGTTAAGGCATATACGTAGAATAATGCATTTCTACGACTCGAAAAATTAATAGGTACATAACGACATTCATTATTTAATAAAGGTCTAAATTAGTGTTAACTTAGTGGAAACTTGCTCCTACACAAGTTAGGTGTTATGTTTATTCCTTACTTTATTATAAGATTTATTATGAAAATTATATTATTGCATAATAATATACATTTCATAATAATTAATATAGATAATTAAACAAGAATAACACCCTGTTCGATCACAATCTGTTTCTCAAACTTAAAGACGAAAGGGTGAGCAACATTTTACTCGCATGTTGCTAAAAAGAACACAGGATGTGAAGAATATTGCACGACTATATTGGTGTCGTATTTTCTGATTAGTCAAGTAGTTCATGTTTTTTTTCGACGAAACCAATGGGTGGCAGTATTTATTATTATTACGTGGCATTTTATGGACTTGTAAATTAGTTTCAGACATGCAATGAGGTTGCATATAATGGCTTTATTATCATAATTTCACACAAAATAAATGGACGTTATTCGTGATTTACAACTACTAGTAAACCTGAAAAATGTCGGTCAAGTGGTGTACACTGTTCGTTATTACCATTTGTCGATTTTCTAATCGCCAGTATTCGAATCTTATTTCATAAGCGAGTAGTTACGTAAATGTCATAATCTAAACGTAACAGTTAATTTTATTTGGTTATGACTGCTTTGGTTATAACTAGTGATCAAATATTCGGACGCGTTTTGACATTGACCGCCCGCAAAAATGTATTATAGTTATGCCATTTGCATTTAGTACAACTTGTCATAATCATGATTTTCATCAAAATTGTATGATAGCTTTGTAGATTGTATTTTGAACATGTTATTTAATTTACCCGAAAACCGTGAATTGTATATTATTATTGTCATATTATTTATTCATTTTATATGTATAAAAGTATAAGTTCGATTATCCATCTCACATAAACTTGTATACCTTAAAATGTGAAATGATTTTAGTAAATCAACATTTCACAATGTGTACTGGTCATTAAATTCATTATTTTACCACAAGCATAACGGCTTGAAAGAAATCCATACAATTTAGAAACAGGTTTACTTTAAATATTATAAACACGGAAAAAATATTTAGAGCTCCTCGAAATAGATAATTTCGTATAGAGAATAGCTAAATTTCGAATAAAACTACTAGACCCTTTTTATTTTCACAAGTACACTTCAACAAAATAGAGTCCCTATTCATTATGGTTGTCTTGTAAACTAACAAACTAAATAAAATCGCTAAAGCACATCCCTAACCTTCGAAATAACTATCGAAAGATTTATATTTTGTTTATTCGGTATTACTTTTAGTAGTACTGCATTTACAAGGAACGAAACCATTTAGTTAATAAAATGTGCTTCGACTGCAATATTTCACCTAAATTACCTGCAATGGCTTTCATATTACGGCTGAAATATACCTGGAACAAACACAAATGTAGCATTAATTGATTTGAATATAGTACTAATTCAATACTCATATATTATGTAACATACCAGTTGTAAATATAGTTGACGACCGGGATTCATAACTCACACTGTTAATATATTAGAGGACATATTTAGCGAAATGTAAATGTAGGGAACTGGAAATATGAATGTACCTACATTGATTTGCGCTTTTGATTTCCATTACACATACATGTACATTTATGTTAGTTTGTGAAATAGGTTAATACCTAAATACTTTCAGACTTCCTATAGTCTGAAAGAAGTGTTGATCCTATTTTATACATAATTTATTTTTATTGGCTCTTCAACAATAAGTAATATTCAAGGCATGAATACATTGTAAGCTTAATTATAAATTTAATTTGTGTAAATCCAAGAAAATAGTGACTCGTTGAATTGTATAATTTTAAACTTTCGCAACATGTGCACATAGATAGTCTTATTTAATACTAATATATAAAGCTGAATAGTTTGTTTGTTTGGTTGGTTGAACACGCTCATCTCAGGAACTACCGGTCCGAATGAAAAATTCTTTCAGTATTAGATAGGTCATTTATCGAGGAAGGCTATAAACTATATAACATCAAGCTATGACCTACGGGAGTGGAGCAGTAGCCTTAAATAACGCGGGTGTAACCGCGGGCATAATCTAGTACCTATAATATATTTATGAAACGGGTCAATATCGAAAATTATTTAAAAATAAAGATAAAATACCTTATACATGACCTAAGTTATCGGCATGGTTTACTCCAGCCGTGGTCACGGGAAGACTCATGGCCTCTATCTCGTAAGGTATTTCATTTTTTTACATAAATATAAGTAAGCGTTGAATTGGTGTTGAAATGGTTCAGACTCATAAAAGTACTTGTATATGCATTTGCCATTGCTGTAGCAAAACGAAAATAAAATATTAGCTTACATATTACCTGCTCCAGTAAACGGAAACAAAGCAGAACTCTTCATTACACGCTAAGTATATCGTACAGGTTTGCGGTTAGGTTTACAAGTTGCTACCCAATCGTCTGACTGCACTACAAACTTGAACTCTTACAAGTTTAATACGATAAGCGACTGAATTTGTGTTTATATACTCCCATCAAGCAAGAGTAGGTTCAATGGAGTGATATGGTCATATAAATGACAAAGCCCCTTAAATATAGATAAAAACAATGGTATTTTTTTTTCCACAGGAGTCACAAGTGCGTTTCCGCCCCTTGGGGTTGAAAAAAGGGATAGAAGGAGGAGTGGGATGAGGGGGAAGGAATAGGGGATGGGGCCTCCGGTACTCTCACTCACCGAACGAAACACAACAGTTTAGGTAGGTACTGTTACTTTACGACGATTTTCTGTGAGAGAGTAGTATTTCCCTGGTCGAGCCGGCCCATTCATGCTGAAATCAGCAAGGCTATACTACCTATCCTGTTTCAGCTAGAGGACAAACGAACCTGATCTCTTCCCTCCACATCTTTGTTTCGGTGTTTCCTTGGCATTTTTACTGCAATTCTAAAAAACTTTTTCGTATAGTACTTTACGCTACCGCCACGGCTTTTGGTAAGACATGGAAACATTTAATTTCAGTTCTGCCCTTGATTGAACGCGACATTATTTACTGTTTAACTGTAGAGGGTAAATGAGACTTCGTCTTAATATAAGTAATTTATATAAGTATGTAAATTACTTATATTACTATAAATTATAATCAAGTATTTCATACAATTTTGATGCAAATAAATAAAAATAACATCCACACTTTAATTTATTATACTTTTTCACTTCTAACACTCCTCGCCCGTCTAACTTCACAGTTTGAATCCAGTGCCTTTCGTAACAAATCTCTTTTGTAATGTTAATACAATATGAGAATTTCAACTCAGTATATTTTACGCGTCATGTAAATACACTAACTAGATTTGTATATGACCGTCTGACTTGAACATCGGTGTATCATTTGCTAAATACATGAATCATAGCTCCATAAGTGTAGGTACCGCAAAGTTACTGAAAACAGAGGCGTAATTTCGTTATCATATAGTTTTGGTTTCGTTTGTTTTATACAAACTTTTCGACTTCGTAGATACTTCATGGATAGATACTATTTGTAAGTACAGAATACTGCATTTCACAAAAAATATAAACAAAAATTTACTTTATATTTCATTCCTCAAACTTGAATGGAATCAATCTGGACGTCTGTCCTTCCAAACAAAGAAAGAGGTTTTCTAATCGGTTATAAAATGATCGAAATTATTATGAGAAGATCAATAACAAAGTACATGATCATTTCCACTTGATCAATATAAACTGACGAATTTTCATGATTATTGTAGTTACTTTATGGTGACTTGAATATTTATCATTTCAATATTACTTTATATAAGTATAAAAGTACAGCTGAATATTTCGAATCATATAAGTATTAAATGTTTACAAAATGAAAAAGCCAGAACACTCATTCGAATAGAGCTTTCACGTGTACAATCATACAATATCCGACATTAAATATACGACATTTATTATACTTTACAAATATCAAAGCGAACGGAATCATTGAGTTTATTAATTTAAAAGTGCCTTACTACCTTTGATTTCGGCTTTAAAAGTCTCAAGCGACTTCTAAGTTTGTGTTACCAAATTTAAGGTTTGTTTTACTTCGTGGAATTGTTAAATAAGCAAGTCGTTATGTATGTCTCTTCACGCGTTCTCATTACTGTCTAAGTTTGAGAGAGTTGCGTGGTTTCTTTTACTTATACCGCAGGAAGCGTGGCCGACATTCTTTCATTGTATTTTCGTGTATAAACTTGGTTATGGATGTGTGGTGAAATGTGGAAAAGCGTTCCTCTGACTCAAAGGAAAGCATCTTGCGAGATACTCTAAGCCGTAGACGGCAATGGATGTTAAAAAGTTGTGTACATTCCGCGTGCTGGTAGCGTAAAACGAAACACCCACCTAAAATTGAAACTTTTAGGAAATCGGATGAACTTGATTGAAGAGTTAACTGTGTCGTTTTGAAGATTGCAGCTAAGCGACTAAATTATATAAGTGTTGTAGAGATTTTAAGTAGCTAGCTATGTTTTTTTGCTGTGATAATTTCCTTTCGAATTTGAGTTGCTGCAGAAACGACCGATCTTGAAAGGGACAGTTGGGTAATTTACGAGTTTGATACACTAAACATAATATTTCGGTGCCTCTTTATAGTCATTATCAGTAGGAAGGTACTACAACTAGTTGAATAAGCCACAAATAACATTTTGCATTTAGTTTATTATCACACATGTTTTGTCAAAGGTCCACTTACTTATACGTAATGAAATCCAAATCCATCTTCTCTGCAATGACATGTATAAAAAAATGAAACTGCAACCTTTCTTATTCTGCGTTGCGGTCATACTAACTGAAATAAACCCATTACAACATTTTTAAAACGGGCTATTAAGCGAATAAGTTTATAAAAACAAAAGTTATACTTTTTCTCTCTAGAGAAATCGCTCTAGCGAATGCTGAATGATATATCAAGTCATACAGAAGTTTTGTCATCGGAATTGAAATAATGAGTTCAACAAGAAATACTTCGTATGGTTTCAAAAAGTGGTAGTAACAATTGTTATTTGATCTCCACATACTAATTAACAAGTCAAGATAAATACGAGTTTGTAAAAGTGTGCGCTGTTTCGTGGAAAAGTTTTTTTTTATTCATGGTCTCACGCCTGTATCACCGAAGGGGTAGGCAAAGGTGTAAATATTACACCCACATTTCGCCATGAATTTTTAGGTCCCACGTAATAGGGGGCGAGGCTATTGCCGTTACCGGGCACATCACCAGAATCCGGGCTGCTACTGAGAATTCGGAAAAACCCAGTAACACTTTCGCCCGACCCGGGAATCGAACCCGGGACCTGCGATCAGCAGTCGCATACGCTATCCACTGGACCACGGAGGCAGTAAAAAAAATATCTATAATGATTTAATCTCCGAATGTTAAATTGCACATATTTTGTATAGTAACATCAATAAAAAATATTATGTAAACAGACTTACGGCATTTTAATAAAATCTGAATGTTAATCCAATATAACTAATTAAAATATTGCGAACTACGCGAATACTTATTAACTTAGTCAAAGCAAAATGCTAATTCAAACTATAATTCATAAATTATTCACTTCAGAATTATTTTGTTTTTTATCTAGGATAAAAACAAGTTCGCAAACCATCCAGAGGTATATTAAATTTACTCTTGTTCTCTCTAAAATCAACAACTTACAAAATTAATTTAAAACTGCCAACTAAAAGCCCTTTGTCAACGAAAAAACTAAAGAGAAATCTCGTTGAAACTTCTACCACTTTAATCCAGGCCGAGCTCCGTCATATTTCATTTATTTAATCCATGCATAATATTATTGTTGCCAGTTTTAAATTTAAAACCATTATTCAAATCACATTCAAACTTTCGCAATAAATATAAAAGGTTTTTTAGACTTCCGTACTTTCCCTACAGGTTTAATTTATTCAAGTCAAACAAGGATTAAGTTAACGTACATTTTCTTAGTAGGCAGCCCTAAGAATCTGTGACAGTGAGAATCGCGGCGTTTATTAAAAAATGTAACAATTGTAATGGCAACACAGTTGTACCTGTCAAAAGTTTTGGCAGTTATTTAGTATGTATTATTTATTAAGTTGTTTATGAGTATACAAGAATGCTTTTGAAACATGAACTCTTCTATTCAAGGAAAGCTTCCGAGTTCTTTTGTTTTGCGAAACAAGATAAAAGTCTCGCTTTATCTCGTGACATATCAAGACAAAGAAAGGATGGTAGCACTTATTGCGAAACTAGAGAGCTGTTTATACGAATTCTAAAGTGCATTTTATTATTAAATAAGGTAGTGGACAACCTAGGTACTATAAAAATAATTATTATACTTCAGATTAATAGGAATAAGTTATATCATAGCTTGCCAAGGCTTCTAACTGGGTCAATACTAAATCAAATATTAAATCGTTTCCCCTATTCCATTTAAATATATTTGAATCTTTTGAAAGATATCGGATTCGGTATATCTATTGACAAAATACCATCGACATTTTTTGTATTTTTTAATATCCAACGCTGCTTACGAACAAATGGCCAGTTTGTATATACAATTCAATACAGTCGAAATAGTTCCACTGCACCAATACATAGTCCAAGACGATGTCTCGCTTAAAGACGTTGTATAGTTTACATATAGGTAGAAGCTCAAAGGCCTCTTGAGCGCTCCAAACTGACTGGCCACAGTCTCTCTCGACTTGATTAAAACTCCGTAGACAGTGAAATTCGGAAGCTCGTAACTGTATCAACAGTTGCGTACTGTATCGTAACAAAACTCCTTCGAAGACGAGTTACGGCATATTGCTAATTTTGTGTATAATAGGGCGCAGTTTCTGCATTATGATGTTGTGCAGTGGCTCATCTCATTTCTTATATATGTTAATCATTGCTCGAGGCGCAAATTGAGTGGAATGGTCACCTGATGTACCGCAAAGGTTTTCCAGGAAAACATTAAAGGATCAGTACTGCGAAGTGCAACTATATGTCTTTTTGTAACTCATCACATCATATCATACTCTTAAATATTATATATTATCTCCTCATACAAAATGGTTAGATAACAGAATGTAGTTTTCTTTTACTTGTTTTGTATATCCACACCGTTACTGAATCAACCAGTCATTTTCTTAAAACAAAACACTATGTAACACCGAAACAGCTTGTTTATAAGTGACATCGCGACATTCTTTGACAACTGTACGTCTTTTACTTAAAGCATCGATAGAACATCGCTACCCTATCAGCCAATCTGATAGTGATCCATTAACTAAGAGGCTTGACTTTTATAAGCTTCGGTCTTAGGTCAATCATCCTATGGTCGTTATGGTGTCAGCATTGACGATGTGTAGGGATCACAGATTACTGTGCGTTTTATAGTATTTTTGTCACTAGTTTTATTTACACATTCAGCCTGTGCAATATCTCCAAATGAAATCACATTTGTGATTATGGCGCTTGCAATAGTGCTGCGATTTCAGATACACGACAAAACGGAACGAGATAAGTAGTGAGTAGCGATAGCGAAAGGGAAACCGATTGTATATTTCTTATCAGCTTTTGTCTTTGTGACTTGGTCATATAGTGTACAATATAGAATTATCTATCTACAATTTTACTTATCCGAGACAAATTCATTATCATAAATTATCCAATGTATCTCGAAATTGTTCGCTACATTTTAATAGCTGCATTTGAGATACAATGTTATCAAAAGCAAGTTCTTCTAGTAAGGGTTCAAAATCTAGACTAAGATGATACTAGGTAAACATTTTTTAATTGAATTTAAATTGAAGTAAACATTTTTAAACATTCTTTAAGTAATTATTTTATAAATTTATTATTTTGACGTTCATAAGCGTCACATTGTGACCCAAATTAATAAAGGATTTTGACTTTGACTTGATAAAAAGTACGGGTAAGTATTATTTCTCCTGATGTACTCAAATTATCATAATTGTCCTCAAACCTTACGAACTTGATGAATCATCTACCACCTAATATATCTACTCCTAACTAATAATAAACATACCAGTGTATGTGTTATATAAGTGAGTGTGTGCAAACGGTGAACTTTATCGAAGATGGCGACAGATACATACGTAGAGGGAGGTAAGGTAGATACGTAAGCTTCTGTTTTGTCCAGGAAAACTCAACACATCCAAAGATAAACAAATAAATTAAGAATGGCGGTAATTAATAGAAATCATTCTAACGCGTCGATCTTGTCAATTAAATAGAAACTTGAATGT
This sequence comes from Euclidia mi, assembly GCA_944739405.2. Classification (NCBI taxonomy): domain Eukaryota; kingdom Metazoa; phylum Arthropoda; class Insecta; order Lepidoptera; family Erebidae; genus Euclidia; species Euclidia mi. The sequence goes on from OX123190.2 coordinate 62,268,767, forward strand.
ATGTCTACCGCTTTCTGAAAGTTTGTTCATAAACTTGTTCGAGACCAAAAGTTCGGATTAGAGCGTTTGTGTATTTCGTATATATCCAATACGTAAGTATGTAGAAGTCTTCCGTACAGAGGTTAAAGACATGTACGGCCTCATTATAATATGTTAACTAAATATAATTATGTAGTTTCAAGTTTAGATCTGGACTTGGATGTGTAAAAGCTATTATACGGAGAGCAATGCATTTAGTTCTACGACTCGACAAATAAATAGGTACATTACGACATTCTTTACACTTTTGCTCCTCCGCAAGTTTGGTGTTACATTTAGTCCTTACTTAATACTAATGTGTATTATGAAATTCATATTATTATGCATTAATAATAAATATTGATAATTATACAAGGATAACACCCTGTTCGATCATAATCTGTTTTTCAAACTTAAAGACGCACAAATGAGCAACATTCAACCCGCATGTTGCGAAAAAGGACAGAAGATGTGAAGAATATTCTACGGGTGGCCGGATTTATTATTATTACGTGGCATTTTATGGACTTGTAAATTAGTTTCAGTCATGCAATGAGGTTGCATATAATGACTTTATTATCATAATTTCACTCAAAATAAATGGACGTCATTCGTGATTTACAGCTACTAATAAAGCTGAAAAATGTCGGTCTAGTGGTGTACGCTGTTCTGTATAACCGTTAGTCGATTTTATAATCGCTAGTATTTGAATCTTATCTCTTAATCCAATAGTTACAAAAATCTGATGTTTATTTACTATTTATTTTCGAAACAAAATTAACCATTACATAAATATTAAAAGCAACTTAATAAACTATGTCTTAATATGAAAATAAGCCTATATAATATAGGTATATAAGACGAAAAATAAATTAAAATTAAATTTAGAAGGCGTCATGAAAGTCATCCGCATCGCAGTCAATCGGAAGCGTGCCCAGAAGACTGGCAGTATTGCCTCGTTTTATAGCAATGCTTATCTGTTATGCTAAATACGGGCCATTCCTCTGGTCACCCGAGGCGTCGATCAGTCTTTTTGCGAGATCCCTAAAAAGGGATCTCACACTTGGACCCCATGGCCCCAAGGTTTCGACCCCAAAGGGCTCAAATACATAATCTTCTACTATATTTACGCCGTTTATTTGCGCTGTTTGAGGGTCTCCGCTGAAGCAGCCGCAGCGCCCGCACAACCTGCTGTGCTGGGAAGATGAGATGGCGCAAGGGTATCGACACATGTCGCGTCCCATACCAAAGGCCTACCCAGCTTCCACGGCAGTAAAGACATCCCGTCCGGTCTCTTGCCATAGTCGCGTGCCAAGCCCTGAGATTCAAGTTGGGCTGGAACGCCAGCGGTGACAGGAGCACGGCGCAGTATGTCATTGAGGTTGGCGTATCGTGAAATACGACCTGCGCTCCTGGTGCATGACAGACCAAGGTGACCAAGGCTATCGACAGCCTCTCCACAGTGACAACGATGCGGAGAGACACATGACGCGCCTAAACGGAGGCAAGTAGCGAAGCGGAAGGTCGTATCGTCCAACATGGTACCTATATTGGACGATGGCAGTGCCTGAAGCCAGTGGCCCGATTACCATTCTCCCACAGCCAGCAGGCGAACACGCTTCGCAGCGTTGGCCGATGTATTGAGGAGTTTTCTCGTACCACGCTACAAAGCGACCCATCCCATTGCCTCCTGGAGAATATGTTTCGGTGTAACTCAGTTCCTGGACAAGCCTTTCTCCAAGCGCTCATGGCATCGACCTTACAAGGCACCTCAGAATCAACCAGTGTAGGTGCTAAGATTTATTTTTCACATTAAAAACGAATGCACTACTCACCGACAGACACGGAAGATGAATACTTTCTCATATCAAAATATGAGCGAGAGATAATAGCTCGTCTACGCACATTGTATGAGAGGTAGTACTAAAAAAGTATTGTTAAAGGTAGTATTGTTAAAGATAATTATGTTTAATTGTGCCCAAGATACAAGCATACCCTAATTTACGACCATCAACACTTCATCCGTTTGGAAATAACTAAACTTACTTGCGTACTTAAAAGTGTTACATTTTGATTCAAGGTATTGCATAGACGTGACTAGTAACACGACAACTGTGGAACCCGCGCTCCAAACCCGCTTAGTGTCTTGGATCGCAAGCAAGATAATACTAGGATGATGATAATCGTAAAGTAGTACACCACGAAAGACTTTATACGCCATTTTTACAAGCTGCTTGATGCAATAAAATGTGATTATATAAATGTGACGCTTAATTTTGTTTTATGTTTTGTTATATTAACTAGTGATCGAATATTCGGAAGCGTTTTTATCTTGACCTTGGCCATTTAAATTTAGTTAAACTTGTCATATTCATGATTTTCATCAAAATTGTATGATAACTTTGAAGATTGCATTTCGTAACGAACATGATTATTTAATAAACCCGAAAACCATGAATTGTATATTATTACTAGAGGACGCCAGCAGCTACGCCTGCATATTTTTTAAATTTACCCGTTTTGGCCGATCCCGTAGGAATTTCGGGAAATCCCTTCTTAGTGCACCCCTACGGTCCCCAAGGAACATACTTGCCAAATTTCAGCTTCCTGCGCCCAATAGTTTCGGCTGTAGCGTGTCTGTCAGTCAGTCAGTAACGCATGGATTTTATATATTAAGATTATCATAGATATTATTTATTCGAATTATATAAAAGTATTAATTCGATTATACATCTAGCATAGACTTCTATAGGTTAAAATATGAACCGTTTTTAGTAAATCGACTTTCAGAATGTGTAGTACTTAAATTTATTATTTTATTGCACCACAAGCTGAAAGAAATCCATATAATTTAGCAACAGGTTTACTTTAAAATATTATAAACACGGAAAAAAATATTTAGAGCTCCTCGAAATAGATAACTAATTTCGTATAGAGAATAGCTAAATTTCGAATAAAACTACTAGACCCTTTTTATTTTCACAAGTACACTTCAACAAAATAGAGTCCCTATTCATTATGGTTGTCTTGTAAACTAACAAACTAAATAAAATCGATGAAGCACATCCCTAGCCTTCGAAATAGCTATCGAAAGATTTATATTATGTTTATTCAGTTTTTCTCTTAGTACTGCATTTACGAGGAACGAAACCATAGTTAATAAAATGTGCCTTGACTGCAATATTTCACCTAAATTACCTGCAATGGCTTTCATATTACGGCTGAAACATACCTGGAACAAACACAAATGTAGCATTAATTGATTTGAATAAAGTACTTATTCATTAGGTACTCTTATAATATTATGTCACATACCAGTTGTAAATATAGTTGACGACCGGGATTTAAAACTCACACAGTTAATATATAAGAGAACGTCTTTAGCGAAATGTAAATGTAGGGAAGTAGAAATATAAATGTACAATAATTTGCGCTATTTAGTCCCATTACACATATACGTTTATGTTAGTGTTTGTACAGGAAGTCTGAAAGTAGTTATGATCCTATTTTATACATGATAAGTTATACAGTACCTATAGTTACACATCTTATAATATATAAAATCCTTGTGTTACTGACTGACTGACAGACACGCTACAGCCGAAACTACTGGTCACAAGAAGATGAAATTTAGCATGTATGTTCCTTGAGGAGTGCAGGGTAGCACTAAGTGAAAATTTTTGGAAATTCCACCCCTAACGGGGTAAAACTGTTGGTCAAAGTTTGTATGAAACTTTTTATTCCTTCAATGGATTGACTCCAAACTTCGTATATTAGTGCCTCAACGATAGTGAACACTTAGAATTATTTTTCTGGAAATTCCTCCCCTGGGAGGGTAAGATAGGGGGTCAAAGTTCGTATGTAACTTTTTATCTATCTAATGGATTGACTTCAAACTTTGTACATTGGTTCCTAAAACGACGATAGTGAACACTAAGAATTTGTTGCGAACCGCGCACGTGCGGAACGTTCGTCAAATCAGGACACACCCTATCTTACGTCGCCCGTTTTCGCACTCACTCCATACACGCCATAATTACTCACGCATATTACTCATGTATTATCATCACACCTCTCACCCATGGGGGTAGATAGGGGTTATAAAATACCAGCTTTTGCTTTTATATTAATAAATCTTTCTACATTTGCTGGGTGATAATACCAGCGACGCATTGAGTCTGCTAAGTGCATTACGCAATTTCATTAAAATATTAGTTTCAATGAAAAAAGGCAGCGATAGCCAAGTGGATATACCAACAGACTGCCATGCAGAGGGTATCAGGTTCGAATCCACGGCGCGCACCAATGACTTTTCGGAGTTATGTGCGTATTGAATTGTTAATTATCGCTTGTCCCGTGCCTCGGAGAGCACGTTAAGCCGTCGGTCCCGGTTGTCATGAAGATCTTTGACAGTCGTTACAGGACGTCAGTACCTTCTAAAATAAACTGACACTAGTCTAAACCATGGAGTATCGCTATCCCTTCGGGTTGCGGAGGTCAGACAGGCAGTCGCTCTGTGGAAAAGCTAATATTCAGCCATATCCGGTTAGACTAGTAAGCGGACCCCAGATTGAAACTGGGATAACGCTAAGAGAAAGAAGAAGAAGTTCCTTGAGGAGTGCAGGGTAGCACTAAGTGAGAATTTTTGGAAATTCCACCCCTAACGGAGTAAAACTGTTGGTCAAAGTTTGTATGAAACTTTTTATTCCTTCAATGGATTGACTCCAAACTTCGTATATTAGTGCCTCAACGATAGTGAACACTTAGAATTATTTTTCTGGAAATTCCTCCCCTGGGAGGGTAAGATAGGGGGTCAAAGTTCGTATGTAACCTTTTATCTATCTAATGGATTGACTTCAAACTTTGTACATTAGTTCTTAAAACGACAACAGTGAACACTAAGAATTTGTTTTTTGTGAATTCCTACCCTCAGGGGTTAAGATAGGGTCAAAGTGTGTTAATTATTATTCCTTCAGTGGATTGACTTCAAACTTTGTATATTTTTTCTTTGTTTGTTCCTCAAATGATGATAGTGGACACTAAGTATTAATATTTTGGAAATTCCACCCTTAAGAGGGTAAGATTTAGGGTCAAAGTTTGTATTTAACTTTTTATATCTTTAATGGATTGACTTCAAACTTAGTATATTGGTTCCTCAAACGACGATAGTGAACACTAAGAATTTGTTTTTCGAAAATTCCTACCCTCGGGGGGTAAGCTAGGGGTTCAAAGTGTGTATGAAACGAAACTTATTATTCCTTCAGTGGATTGAGGTCAAACTTTGTATATTGGTTCCTCAAATGACGATAGTGAACACTAAGAATTAGTTTTTTTTTATAATTCTTACCTTCGGGGGGTAAGATAGGGGTCAAAGTGTGTATAAACTTATTATTTCTTCAAAATAAGGTGTTGTGGAAAAGGGATTCAGAGTTTGTGTAAAAACTTTGATATTTTCAATGGAATCACTTCAATCTGTTAAAATCTTTTCGTTACTGACTGACTGACAGACATATTACAGCCGAAATTACTGGGCGCAAGAAGGTAACATTTAGCATGTATACTATGTTCCTTGAGGAGGGTTAGGGTGTTTGTACAAAATATTTGATATTATCGTAATTTACGCGTGCGAAGCAGCGGGCAAAAGCTAGTAACGATATAAATCTTTTGGTAACGATAAAATCTCCACTGTGATTTACATTATAAAGCCTTCAAACATTTCTGAAAATTCCCACATTTGTATTAAACTACTGTTTACGGCTTTTATCGCGATGTATTGGTTTTACAGACATTAGATTTAAGGTGAACGCACACTTACCCGAGCCGAACGCGTCGAACGAAACGAATTTTAGAATTCTGTATATGAAATCTCATGAAACCTCGCACACTTCCCCGCGTCGAATCGTCCGAATCGATAGTGTGCGAGGTTTCATGAGATTTCATATAGGTACAGAATTCTAAAAGTCATTTCGTTGGACTCGTTCAACGCGGGCGGCTTGGATAAGTGTGCGTTCACCTTTAAATGCACTTTATTTCAATGTATGCGTCCTCTCCTCCTCCTCGAGTCGTGTTCCTCATTACTGAGGGTCGTGAAGTTCCCGCTGGATTATCTTCTTATGGATGGTATCTCGCCATCTGTGACGGTTCTTAGCGTCATGAAGTGCGACGTGCAATTGGGCGTCCAGTGTGGATCTGACCTGATCTGCCCATCCTTTTGGGCTGCGGCCTCTTGGTCGTTTGCCCTCAACCATGCCAGTTACGATGAGCTGTTCAAGGTAAGGCCATTTTTCCTGGCAAAGTGGCCAAAGAACTCCAGTACTCTGCGCATGCAGGTAGTCGACAGTCTGATCTTGATGTTCAGTTCACTCAAGATGGAAAGGTTTGTACGTAAAGCAGTCCAGGGAATTCAGAGCATTTTTCTCCAGCACCACATCTCGAAGGCATCAATGCGATCGCGGTCCGCCTTTTTTAAAGTCCAAGTCTCAGCCCCGTAGCTGAATATGGAGAAGACCAGACATTTAACCAATTTAGTTTTGGTTTTGCGAGAAATGTTGCGATCCCTCCATATATGCCTAGCAACTGCGACATCAATGTATGCGTAAACCCAAGAAAATAATGACTCGTAGAATTATAGTTCGTTGGCTAATTTTAAACTTTCGCGACTTGTACACATAGTTATTATAATATATTTTTATGTAACGGGTCTATATCGCAAATTATTTAAAAATAAAGATAAATTACCTTATATTTGCCCCGATTTATCGGCATGGTTTACTCCAGCCGTGGTCACGGGAAGACTCATGGCCTCTATCTCGTAAGGTATTTCAGTTTTATTACATAAATATAAGTAAGCGTTGAATGGTTTGACCATTAACGTAGTTGTCTACATATGCATTCGCCACAGCTGTAGCAAAACGAAAATAAAATATTAGCTTACATATATTATTAAACTCCAGTAAACGGAAACGAAGCAGAACTCTTCATTACACGCTAAGTAAGTATATCGTATACAGGTCTGCGGTTAGTTTTACAAGTTGCTACCAATCGTCTGAGTGCACTACAATCTTGAACTCTCGGTTGGCTCTTACAAGTTTCATTCGATAAGCGACTGAATTTATGTTTGTATATTCCCATCAAGCCTTACTTCAAACATAGCTCTTAAATATTTGCCTAGTAGCAGAGAAAAACTTCTTTAACACATATGTCGACTTGACTGGAGAAGAACTTCCTTCTCGCACAATTGCCACATACTGCTGCAGACATCAACCAATCCTGCCGTTTTCTCTCCTCCTCTTCCTTCCAGTATGCGACGATAAGTCTCTTATCAACTGTAGAAGCGTAAATGAGATTTCGCTACATAAGAAATTCTAGTAAGACTTCGCGTCATAGTTACGTATAAATTATACTGAAGTATTTCATCCAATTTTGATGCAAATAAATAAAAATATCATCCGCAATTTCATTTATTATACGTTATTCACTTCTAACACTCCTCGCCGGTCTAACTTCACAGTTTGAGTAATGACTTCCAGTGACAGCCTTTCGTAACAAATCTCTTTTGTAATGTTAATACAATTTGAGAGTTTCAACTCAGTATATTTTACGCGTCATGTAAATACACTTACTAGGTTTGTATACGACCGTCTGGCTTGAACATCGGTGTATAATTTGCTTAATACGTTAATCATAGCTTCATAAGTGTAGGTACCACAAAGGTACTGAAAACAGAGGCGTAATTTCGTTATTATGTAGTGTTGGTTTCGTTTGTTTTGTACAATTCTTTCGGCTTCATAGTGACTTGATGAATATGTAGATACTATTTGTAAGTACAGATTACTTAGCATTTTACAAAAATAATCAGTAAAAATTAACAATAAAACAACCTTATATTAGATTCCTTAAAGTTTTTCCTTTCCTTAAAGTTGATCTTGATTTTTGATTTTGGTTATAGAACTACCGAGTTGTGAGATACCAAACGTAAAGAACATACAACCAATTTAAGAACCTCCTCCTTTTATTAAGCCAGTAAAAAAAACTCGAGTAACCATCGGCTACTCATACGTATGTATTTACCAGTATTTACCTATTTACATCGAAATGACTATGAGGGTCAATAACAAGGGACAATCATTTCCACTTTAACAATATAAACTTACCAATTTTAACGATTATTCAAGTTACTTTATTATGACTTGAATATTTATCATTTCAATATTACTTTATCTTCTTAATATATAAAATCCTTGCGTTACTCACTGACTGACAGACACGCTACAGCCGAAACTATTGGGCGCAGGAACCTGAAATTTGGCATGTGCGTTCCTTGGGGACCGTAGGATTACACTAAGAAGGGATTTCCCGAAATTCCCACGGGATCGGCTAAGACGAAATTGAAAAGAATTGCAGGCGTAGCTGCTGGCGTCCTCCAGTATAAGTATAAAGATATAAGAGTACAGCTGAATGTAAGTTTTAAATATTTACAAATTGAAAAAGTCAGCACACTCGTTCGAATTCAGATTTCACGTATACAATCATACAATCTCCGACATTAAATATACGACATTTATTACACTTTACGAATATCAAAGCGAACGGAGTCACTGAGTTAATTAATTTAAAAGTGCCTTATTACCTTTGATTTCGGCTACAAAACTCTCAACCGACTTTTTACTTTGTGCCACAAAATGTAAGGTTTGTTTTCCTTCGTGGAATTGTGCTATAAGCAAGTCGTTAGGTATGTCTCTTCACGCGTTCTCATTACTGTCTAAGTTTGAGAGAGTTGCGTGGTTTCTTTTACTTATGCCTTAGGAAGCGTGACCGACATTCTTTCATTGTATTTTCGTGTATAAACTTGGTTATGGATGTGTGATGAAATGTGGAAAAGCGTTCCTCTGACACAAAGGAAGGCATCCTGCGAGATTCTTTTAGCCGTAGACGGCAATGGATGTTAAAAAGTTGTGTACATTCCTAGTGCTGGTAGCGTAAACGAGACACCCACCTAAAATTGGAATTTTTAGGAAATTGGATGAACTTGATTGAAGAGTTTAAAGTGTCGTTTTGAAGATTGCAGCTAAGCGGCTAAATTATAAAGTGTTGCAGAGATTTCAAGTAGCTAGCTATGTTTTCTTGCGGTGATAATTTCCTTTCGAATTTGAATTGCTGTAGAAACGGCCGATCTTTAAAGGGGGTAATTTACGAGTTGGATACATTAAACATATTTCGATGCCTCTTTAAAGTCATTATCAGTAGGTACTATAACTAGTGATTACGCCACAAATAACATTTTGCATTTAGTTTATCATCACACATGTTTTATCAAAGGTACACTTAGTTATACGTAATGAAATCCAAATTCACCTTATCTGCAATACATGCTATTGCATTATATAAAAAACTTACTTAAAAAAAAAAACTTCCGAAATAAACCCATTACAGCAGTTTTAAAACGGGCTATTAAGTAGATAACTTTATGAAAAACAAAAGCTATCCTTTTTCTCACTAAAGAAATCGCTCTAGCGAATGCTGAAATATCATGCCATACGGATGCTTTGTCTTCGGAATTGAACTAAATGAGTTCGACAAGAAAAGCTAGTACTTCGTATGGTATCAAAAAGTGGCAGTAAGAATTGTTATTTGAACTAACTTATTAACGAGGCAAGATAAATACGAGCTTGTAAGAGTGTGCACTGTTTTGTAAATTAAAAAAGAAATATCCATAAATAAATTATCTCCGAGTGTTAAATTGCATATGTTTTGTATAGCAACATCAATAAAAAAATATGTAAACAGACTTACGGTATTTTAATAAAATCTGAATGTTAATCCAATGTAATTAAAATAATGCGAACAACGCGAATACTAATTAACTTGTTCAAAGCAAAATGCTAATTCAAACTATAATTCAAAAATTATTCACTTCAGAATTCTTTTCTTATTTAGTTAGGATAAAAACAAGTACACAAACCATCAACGATCTATTCCTTTCTAATACCAAAAACTAATACCAATGGTATTAGTTTGGACTTTAAATTATTTCTTTGCTCCAAACGAATACCAAATTTCAAATATTTAAATGAAGTACCTAATCTACTCCCAACAAATACCAAAACATAACTTTTAGTACAGTCACAACAAACGTTGATTTTGCTTTTTAATAATTTAATATAATGATCGTTATTCAATCCTAAATCTTTATAAACACATTTTTACTTATGGAGAATCACATGCCATTTTTTTACCTGCAAAAAAGGTGAGCTCGTTCCTATTGTTTAAAAATACAAGCCAACCAATAACAGTCAAGCGTTGAGCAAACAAAGCGCCCTAAGCATATTGTTATTTTGCGTAATGAACGTTAAGATAGCGAAATAAGGTCTGTTTTTCTACGAATCGTTGTCCTTGCACAAATAGTTATTATTTATCTATATCAACTGCTTCTGAGGGATATTTTACATTATATTCCTCAGTAGTCAGTACCATAGATTAGAATATACTGTTAGTCAGTACTTTACCGTGCGGTGGCACGCGCGCAGTGAATTTAACCTCAGTGAACGACGTATTTATTAAGTGAGTGTTTATAGTTTCATATTAAAAACAATATAATTAATGAGGCAATTATGTGTAAAGTCCAAATAAAAATCAACTTTTAAGAGATGTATTATTTTTCGTAGAAATGTCTCATGAAGCTGATCATCTCCCTTCCACATCTTTGGGAAATACCGGTGGATTGAATTTTATAAAAAGAAATGGTGGCTTGGTGCTGTTGAGAGCTGGTTATCAATATACGAAAAAGGGAGAAAATAAAAATGAATGGAGCCACTGGAGATGCGTGAAAATTAAAGAGTGCAGTGGATCTTTGCAATTGAAGGTTTGTTACCAACCATATACATAAACTATTTTCATTCAGTCAGTCATTATTTTGATATATTATTTTTGTTCCCGTAGGATGGTATTATTTCCAATGAAAAAAAAAGCATAGCTGCAAGCCTGACGAAGTTAATAACTTAATGCTGACAAAGCCCAATGACTTGCGAGAAACAGTCATAAACGCAGATTTTACCCCCATACCAAGAATTTACAACTAATTCAAATCAGAGTTTTATGATAATAGTGAAATGAATTTGGTAGAAAAGATCCCGTCGTTTAAAAACATTAAAAGCAAATTATATGAAGCAAGAAACAGGGAAGCTGGTATTTAAAAAATAAAGTGCAAGACAGTTGACTAAGTGGAAATTCCCAAACAATTTCAAAGTTTCGTTTTTCATGATCATAAAGATCAATCATCTAATACACGAATAATAATATTATCTACTCCTAATCAACTGGCGCAAATTTCAAAACTTAAACTGTTTCAATGTGACGGGACGTTCGATTGCTACCCTACTCCATTTGTACAGCTCTATACAATACATGTAGATCATGGAAGTGATGAAGATCACACTCGCATAATTCCTTTGGTTTATGTGTTATTAAATAATAAAAAAGAAGAAACATACAAAATTTTATTCGAAATTTTGAAAAAAAGATTCCTGAATGGTGTCCCACAACATTTTTGACAGACTTTGAACAAGCTGCTATGAACGCCATTTCGACTGTCTTTCCGTCAGTTGTGATTAAAGGGTGTTATTTTCACTATTCAAAAAATGTGTGGAAAAAAGCCAAAGAACTTAATTTAACAAAAAATGCAATCACCCGAAGACATGTAAGACTTTCATCTTTACTGCCTTTACTTTCACGACAATTTATATCTGAAGGCTGGTGCTACATTATGGAAGACACCCCTGCTACTGACGCCATTGAAAGTTTTAATAACTACATGGTGTCACAATGGCTGGAAGATGAGAATTTTGTAGACGTTTGGTGTGTCCATGGTAAACGTCATCGAGCTACAAATGCCACAGAATCTTGGCATTTAAAACTAAATACTACTGTGCCGAAAAACGTAAATTTATATCAGCTTCTGGTAGCACTAAAAGAAGACGTGGCCTTACAAATAGTGGTCGCTACACAAATAGAGAAAAGGGCACCACACGTAAAACGATGTGCAGGGGAATCTATGATAAATAATCAGTGGACCAAACATGTCACTGATCAACTGGTTGACCAAAAAATTACTGTCGGTCTCTGCCTGGAAAATTAAAAATTAATTATTAGTAAAATATAAAATTAGATACTTGTGCCATTTTAAAACGTATTTTTTTATATAAAAGGTTGATTTTTTATATCTTTATTATAGTTAAGACTAAATTAACAAAAGTAGTTTTTTATATTTAATGTTGATTTTTTCTAATAACATTATAATGTAATGTCATGCCAAAATTTTATATTTGTTTACAAAGTAAAAAAGTTATTTCTTTTTTAAAATAGTAGTTGATTGAAATTTCTTGTTTTTAATTGTAATTTTAATATTATTTTTTGTTATAGTTTTTAATTCCTGCATTTTAAAGTTGATAATTGATGAAACCTAGTGATTTGTTGGAAAAGCTTTATTTTAATTCTTTTCAGTATTTGTGCAATTATTTCCTACTACACTTAAACATGTTTAATAAGACTGATTTTGATTGAAATATACATTACTTAAAATCACATTTCACAGCATTTTTATTTCTGACTGTACCTTCATACCATTTTACTAATTTTGGGATTCGTTTATGAGTGGTATTCGTTCGGAATAGAAATTTACTGGGATAATTAACTAATACCAGTGTTATAAGTTTTTGGTATTAAAAAGGAATAGGTCCCATCAACAGGTATATTAAATAATTACTCTTGTCCTCTCTAAAATCAACGACTTACAAAATTAATTTAAAACTGCCAACTAAAAGCCCTTTGACAAAAACAAAAGAGGAATCTCGTTGAAACTTCTACCACTTTAATCCAGGCCGAGCTCCATCATATTTCATTTATTTAATCCATGCATAATATTTTTGCCAGTTTTAAATTTAAAATCATTATTCAAATCACATTCAAACTCTCGCAATAAATATAAAAGGTTCTTAGACATCCGTACTTTCCCTACAGGTTTAATTTATTCAAGTCAAACAAGGATTAAGTTAACGTACATTTTCTTAGTAGGCAGCCCTAAGAATCTGTGACAGTGACAATCAAGGCGTTTATTAAAATATAACAATTGTAATGGCAACACAGTAGTACCTGTCAAAAGTTTTGGCAGTTATTTAATATGTATTATTTATTAAGTTTGTTTGTGAGTTTAAAAGAAGACTTTTGAAACATGAACTCTTCTATTCAAGGAAAGCTTCCGAGTTCTTTTGTTTTACGAAACAAGATAAAAGTCCCGCTTTATCTCGTGACATATCAAGACAAAGAAAGGATGGTAGCACTTATTGCGAAACTAGAGAGCTGTTTAGATGAATTCTAAAGTGCATTTTATTATTAAATAAGATAGTGGAGAACCTAGGTACTATATATTTTTTATCAAATATTAAATCGTTTCCCCTATTCTATTTAAATATATTTGAATCTTTTGAAAGATATCGGATTCGGTATATCTATTGACAAAATACCATCGACATTTTTTTTATTTTTAATATCCAACGCTGCACACGAACAAATGGCCAGTTTGTATATAGAATTCAATACAGTCGAAATAGTTCCACTGCACCAATACATAGTCCAAGACGATGTCTCGCTTAAAGACGTTGGCGTTGTATAGTTTACATATAGGTAGAAGCTCAAAGGCCTCTTGAGCGCTCCAAACTGACTGGCCGCAGTCGCTCTCGACTTGATGAGAACTCCGTAGACAGAGTGAAATCCAGAAGCTCGTAACTGTATCAACAGTTGCGTACTGTATCGTACAAAAACTTCTTCTAAGACGAGTTATGGCATATTGCTAATTTTGTGTAGTTTCTACATTATGCAATGTTGCACAATGGCTCATCTCATTTCATCTTAATATATATATTTCTTGTGTGCGTGTGTATGTCACTGAACTCCTCCTAAACGACTGGATCGATCTTGATGATTTTTTTTGTGTGTGTTTATGGGGACCTGAGTATGGTTTAGATTCACAATTTAGTGCACTGGAAAATGTTTTTTTACTTAATTTTTAATTTTGTTTGGGATTTCGGAATGTTTCACATTGGAACCGACGGACTGCGCTGCTATCGCAGTGTCAAATCTTATATTAATAATTTCGTCAAGGAGTACATCGAAACCTTACCTGAATAATAAAATATTAAAAAATAAAGATTTCGAGTCGACAACATATATCCGCAAAATTCGGATTGTCGAGTATTTTGTTAAATTCTTATGGTTCTGACAGACAAATCACAGTTGCCATATTGGCCACTCTCGCGAGGCGTCACAGATACCGGATAACATTTTGAGTCCTACTAGGTAAGTCTTAGTACTAAGTAGTTTGTATGTGTACCTAAATACTTTTTGCAGTTACATTTCTTAAACATTTAAAAGATAATTGTAAAAGTAACCGCCCAATAAAGGAGATTTGTGTTACTTCGAACATATCTGAGCTCTTTGCCCGAATATAGATGCTATACTATGACTAGAGAACCCTGAATTTACGCGAGCGAAGCCGCGGGAATAAGCTAGTATACATATATGTTAGTTTAATAGCTTAGTTGAACATAGTTGTATGTCACAGAGGAATGTACCTATAGGACGTATTTCAAACCGACAATAGACCTACAAATCCAGGATAATACCGAGACCAAAATCTAAAAAACAATACCAAACCAACTCGACTGAAATATATGTAAAATCCGCGCTTATTTTTTACGGTCGCAAATAATTTTCGCGGCGACCCTCAACCAGTTTCCTTTTGTTTTCATGCAAATATCTTTACGAAATAACAATCAGTGTATTTTAATCGTGCGTTGTTATTTTATTTTGGTAGCTATAGCCGTTCATTTTATTGCGTAACTTAACCAAATTTGGCATCATATTCTTTTCTATAAAAATTATGTAAAAGAGGCATGAACTGCGGAATAAAAAAAATTACTGTGAATTTTCAAGTTTCACGCGTGTAAACGCATATCGCGGCGTAGACACTGTATGTTGGACCATAAGAAATTAACTTTGATGACACTAAAACATCACATTCCTTCTTTTCTCACTTGTCAGTGAAAGACAGAAATAAATTAGTTTTACATTAGTGAGCAGATTGTAGGACAAGCAGGCGCGCGTATCCCCGCGCATCCGCTCTCACGCTCTGCGCTTCGCTTCGCTATATGTCGGCCCTTAATTTTGAGCACATAAAAGCCGTGTCACTTTCCTAAACTTTCTTAATCCCGTAAAAATAAATCTGTGTATATTGCAATGAGGCGAATATGATACTGAACGTCCACAATCCGATCCCCGACAGTTAGTACTGAAGTTTCTTACCATCACCTACCCCATTAAATTAAAGGTCGTAGCACCGTAATAGTGCCACCAGGCCTCTATACTTCAAGGTCGTTATTTAAACAATCAGCCTTTATATATTCTTAACAATGAAAATCTCTATTTAAACAATTTTTTAAATCAATTTATCGGGCAAGGCGCTTCGGATTAAAATTCTAGGGGAAACATATTATTATCTCGTAAATATGATGGTAACAACATTATTAAAATAATCATATTTGAATAATTCCCCAGAAGTCAGATCAATAAATATTTGTCACATTTCACTCATCAAATGCCTTTTTCATTAAGTACTACCCAGGTCTCCGTGCAAACTTCCGTTTACTTTAATCCTTTGTCAGATTCGCTCAGTAAACCGAAAACATCGAATGGTCAATGATGGTTACATACGTGACTAAATTCAGATGGAAATTCACCGTCCCTTTCGAAAATTCCAAATTGGAAACTGTATTTCCCACGCCTGCTATTTTTCCTTCTGATTAAATTTGTTGCGGAATTCACATCGTCTCAACTTTCCACGGGACAATCAATGTATTCTGAGTCACGGATAACTCGTTTCCTTAGAGATCGGTCAGGAGTTGATCAGGCGTGCCACTTTACACGTATTTCTTCGGCCAAAGGAGTCTCGTGAGATAGACTCCAGTTCCCGCGAATTGAATTCAATTTTAAACGCCCTTTCCTTTTTAAATTCGGATTACGAGTACACGTCTTTTAGGGCCTTCTCTAAATTAAATTATATAAAGAGGTTGTCCTGTTTTTCTTGTACAAGGAAATTGTGTCGGCGGAACATATTGCCGGCTTTTATTACATTTGGAAGTTTCTTATTTGTATTTAATTTTTGGCTCGACACCGTGTTAAAATTGTTACAGGTAAAGTGACTGTGGCAATCTTCTTTAATTTATTTTAAGTTACCGAATATATGATATAATACCTACAAGATGAGGTGCAGGTGTTTCTAGTAGATACATTTCTTTGTATTGAGCTGGTATCTATACTAATGGATTGTTGACCGCTGAGAAGTAGCTACGAAAGAAAAGAAGTATCTAGATGGGTCATAAAAGTTGGCATATATACTTTTCTGTCTGATAACTCTTATAATAGTCGGGTGCTATAGGAGTCATTATATTGAACTGTAGGTACTGATGATGTGAAGCTAACTTAAATTCGAATAAAAGTTTCTAAATTCAAAGTCACTGGTGCATGAATAAATAAGATCTTAGCAACGCATCCAACAAGTATATCCCAAAAGCGTTCTTTCCCTCGAACAGAGGATCAAGTTACAGCTAAAGAATTTATTGGAAATCTTCGTATTGTTCACAAAGCAACCTGTAGTGTCATATCTCAGTCGTAGCGTTATCCACTCGTTTGTAAGCAAAGACAGGGTGTGCGGAAAAAAATCACTTGAAACAAGTCACATTACTTCCAATGTCTTTCGCCTAAAGTCCCTTTGTAAATCGCATAAGAATTATCCTTTTGACTATATTATAGAAAATAGACTCTACACTACTGTATTAAGTTTGTTTTTTCTTTGATGGTTAATATCCTTCGGAATGCCCCGTTAACGAGTTTTGAACAACTGTTACTCGTTATACGGAGTATTTTGTTGAAGGATATAAAACAGGTGGTATGATGATAATGTTAGAATGGGAGTAAATGGATTGAAAAATATGAGCTCGGAAAGTTGTACGGGTAATTCGTTTCACGTACACATATAATTTGATTGATCGATCTAAGATCTGATATGGGTCGCAATTTATGATAATATAATCTTGATAATAAAGTTTTAGAACAGTAAGCAATGCTTCTCAGAACTTGTAACATAGTTTGCAGTAGGTATGAAGAAAGGCATATATGTATGTAGGTTCTAGGGGGTCGCTTGTGGGAAGCGACTTACCGTAGCTTCCGATGACAACGAGGCATCACTCGCATGTTGTCTACCATAAGGTCAGGGAATAGAAGGCTGACTGCATGGTTGGCGTAGTGGTTTAAGCGGTCGCCTCACCGCTTGACACTGCGCTGAGTGTTGTGGGTTCGGTCCCCACACGAGATAACACTTTGTGTAACCCACAAATTGTTGTTTCGAGTCTGGGTGTTCATTGTGTCCGTTAGTTGTATGTTTATAAAGTCCCCCGCGATACAGGATTTAGTCCTAATGCGGGAGTTGTCTTTTTTAAATAAGAAGGTCAAGCTATCTATCTTTCTCGATCTCCTTCGCCTATAAGAATGAAGGGGACTTGAGTCCCTAGCACTCTTACTGATCGAAAAAGATTCTAAATATTTTTACTTAAAAAGCTGGAAGCCGCGAAGAGAGAGAGACATTTAATACAACCTTATTTTTAGTCTAGTGCATATACACCGACACACCTCTCCTTCCGCGGTCGCGCACGACTGCGAGGGACAGACAGACAGAACTGTCCACCGCACCCGCACCCTTGGACGCATCCTGCACAGGCCTAACCCAAGCCCACCTGGAGCGGGATCCCGCTTAGCTTCACCGTGGGTGTCCAAGCCACGGTTACTGAGCCCCCCACCACTACAAGGTGGAGATCCCACAGAGGGGGCAAAGGCGAGTGCTGTGAATGCCTCTCAATATATATTTTATTGTATTTACGTTAAACTTACATTGCTTTTAGGCCAATTCATATAAAATTATATTAAATGTGCCCGATAAGTAGGTACGTTCACGTAGAATTTAAGAAAGATGAGTATTTTCTTTTGCAAGCCTATATCTATTATAAAAAAAAAAGTTCCCTCTTTAGGTACTCGTTAACACATTCACTTCGAAATATAACCATAATAAACAGACAGACAAGCAGATGGAAATGCAAGCATAAAGTATAAAAAGCTGAAGAATTGATCTCTGACTGTGCATTTTATGTAGCTAGTGAACATGTAATCAATATGCTGAACCTGAAAATAATTCGAATTTCACCTATAACCGAATGTTTTTATCTCAACAACCATAATACTGATAAGCGTAGGAAGCGTACTTTATTATGATCAAATTGTATGTAAAACAATAACAACGCATTCAGCACAAAATCGCCCATTCTGCGTACATACAAGCCATTAGGCGTAGCGTAGACAGACACAGCACAATATTATTGACGTGATTATATATCACACACCTACGGAACGTGAAAAGGAGCGCAGTAACGCTGTTAGTACACTACCGCGTTCGCGTTGCCGCATGGCAACGAAACATAAATAAACTGTCAGTTGTATGGAAGGATTCCGTGTATGCTATGTCTCACTCTATCACACAGTAATAATAATTAATAAATGCATCCCTGTCACTACTGTTCCGCAATAGTTTCGCAGAAAACTGCGAAATTGACGTTACACCAGACGCAGACGTTTTGACAGAACATGTGTCAAGTTTTTCTTGTTGTTTTGACAGTTTCGCTCATGTTTCGTGGCCGCAGTAGTTCCATAAAAGTTTCGCAGCTGCATGTGAACGCGTAGGTCTACTAACAGCGTAAGGGCGGTTTCAGATAAACGTTTTATACGCGCGTATAAGCTCGGTTTTGGAAGCGCATGTAGGCGCGTATAGGCGCGCGCGCGCCCTTTGTCACACGCGCAACTCGTACGAGCGTTGACGCACTTCTAAGCTCGTATAAGCGCGAGCCGTCAGAATCCATGTTGACACTGACAAGATGTTACTACCATTTTGAGCGAATACACCGAATTTTTTTTACGTTTACGTGAGTCCGGTTTTTTGAAGCGCGTAATGTAGCGTCCGTGTAAGCGCCTATGCTGAAACAACCGTATACGCGCAGAAAAATACGCTAATCTGAAACCGCCCTAAGTGAAAGGATGTTAGATACCATTTCAAGTAGCAAAAAAATCGGCTCGTAAGAGCAGTATTTCTTTACACCATTCACACCATCTTTACACCATTGAAACAAAACCGCAAATCAGACAAACTACGTCCGTGCTAATTCCGCATAGTGTACTCTTCACTTCAGCACACAAGCGCCATACATAATTCTACATTTAAAATAACGTTTAAAAGTAAATCTCACAATAAAAGTGTGCTGTGGTACTGGCTGTTTTATTTAAAGGCTTAATACTCGTTTCAGAACCACAACGGGTGTAAGCAAAGGGTCTATCGCATTTACATTTTGACTACGCATGTTTGTTTGCGTTTTTTACATTTTTAACGTGTGTTACTCGTTTTTTGCTCGCACGGTTAACACTGGGAATAGGCTTTAGGTCGGTTGGATAGGTAACCGAAGTCTTTATTGTTATTTTATACAAAGGTCTGGTGCGAAATTACAAACAACAATAGCTCAGTATACGTTGCTACGTGGAGGCTGCGGTTGAGTTGATTTTAAGTTGGTTTATGCATACTTATGTGTGTTTTTTTTTATTGAATTACATTCAATTCATGAATTCAGAATAACAACGATAGCCGAGTGGAGATACCGAAACACTACCAAGAATATTCTGTGTCATATGGTTAGTCAAGTAAGACGGGCCCCATAGAGTAAAGTAATCCTACGAAAACGGATCCCGCTCTAAGGCGAAATGTGGATAATATACCTCATTCACACAACACCATCTAGTCCCAAACTAAGCAGAAGCCTGTACTATGGGTACTAGATAATGGATAAACACACATATATACTTCTTTTTTGTAAATACATGGGTACATATTATACATACAAACACCCAGACCAAGACAAACATCCGCATCCGCAACATGCACATAAATGTTTGACTTGAGCGGGAATCGAACCCGCGACCTTCGGCGTAGCAGTCGCTTACACTCCCGCGGCGCCAACCGGTCGTCAAAAAAATGATGTAACCGGTATAACGCTGGGACGATGATGATTACACTTAAAAGAAATTGGACATTTCTACAAGACTAGCTATGGCTGAGATAATCCATTGTGCAAGTGCAACAATTCTTGTGATAGTTCTTCTTTACAGCTTTTCGCAGTCCAATTCTGGCACTTGCACTGAGAGACAATAAGCAAATTTGGCTTACGACACCACGCTGGCCAGATGTTTGAGTTTTTCGTCTCGTTGCAAAGGTATTATTTGCATCATTTATTTTCCTTAATCACCACTTACGACATCTACAGAATAAAATAGCGTAGCCACATTTTGTATTATTTATCCGCCACCGCACCGACACTCCGTCAAAACTCATTCTTAGATAACAAAATTTATCCATACTTTAATTTTTATACTTTATACTCCCATTTTTTTCCATTTTTGCAGTAATTGATGTATGAGCTTAGATACCTACTCGCCGTTATTAAGAAAAGTCCATAAGTGCTCTTGCAATATTTCGATTAATCTAATCATGAAGTTGTTACTGATGCCAAGTACAAGGAAAATATCACCAATACAAAGGATATGTGTATTTTTAAAATTCTTGCGTTACTGACTGACTGACAGACACGCTACAGCCAAAACTATTAGGCGCAAGTAGACGTGCACTAAGAAGGTATTTCTCGAAATACCCAAGGGATCGGGCAGAAACAGGGTAAGTAAAAAAAGTGCGGGCGTAGCTGCCTCTAGTTTTTACCCGACTGCGGCGAAGCCCAAAAGGGAGGGTTATGTGTTTGACCTGTATGTACGTATGTATGTATGTTTGTTTGTATGTATGTATGTATGTATGTCCGTTCCTATGTCCCCTCGTAACTAATCAACGGCTCAACAGATTTTGATAAATGATACGTCATAAGATTCGTCTTAATGGCGCGAGTGTCACTGGGCACATACATTTAAAAAACAAAACATTATGGTGGATTTTTGGCGCCAAATAGTAGGTAAGTCTTCAAAAAAAATCCAAGCTAATGGAATGAGGTATTAAATTAAAGGGTTTTAGAAGGCGATCTCAAAAATATATGCAACATATATGTTTAAATGTAATTTGTAATGCTGCTGGACATAAAAACAACAACAAACAGCTATTTACCTAGACACCTATTCGGCGGCACTGATATTACAGCACGCGTCATTGCAACAACCACAGTTGATTTGACACTTAACTCAGTTGTGGACTAAACAATTAAGTACTTAATTTTATTAACATAAGCTGGGAGTACCTCCACGCAGTGAAGGCGGAAACAGTGTACGCTTATTACGAGTGTACTGGCTAAAACTCCCATTCACACCCATCCAGATGCCTTCGAGTTTATGTTATTACGTGTTGTATGTGTGATACTGTGTACCCGGTAACGCAGGGAAGCAGGCACAGCTAAATTACGTACGTATCGATTATTTATTCGAATATAATAGTAAAAAAATCGCTCTTTCAAGAAAAACCAAAAAGGTCCGTTCTAAAGCTATCAAAAAAAAGATCGAGTCGCCAAAAACTAAAAAAAAGGTTACAGATTAATAAAGAAAAATATGCACAATATTATTCACAATTGTCGCCAGACAATAAAAGAGAATTAATTCGATAAAAAAAGTGAAAGACGACGTCCGAACCAAAAACGCGAACACAAGGTTGAAATAGAAAAACGACTCACGATCAAAAGACAAAATAAAGTTTTAAACTAAGCATCTACATCATTCGATCAACTTTTTAGTTCGTTTTTTTTTTTTGAAGGGCAGTCGTGTTTTTTAGGGTTCCGTATCTAAAAAACGGAACCCTATTACTAAGCCTCCGCTGTCTGTCTGTCTGTCTGTCTGTCTGTCTGTCTGTCTGTCTGTCTGTCTGTCTGTCTGTCTGTCTGTCTGTCACCAGGCTGTATCTCATAAACCATGATAGCTAGAAAGCTGAAATTTTCACAAATTATGTATTTCGGTTGCCGCTATAATAACAAATACTAAAAATAAAAAAAATGGAAATATTAAGGGGGGGTCCCATACAAAAAACGTGTTTTTTTTCGTATTTTTGCTCAAAATTACTAACTGTTACAGGTAGACGCTTTAAATTTTCACAGAATATGTAGTTGTATATTGCCTTTCAAAATAAATAATTAAATTTAAAAAAAGTAAATAATAAAGGGGGGCTCCCATACAACAAACGTAATTTTTAAGCAATTTGTTACTCGATCTTAATAAACAGGTAGAAACTTATAAAGTATTTAAGTAAGTATATATCGGCGCCTGGGCACCCTCACTCGTCAGGACACCCCAGGAACCATAAATGAAACTAGTTAAATTCTCTGTTAACTGCAATATATTTCTTGAACTTCACGAAATTACGATACGAATTACGAATGTCCGAACCAAAAGTGTCATGGCCGCCCGCCGTCGCATCAACATAACTTAGTCTCAAAACATATTCAATAATACATAATATTTAAATTATCGTATGTTAGAGCTTTCAATTAATCTTTATAATTAAGAAACAATATAGAATTACAGTTCCTTTAGCTAAAGCGTCGAAATACGTCTTGATAAATTTAATTAGTTATAAAATTACAAAAATGTGTTGGCGGGCAACAAAGTTAGCCAAACTAACAACCAATACTGCGTTAAGAAATATATGTAAATACAGAAATGTAACACAATTTATATAATATTAATTACAAGCAAATTTAATTAATATTTTACTGGTTATTTAGTTAAAATTACATTAAAATAATATTAACTTCCGGTTTAGTTATCATTTAGTCATCTAGATGGCTCTGCTCTACGTTTATGCTTAGATCTACAATAAAACAAACCATCTCCAGTGCGCCCATATATACATACAACGAACGTGATTTTCTTTTATAGATGATGGTACGGAACCCTTCGTGCGCGAGTCCGACTCGCACTTGCCCAATTTTTAATTTTTTTATTATTAATTTTTTTACACTGCAGTCGGGTTTTTTAGTATTTTTAATTGCGTTTTTTTACATAAAGTAGTATCAGTTTACAGTATAAGAAAATCTCAGAAAACTCACAATTTGCTCAGCCTTTTGCACTACCTACTTTTGATGCAAAATTCGTCAAACATTGTCTTTCATGCGATTTCTAGGTATTCAATTACGTATTACAATATTTTTTTTACCTATCAAGCCCTATTTCCAAAAACATATTATATTTTAAATTCAAATGAAAACGGTTATATATAGGTTAGCGTGTAGGTATACTGGAAATACACGAGAAAAGTAAAACGGTATAAATTAAATAATATATTGTAATAGTAAAACATATAATATATAATATTGTTCAAGCCTAGACTAGTATATCAAATAATTTACCCTGGGGTAGGTGTATTAACTAAAAACAGAAATGAAAAATATAATTCAGAAGTTTATATACCTATATCAGTTGTCATTTTGTCGCATGTGATAGCACTAATATACGGCAAAAAATAAAATGGTATCAACGTAGAGACGTACTTATTTATCTTTGTTCAGGAAATAGTTTGATTGGATTGAAAGCACATTTCGTCACATTTGCAAGTCTCGTTGCGAAGATAGTATTGATTTCTACTTGTGGATTCGCTGCACTAATTGCTAGTCCATTCTGGCGACCATACTCTCCACAGAGCAGAGAAACTCATTTTCCTTGGTTGACTTTCATACAACGTGGTACATGTATGTTTTTTGTTGAGTGTATAAGTCAGGTAATATGTTTTATGTATAATAGGTAATTTAGAAAAACTCTTGACAAGACCAATAATAAATTGAAAAGTATAAATTATTTTCCATGACTTAATGATTTTTATAAGTGATAGCAACAATCGGAAGGATAATCACTTGATATGGTAATTCACGTCAGAGCGCTTTGGAAGATTTTCGTATCTTGTCAGCCATGTCGGTCCCGGTCCCAGGATTTTTAGGCAATATAGGAGGCCGTAAATCTATCAATAAACTCCGAGTAAGAGAGTTAGCCAAATACTCATAGGAAAAAAGAAGAAGCAAAAGAAACACAAAATAATAGGGATTAAAGTATGAAATTGCTGTTTTCAAAGTCAAAGTCAAAATCCTTTATTCATTTAAATCACAAAGTGACACTTATGAACGTCAATTTAAAAAAATAATTACTTAAAGCTTCTACATTTACATTTACTGCCACGTTCGCAAAGCAAGGGCGTAGAACCATGAGAAAGAACGGGCAATAAAACTCAATGTCACTCTTTTTCATCGCCAGGTTTTGCATAATACATAAAAATTTAAATTTTGTAAGGTGCTGCAACTGTTACACCTTCTATGTCATTTGTATATATTTACTCTACTTAATACTCAAGCATAATGTAGTAAAATTTTGATGTTCATTTAATTAGCCTCCTGAAAATTGACATGGTGAAACAGGAGCATCCACTAACATTAAGTACCTAATAATGCAGGCAATCCGCGCAAATGTTCAGAACCATGATAGAAATGATATAGTTTAATATTAAAAATGTAATACCAGCCCGTAAGACCGACATCGACCAGTCATCGCAAGTAGCATCCGTTCACGAGTATGACGCATGGGCCAGCCATCATCCCTCTCGCCATATCAGAGGGACAGGGATGACCCGACACACGACGCCACCACAAGAAATGACATTTTAGTGAGCATGACGACAACGGTACACGAACCGGCAGTAATTAACAATCTGTTGGTATACTGACCATGAACACGAATTACCTGCATTTTCCAGATCGTTAATATTATCATAAATAAGTGGAACGCGTGCAAAATGCAAATGTAGTACCTATTTTTGATTGATTGACATTTTATTGTAATAGGTACTTTGACATAGAATCTACAAGGTTTGAGAATTTTAAATGAAACTTTTTTCACATGGTCTGCTTCTTTTAAAAATGTGAAACATTTGAATATCGACTTTCAATTGTTTTTGTTATTCAACTTAGACAAGAAAGATGGATACTGCGAAAATTCGAGTGATTTATGAATACGAGTTCCGACGCGGAAGTAACGCGGCAGAAGCAGCCCGCAATATCAATGTTGCGTTTGGAGAGGGATCTGCTAATTAACGCTCCGTGCGATTTTAGTTTAAGCGCTTTTGCGATGGAAACTTCGACTTGAAGAACCACGAGGAAGAGCGCCCACTCAGGTGAATGCCAATGAATTAAGAGAGTAGTGGATGGTGGAAGCCGATCCTGGTCAAACTACCCAGGAATTAGCGGCATGGTTTAACGTTACCTTACCCACAATATTGACTCATTTCCGTCAAATCAATAAAATTAAAAAAAAACGAAAAATGGGTGCCTCATGATTTGTCTGATCTGCAGAAAGAAACGCATGTTGAAACTTGTGTTGCCTTGTTGAATTGGTACAGAAATGAAGGAATATTGGATCGAATTGTGACATTTGATGAAAAGTTGATTCTTTATGATAACCGTAAAAGAAAAATGAAATGTGACTGACTCCAGGTCAAACGCCTCAACAGTGTCCCAAAGCAAAGCTTACCAATAAAAAAGTAATGGTAACTGTTTAAAGGTCTCAGCATGGTGTTATTCACTATAGTTTTCTCCGATCTGGTTAAGCAATAACGGCAGATGTCTATTGTACCGAACTCCGAACAATGTTGGCAAAACTAGCAGTAAAACAGCCCCGACTCATGAATCGATCTTCACCATTATTGTTTCATGACAACGCGAGACCTCATACTGCATGAGAAATCGTTTTCACCGTTAGAAACCATTCGTCATCCTCCGTATTCGCCAGACCTTGCTCCAACGGACTACCATTTTTTTTGTGATTTGGACAAAATTATCTACGTGACAAGAAGTTTTCTTCCCAGGAGGCAGTACAAAATGCTTTCACACAGTTTGTGCAGTCTAGATCCTCAGAGTTCTATCGCAAAGGCATAAATGACCTTCCTAATAGATGGCAGCAATGTATAGATAATAATGGTAACTATTTTGATTAAATAAATATTATGTTAAATATTTAAAAATAAACAATTATTTTGATTTCCAGTACAAATCGGCAATTTCATACTGTAACCCCTAATAAATAAATCAAAGCTAATTATTATTATTTGCGTTGATAAATTCCCTGCCTGTGCCGCTATTATTATATAACTGTGTATCGTGAGTAAAAACTTTTTGCACCTACCCTCGCAATCTATCTTACTGAAACACTCGCATGAAATTATAAAAAGCGTGGTTGGTCACGCAAATATTTTTATTTATATATAGAATACCAAATATTATAACAGAATAACAATTTAAAACGCTATTAATATTACTGTTATTATAATATTATAAAGGACTAGCTTTTGCCCGCTGCTTTGCACGCGTAAATTACGATTAGATAACATATTTTGTACAAACACCCGTACCCTCCTCAAGGAACATACATGCTAAATTTAACCTTCTTGCGCCCAGTAAGTTCGTTCTGTAATGTGTCTGTCAGTCAGTCAGTAACAAAAAGATTTTTTATACACAGATTAAAGTGATTCCATTGAAAAAATAAAGCTTTTACACAAACTCTGAATCCCTTTTCTACTCTCTTAGGGGAAATTTCCAAAATAAATGTCTTTGTGTTCGCTAACGTCATTTGCGGATCCAATAAACAAAGTATGATGTTAATCCCTTGAAGGCATAAAAGGTTCTATGCAAATTTTGACTTCCCTTTTTATCTACTTAAGGTAAGAATTTCCAAAAAGACTTTCTTAGTGTTCACTAACTTCATTTGAGGAACCAAGAGGTATACAAAGCTTGAAGTTAATCGATTGAGGGAATAAAAAGTTTCATGCAAATTCTGACAACCAGTTTAACCCCCTTAGGGGATGAATATCCAAAAATCCACTCTTAGTATGGCCCTACACCTTTCAAGGAACATACATGCTAAATTTCATCTACTTGCGCTCTGTTGTTTCGGGTGTAGCATGTCCGTCAGTCAATCAGTCACGCAAGGATTTTATGTACAGACAGATTAAACTGACTTGACTGCCTCCGTGGTACAGTGGATAGCGTATGCGTCTGCTAAACGGGAGGTCTCGGGTTCGATTCCCGGGTCGGACATAAGTATTACTGAGTTTTGAGGTGTAATATTACAGTTCTGCCTTCACCTTCGGGGATACATGCGTGAGACCATAAAAAATAGACAAACTGTCTGTAATCTCAAAATAACTGTATTGCATATTGTTGCTAACCCGTTTCCAGTTCCCCAATGATTTATTAAGATTGTTTTCTGTCTGTCTATTTATTCAGGTTAACCTTAAAAATGGCTGAATCGATTAAGATGTGTATTTTACTAATAGGTCATGAAAACTCTCGAACAAACTATGAAAATTTCATTTAGGCGTAGCTGCTTGCAAAAGTTAGTTAAAATTAAATTAGTCAAGGATTCCGTAGCAGTAAGTATATATTTGTATATCTCAGCGACGTTGTAAAATAATGTAAAATAAATTATTCAAGTTCAAAAACCTTTTCTTAGTATTTTAGGGTGGGGTGCATAGGGTTCCTACCATGGGGTGCATAGGGTTCCCACCAAGAACTTAGGGTCCCAAGCCAACCTCACCTGCAAGTGGTGCACATGCCGATCAACGGACGAGGCTCTGGCAAACAAAATGTCCCAATAAGCGGCAATAGGCTCGCCACCTATTACGTGGGATCAAAACACTGGCGAAAAGTGGGCGTTTAATATGCCCCTGCTTACCCCTTCGGGGAAACAGGCGTGAGTCTATGTATGTATGTATGTAGTATTTTAGGTTAAAGCAATGAGAGAAGCGTTGGTCAGCAGTTGGACAATAGATATAATACAATAGATAGGCAGATAACTGATAAAAAGTGTACCTGCTTAAAAATAAATAAAAATAGCAAAATAATGGTTCTAAGTATTTTGGCTTCTATTGGTCATATAAAGAACCATCCCACATTATAGTTAGTGAAGATGAAGAGCGCTTAGATGAGAGCCAGCCACATAAATTTAAATTAATGAAAATTAAATGCACGTCAGGGACGACGAAAAAAAATCAAGTTACGGAATTAAAAGTTTCATACAATTTGAGACCCCTTTTTTAAATCCCTGTTTTAATGGTGAATTC
Organism: Euclidia mi; assembly: GCA_944739405.2. NCBI lineage: Eukaryota > Metazoa > Arthropoda > Insecta > Lepidoptera > Erebidae > Euclidia > Euclidia mi. The sequence goes on from OX123190.2 coordinate 62,297,064, forward strand.
ACTAACGTCACTTGAGGAACCGATATACAAAGTTTCAAGTGAATCCATTGAAGTTTTTTTTTAATTTTAAAATGGGACACCCCATAAGGAAGTGACTTCGAAAACTCCTTTCTTAGTGTTCACTTTCGTCGTTTGAGGAACCAATACACAAAGTTTGAAGTCAATCCGTTAAAGGAATAAAAAGTTACAAACAAACTTTGACCCTCAATCTTACCCTCTTAGGGGTGAAATTCCCAAAAAACTTATTCTTAGTGTTCACTATTATCATTTGAGGAACCAATATACAAAGTTTGAAGTCAATCCACTAAAGGAATAATAAGTTTCGTTTAATACACATTTTGAACCCCTATCTTACCCCCTAAAGGTAGGAATTTCCATAAAACAAATTCTTAGTGTTCACTTTCGTCGTTTGAGGAACCAATATACAAAGTTTGAAGTCAATCCATTAAAGGAATAAAAGGTTACATACAAACTTTGACCCCCTATCTTACCTCCTGAGGGTAGGAATTAAAAAAAAACTAATTCTTAGTGTTCACTATCGTCAATTGACAAACCAATATACAAAGTTTGAAGTCAATTCACTGAAGGAATAATAAGTTTCGTTTCATACAAACTTTGAAACCCTATCTTACCCCCTGAGGGTAAGGATTTTCGAAAAACAATTTTTAAGTGCTCACTATCGTCGTTTGAGGAACCAATATACAAAGTTTGAAGTCAATCTATTAAAGGAATGAAAAGTTTTATACAAACTTTGACCCCTATCTTACCACTTTAGGGGAGCAATTTTCAAAGAAACACATTCTTAGTGGTCACTATTATCATTTGAGGAACCAAAATATACTGCCTCGTTGGTCTCGCGGCGTAATTGTGCGCGTGGGATTGGGAGGTCTCGGGTTCGATTCCCGGGTCGGGCAAAAGTGTCACTGGGTTTTTCCGAATTCTCAGTAGCAGCCCGGAGTCTGGTGATGTGCCCAGTAACGGCAATAGGCTCGCCCCCTATTACGTGGGACCTAAAATTTCATGGCGAAATGTGGGTGTAATATTTACACGTATGTTGTTGTATGTGTGTATGTAATTGTAACATTTATCCCCGAAAGGGTAGGCCTCTGCCTACCCCTAGGGGATACAGGCGTGAGACTATAAATAAAAATAAATAAAAATATATAAAATTTAACGTCAATCCCCTGAAGGAAAAATATGTAACACTCTTTGACCCTTATCTTACCCCCTGAGGGCGGAATTTTTTAAAAACAAGTTCTTAGTGTTCACTATCGTCGTTTAAGAAACCAAGATACAAAGTTTGAAGTCAATCCATTAGAGAGAAAAGTTACATACAAACTCTGACTTCCTATCTTACTTCCTTAGGGGAGGAATTTCAAGAAAAATAGTTCTTAGTGTTCACTATCGTCGTTTGAGGAACTAATATACAAAGTTTGGAGTCAATCCATTGAAGGAATAAAAAGTTTCATACAAACTTTGACCCCCAGTTTTACCCCTTTAGGGGTGGAATTTCCAAAATCCTCTCTTAGTGCTACCCTACACTCTTCAAGGAACATAGATGCTAAATTTCATCTTCTTGTAACCAGTAGTTTCGACTGTAGCGTGTCTGTCAGTCAGTCAGTAACGCAAGGATTTTATATATTAAGACTGTCGTACAAAGTTATGGCCGAATTGAAGATTGTACTGAAAAATCTGTGAGAGAAGGTACGTGTGTGTTACTGGTTTTGATATTCCTGTGATATTCCTATGCTTAGACCTGTGTGACATATGCGACTGCTTAATATGATCTCCAGGGCACGGGATAAGTGATATTTGATGTTTTATTTATTTAATAGACTCACGCCTGTATTCCTGAAGGGGTAGGCAGAGGTGTAATACAACACCCACATTTCGCCATGAATTTATAAGCGGTAAGCGGGGCCTTCCCATAGTTAGAAGAGGCCCGTGCCCAGCAGTGGGACAGTTTATATACAGGACCGATGATGATTAGGGGGTGGGCCTATTGTGGTTACCGGGCACTTTGCCAAAACTCCGTGCTGCTGCTGAGAATTGTGAAAAATCAGCATGTCAGCAGCAGACGCATATACTTTCCACTGGACCACGGAGGCAGTTAATAATACCGAACAATATTATTAAACTTAATACATAGGTACACAACTTTGAAAAGTAAGTAAGTGGTGCGCATCGCAACTATCATTGCTTCTGCATGGCAGTCTGTTGCTATTCCCACTAGGCTATCGCTACCTCACCTGACTAAATATACTAAACGAAACCGCAATATCAGTAGAAATAAATAAATACCTAATTACAATTATTTCTTTTAATTACGCGTGTAAACTATACCATTTGTGGGTAAGTATACGTAGTCCATTAATCACAAGCCGAAACAGCCGCCATGATAATTGTTCCGCTCCACAACAGATGGTTCTACGCAAACGTCACTAAAAATAACACGAGCATTGATTGATGGCAGATTCTGACTAGTTCCCGAGTAACCACCATGTTACAACTCATTGTATTGTTAGCTCAATTAATATAACTTGGTTGTGTAGTCATCATCAGTATTGTTCGTAATTTGTCCACTGCTGGGCGCAGACCTTTTTGGAATATGACAAGGTGACCATTAAGTCAATCGTTGAAAAGCTTCGCAATATAAAACGGATTAGACTATAAAGTCCACCTCGTCGAAAAGTCAGCGTGCGTTGTAAATACAGTTTTTAAGAGGTGCCTTACGAATGACCATGGCTATATAAAAACATCAACGTTGTGTTTAGGTGTAACAGCCACAAAAAATACCAAGGCCCTAAAACAAATAGCACAAATACACGGCGACACTTAATGTTACCAGCTTTAAAAATTACAATAACCTGTAGTGATGCTTACTACCCTTTACTCGCATATTTTATTCAGCTGAAACATTCACAGTATATAAAAGAAAATAAAACCGGTGTGACCACGCAACTATAATAAAGTTGTTCATAAAACATAATGAACTTGTTAAAATAGTAACGTTTGGTATTTCTACATGTCGGCCGGCACGAGACGATGTCATAATTTCATTAAAATATTACGTACAAGACTAATGTGAACGTGACATAGTGGACGCAAATAGAACGCAAACTATTTATTACAGGGTGCTTACTGCGTTAAGTAATGATGTTGGTTGACATTTATTTGTTTAAGCAATCGATTTTGTATATACACTGGGGCAGTGCCAAGCGGTGAGGCGGCCTCTTAAGCTACCACGCAATCCATGCAGTCTCCACTTTCGTTACTCACCATCTCTTTCGCAACAATTGTGATAGTTAATTAAGTTCTTTTTGTTTTTTAGTTATTTAATTTCTGTTAGTTTTTTTCTTTTTTGATTTTATTGTTATTTTATTTTAATTTGGTGTAGACTGTAGAGTATCTGATTGATAGTGCAATCTGAGTGCATGCCTATAATTGGATTTGCATTATGTACAAGATAGATATATACTTTTGTTAGTTTATAAGTTTAAAATGTAAAATCTGTTGGCGAACCTTACAATAAATAAATCTCTTGTTAGATGTCTACCAATATGACAAACGAGTTCATGCAAACACAAAATGACTTTAATCAGTTTTACCTTTCTAACTCATTATTGTTATACCTACGGTCTTATCAGAACCATTAAGATATCGCAGAAACTTCAGCATGTCGCATTCAAAGTACAATTCATGAACTTACCTTTCGTCGCAGCTTTGTTCAAACATCTCAGGGCTATAATAAAACTGGTGTCGCTTCATGAACCTCTATAGGTGGAACCATATTCTACAACTTGTTCAAAGTTATGTAAGTTCACGGATTCGATTCTTCATATTGACTATTATCATAACTTTCATATTTTGATTCAGGAAGCTCACTTATCTGCGTGGATAACTTATCATAGTCAATGATCTTTATATATAACATTTTGTTACTGACAGACTACTGCGCGTAAGAAGCTGAAATGTATCATTTATAACCCTTGACGAGCTTAGGAGTGCACTAAGAAAGGATTTCACAAAATTCTGACGGGATCTGAATAAGCACAGGCAAAAATAATGTTGAAGAATCAGCCTTGTTTAAATTTTTTGACGACCGGTTGGCGCCGCGGGAGTGTAAGCAACTGCTTCGCCGAAGGTCGCGGGTTCGATTCCCGCTCAAGTCAAACATTTGTGTGCATGAACATGGATGTTTGTCTTGGTCTGGGTGTTTCTATGTATAATATGTATGTATTTACAAAAAAAATGTATATACTTATGTATATATAAACGTTCTATATTATATAGCTTTCATCTTCGCTCGGTACGTCTTAAAACAAAAAAAGTCTATTTAATCTTCATAAAATGGAAATCCAATTACTTGGAAAATGAAGTTCAAAAACTCTGTGAGCCTTTAACCGTCCTCCGTCCCAACTAGTAACAATTACTATGATGATTTTATCGTCTAAACTCTACAAAGAAGTAATCCATGGAGAGGAAAAGTTTTATTAAAAAAAAGAGAACGAGTTTTTTTCCGATTCCGAGAACAATACACAATACTGTTGGTGTTTATTTGACAAGCCAACAAGAACTTATTTTTTCAACCTGACGATGCCTTTATGGGTAACTTGTCTTGGTTTTGTCCGTGGCTTTGCCTGCATACGATGTCGATAAAAAAATACCATTTAAAATACCATTTAACAAATGGTTGTTGGCAACATTTAATTTTCATCCCCTACTGTTTTATATTATTTGTCTTCAACGGAACGAATATCATCAAAACCTTGAAGTCGTAGGCCGTGTGTGGGTGAAATAAAAATAAGTTAGAAAGTAACGAAATTGTTTCATTAAAACATAACTAAGGAACTTTGTTGTTGGAATAATTCAAATTCACGAATCAATCTTTTAAGTTTTGAGGCATAAAAAGACTAATATTGTAGAACAAAGTTATTATAACACAAGTATTTTGATACTTGTGTTATAATAATCTATTTTACCTATGTATATTTTTTATAGACTCATGCCTGTATCCCCGAAGGGGTAGGCAGAGGTGAAATATTACACCCACCATTATATCTGTAGATAGTAGTAAAATGTATGGGTGTACACACGCGCGTTAACTGCAACCAATTATAATTATTGCAAAAACAACATGCGCAATCCGTGCGCTGCTTGCGAACCGCGCACGTGCGGAACGTTCGTCAAATCTGGACACACCCTATCTTACGTCGCCCGTTTTCGCACTCACTCCATACACGCCATAATTACTCACGCATATTACTCATGTATTATCATCCCACCTTTATTATTAATAAATTTATTTATTATTTTTTTAATAATAAAGGTATAATAATAAATAAAGGTATGTATAATGTAGAAAGATTTATTAATAATAATAATATTTATTTATTATTATTATTAATAAATCTTTCTACATTTGCTGGGTGATAATACCAGCGACGCATTGAGTCTGCTAAGTGCATTACGCAATTTAATTAAAATATTAGTTTCAATGTAAAAAGGCGGCGAAAGCCGAGTGGATATACCACCAGACTGCCATGCAGAGGGTATCGGGTTCGAGTCCACGGCGCGCACCAATGACTTTTCGGAGTTATGTGCGTATGGAATGGTTAATTATCGCTTGTACCGTGCCTCGGAGAGCACGTTAAGCCGTCGGTCCCCGTTGTCATGAACTTCTTTGACAGTCGTTACAGGGCGTCAGTGCCTTCTAAATAAACTGACACTAGTCTAAACCATGGAATATTACTATCCCTTCGGGTTGCGGAGGTCAGACAGGCAGTCGCTCCTTGGAAAAGCTAATATTCAGCCATATTCGGTTAGACTAGAAAGCGGACCCCAGATTGAAACTGCGATAACGCTAAGAGGATGATGATTAGTTTCAATGAAAAATAAGTGGGATCATGGGATATTTGTTCAGAAATGCGTGTAATAACAAAGGTTACATGGCACCAATGTCGGTTGTAAGCATTTTATTAAAAAACGTAGGTCAGTACATTATAATTGAAAAATATCTGAGTATATCTACCAATGAAGAATGTCTGCTTATATTGCTAAAAAGAATCCTAAAACAAAACAAACAGAGCCTTATCTGAGCCAGCTAAGCTACCAAAGATTTAAATTTCGGGTATTTTTCAACTAAGAGATAAGAGTAAATATTTTGAAAGGTGCAAAGTGATTTTATTTTAGCTCTATCTTATTCTTCTACATTCATGTTACAAACAAGGTATCAGTTTCTATGTGATTAACGCTTTGAAATAGAGCCAGGCGAATACGCCGCGCTTTGAACATGGGGTACCTACTGGAACGCTAACGCGCATCATCATCAAAACAGTCCTCCTCGCCAAAAGAAAACTAAATATGTACCTTAAAATTATTAACGGTCTGTATTTGCGTGAAAATAGTAAAGGTATAAAAACATTGTTATAAAGCTTCTTTCTTTACTTAAAATGTTTAAATCTTGTTCTAAAATTCTTAGAAGCAACGTTTAACATTGTTCCTTTGATCCATAGGCTAAGAATTTATTTCGCTGACCTGTTTGTTTTCTATCTTCATATTTCATTTTTATGATTATCTTTAGCCGAGGCGATATTGGAGTTAAAATACAAAAATAATAATGACCGATTGGAAAATCATTTGTTGATATAAATCATCTGAATCTCAGAAAATATATCTTTTGTTACTTAATCAATTGTCTTAATTATTCATTGTGGTTGAGTATTTCAAGTAGCAGCATAAATAAATCTTAACCCTTCAATAAGTCAAAGAAAAGTACATATATGAATAAATAAAGTTTGTTGCTATGATCATTTGCGATAAAACTTAGCATTTTAAGTTAATTCACATCTTAAATATGGATAAAATATCGTACTTTTCGCTAGCTTATTAATCTTTGAGCCTCGTGAGGTACAGTCAGCATCAAAAGTCGATGACCACATTCAGATTTTCAAAATCAATGAACATTTTATCACCCATAAATCGCTCAACAAGAAGGGCGCCAGTATTGGATGAACATCATTAAAGTTCAAAACTAACTGAACGCTACTTGTCAAAGGTCACTGAACACCATTTTGTCAAAAATTGCTGATCGTTATAATATCCGAAAACATTTAGAATCATCAGTTTGAATTTATACCATCAACGTTATTATAGATTTTTTAGTTCGATTGAATTGTAACCTTATTCGTTAAGTAATAAGACTTATTTTCAAAAATCACGTAGATTCCGTTCAAATTCATACCGTCGACTTAGTTTATGATTTTTATATTTACGATTGATTTAGAACCCAATCTGAGGGTCTAGTACGAAATTAACTCGGTGATGATAGGCTAGTCGACGGGAACAATTTTCATACATTTTCTTAATGCACCCTCTATCGATCGCTACTAATATAATAATAAGGGCCGATAAAGGCACTTTTAGAAAATCTATGGAAATAGGGTTGTTTCCAACTAGTCAAATCAAGCACTTTAATTAAATGTCAAAAACGACCTTTGTCAAGGGTTGTATGAAATATGATATAGTGACGTCATAGTGTTTTGCTGTCAAGTAGAATACTTATTATCAATAATTTGACGATAAAAAATGTTAAATTAAGTTTAAACATTAATTGATGAATGAAACTACTATTATTTTGACATGTTTCACTAGATAAAAATACTTGTATAATTTTTTTCACATGCAAGAAACTTCCGTGACGATCGCGTGCAAAAGTCGTGGTTTGTTTGAAAAACAAACTCTTGGTAGACCCCCTATATACATATAAGACTCATTTTTAAAATACACACAAATTCTGTTTTAATTCAATTCTTTGTAAAACTGTTTACCCTTGAATGTAAAATAATATTTCTACTTAATGATCACTTTGTATCGAATGTAAACCATTGCAGTTGCAATTATTTATCATCTGTAAAATATTGTATTACCTTAAAAGACTATAGTATTATATAAAATTATTTACTTTAAAATACTTTTATAATAATATAATTAATCACATTAGTTTATCAAATGTAACGACCTCCTTTATTTAGTTCTCGGACGTCACTGGCCGTACTGGCCGAATGACTGGTGACGTGGTGTTATGCTTTTTTTACCATAACTTTGTTTAGCGACTTTTGAAAAGTCATGGTCACCTATTTATGCCCTTTTAAGATAATCATTCATTTCTGGCGCTTGTCATGTTGAGCAATTTAGGTATATTATGGTGTACAGCGATATTGAAAATCTAAATGTGGTCATTAACTTTTGACGCTGACTGTACAATCAAACAAGTCGGCGCTGGAATAGTTTGAAAAAAATCCCTAGGCTCGCTCATAGAGTCGAGGTACACTAGAAACTGGTTTTTTATACGAGTGTCAATGTGCGTCTAAAGTAGCACTGGAAGCGACGATGTCTTGCTGGGCGATTTTCGCCCTTATGGTGGTCTAGCGGGAAGTTGTTCGACTGTACCTATAGCTTTTCTGTTAAGTAGCTGTAAAACTGCTTTAACGCCAAACATCTCTACATTCTGATATTGCGATTAGACCTTCACGTGTCCATGTGGTTGAGAATACAAAATGCCACTAAATCCTTTCATTCCTTGAGTGTAGTAAGGGACAACTGTGGAAAATACACGAAGCAAATAGTACAGCTCTACATCTTACAAGGTAGGCCAGATTCTCCAATTACCTTACAGTGCAAGTTTATTTCTTTTTTTTTATAGACTCACGCCTGTATCCCCAAGGGGTAGGTAGAGGATATTACACTAACATTTCGCCATGAATTTTTAGGTCCCACGTAATAGGGGGCAAGCCTATTGCCGTTACTGGGCACATCACCAGACTCCGTACTGCTACTGAGAATTTGGGAAAACCCAGTAACACTGCCTGATCAGGGAATCGAACCCGAGACCTCCTATCAGCAGTCACATACGCTATCCACTGAACCACGGAGGCAGAGTGAGAGGAAGAGTGCTACTGTAAAGCAAATTACGAGTGGCCAATTCCAGCAGCGAACTGCGAAACGCTGTAAAATCAAGCCCTCAAGACTGCAATAAATCTACAAGCCATAATAACCACCCCGCACGTACAGCTGCCAACCACAAAATAATAATCGCTCCATCGATTACAGCATCCAACTAATTTGTCATCATTAACAGTACGTTACCCCTCAGCTTACACAACACACACACATGTGCAACATATCACATCAATGTCGATATAAATATTGGACGTATTTTCAATTATAAATTCTCTTTGTACAACCCACCTTATCCGTCCGCATTGAAATGATAAATTGCACTTGATGTGAATATTGGTAACAGTGGAATAAAAATAACAGGATTGATACGTAATTGATTGGGCGACTAAGCGATTTTTTTGGATGAGTGGATTTGTGATGTGACAGCAAGACTAATTTTCTATTGTACCTACTGTTCTAAAGAAAAATATACTTATGCAATGTACATAATAATGTACATCATAAGGCAAATATTTTGCGAAATAGATATCTATAGATATATTAATGGCTTCATGTCTATAGCGTGAAGAAATCATTTATCATTTTGCTTTCCAAACCTTGCATCATCACTATCCTGGCATTGGGTCAATTGTATCTTAGGCTCGCTTCTTGGAACCTGCGGTTCTGCCTGGCTGATACAGCAGGCAATTGCCAATTTTTTTTTATAGACTCACCCCTTTGTCTCCGAAGGGGTAGGCAGAGGTGTAATATTACACCCACAATATTTACTTACTTATTAGTATTTTCACAACGCAACAACAACCCTCTAACCTCTGCGCCCTAAAGGGATAGCCATTTTCTATAATTTGAACTAGTGTCATGATATTTAGGTATGTATATTGAGTCGCCATAAAGGCTCTCATAGATCTTTATGAGAGCAAGGACCAAAGTGCTCGCTGGGGCACAGAATATAAGACGTTTTGCGGCCGGTCTGGACTTTCCATCATCTATTTATGATCAAACGATGACGAACTTGCTAAACGTCTTTAATTATAAATTCACCAAATATGGATCTACGGCCGTTTTAATATTCAGTCTATCCATGGATTTGGCTACTAGATGTACATATTTGACATATGTTAAATTAAGCGTATGACAAATACGTTTCACTAGTAGTGGTAGTAGTATTGAAGCCGGCCGTTAATTACTTCTATATTTAATAATAACTCTATACAGCTCTTACAAATTGCTATTGAATTTCAGAACATTAAAGAGGTGATTTCTTGTACGTGTATGCAAAAGTTCATCGTCATTTCCCCAAGTCTGGACGCTCGTGTGGTGTTTTATAACCACGCAAGAAACTGAAACTAGTCCAGTAATGCAAGTAATATTGTTCTACGTTCTTGCTTTGGTCGAAGCACGAAGATTAATGTTGTGTCTTGTGCAGCACCGAAGTTGTTTGTTCACTTAAGTTGCTGAATTGCAAGCATAGTTGTTGTTAAAATCTTAATGTGTTAGCAAACTCTTGAATTGGTTTTATCGACAAATCGAGAATTTAAAATAGTTTTTTATGCTAAGTTCAAAATATTCGAGTAAATAATAATAAAGTATTTTTTTTGTCTCGGTACTTGAAATTTTGCACTCGCGTTGTTTAGGGTACTGGGTAGGAGACAGTTTTGAAAATGAAGACCTTCAGTTAAATCAATTAAAAAGGTGCTAAAGAAGTTAAACGGCTGGTATACTTATAAATATGAAGCCTTCGTCACGCGATAGTCATCTTCGCATGTAAATCAACATGTAGGTAGGTACACAGGATTTAAAGCATCTCTTCCTGACGAGTAAGTTTCACCCCGACATCAAAGACTATTCCATATTACGTGCCACGAGTAGTCTATTGAAATGTTAATGTCATTGATTTTGGTGGCCTTGAACTTATGGTAATTATCTGAAACGTGAGCATTCCACACTAAATACGTATTTACGTATGTGTTCACTATATACCAAGTTTCGCAATCAGACAAAGCAAATGTGTGAATCTTCTGAGCAAAATTGACAGAGAACTGTAAACTTTGCTCGATATTCATTGAACAAGAATGTCCCGGGGACAGACTCAGAGGCTCATGCGACTTCCGTACGTATCTATAATTCCACTAACGCTATGATTGCATTGTAAACGGGTCACGACTCACGATTTCCGGTGTACAGGCGACTGCAGACAACTACGTATTGTAAATTTTGATTGGGAAGCCGCTCAAGTGTTAATCGAGAACATTTCCAATAGATAACATTGAAATTGTACTTTAAAATGTTGTGAAGAAATGTTATTCATTCTGATTCATCTGGTTCATGTTTGAATAATAGGTCCTTGGTGTTTGGTCAGCCGTTATGTCTGGGCCTGGTTATATTTTTGTTAACAACGATATTGATGTTTCGGTTAGACGATCTTCTCTCCGAACTGTCGCGACAGTAGGCTTACTTTACGACTTTCATTATGGATACCATTTAAACATAAAAATATTTGGTATAATGAGGTTATTATTAAAAATAATTAGGTAGGTGGCGTAACCCACACTTCAGTAAGACGGCACAAAGAGCTTACAAAAGTTCATGCATTAGTACGACCGGTGTTCGCCAGTCGAAACATACGATTACATCATGAAAATAGAATAATTTTATTATTTAGATAACTATAATTGAAGTCCATGAAGTAAACTTGTATGGTAGACGAGACGTTTGTATGGTAGACGAGACGTTTGAATAAAGTATCTATGGATAAGGTCCCAAGCCAACCTCACCTGCAAGTGGTGCACCTGCCGATCAACGGACGAGGCTCTGGCAAACAAAATATCCCGATAAGCGGCAATAGGCTCGCCACCTATTACGTGGGATCAAAACACTGGCGAAAAGTGGGCGTTTAATATGCCTCTGCCTACCCCTTCGGGGAAACAGGCGTGAGTCTATGTATGTATGTATGTATCTATGGATAAATACATCTTAGATACAACTGGTATAACGCTAGGACGATGATGATAAGTACGCCTGAATTAGGTTGCGGAGGACAGCCTAGGTGCCATTTACTACCTACAGAAAAGCAAATTTTCATTAAACTTTAATTATTAATCTATAAAGACAAAGATAAATTCTTGGAATCAACCAGGATAAATCTGGAATTATTATTATGATTTAGTTAATCCATTGAATATCACATGAAGGGGTAAACTAAATAGTTTTCCAGTTAAATAGAGGGAAATTCCTCTTTTACCCGTTTTTTCTAGTGAATTCTGCATTATACTTACTTCCGTGAAGCAGTCTCAAAACACACATTTGCAAGATAGCAAGTTTTGTCTTTCCTCATCAAACTTTGTTCAGTCCCTTGATAAATACTCACTACTTTCCATAGTATTGTCAAATCAATATGACATACTCGACAAAATAGGGACGTAACAGGAAATTGAAGATCCACTCACATAAAATCGCAAGCAAGAGTAAAAAGGTTATGAAACTAAAATAAAATATCCGCTGACGTATAGTGCTCCGCTTAGAATATAATATGATGTTATTGAACGTGCATTTGTTTAGTGTGAAAAATCAGCTGCAGTAAAACCTAGAAGAACTAAAAATGTTATGTTGCTTTTCCCTACGGCGAAACGAGGGTATTTAACAAGTTATGAAATTACAACCTACTTAAAAAATTATGATAAAATATTTGATTCCTAGAAATAACTAACAATGGACAACCCTTTTGAATGTATGAAATAAACTTTAACAAAGAAGATAATTTTATTATGTCAATAAAAAATATTACCCACCTTGAGCGGCGATAGCCCAGTGGTGTACGTAACGGACTGCCAAGACGATGGTCTCGGGTTCGATCCCCAGTTACCCCGGGCACACACCTCTAACTTTTCGAAGTTAGGTATGTGTGTATTAAAAATGTTAATTATCGCTCGCTTAACAATGTGCCCGGTAGATGGCAATAGGCTCGTCCCCTTGGGACCTAAACATTACTGGCGAAACGTGGGTGTGTAATACACCTCTGCCCTCCCCTTCGGGGATAAAAGGCGTGAAGTTATGTTATGTTATGTTAGCCACCTTTATCTATAAATGTTTTTGAATTTCTATATATATATATATATATATATATATATATATATATATATATATATATATATATATATATATATATATATATATATATATATATATATAAACTTCTATACTAATATCATAATACTGGAGAGTTTGTTTGGTTGAACGCGCTAATCTCAGGTACTACAGGTTCAAATTGAATAATTATATCTTTGTATTCGGAATTTATAAGATTACGCTATTAGCCACGGGTGCGGAGCAGCAGTCTTAAGTAACGTGGTTGTAGCCGCGGACTCAGATAGACAAAATAATGATGTTAGCATACATTAAGAAGCTAGTTCTTGGTAGCTATATAATATACCTGTTACAGGTATCTCATTCCGTATTATGTAAGAAATAAATAGCTATAGCTTAGTAGAAACTCTAAACAAATATTTCGAACAAATACAAACATAATTTGTATAATATCATCCACAATGTAAACCCCACTCGGAAAACACCATCAAAGTTGTCATTCTAACCAAAAGTTGACATTTTAAATTAAATAATCCTCACCCACATTTGAGTAACGGTAAAATACGTACAGATTAAATTATTATCCGCAAGGGCTTTCCCGAAGGGTATCTTATTAAACGTACCTTAAAATATCGTCGAGGTATACGAAAAGAGGCAGTATACGCATGATTTATGATTTACGCGTGCCCCGTCGTCTGTCAGAGTTTCAATACTTTGTTAATTGCCCTATTTCATATTATGGTAATTGAATAAATGGGTCAGGAAACTTTTAATTAGAAATTTTCATCTCGGATCTGCCACATAAGTTTTACCTGTTACATGTTTTGAGGAAATAAAATCATGTTTGCTGCCAGATATATGTAGATATTAATCTATACTGTTATAAAACTGTGAAAATCTGCGTAGGGAATCAAATAGTTTATAACATAAAATATTTTTATTTACTAATACGGTCTTCTGAATTCAGAATCAATTATTTGTTTGATAAGGAAATAATGCTGAGCTAAAAAGAGAAAACAAACGCCTACGCGCTACTCTAACCCAGCAAATTAAAAGTAACAGAATTATTTTATATACAATATTTGATCTATATGGATTTGAAATTAAACTACAGTTTACGGATTTTATCGCGATGTATTGGTTTCACTAAGTTATTACATTGGAAACTAATGATTTAGAACTATATTTTTAGTTTATTACTAGCCGACGTTTCGAATTCTTTACAGAATTCATGTTCACGGCAGACTGAGGTGATATTTGTCTTTTTCCTGAATGTATAAGTTATCTCAAAGTACCCGAACATTTTTCATCTACTGGTGTTACTATTTACGCAGAATGAGCTCACAGTGTCCTTAGGTCTTCTGGTGACTTTGTCCTTCTTGGGTTTCATTAGCCTTATGACAGGGTCCCAAGCTGGAGGAACATTCCAACCATCTTCCCTATTGAAATTAGGGTGTTTTTTAATTTCAATAGCCTCTCGTATCATCCTTGGAAGAAAACGGTGTTCTTTTGCGAGTATCTGTGGTTCATCAAATCGCAGGTAGTGGTTGGGTCCCTGTTCCACATGTTCACACACAGCAGACTTTGTTGAGCGTTTATGTTTTATGTCAGCTATATGTTCTTTGAGTCGAATGCCTATGCTTCTCTTGGTTTGTCCAATGTATGAGAGCCCACATTCACAGTCAATTTTGTAGACACCGGCCTCTTGCAAGGGTAACTGACACTTGACAGATGGTAATAATTGACTGATCTTCGTTGGCGGCTTGTAGTAAGTTTTGATAGAAGCTCGCTTCAAGATGTAGCCAATTTTGTCGGTCACGCCCTTGATGTATGGGAGGACAGCAGGTTGTCTTTCTACTGTGGCTGGTTTTCCTTTCTTCTGGGATCTGTGACAGTGGCGCGGCGGTCGGAGCTTGTTGTCTTGCAATGGAATTAGAGGCAAACAATTCTTTAGCTTTCTTAGATGTACTTGTCATCAGGAATAAAAACAACTCCTTAAGCCATACTGTGTATAGGAAAAAGACCCATACAAATAGGTACTTAAACGGTGAATCTCACCACCATCCTAAACAGTTAGCTACTGTAGGAATGTCTCTGTTTCAGAGAGCCCGCGGGATCTGTGACAAGAAACACCTGGACGCTGAGCTTCAACATGTCAGGCAAGTTCTGCAAGACAACAAGCTCCGACCGCCGCGCCACTGTCACAGATCCCAGAAGAAAGAAAAACCAGCCACAGTAGAAAGACAACCTGCTGTCCTCCCATACATCAAGGGCGTGACCGACAAAATTGGCTACATCTTGAAGCGAGCTTCTATCAAAACTTACTACAAGCCGCCAACGAAGATCAGTCAATTATTACCATCTGTCAAGTGTCAGTTACCCTTGCAAGAGGCCGGTGTCTACAAAATTGACTGTGAATGTGGGCTCTCATACATTGGACAAACCAAGAGAAGCATAGGCATTCGACTCAAAGAACATATAGCTGACATAAAACATAAACGCTCAACAAAGTCTGCTGTGTGTGAACATGTGGAACAGGGACCCAACCACTACCTGCGATTTGATGAACCACAGATACTCGCAAAAGAACACCGTTTTCTTCCAAGGATGATACGAGAGGCTATTGAAATTAAAAAACACCCTAATTTCAATAGGGAAGATGGTTGGAATGTTCCTCCAGCTTGGGACCCTGTCATAAGGCTAATGAAACCCAAGAAGGACAAAGTCACCAGAAGACCTAAGGACACTGTGAGCTCATTCTGCGTAAATAGTAACACCAGTAGATGAAAAATGTTCGGGTACTTTGAGATAACTTATACATTCAGGAAAAAGACAAATATCACCTCAGTCTGCCGTGAACATGAATTCTGTAAAGAATTCGAAACGTCGGCTAGTAATAAACTAAAAATATAGTTCTAAATCATTAGTTTCCAATGTAATAACTTAGTGAAACCAATACATCGCGATAAAATCCGTAAACTGTAGTTTAATTTCAATGTGTAACATTCGCGTAAACCCAAGAAGATACTATATGGATTTGGCTACTAGAGATATATATTTGGCATATTTTTCATACAGCTTATGTCAAATAATATGTACCTATTTCTAGTTGCCATAGACATTAACAGATCATATATTCGGACCGACCGTAAGTAAAACACGAAAAAGACCATGACAATGAATGCAGATTTACCTATACATAGAACCGCAGTCCTTAAGGATTTTGTGTGCTTATTCCAAGTGGGGTCTGGCCCCAGTTTAGTTCCTAGTTAGCGCCGTTGGCGGCGCTGGCGTCATTCTCCGTCTCTCTTGCTCTTATAGTTGAGATACACTGGATGACTGGAGTAGAGAGAGACAACTGTCGCGGCGTGACTGTCACGCTGCCAAGCGACAATTTGGGTCGCAGAATGATTGTCTTCAGAGCACCCATTAGAAATGAGCCTCTATGTAAATATCTGAGCTCTTTGACCATGACCAAATGACGTTTAACACTTCATGCTACTGATAATTTTATTCACCCACATACAGAAATGACACTTTGATAAAACTAGCCGTCACCCTCTTCCTCATGATGAGCAGTCTATAGTCGCTAATTTAGTCCGATAATAGACCAAGTAAAAGAGGCAACGAAAATATTTTATACACTGTTATCATTATATTTTCGTTCGACGTTCTCTGACCAGGGGGGCGATTCAGAATCGTTCGATATCTCATTTGTCATTCGATTCCGGAAATTGTCAAACGGGCTACCTCATTTTTTGTCAAAACTATCGCATTTCCTATCAATTTTATGCATTCAGTATGAAGTAAATTAATAAATAAACCGAATTCAATGAATAATTGTTCAAAATATCTCTGATAGGCGGCTTAAAGACGAGGACAATAATTTGACATATCGTACGATTACTTGTCGTGACATTCTGAATCGGCCTGCAGATTGGAGACATCCTAAGAACAGGACAGGTTAGAAGCACCCTGAACAGAAGAGCATGCATGAGGAATCTGATGGGAGTGAATGAAGCAAGAGAGATATGTCAAGATCGTTGCAAATGGCGCTCCGTAGTCTCTGCCTACCCCTCCGGGAAACAGGCGTGAGTCTATGTATGTATGTATGTATCATTATATTTTATTCTCGACCGATTTCAGGGATCAGATCCATAACACAAATTAGCTCCAGCCTCGTTTTAGGTTCTATTTTATAAATAGATCTCATTTGAGATATAAAATGGAGGCTTTTAAGAGGCCGTTCCAAAATTCACGGACTGCGTGAATAGGTATTTTACGCCAAGCGCGCGGGCAACGCGATCGAGGTGTCAATGTGTGCGTCTGTGTAGCCCAACAAAATCTACCTTGCAGTGAACTCACGGAGACAAAACAAATTGATACTTTGACCAATAAATTCTATGATCGTAATACAGAATTATTTTGGCTAACGTATTTTGATGTTTGAATGTAATAATTCCAGGTAGATTCCATTGCTGTTGTTAAAAAAAAGCCGACTTCAAACAGTCGTAGAAACATGCAATCTCATTTACCTACTTAGATTACAATAAATACTAATTCTAGTTATTCTGTTATAAAATCCAAAATACAGAACCGATTTCGGAAAACTTTCTATGAGACCAAGCTGGAAGTAATATCATTAAATCCTATGAAATAAAAATAAATCCAAATCGGTCCATAAATGATGCATTTGTGAGGTAACAAACATTAAAAAATATGAAAAAATAATACAACTGAATAGGGTATTTGACTAAAAAAATCTAATTAGTCCGTCAATTAGATTATCGAAAAATATTGGACAAGTATATTTTCTTTAGTCACGTAAACCAAAAAGGATGACTACAAACTTCGCTGAAAACTCGTGTGACGTCACTTGCCAGTACACTTTTTACTGGCAAGTGACGTTACAAGCCCCCACTCTTAGACGTTTCTCCATCTTTGATGCGGTTTATCTTCGTAATTTTTTACTGATTTGATAAAACAAAAAATACGTATCGTAATATTTTTCGATAATCTAACTGACGGACTAATTCGATTTTTTTAGTCAAATACCCTATTGTGAACCGCCTCCGTTTTGAAGTCGGTTGAAAATATTAATATACAATATAAATGAGATGTTACTTGAGCTGAAAAAGTAGCCGACATTTTTCTGGGGTATCCATCTCCTCAATTATTGTACTATTACAAATCAACTGATAGCCATCATCGCCGCTATGTACTGTTTGCTAAAATGAATAAGAAAAATTGGGCAAGTGCGAGTCGGACTCGCGCACGAAGGGTTCTGTACCAAAATTTATAAAAGAAAATCACGTTTGTTGTATGTATACTTAAATTCTTTTTGAGTTTCTACCTGTTTATTAAGATCGAGTAACAAATTGCTTAAAAATTACGTTTGTTGTATGGGATATTGTATGGGTTGTATGGGTATTGCCCTTTATTATTTATTTTTTTTTAAATTTAATTATTTATTTTGAAAGGTAATATACAACTACATATTCTGTGAAAATTAAAAGCGTCTACCTGTTACAGTTAGTAATTTTGAGCAAAAAATACGAAAAAAACACGTTTTTTGTATGGGACCCCTGAATATTTTCATTATTTTTATTTTTAGTATTTGTTGTTATAGCGGCAAGCAAAATACATAATTTGTGATTGTGCTTTCTAGCTATCAAGGTTTATGAGATAGAGCCTGGTGACAGACAGACAGACAGACGGATTGACAGACAGATAGCGGAGGCTTAGTAATAGGGTTCCGATTTTTTCCTTTTAGGTACGGAACCCTAAAAAGTAACGTCTTAATGTTTTGTCACATGTTGTTTTCAATACCATGCTGTCACCATTTATAACTAGTGATCGATGTTTATAACACAAGAATCATATACCTACGTACCAACATTTGAATTTTTTCTGGCAGGAAGTATTTAATAATCAAACCTTATAGTACAAACCTCTTAGACGGTGATTGAGTCATTATTAAAAACAACATTTTAGCTGGAACTTTATAAAAATGTTGCAAAGGAAATCAGCTGTTCCATACAAAATTGAACTTTGACATTGACAAAATGAATGGAACAGCTGCTTTTTGCCGCGATTTCGGCTGTCTGTGCTATATATTCCTAAGAGGTTTACACTAAGTATACAAATAAGTAACGTTGTATACAGTATGTAAAAAAACCCTTAACGAAAACTGAAATTCCATGTTGTACCAATCACTACGAACATTTTTACTTCGGCACCATACCTGGGAAATTACTGGTTCAGGAGATATTGAGGCTCAAAGTTAGTATGGATTTTTTTCTAATTAGGTACAAAATCGATGCATTTACTCCACCAATATGTTCTTACGACGCCCTATGGCCCCATGGATAAGTAGTTATTTTGAGTATAGCACGCACGCGCTTTTAATTACGGTTTAGAAAATGTGAAAACTTAAAAATATTCGTTTTCCAGGTATCATTCTTGGTAAGTATGACTTGGCAGTCATGTGCACAACCAGTAGACTTCGGCTTGGTGATTACACAATAATCTTAACTAATCTGCCATAAGGCGCTAAAACTATCAAGCCATTGGGTGAATAGCCTGTCGTGGGTCGTAATTGAAAACTTGCTCCAGTCATTAACCACATATGTGACAATGTCTGAACGCACCATCGCTCTATCTTGTGTTCCGTACATTAAATAAGAGAGAGCACGAAACAAACATGCACCGTCACCAACAATAGGGACGACAGTACATTCTTCAACTTCTCAACGTTCAGATTTTCTTAAGCCATTTTAAAACAGTCTAACCGACAAAACCTACGCTCAAACTAAACGAAAACAAAATAAATACCAAATACAAAGCTGAGTCTTTAACCAAAACTACTTAACCGAAACAAAGCAAATGCAATCCAATGAAATCCAATACATTCCAAGAAAAGAACAGCCAAAATCGTCAAATATACTTAATCCGCTAGAAATATTTAGGTATGGTATGTGCTATACAGCAACCAAAACGATTTAACGACCAACAACATCCAACCAACTGCGTACAACTAACCTACCTGACGATGAACGTTAAATAATAACTGGAGAGGGTCATTAATCCGCAAAAAATCTAAACACCTCGATTAAAAAAATGACGTAACTGCACAACGCTATCTATTTCACGACCGGTTGGCGCAGCGGGAGTGTAAGCGACTGCTACGCCGAAGGTCGCGGGTTCGATTCCCGCTCAAGTCAAACATTTGTGTGCATGAACATGGATGTTTGTCTTGGTCTGGGTGTTTCTATGTATAATATGTATGTATTTACAAAAAAAAGTATATATGTATGTTTATCCATTATCTAGTACCCATAACACAAGCTCTGCTTAGCTAGATGGTGATGTGTGTATGTGGTAGAATATTATTATTATTATTATATTGTCAACATTTATAACTAAAATGATTTTGTTCGTCTTAATTTATTCGTTCCACTAAGTACTGATAGTTCAAAATAATACATTTACATCCTCCATCATCCCTTAGTATATCCCCATGGGGGTTGAATTTATCAAAATCATATTTAAGCGGACGTCTTCATCATAGTAGCTCCAATCTTTAATTTCAGTTCAATCAGTCGAAAATCTATGAAAGTTTATACAAACTTTCATCCCCTATTTTATCCCCTTAGGGGTGGAATGTATCAAAATCCTTTTTTAGGGGATGCCTACGTCATAGTAGCTATATGCATGCAAAGTCTCAGCTCGATCAGTTTAAAATTGACAAAGTTTCATACAAACTTTCATCCCCTATTTTATCACCTTGGCGGTAGAATTTATCAAAACCCTTTCTTAGCGAATGCCTACGTCATAACATCTACCTGTATGCCAAATTTCAGTCCGATCACTCCAGTGGTTTGGGCTGTGCGATGATAGATTACTATGTCAGTCAGTCACCTTTGAATTTTATATATATATTTAGAAACAATTTCTGACATTCATAAGAGTCACCTTGTGACCTGAGTGAATATAGTATTTTTGAATTTTGCGGTATTTATTTTATAAGAGCATCGATTTCGTTGCCATTATTTTATTATACATATTCAACAATAATAACTCACATCAAGAAGGGTTTGTCGCGCTATAAATACAGTGGTGTTTACAAGGCACGCACACAGACGCAGTGACAACGGCAAACGGCACACGTCCTACCTCGATGAGCGCTCAGCGCGGTCTAATCTAAAGTTCCGTAGACGCGTACAGGATTTATATAACGATTTCTGGCTTCGTTTAAAAATTAATTTAAAATATTTGTAATCACATTCAGAAGCAGATTTTTTTTTCCTTGCAAGGTATTATATCAAATCTTATTAGAGACTATTTGTTTTTTTATTTCTTAGTGTATTTTATGTGATAAAAAATAATCCATTTAGACGTAAACTGACAATTTAATGACATTTTACGTAACATTTTTTGGTTTATTTCTGAATGAAATCTAACATTCTGGCACAATCATACCAAGAGGCAGGATCTTGTTATGTCGTAGATGCATTTAAAAGTTAATTACTCACATTATTTTCGATGTCATGGACCATCGCGTAATGCTCATAAAATGATTTTTTCAAAACATGCTTTGCGGAAACTTGATTTTTCTGTTGTAGGTAATCAAACACTTATTTTTACTACAGTCATACAATAGTAAACGAAGTGATCTAATAGTATCATCGTTAATTTCTTAATTTGTTGATATATCTGAGTCACAATCACGTATCTCCGCGCGTGTTAATCGCCAAAATGGCTTAAAAAACGGGAACGGCCTCTTAACACGATTTTTTACAAGTTAATACCTACACCAAATTTATGCAGGGTCATGACGCTCTATTCGTAAGCTATTCAAAGTGTAATGTATGCAAGCAATAATAATATCTAAGGCCTAGATAATAAATTATAATATTTGACGCGCTATTATTATTCAAGTCTTTTGAAAGTTTGGTATGTAAATGTTATATTGTAGGCTTCCTTAGGCGAGCTGTTTATAATATTTTATCACGAAATCTCTCATTTTGATTATCAAGTGTTGCTAAATTTTCATGTATAGGTCATTGATATGCTCTATCAATGGTAGAGGTTCGTTCTAAAATGTGTCAAGTTGACAGTATCATTATGCGAAACAAACATAAATTACGTAGTTAAGGTAGGTGGCAAATAAAAGCTTGTTCAAATATAATAAATGCGCTTACGAGTTTGTTTGTCACGCTTTTACGCCTAAACTACTCTATCGATTACTACGACACCCTGCATATATATAGACAGGTATACAGAAAACGACATAGTGTACCCGCATATCGTGAAGTAACGTGTTGTAGAAAAGGATATAGATAGGGACCCTTTTAACCGCGATCGAAGCGAAACCGCTAGTAACTTATAAGCTGCATAATTTATTTGGCACAACACAATGCGAGAAGCGTAAAACTGTCTTTTGTCTTCAAAGTGGCTGTACACAAAGAACTTGGGCGTTTCACTTTGCCTTTATGGAAGGAACATTTTTCTCTTGACAACGAGTGGTTATAATTCGGCGGAATTCTTTGCTCGCGCACGAGAGCTTACGTGAGTGTTACAAAATGTATATTATATGGAACGAGATTGTGTGTTTCAGTTTTATCGGTGTTAAATTGACTCCTTTTTGCTTCAAGTAGGTATGTTATGACGACGGCTACTAATTTTTGCTGTGGTTTTAGTTGAGATAAATATGAATGTTATGTTGTTTTTTGTTACTTTGTAAGGCAAATTCGTTTCATCATGTATCAAAAGGCATTTATATAATTATACATAATTATATCAAAATGATGATACCTGAAAAACGATTGTGTTCAGCCATCATTCCAGACCTGAGATACTTATCTCATTACAACAATTGGATACTTTAATCTGTTCGTAAGAAGAAAGCTTTTGACAAATAGCACACAGAAAACAAATTGAGTCTGTAAAGGCTGATATTTACCTTTTGAAATGTGAAAACTAAAAATAAAAAAATAACTGTTCATAGTAATCTATGAAGTTTAAATTTGAAACGATATCACAATTTGATGTCCAGCGTAATAGCAGGCAAACGCGCCCGTCCTTTTCTTCATACATTCTAGACACGCCATGGCAGCCATGCTGCTAACACGTAATATTTTCATGTGCATTTGGGAATAATAGTCTTACTTTTAAATAGGGATATATACTATTTACTTTTGTTTCGAGTAACCCATAATTTGGCACTGTTGCAAGCGCCATGTTCGCGGATGGACTGACTACGAAAGGCTATATAATACCTAGCTGTTATTTCACAAACGAGAATATTCGAAGAGTTTAGGATGGTCAAACGTAGAAATAGTGACATCACACCTTTGGCTTAGAATAACTAATACATAGTACTACGTATTTAAATCTTGTTTCATGGCAAAGATTGTTTCAAGCCTCTATGGCAACAATATCTTTTACGAACACGTATGAAGTGTTGCAGCAATGCTGCTTCCTCTAAGGGTCCTCATTAATTTGAGCATTCACTTTTTAATAGAACAACGAGCATTCACCGTGTTTTGTTTTGCCAAACTAAACAGCGAACTGAGCCGAACAGTGGTAGGTACGAACAGTTTCACGATCTTTTTAACGAAAGCTCTAATCAGAAAAACGGTCAAGCAAATTTACCGTCCAATCGCTAGAATGTTCACACGAATGCTCGGTTAAATGCTGTGTTTCTGTTTTGTAACATTCGCAAGAATGCTCATTACAGGTGAACGCTCAAGTGTATCAGCACCATAATATTGTGTTACATGAGTGTTAGAATATGCGTATTTAATATTGTCTAAAGGTTTTAGCTAGTGTTTTGACTGCCTCCATGTTCCAGTGGATAGCGTATGCGACTGCTGATTGGAGGTCCCGTGTCGGGGAAAAGTGTTACTGGGTTTTTCCGAATTCTCTGTAACAGCACGGAGTCTGTTGAATTGCCCGGTAACGTCAATAGACTCGCCCCCTATTGGGTCTCCCTTGTTTGACCGAAAGGAATTTGACAAATTTTCACTTCCCAAAAAAGTTTTCGCACAATTTCATTTGCCAAATTAATACTTGGCAAAAAATCTATTCACAAAAAATTGTAACGCAAACCTAATGTTTGGGAAATTAACGTTTAAACTATAACTTGTTTACCAACTAGTACTTTAAACATTTTTTATTTAGTCAAATATTTCAGTTGGTATAACAGTTTTTACGCAAAATCAATAATTATTCTAATCAAATAGTCAAGGTCAAGCTAACCTACTAAAAACAATCTCTTTTTTCTATTAATGCAAGTCGTTTCTGGCACTCGCCAGCCGCTACCGCGGCACCGCTCGCTTCGCGCGCTCAGCTCGTGCGCAGGAGGTCAGAGTTCTAACCTAACCTAACCTTCCCATTTTTTTAATAATTAACCTACTCTAACTACTTCCATAAATAAACGTATATCACCAAACGTTTATTGTCTGAAGATTGTTTGCTGTAATAAATCATTTGATTAAAGACCAAATGCCATAATGACATTATACTCGTACTTAGCAATATCTTGCCAAGTAAAAAATTGACCAAATAAAAATATGCGTACTAAAATCATTCGAAATGTTGCAATGGCATAAAAGAAGGTTGCTAAAATTTGTTTGGGTAATGAAATTTTGGCAAAATCTTTTCGGCAAAACGGCAGGATATCCTATTACGTGGGACCTAAAAATTCATGGCGAAATGTGGGTA
This sequence comes from Euclidia mi, assembly GCA_944739405.2. NCBI lineage: Eukaryota > Metazoa > Arthropoda > Insecta > Lepidoptera > Erebidae > Euclidia > Euclidia mi. The sequence continues at coordinate 62,321,835 of OX123190.2, forward strand.
TAATATTACATCTCTGCCTACCTCTTCGGGGATACAGACGTGAGTCTATATGTAAAATAAAAAAAGGTACGGTAGCGGACCGTCCGGCGGACAGGTTCAGAGACATTAGAAAAGGAAGTTATCTTCATCACGCTTTGTTGGACTTGATCTGAGCTGTACCGCGAACTCCGCAGACATTCTGCTTGAAATATGCCAAGTATACTAATACTTATACTATGGATGCGAAGAAAACATCTACTTTGTAAGCTTAGCGGAACAATAAGTTAACTATTAAAAGACGAATCTAGCTCAGCTGCAGGTGCGGCGTCTAGGTATTTGTATTATGAACCTAACTAGATTAGCCTCAACTGAATTCGTGGCATGGACAAAAACTGTACTACTATTAATTATTTCATTTTATACTAGTTACTTCTACAAAGCAGAATCCTGTATAAATAAATCACTAGGCCCTGCTAGTAATCTTTTTATAATAATACGTCACCTCAACTTTGTCGTAGAGCTCTTTGGAAATAATCCGTAATAATGTATACGGTACAGACACATAGCCACATGGACGAAGAGCCTTTATAATTGTGGGAAAATATTATAACAACAACATGTAATTATTTACTAATTATTCGGGCTTCTAAATTAGTATAATTAATTATTCGACTAGCGTTACTACAAAGTATAATTATATTATTATGTAGCGTTATTCACTACCACTGTAACTTAGGTTTTCATTAAAAATATACTTCATAAAGTTGAGCACTGAAAGTATACTCGATCTTAAAGTTTTACACTTTAATGTAGAAAACTTAATGTAAAGTTTACATTTGTGGGTTTTTCTTAATACAATACGAGCTTCTGCCCGCGTGGGGTGGCAAGTGGCAATCCATATGATACCTCACTCCCTTCACTGATAAAAACTGCTTCAAAATTCCTTCAACAGTTTTTAAAAACGCGAAGTTCCCGCGCTACATGGACCGACGACTTCAGGAGGGTAAATGGTAATGGCTGAATGAAGAAAACGGGAGATCAGGTCTTGAGGCGTGCCCTGGATGAGGTCTACGTCCAGTAATGGACTGCAATAGGCTGATGTGATGTATGATGTGCGAAGTTCAGTGAACTCTGTCTTATTATAACATGTGTGGAAGAACGGCAAATAAGCAACAGCTCGTCTGGTGGTAATCGGCTCAGAATAGCACAATAGACAGCGGCGATGTCTACATAACCCTTGCATTAACAAACCTAAGGAAAGAGAAAAGTGCAGATATTTTTGCCTTCTTCCCATCCCGAAACTACTTATCTTCCCATCCTTATTATCTAACCCAATGCTCATAGCAGTAGATCACAAACCTAAGTCATTGAACCAACGGGGTTGTTTAAAGTAAAGGTCAAGATATATTTACCTACCTTCATTAAAGTATATATTGATACAAAGCTTTTAATCCTACAAAAGGTGCCGCCCAATGGTCGTGACGTCTGAATTTTAAATTCACTATGCCTATTGACGTCATCGCTCTTACATAAATATTTAGTTTTCTTTAAAAGGAAAATGATTCCCAGGCCAAATTGCTTTTAATTTAGTACCTATATAAAATTGAATGAATGTTTAATCACCAGATGAATATCTGAGGCACACAGGTGTTCTGAGACGTACTGGGTTCTAAATCTATTAAATGGATTGAAAAAATCACCTAAGGAGATTTATAGAATTTGGATATAGTTAAAATGGTAGGTTATAATTATTAACCAAACATTAAAAAATCTATCATTATGACCCATGTGTAATCAATTTGATAGGAAATGGATTAAAGCTAGTGCATTGTCAATCATCGAAGAATAGGAGGCAGAACAGAAAGAGGAGAGAAATAACAAGATCTTGTTACTTTAGGTATATGATGAAACAGGCGTTCACCCGCTGACTTGTAAAATTGACTTTTGGTACAGATCCTTCCTTGAAGAGTGCCTATGGTGCCCAAAACACCTATGTACTAAAAAGAATCCGTGTGATGATGCGTCAGTCAATCAGACAGCACTACATTTCTTTTTAATGACACGTATATTTATGTGTACTTCAGAAATTTATAAACTGCGGCCCTGATGGACATCCAGGTAGGGCATAGTACCGTGTCACAGGCACAACACTTGACACACTGGGCGACACAACGAGATGACCACTTAGACCACTACACCAGTCGTGCAGCCGAAACAACGTTATTGTGTTTTATGTGTTGTGGTTTCAATGTTGATTTTGCCACTGCCAGTGAGGGGAAGGGAGAAGAATGCTCATTACTCGTCCGTGTGGTGACGGATTAAGAATACGAAATGTCACCACCCCATATCATCCTATGGGTGTCGTAAGAGCCGACAGAGGGAGCATATTATGCTGAGAACAGCACTGTAAGAGAAGAAAAACTTGATACAAACCATATACCAACCCGTTTGGCCAGCGTGGTATAGTAGGCCAATTCCTCCTTTCAAAGGAGAGGCCTAGTCCAGCAGTGGACTGTTAAAGGCTGATGATGATGAGTGAAGGGACTGAGCCTGATTTTGACCCACACGAGGAAGAAAGAACATTCTCAGTACGTGTGTCTTCAAAATAAAACATAAATAAACCGTCATAATATAAAACGCAATTTTTGTGCAAATCCCGGGGATTACACGCGCGTTGCCTACTGTGTTGTGAGCTTGCATAAGTTATGATTCTGGATATAAAGCTAATGTTTGCTTATGACACCTTGGCTTTCAAATCATTTGTAGAGAAACCTTCTATATAAAGACATAGTATTAGAAAACAGTTTTCTAAATTAATAAAAAAATATAAATATATTTATTTTATTACTATTACTACTATTTTTAATCACTCAAATACAAAAGTAAGGACATAGCAAGGGTATATATATAAAAGCAGAAAGAGTAAGAAGAATTGGTACTACGATAATTATGGGAAACCATGTCTGGCTATCTATAGCAATAGAACATGTGATTGAGTTCGATTGTATGTGGCAACTTATGGTTTAAATGATTAGAACTAGAAGAAAAAATGCGATGACCCATTTCGGGAGCTGGCAGGGGTACCGATGAGTACTATAATGGTTAAATTAGGGTGCCAAAGAGGTTTTTTTCAGCAGTACGCTATGTAAAAAGTGCAGTAATTTCTGTTGGTTTGACTTTTTTTCTATTGCCTTTAATAGTAATATAAAATCTATGGGCGGCGGTAGCCCAGTGGTGTACGTAACGGACTGCCGAGTCGATGGTCTCGGGTTCGATCCCCAGCTACCCCGGGCACACACCTCTGACTTTTCAAAGTTATGTGTGTATTTCAAATGTTAATTATCGCTCGCTTAATAATGTGCCCGGTAGATGGCAATAGGCTCGCCCCCTATTACATTGGGATCGAAACATATCTGGCGAAGTGTGGGTGTGTAATACACCTCTGCCTACCCCTTCGGGGATAAAAGGCGTGAAGATATGTTATGTTATGTGTTATCTATGGGCAGAGAAATTGTGAGTGTAAGGCTGACATCGATATTTTCATCGGCTGTTCATGGTGCTATTTACATTATTATTAAAAGAACAGATTATTTCACGGCTATTCTATGCTAGAGTTCACCCGCGGCGCCCCCGCGGGAATAATAGCTTTAGACCTTCCTCAAACATCACCCTCGCTATTGATGAAAACTTTACAAAATTCCGTTCGGTAGTTTTAGTGTTTATCGCAGCATTGAATTGTAGATTATCGCTTTTCCCGTGCCTCAGAGAGCACGTTAAGCCGTCAGTTGTCATGAAGATCTTTGACAGTCGTTACAGGGCATCAGTACCTTCTAAATAAACTGACACTAGTCTAAACCATGGAATATCGCTATCCCTTCGGGTTCCGGAGGTCAGACAGGCAGTCGCTCTGCGAAAAAGCTAATATTCAGCCAAATCCGGTTAGACTAGTAAGCGGACACAAGATTGAAACTGGGATAACGCTAAGAGAAAGAGGAGTTTTAGTGTTTATCGCGTTCATACAGATAGACAGAAGGAAAATATGACTTCAGTTTGTTATATACATACATAGATGTGAGACAGACAGTGGTATAAACTCTCAAGTACCTAATACGGTACCAACTTACCAAGCGTTCATATTTCTGAAATCACTACTAAACTTACTAAGCCCATAGATCTAATTAACTGGGGTTTACCGACATCTTTCTATATCGGCAAAAGCACCCGCAGCTTGGTTCCATATACCAAAATTACGGGTTATATAAATTGTTTCCGGTAATTTTCTTATAACCGAAATAACCGTTTACCGGTAAAAATCGAAAACCAGAAAATGGGTATTGCATGCCGCTTTACCGGGCATTTCGCCAACGAATCATTTTACAAAATTTACTATGTAATAACAAAGGTTCTTTTCGGTTTTTGGGATTTGCATTGGTATATTTCCAAGCCGATAGTATCGTAATAATCTTATACCTACGTACGTGCGACATGAATATTAAAAACCCTTATTATACCCGAGGAAATTGCTTTTAAACTCGCCGACGCGCCCCGTTGTCTCGATTTTTTATAAAAAATTACAACCTTCGGTGTTGGCATTGGTAGGGTATAATTGTAGAGAGACTGTTACTTTTTATAATTGTTGGATTTGGTTGTAGTAATTTTTTGTGTACACGTGTAAAGAGACTAACTTGTTTTATATTTTTCTTGTCTTAAGGTTAAACGTCAATGTTGATTTGATCTAACATAAAACGTCTTGATTAATTAGGTACTTATTTAGATGTGTTGTATTTTTACACCGTACACAATTTTGCTTAGCATAGGTTTAGGTGCCGTACCATACGTTGTGTAAGTATATCTGCTATTTCAGAAAAACTCAGAAATACTCTTGACAAGCATGAGTGCTTTCTTATCCATATCTTTCTTGATAACCGACATACATTAATAAAGGGATATTTTTAACAGTGCATCAAAAAGCTTAACTAACACACTGAAGTGCGTTACGCTAATAAACTTAATGCAATTAGTATTTTTGGTGGAACAATGATATATATTTTTTGTAGAAATCGGAGATAAATTGAGGAAGAGTAAAATAAAAAATAATAATAAAAGAAAATAATTATAGGTTTGCTGTGTATGTACTGAAATCACTATAAATCAATAAATAATTTCAGATTCATATTAAGAATCTTGACACGCGACATCTGTTGATAGGAAATTAATAACTTCGGATGGAAACCGCCTTGATTTCAATTGAATATAGAATGCAATTAATTTAAATTTGGAGCTGTCGTTAGCTTGACAGTTTACGAACAATGCAATAAAACTGTCTGTATGAATAAAAAGTTTGATTTAGGCCTCCCTCACATTGGTCATGAGCGTTCCTCGAGCGTACGCTCGGCGTACGTTCGGCGTGCGCCCGGCATTCACTTTATACGCTCGAGGAACGCTGACGGCCAATGTGAGGTCGGCCTTAATTACCAAGGTGCTGTCAATTGAAACTGATAGGTACCTAATAGCTACTACCTATACCTAGTCATATTCTAGAAAGGCTAAATGGGGATAACTGATTTCTACTCAATACTTTATCAGGATTCATCTTAGGGTCGACCACGTCCACGACCCAGAGTAGTACCGATTACATTCAAGACTTTTACCAAGGAACGCCGAGTACACTTTTTAGTCTAACTAGCTTTGACAGAGGTATTAAATCCACAGAGCGCTTACCGTCTGCCCTCTCCAATCAAAAGGGATTTTCCATGGAATAGAGCTGACTCGGCATACTTAAAAGTACGTATTAACTCCCCAGGACAATTCTTCTTCACGTTCTCTCCAAGGCACGGGGCAAGCAATTATCAACAATTTAATACGCCCATTATTTCAAATAGTCCGTGGTGCGTGCCGCGGGTTCAAACCTGATACAGTAGGCGCTACATAGCAAATTGGTATCTCCACTAGGCTATCACTTCTGACATAAAATCTCTACCTATCGCAGTCAATTCTCAATATCGAAATAAGGTTAGTATACAGAAATTCAAGTAGGAGATACATAAACACGTACCTAATAGCCTAATAAAAAAAAATGTTTAATAATTTGAATTGCCATCCTTTTTCCAAAATCGTCTTTGTTTTCCGCTCCGTTTAAAAATATATAATAATAAACATACAGAGATATTAAACCTCCTATTATCATTATCGAGGGGTGCTTCGAGCCGCCATCTTCTTCCAATAAGTACCTATTATTGCTTAATGACCCGATCAATGCCGTAACAGACACCTTTATGATATTCTAAAGACCTTTACAAGCGCAATATTGCTTCCTGTAGCGATTTTCGATAATATACGTAATTTAAATAACTTTGCGAACAACGCCAATATCATTCAGTTTACACTGTTTACAGTGAAACTACTACTGTTATGCCTACAGGGCAACAAATCGGTATACCTACATATATAAAATTCTTGCATACGTACTGTCTGACATACAAGTACAACGCACAGCCAAAACTATTGGACGCAAGAAGCTGAAAGTTGGCATGTGTGTTCCTTGAGGACCTTTGCAGTTTTAAGAAGGGATTGCCCGGTATTCCCGCTGGATCGAGAAGAAACGGTTAAATTAAAATAAAATGCGCGAGCGTAGCTGCAGCTCTAATCACATACCTATACATATAATATTTAAAATTAGAAGAAGAAATTACGTATCCTTGCCCAGATTCAAAGTAACCTTGCCGGAAAAGTCCCACTATTTCTAACTCAAACTCAAACTCAAACTCAAATATGTTTATTTCCATAAAAATGTTTAAATTTTTTGGACACGTCAGAAAGTCATACAAATAAAAAATAATAAAAAAGTAACTTTAAATGCATATTAACATAGTTGAGCATTGAAAAAAATGCCTGTTCAGAAAGTAGAGCCTCGTGAGAAGAATCAGGCAAGAAACTCCGGGCCACTCTTTTCTACGTCTTGATTCTATACAATTTAAAAGCTTAGTAACTACATTAAATTTTTCATAGGTATATGAGCTGGTGTGTCTATAATGTTGTTGTCAATTAATAAGGCTTTTTTAATAATAATATAAAAGTACTAACTAGCATAATATAGACACAATAACTCACACTCACATGAAACTTAACACTAATCAAACATAAGTAGCCTGTGGGACCGAGCAAATTAATCCCAAGCATTTTTATCTTCAATATAATCTAGCACTGAATAGTACCCTTTTTGGCAAAGTTTACGTTTTATAATCTTTTTGAATTTATTATAATTTAAATTTTGAATATTGCTTGGCACTTTATTGTAAAAGCGCACACATTGGCCTTGAAAAGATTTTTTTATTTTCTCTAGCCGGGTAGCCGGCACTACTAGCTTACTCTTATTTCTAGTATTCAAATTGTGGATATCACTTTTCTTTGAGTATGAGGCCTTGTTTTGGAATAAATATATTAGGTTGGAATAAATGTACTGGCTTGCAACTGTTAAAATGTTTATTTCCTTGAATTTATTCCTTAACAAAGCCCCATAATCCAAATTATAAATTGCCCGAATAGCTCTTTTCTGCAGAACAAAGATGGTCTGAATGTCGGCAGCATTTCCCCACAGGAGAATACCGTACGACATTATACTATGAAAATAGCTATGATATACAAGCCTGGCAGTGTCAATGTCAGTTAACTGGCGAATTTTCCTGACTGCGTATGCTGCAGAGCTGAGTCTATTCGACAATTTACTAATATGTGGTCCCCATTGCAGCTTAGAATCTAGTGTAATGCCTAAAAATTTGGTGTTATCCACAAGATCCAACACATCATCCTTAACCTTTACTGAGGTGTTCACTTGTTTGACGTTAAGCATCAAAAATCGAATACATTTAGTTTTAAGTCTATTTAAAAGCAGGTTGTTAACCTCAAACCAGCGAACCACCTTTGAGATAGCAATGTTTACATCGTCCATATCAATTTGCTGTCGTTTTAATTTAAATAAAAGTGAGGTATCATCAGCAAACAGTACTATCCCGTGCTTGTCATTGACGAGGTGTGGTAAGTCATTAATATAAACTAAAAATAAAAAAGGACCGAGGATTGAACCCTGTGGGACGCGGATTTTGACTACAGACCCATGCGAACGCGTCCCGTTGACATCAACTCTCTGAATCCTATTACTCAAATATGAAGTAAGAAGATGCAGAGCAGAACTACTTAAACCATAGTGATGTAATTTCCTGATCAATGTATCATGTTCTACACAATCAAAGGCCTTGGACAAATCACAGAAGACACCTATAGCATCATGTGAATCCTCCCAGGCATCAAAGATATGTTTTACAAGCTTAACACCGGCATCGGTCGTGGAGCGCCCCTTTGTAAAACCAAATTGTTTAGAGTGTAGAAGCTCGTTGTTATTAAAATAACTTTGCAGTTGGTCTAGTATCAATTTCTCGAAAATTTTGCTAAATGTGGGCAGCACAGAAATTGGCCTATAGTTGGTGGGGTCTGATGTGCTACCTGCTTTGTACAAAGGTATTACCTTGCTATCTTTCATAAGATCAGGAAATACACCACAGTCAATACACTTATTAAATATTAAAGCTAATCTGTTAGCAGCTAAAGCAATAATGGACTTGGTAATAGTAACGGAATTTCCCCACAAGTCTGCAGTCTTCTTTAAATTTATAGTATTACATCTATAATTTATAGTATTATTATCTAATTCATCCGCTCTAATCGACCGATACAAAGCTTGTGTTTATGGTACCTAAGTGAGGTTTTACTAATGGATGTCTATGGTAAGTAACGTTTCCTAATACAGATTAATGTATTGTTTTTTTATTTTTATTTTGGTAGGACTTGCTTGCGGCCAAGATCTTATTCATAGAGCGTTAAGTCCGCAATGAACATTTGTAATTATTTTGGTATTTTGGTCGATTCGCTAACTACAATATTCAATCAAGTCAATAACCGATTAGCGAAACATCGTTTACAATTTTTTTTTTTTTTATACTGTTAAAGGTTTATTTTCCAAACAAAATCAACAATTATATAATAAGCAGCTTAATTATGTCCTAAAATTAAAATAAGCCTATTTAATATATACAATACGAAAAATAAAATAAATTAAAATTAAATTTAGAAGGCGTCATGGAAGTCATCCGCATCGCAGTCAATCGGAAGCGTGCCCAGAAGACTGGCGGCATTGCCTCGTTGTATAGCAATGCTTATCTTTTGTGCTAAATACGTGCCAGCCCTCTGGTCACCCGAGGGGTCGATCAGTCTCTTTGCGAGATCCCTAAAAAGGGATCTCGCACTTGGACCCCATGGCCCCAAGGTTTCGACCCCAAACGGCTCAAATACATAATCTCCTACAAGATTTACGTATTTGCGCCGTTTGAGGGTCTTTGCTGAAGCAGCAGCAGCGCCCGCACAACCTGCTGTGCTGGAAAGATGGGATGGCGCAAGGGTATCGACACATGTCGCGTCCCATACCAAAGGCCTACCCAGCTTCCACGGCAGTAAAGACATCCCGTCCGGTCTCTTGCCATCGTCGCGTGCCAAGCCCTGAGGTTCAAGTTGGGCTGGAACGCCAGCGGTGACAAGAGCACGGCGCAGAATGTCGTTGAGGTTGGCGTGTCGTGAAATACGACCCGCGCTCCTGCTGCATGACAGACCATGGTGACCAAGGCTATCGACAGCCTCTCCGCAGTGACAGCGATGCGGAGAGACACATGACGCGCCTAAACGGAGGCAAGTGGCGAAGCGGAAGGTTGTATCGTCCAACATGGTACCTATATTGGACGATGGCAGTGCCTGAAGCCAGAGGCCCGATTCCCATTCTCCCACAGCCAACAGGCGAGCACGCTCCGCAGCGTTGGCCGATGTATTGAGGAGTTTTTCTCGTACCACGCTGCAAAGCGGCCCATCCCATTGCCTCTGGGAGAACAAGTTTCGGGGTAACTCAGTTCCTGGACAAGAATTTCTCCAAGCGTTCATGGCATCGGCCTTACACGGCACCTCAGAATCAACCAGTGTAGGTGCTAAGATTTTCCTGGTCAATTCTGCAGTGCTGTGGACCGATGACAAGAACGCTGGCAGGCTTACGTCAGAAATTTTGCGAACGCCGAGGCCGCCTAAGCGCACAGGTAAGGACGCCTGTTGCCACACTCGGTCGTTCAGAGCCACATTCAAAATTTTACTTAGAGTATTCTGTATAATTTTGTCAATTTGAATGAGTGGAGTCGGATTTTTCCAAAAAGGTGAAGACCGTAACGCGTGTGTAAATTTAGGGACAAAAATACAATACCGAATAATAGTAAAAGCCGAATGTATATTAATTTTGAGTAGCCTGTCTGAAACATCATTAAAATTTTGAATTTTTTCCTGTATAAAGGAATCAAAACCGTCGTCTAAAATTGGGGACCCCAGGAGGCGAAGAGAACTTTTTTCAACTTGGGTGATATTGGGTGCCAGATATTGGAATTTTGAAAGAATAGAGGATTTATCTAAATTGTCATTAATAAAAATTTCGCATTTGCTTGTATTCAACTCTAAGCCTATGGATAAAAATTTCGATTTCAGGAATGCTAGATCTTGATATACAGTGTTTACGTCACCTCCCAGGGTTCCATCATCGAGGTACCAGATGTTTAATTTTGAATTTAGTTGGTTTATGACTGGATGGATGGCCAAACTAAAAATTAGTGGTCCAAGAGGGTCACCTTGTTGACAACCGACGGCAGATTCTAAAAGATGTTCCTTGTATATTAATTTAGAAGGGTGTCTGTAACATTGCCAAAGAAAATTGTAGATTTGGGGTGTTTCCAATTTAACTTGTGTCAACAAGGTGTCTCTATTGACTGAGTTAAAGGCATTCTTTAGGTCAACCTTCAAGATAACCTCACCTCCATTACAGTCAAGGTACGTAGACAAGGCATGTACAGCAGCCTCGCAGCCTCCTTTAGAACCAAATCCCAGCTGTTGTGGCTGAAATTTATAAGAAAAGCTGGTGTTAAAATGGCGACAGCATATTTTAGCTGCCATACGCCTGTACGTGCACCCCACGGCAATGGGACGAATGCCACCATCCCGCTTTCGTAAGGCGCACAGATTAGCGCCATACAAAACGTCGACGATGGCATCGTTCACATTGCCGGAGAGCATGAGATTAGTTAATGCCGTTAGCCCACTCAAAAGCGAGTCGCCGGCCGCCCCGGCGCTTGAACACACAAGATCCTTAAGATGTTGCGGTGTCAAGCCGTCGAGACCACCAGCAGACCCGCTCTGGAAGGAGCCAACGGCACCAACCACGTCCTTGGCTGTAATGCTGAGAAAGCCCGAGTCAGCGCTAGGTGGCTCAGGAAAGGAGAGGTTATCCCCTGGCGCTGGATGCTTGCTCTGCAGACTTGCGAGTGTGTCGGCAGAGCAAGGCGCCACCACATCGCTACTGAATAAGAGCCTGGACGCTCCCCTGATGTCACCTTCCCTTAGTTTCGACTCTACATGATGGAAGATGGTGCTGTTGCGGTGAGTTTTGGGAGGATGGTAATCTAATTTTGATGCCGAAATATTGCAGTTTTCTTTAATTTTTGTTGTTAAAGTTTTTTTTGTAAGCCGGTCTCCTTGAGCATGTAGAATTCTATAAGGGAAAGTGTATGAAAGCTGTTCCCAAGCCGTAATAGAATTCTCCCGGATGACAAGGCCTATGCAATGTGCTAGGTTTTGAGCCACCGAAGGCCTCGCACCACGGGGAATTCTCTTCAGGATCGGAATGGAATTTTTTAGCTGACTTAAATACTGCCAAAAGGGAATTTTAGGGGCGTCTGTGGGATTGTTCTGTGTAGTACTGGTGGAAGTAGTGGGGCCGGAAAGTACATTTTGGTTTTTGTGAATTTTTCCTAAATGTACTTTGAGGCCCCGCTCACCTTTGAACAAACGTGCTTGGGGACAGATGGGGCAGCGCACCAGGGTAGTCGGTGTGTAAAGTTGACTGGCACTTACCTCCTCATCGCTTTTGCCACCGTTATACGACATGAATTATACAATTCACTAAAAATAAACTTATTGCTAAAATATAATATCAAAAACAATCAAAACAATCAACAAAATAGACACTGACGTTTGTCAAGCACTTTAATATATTTTTATTGTCCGTGGCGGCGGTCCTTTGCCATCGGCCAGTGCGCTAGCGGAGGCCGGCATGGTGGCACATTAGAGCTGTACGTTCCGGTGCGCTTCGGTGAGCCCGAAACGGCGCCCCTCACACCAGCCAGCAAGAAATATTTTTTCCCGATGCAACGGTTTCTACGTATTTGGCTCTATTCACTTTTCTTAGTGATCAAACTTTGGAGCGGGTGAAACCACTTTATGTTTATTCAACCAGATATCGTCACCACTCTGTTGGCTATTAATAATTGTAGCAAAATGAAAAAAATAATAATATTTTAACGGAATGTAAAAAACTTCCTTCCGCTCCGTTCAATATTTTACTACATTTTTTTTCGTTTACAATTAAAATAATTTGATTTCTCATTTTGGAAGTTGCAATGGCCAGATTATCCTTAGTACTCAATGTAATTTGCTTTCATTCATCAAATGTTTTGTTCATCGTATCAGTAGTACACACGGGATATTACGTATGAGGCAGACACGATGATACCCGTCTAGTCGGATTGAGAAAGGAAAAAAGTACCGGCTTTTATTTAAACTAGAAGCTTCAGAAATCGAACGTCTATTTGACAGGTGCTTACACTTGAGATAATCTGTGATAATTTTCTGTAACAGATTATTATAAAGTAAAGATTTTGACGATATTCAATAATAATCATGCTAATACTTTTTATTTCCATAAAATGTTTTACATAAATGTTGTTGAGGCCTTCTTTTAAGTATTAAGATAATTGTGTCAGAAGACCACAAACATGCATGTAGTGTTAACTTACGCATGAAATGTATGTTAATTTAATCATTTATAACTACCTATATAAAAAGTTCTTATAAATCTAGATATCTACAAGTTATGACATAAACCTCAAAGCAGTTAGGCTGGTACATTTATATTACTTCTTAAAATTATTTTTCATTTCTCATACTCGGAAAGTAGTGTTTTAATCTGATTATTGGGTGGAAAATGCTGCTTCCCTCCATAGAGAGGTAAAAACTAATACAAAATACTTCCCACCTAAGGGCCGGAATGAACTTTAAAAATACAACTGCTGTCGGCTGTGAAGAGTTTTATGTAAAAAATACGAATTAAAAAAAAACTGCGGCCATGTGAGTTTTTAAACCGCCAGTGTGAACTTAGCGCGGAATAAGCCGCAACAATTACGCGGTGAGTTCCATATTTAAAATTTAAAAAGTCGTACTAGTCTACTATACTATAATGTATAATTATGTGAAGGAATTCAAAAAAATAGGTAGGTAATAATCTTTTATGCTAAGATTTGAATATTAAACGATTAAAAATGAGTTCAAGCGATTCTGCAATGTTGACACCATTAAAGACGAAGCAAATTGTGTTATCGAAAATCTTTTGCGAGAAATCTCAAACACATACAATGATTTTATGAAGTGACGAGCAGAGAAGAATATAAAATTGTTTTCCGAAAGTGTATTTCTTACATATTTTAATAGACTGTCTAGCAAACTGCAGCCTTCTACGCTATGGAGCCGATATTCAATGCTCAAGAGTTCACTTAGTGTAAAACACAATGTAAATTTGAAGAAATTCCATAATTTAACATCATTTTTGAAAACACAGTCTCAGGGGTTCAAGAGTAGAAAATCTAAGATCACCTGTCATGAAGTGGAAAATTTTTAAATGATGCTCCTGACGAGATATATTTGGCAGTAAAGGTAAATTTACCTAAGTATTTATGGATATATTCTAAAAATGAACGTATTTATTACACAAATTACTAAAAAATTACGTTTTTTTTCCAAGGTGGTATTGATACTCGGTATAAGCGGCGCTTGCAGAAGCAGTGAACTCACAAATTTGACAATTAAGGACATTGAAAGTCAAGGCCAATTATTACTAGTAAAACTGACTAAAACAAAAACAAATATTGAGCGCTCGTTTGTAGTACATGAAGAGTTAGAGTAACTGTAACCGGTTGTACTCACGTATTATTTTTGTCTAGTCGGGCTACTCCGACCAAAAATAATACGTGAGTACAACCGGTTACAGTTACTCTAATTATGATAGCTCACGATAGTTTTTACTCTAACATAAAGATTTTACACAAATAGTAAAGAAATATCAAAAAATTCCCGTTCCGACCGTTCTTTTCTCAACTTGGTAGTTCGATCACTTGCTCACAATAAAATCTTAGGTATGCCGAAGCAGATAGCAACATATTTGAATTTACCAAACAGTGATCAGTATACCGGACATTGTTATAGACGAACGTCAGCAACACTTTTAGTCGATTCTGGAGCAAACATGACAACGTTAAAAAGACATGGAGGCTGTAAATCCAGCACAGTCGCCGAAGGCTACATTGAGGATTCAGTCCAAAATAAGACTAAGATTTAAACCAAATTAACTGGGACTATAAAAATACGCCCCAATTCAGCTCAGCCGACAACTTCCAGGAAGTATCCGCCATGGAATCCATCGTCTGATGAAATACCAGTCTCCTTCTTTTACAGATATCCAGAACAGCCAAATTTGTCATAATATATCAAACACCATAAGCGTTCCAAACAAAAATGTAACTTTTAACTTCACGAATTGTCCTAATTTGACAATTAATTTTCAGTAGGTACTCCTTATTTTATTATAATTATATTATCAATAAATAGTTTAACTAGTTTTATTTTCCTCATATTCGAAATAAAAGTAGAGTGTTTAACGCGAGTAAAAGAATCAATTCCTACTCGGACTATAGCCGCCCTCGCTGCGCTCGGGCGTCTAAAAGCCTCGGGAATTGATTATTTCGACCCTCGGTTAACAATCTAGTATTTATCGTATGTGTAGACCAGGAGTCTATAGGTATAAACGATACAATTATTTAAAAAAAAGAGCAAATGTGTTTATATAAAAATTTTATCTTACCTGTTATAGCCCAAAGTTCTTTCAGGCACTCCTCCCTGGACCGCTGTATCGCCGACCGCTTTTGCACCTCCGGCCCGGACTCCAGGTACTCAAAGAGTACGGCACCGAGCAGCACATAAATAACCACTAAGATCACAAGGCCAATTTGTGAGAATGCCGCCCGAGCACAGCCGGCAACCGCCCGACGAATAAATCCTGGCCGCTCCCGTCCCTCCAATGACACTTCAGACGACATTATGATTCTAATTCCAAATTTGATTCAAATTAAAAACTAAACGTTTCACTTTTGTTTTTTAATCTCATTAGCTCTGTTCCATTCATTGTTTTTTTATCAAATCACCATTTTAATTTACTAGACACGACTACTGAATTCTAATTTTGAATACGCGCTACATCCTCTAAACAGCCATTATAATCTGAAACAAAAGGAAAATAATTCAATTTTATTTCTATTTACAATTAATAAAAAATAAATAGCTACGAACTAATATACTTGTAAAATCTACACTGTGATATTTCAGCTTGATAATAATTATGATTTTCCTTTGCACGACCTCTTTGCAAAGAACCAACTTTCCCTAAGTAAATAAATGTACCCATGCGATTATCCTAATAGTCAGTAACGAGCTTTCATGCTTCAAAAGTTGAACAATATAAACTTTACCGCCGTATTTTAATAAAACTTAGATATTTATGGTATTCGATCCCTTTTACTTACTTTACAAAAGATAAATTTTCGACTTTAATAACATTGTAAGATGTAGATAGAACTTTAAATAAGTTGCGTTTTAAATAGTTTTCAGCATATTGTATTTACAGGTACTTCAGTTAATAAGCGTTCTGAAAGTTTAATTAATTACTGTTTCTTCGAGTTACTTAAGTCGTAACTAATTGCTTAAAATCTACCAATGTTAAGAACATTACAAAGTTATCCATACGAGTATCTACAAAAATCTATTAAACTACTACAAAATATATTACTTATTATTAAATTGTTTACTATCGCGGCTATCATGAATACCTTTGACACTCAGAACCCCTGAATACAACTAACATTAGTCTATACCATGGAATATCCCTATCTCTTTGGGTCGCGGAGGCCAGACAGCAGTCTCTCTGAGGTGAATCCAATATTCTGTTAAATCTGGTTAGACTAGTTAGCGGGCCCATGCTCCAAGGCGGAAAATCTTGGATGCAAATGGAATAATTCTTGTAAGTAATAGGTAGATTGAGTACGATTACAAGACCTAAATATTATGTATTATCTCTCTAAATATTGGATACACTCGGTAGTCTATTTCCAATTTAGGACTAACAAATATGAAAATATTTAATTAGTCAGCGTATTAATTAGTATCTACAAAATAATGTAAACTGTTCAATTTTAATTGAAAGTTTTAGTATGTTAGCCAACAGCCAAACGAGTAACTATCAAATTGGTAAACTAAGCCCTGTGTTTATATGCACGGCACGCGCCTCTAATTAATTAGCAGATCTGATACAGCCATGCCTATACCGATCTACTTTCAAAAGAAAATAAAAACAGCCAGCATTATATTGAGAGGAAAGTCAATTTTATTTCCGAACTGAAATTAATTTTACCATTTTTACAAAAATCATGTAAATAGAACAG
This sequence comes from Euclidia mi, assembly GCA_944739405.2. Taxonomy (NCBI): domain Eukaryota; kingdom Metazoa; phylum Arthropoda; class Insecta; order Lepidoptera; family Erebidae; genus Euclidia; species Euclidia mi. Next base: position 62,338,490 of record OX123190.2, read on the forward strand.
TATACGATAACGAATAGACGTCGTAGGTCCTAATAGGGTATTTGACTAAAAAAATCGAATTAGTCCGTCAGTTAGATTATGGAAAAATATTGGACACGTATATTTTGTTTAGTCACGTAAACAAAAAATGAAGACTACAAACTTCGCTGAAAACTCGTGTGACGTCACTTGCCAGTACACTTTTTACTGGCAAGTGACGTTACAAGTCCCCACTCTTAGACCTTTCTCCATCTTAGATGCGTTTTATTTTCGTAATGTTTTACTAATTTGATAAAACAAAAAATACGTATCCAATATTTTTCGATAATCTAAATGACGGACTAATTCGATTTTTTTAGTCAAATACCCTATTAACTACACGAACTTTTAGTCCTCCTATTGATATCACAAAGACGGATATACATTTCAATTTTTTATTAATTGTTCAATATGTTATATAGTCTGTTAGCTTGTACTTTTATGAATATCTTATAGGTTTTAAGAATCTCATAAATTTCAAAAGCGTATGAAGCGTATTGCAAAAGCAGTAGCATCCAAGGTCCCCTCCAAAAATTACAATCACATAGATAAGTAATAATGCTCCAACATTTTTCATAACCCGGCAACCACAGACAAAATAAAATCAAGCAAACATCAAAGAGGCGTGCAATCCTTTTCACGCATCGATATGTCGTCGAAACAAAAATACCTGGCGCAAAGGGTCAGGTCCACTGAACCCATATATCAAAGTGGGATTTGGACCAAAACTATTTCAGATATTCGTGTCACGCACAAACATAGAATTTAATTATTACTCCCTTTTACGTAATGGCACTTAATTGAATGATGTCACCCTTGGGATGGAGTTTAGTATGTGTAGGGGATTATGGACGGTTGTCGTAATAGTTCGTGGTTGATTAAGGGGAATAAGTTGTTTGTTGCACTGACTAGATGAATTGTTTGATGTTGCTGAAAAGTGTGGTCCAAGAAATGTTCTCGTTTTTTTTTATGAATTGTTTTCTTAAGTATAGGTAAGTCAAACTTTTTGAACACACATAATTATGGTATCATAACAATTATGTGGTTCATACAAAAGTGTAAAATTGGAGAGCTTTCTGAAAGGAAATGTGCTTTTTGGTGGATATTTTAAGTTTAAGTGCAAAAATTTAACGACAGACACTAATAACAGACAGGCTCGATATAAAAATAATATTACCTATCCGACTGCCTCGTTGGTCTCGCGGCATAAATGTGCGCGTGGGATTGAGAGGTCTCGGGTTCGATTCCCGGGTCGGGATAAGTGTTATTGGGTTTTTCCGTTAGAAAAATTCTCAGTAGCAGCACGGAGTCTGGTAATGTGCCCGGTACGGCAATAGACCCACCCTCTATTACGTGGGACCTAAAAACATTCTTGGCGAAATGTGGGTATAATATTGCCTAACCCTTCGGGGATACAGGCGTGAGTCTATTAAAAAAAAAATAAAAAAATACCTATACGTTTGAGTAGCGAGATGAATTACCTACAGTACTAGTTAATTCTAGATAGCTAGATAAATAGGTGTGTACATCATCTGTAGTAAAGTAATAATGATTACAAAAAGCGCCCAAATTTTATGACATCCACGATTATTATGGTTATTTAATTAAAGTGATTGTCTCTACATTTCTTTCAAAAAATTACATTTATTATTCATTTTTTACAATTGCTCTACTACTCCCTACTCTCTACTATTCAAAAACAAAAGTATTATCAAAATCCAGAAATTACAACCAAACTTTATACGTTGCTAAAAACACGTTCGCACATTAACAAATTATTTTCCATAAGCTTAATCCCCTGAGGAGGCAAACGAGAATGTGATTTAACATTTTAATACAAGCATTTGCATGCATATAAAATATAGTATTAACATAGTGCTGTAGAAACACAAAGTTATGAAACTATCATGAATAAATTGAATGAATATTTTATAAGCAAAATCGTTATATGAGGTTGCTTAGCAACCTTGTATACATTTACATAGGTACATACATACATAGTCTCACGCCTATATCCTCGAGGAGCTAGGCAGAGGTATATTGCTACACCCACTTTTGCTAGATTTATTTTAGTCCCACGTAATAGCGGGCGAGCCTAGTGCCGTACCGGGCACATTACCAGACTCCGCGCTGCTACTGAGAATTTCCTAACGGAAAACCCAATAACACTTTGCCCGACCCGGGGATCGAACCCGAGACCTCCCAATCCCACGCGCACATTTATGCCGCGAGACCAACGAGGCAGTCTACATACATTTATACGAAATTTAATCGTACAGCCTTTCTTAGCTTACTGTTGGATATAAGCTTCTCCCAGTTCACGTCACAATAGCATTTGACGACCGGTTGGCGCAGCGAGAGTGTAAGCGATTGCTACGCCGTAAGTCGCGGGTTCGATTCCCGCTCAAGTCAAACATTTGTGTGCATGAACATGGATGTTTGTCTTGGTCTGGGTGTTTCTATGTATATTTAGTATGTATTTACAAAAAAATGTATAGGTATAACTATGTACATATGTTTATCCATTATCTAGGTACTAGATGACTAGACGGTGTTGTGTGAATGTGGTAGAATATTATTATTACTAGAGGTCGACCATAATTTATTAAAATGTTAAATTTCTACATTATTAACATTATCGGTACTGTCAAGACTTTAAAAGCGGCTGCCTTGTCGCCTGATACTGCGGAAGTATTGTGGTTTCTATACCCACACAAGACAACACTTGTGTCATCCATGAATTATTGTTTCGAGTAGGTACATGTACTTTGCGTCCGTTGATTGTATGTCAAAGCCCCCGCGACACAAGATTTATTCTTAGTGCGAAAATTGTCTTTTAAAGAAATAAAAATATATACAATTGTTCTTGTCCATACAAATAATCTCTTTGCATAACATGTCCATACCAAGCCAACCGATATTTTTCTTCACTTTTAGTTTATGAGCACCACTTTTCAGACTTCCCCTTACATACACATTCCTTCTAATTTTGTCCATTCTTGTCACTTCACGCATCCATCGTACCATTCACAACTTTTCTGCAAGGTACCAATAATAACCCTTCAGCCTGTGCTTCAGTTACGGTATCATAAAGCAATCATGCGAGAACCCTATTTCAGTATGACCATTTTGCAAGTACTATATAAACAAAGTTTTAAAATATGGGAAACGCTACAAGTCGGAAAACTTACCAATACCAGCGATCTTACATTGATACATAAAACCAATAGATGGCAAATGTATTATATCAGTCTTAATTCACAAACAGCTCAATACATGCGCAATAATAAATTTTCAACTAAATTTACACAATCATAGAATGAAAACAAAATTCCCGCGCGCGGCGTTCTGAATTCGAACTTGATGACATCTGCAATTTAGTTTTTTCCTACAGACATTTTTTTTAATAGTTTACACTTTGCCAGGAACTTATAATAATAATTAATAAAATACCGTACATATATGTAATAACTAATAAGTGTATATTTCACGCGTAAATATTTTATTAATTTATACGCCAAGATAAATAATGTATTGTGAAAAATACTAAATTGATTAGGCAGAATAGGACAAATCTTGAACAAAAAGGTACATAAATGTAATAATTATTTCATCTATTTTCAGTTTGAATCTCTTATTCAAATAATAAAAAAATATTAATGGATTATTATTATTATATTTATGTACCTTTGTGCTTCATCGAACGTGTAAATAAAATTAGCCAGATAAATATATTGTAATAAATAAGTACAAAATCTATTAGGCACAATATAACAAATATCAATATTTGTTAAATAAAATAGGATTGTTTCTTTTTTTTAATTCATAGATTTTATTTTTTATTTGTGCTGCATATTATTATTTACATTTAATTGTAGTTTTAAGTACTTTAATTGTTTTATTCTAAAATTAATTTAACACTGTAAAATGCTATCCTAAAAAGTACATACATACATACATATCGTCACGCCTTTTATCCCCGAAGGGGTAGGCAGAGGTGTATTTCTACACCCACTTTTCGCCAGATATACTTTAGTCCCACGTAATAAGGGGCGAGCCTATTGCCGTACCGGGCACATTTCCAGACTCCGTGCTGCTACTGAGAATTTCGTGACAGAAAAACTCAATAACACTGCCCGACCCAAGAATCGAACCCGGGACCTCCCGATCCCACGCGCACATTTATGCCGCGAGACCAAGGAGGCAGTCGTATAGGGTTTGATGTCGAGTTTTCCGTCTCTACGCAAAAATGGTATTTGCATCATGTTATCCCTTAGTCGCCTCTTACGACACCCACGGGAAGATAGGGGGTGGTGACACTTGTATTCTATGCTGTCAACCACACGGCACCTAAAAAGTATATTTATAAAATAATGTTATATTTGAACTATTTTCAGTCTGAAAGTCTATGGGTCTGTTAAATATTGTCATGGTAAAAAGGATAACATTTTTGTCTGTTGTTTCACTTATTTATAGATATATCGATAAAATTTAAAATGAATGAACTATTCATAATACAGGTGCCTATGTATATTTCACTCTAATCATTTTTTCATAACGCGCCTAAAGAACTATAACTTCAAAAAAGTTGTCACAGTAAAACGATGCCAAATGATAATTGGACCAATTATATTATGATGTTAAAGATATTAGTTTTACTAAAAATCTCCCGTCCGCCATCTTAGATTCCTAAATAGATGTCATTTTCGTAATTAGAATCTATGAAAACCCCGAAAATGATACCCATATTAAATTTATTAAAAATGTCGTGTCCGCCATCTTAGAATCCCAAATAGATGTCATTTTCGTGTCCAGAATCCATGAAAACCCCGAAAATGATATCCATATTTTTTTAATTGCCTCGTCCGCCATATTGGATTCCTAAATAGCTATATCATTTTCGTGATCAGAATCCAAGAAAACCCCAAAAATGATACCCATACTTATTATTTTTATTAAAAATGTCCCGTCCACCATCTTGTGAATGTAGAAACTTAAAACTTCTCCTGTGAGAATTTCGTGTCACACATGCGCGCGCATTGTAAACTTTCACTGTCATCATTTTTTCATAACGCGTCTAAAGAAGTATAGGTAACTTCAAAAATACAAACTCGCTTACGCAGAATAGGACAAACCATGAACAAAAAGTATAATATACATGTATTACTATTAACCTCTTTTCAGTTTGAACGTCTGTGGGTCCATAACCGTAAATTAAAAAGTAATATTATATACGTATATACGATGTTATGCATGTGTGTGTGCGAAATTTATGTTATTAGTGGTAACGTTTATTGTCATTAAAATCATATAGGTATTTCTAATGCATATTTTATAAAAAAATAGCATTTTGCACACCTACTACATGTAAGCAATAAGTGTGCCAAATTCCATAATCCTCCATTCGCGCATTTCTCGTAAAAAGGGATCACAAAATTTGGCTTCACGTAGGTATTAATATATAGAAGATTATTGAGATTGCAAGGATTATGAGGCTTATATGCCCTGGCCTTACCAATTCGACATTAAACGCAACCTAGACGGGTTGGTAAAGCCTTAATTACTATCGAGTTGTCCCAAAAAATATACTATTTGCCTCTTGTATTTTTTGTCGACTCTTACGACACAAACAATGAGACTTTTTACCTATTTTTAATCCATCTCCACACGGAGAGAGATACATAGATTACTTTTTGTTAATATTATTTATAGCTGAGCCCGCGCTTACACCCGCGATATTTACTACACTGTTCTGCACCCGTGGCTAATAGTGTGATGCCGTCACTCACAGCGTGATGTTATATATCATACAGCCTTCCGTAATTAATCGGCTAGTCAACACAAATAATTATTTAAATCGAAGCAGTAGCTCTTGAGATTAGCACGTTCAACCAAACAATGAAATTATTTTTCTGTATATGATTAGTGTAGATGTGACAAACGTCTTCTTTAGTTGCAATAAGGAGTAGAACTAACCGTTGTTCTAATAATTATATTTATGTTATACCATCATGGGAATACTTAACCCTAATTCAATCAATCAGTCTATCGCAGTCCACTGCTGGACATAGGCATCTCCCAACACGCGCCACGGTACACGGTAACCTAACTGACTCTATATCGCTTTACAGAAATAATATCCTTGTCGGCTTCATTGTCAAGATCATCTACATAAAGGTACTGTTTTGACAAGTGGCCGATTAGGGACTGTTTCCACTAATTTGATTGATCGACCGCAATTTGGGCTCGCTATCGAATCACTAATAGTTCTACCGGTGTGCCAACCGATTTTATACCGCAGCATCCATTATATAATCTGCCAGTGGTTTTACTCACGACAGCTTTGTTTCAATCACAGAATTGATTCATGTAAATGTGAAATTCATGTGGTTTCAATATTCTTATTACACTTCAGTTTATGATAATGTTTATTTTAATATATAGAGTAGGAATGTGATGGAGATTTTATCGACTCAGAGTTAAATGGTGTTAGATAAAACTTGGGCTTTGTGAATTCGTCTCTCTGCTACATTGAGGTAAATACCTTATTCAAATCTCCGCTACGATGTGAATTCTCGGTGACAAAGTATTCATCAGTATATAAAAAATCTTTCAGTACTGACTGACTAACAGACAACGGACAGCCATTCAGGGAAAAACATTTCAGGAAATCCCTTCTTAGTGCACCAGTACGGTTCCCAAGAAACATATGCATATGGCCAATTGCAGCACATTTACCTACAATTGGATCTGGTAGCCCTGGTAGGTGGTACTGTTGTCTAGATACAGTATGTATAAGTAACTTCCGCTATTGATACAGCGCGGTACAGCTATTTGTGTATAAAATAGTATATGCTGCCGGCAGAAACTACTCTATTAAAAAGTAACTATTTAGCACACTATTTACGAAAGCACCAATTAGTTGTAATTCATATTTTTGTCGCTATAGTGGTTTAGTGCTTAACCCTGTGTAAGTCTTAGATGTAATACTAAACCAGCATAACTTGCTGTAAGCGACCGCATTTGGGTTAGATATAACTCTATAACGAATTCGGTCGAAGTCCAGTCCAGAAATCACAATTAGCAAACTGCATATTAAATTAATGTAACCTCTATCAAATTGTTCAATCCTGAATGTTCACACTTCAGTTGAAATGAATTCATAATTTACTAATAAATGAAACGTATTTTACCTTCAACCAATCATTATGTAAAAATAATTAGTGGAATTTTCATACCACGACTCAATTATAGTAAAATATTGCATACAAATTCATTTTGACACTGGTTGACTCGCATTTCCTTATTATGTACCAATATGTTATCATGCCGATATTTTAATCCATTTGGCTGTATAAAACATTGGTCACAAAATATTCATAGTAAATTAATTTATTTTATTCTCATTAAATTCGGTTGAAATTGATAATGAAGTAATTTTCGTTCTTACTGATGAGTAAAAAACGGCGGCGATAGCCGAGTGGATATACCAACAGACTGCCATGCAGAGGGTATCGGGTTCGAATCCACGGCGCGCACCAATGACTTTTCGGAGTTATGTGCGTATTGAATTGTTAATTATCGCTTGTCCCGTGCCTCGGAGAGCACGTTAAGCCGTCGGTCCCGGTTGTCATGAAGATCTTTGACAATCGTTACAGGGCGTCAGTACCTTCTAAATAAAAAACTGACACTAGTCTAAACCATGGAATATCGCTATCCCTTCGGGTTGCGGAGGTCAGACAGGCAGTCGCTCCGTGGAAAAGCTAATATTCAGTCAAATCCGGTTAGACTAGAAAGCGGACCCCAGATTGAAAACTGGGATAACGCTAAGAGAAAGAAGACTGATGAGTAAAAGTTATTAAAGTATATGAATCTAGTAACTTTTAGGCCGCGCGCACTTTGGACACGAATTCGTATCGTACAGTATACGTACGATCGTGGTCGTACGAATTGAGTGCGCACACTGTGTGCGTTTTTATTAGTCAAATGAGCGGCGTTCTAGTGATATCGGATTTGTGAAGTCTGCTTTGGTTGGAGCGCGATAAATAATCTGTATCTTCACGACAATTCTCTTATAACTCGATGACTGCGGAGGCGTCGTCGCTATTGTGGAACCAAATTGGTGCTTTAAATATATTTAAAAAGACACGATTTTGGTAAATTTCATCATATCATGGAAGACTTATAACATCACTTATACAATTACTTTGGGCCCACAAACATTTATGTTCGTGAATCAGGTATAATTAACTTTTCTACATCCATTTTTTATGTTAAAACGTACGAATGTGTTTTGAAATCCCAACAAGTTCGGATTGTTTTCGGACGTCTGAACTACACGAACGTATACGCACGACCAACCAGCCACCCAGTCAGCGCTCCCATAGTACTTGGAATATCGGGATGGTTCGTATGTGTTCGTACGTGTACGCACGAGTAAAATTCGTACCAAAACGTGTGCAAAGTGCGCGCGGCCTTATGTGACAGTGTTTTACGTAAATAGGTAAACCTTTTTACGCAAAAAGCTTGCTCCGATTACACATTCTTAATCTAGTGACGCTAGTAAAAGGTGACATTGCAATAACATAAGTAATATACATCAGAATTGGTGATAAAAGGGCGGTCTTATCACCATATGTGTGCATTTCTATAATAATTTGTATATATCAAATTCTTGCCTTACTGACTGACAGACAAGAAGCTAAAATTTGACTTGTATATGTTCTTTTGGGTGTACTAAACAGGGATTTCCCTAAATTCCCACGGGATCGGGTATAAACATCTAATTTAAAAAGTGTGTGGAAGTAGCCGCCCCTAAACTAAGAAATGCCATTCTGTTTTCACCAACCGATCCCTACAGATAAATTAGTCGAACACTCTATTCATAAATGTATTCAAATCCAAAGGCAGTGTTAATATATTTATACATCAAGCCATCCATAGACGTCTACGTATGACATAATTGCCGAGTCATAGGTACCTATTAAGGAACCTAGGCCTACGTTCGGTCATAAATCAATGACAGAGAACATTGGCATTTCGTGAACCAGCCAGTGACCATAGAGATTTATAATATAGAGATGATATTTCAAACAAAATTACTGTCACTCATTGTCACTCAGACTGATTGACTACGCATGCGCGCGTGGGTGTTTTCGTCATAGATTAAGAATGTATATACGCAGATGTGACAAACTATTACCTACTTGATATTTCGTGGACACAGAAAAATACAATCAGATATTTTTTTTATATTTTGTGCAAGTAATTTATTTTTTACAGATACTTAACGTAAGCTTGCTTTTCGTTTAACTTTTCTTGGGCTATCAAATATCGAATCAGAGTCAGATACGTGCATATTATGTAGAGAAGAAGGCGATGCATTTTTAGGAGTTTCTAAAATCTCAAACGTGTCATATGGAGTCCAACAAGGATCATAAGGAATTGCGTCTTTTTTAAGAAACCTTCTTCCAGTTTTGGAAATTGTGAAATCATCAGGACGGAAATGCGCTGAGCAGATATGCGAGTGGCAACCACGTTTCTTTTCTTCTCTCAGCTTGGACGAATTTGATCCAAATTTCCCATTTCTAAACGTTTTCGCGCAGCAATCTAAAATAATAAAACGTTTCCGTCCGTTCCGTTTTCCGTCGCAAACTTATAAATAATAGGATACATTATATGAGGCTTAATAAACGATAGGGTACATAGGAAGGATTGCACAAAAAATGCCGTACCGTACTGTCCATCACGGCATGGCATTTGTTTTGTGATAAAGGAAGACATAACTTAAATATAAGTAAACCTTTAATTTCAATGACATATATCAATAGTAACAAGCGAACGGAAATGCCATGGTATCCCGCGGGATTTCTTTCGGAGTTCAAATTTTAAACTTATTGTCATATCATTAATTGATAAAAATTTTCTTTTTCTTTTAGGCTTTAGAGAATACTACTCTATGCCATTCCATGTATGAGCAGCAAGGGGCCTTATCAGTTCATCCATTTCATAAAAATATGGCAAAAGTATGAGGGAACAATGTCCAAAAAGCTATATTTTTCTCGTACAACTACGTACGATGATTCAGGATATTACGCAAAAATGAAGTAGTAGATGTTTTTATTGATATTCTACCTGCGATCACGAAATTTCCCTTGCTATAGGAATATGTTTTCGTTCGCAACAACAGCACCGGCTTGTGGACCGTAGATGGCTAAGTAATAAGACCTATGTAGGTAACTTCAAAAATACAAGAAAAGTCGTCAATAGGTATCGGTAAAGAAGAAGACAAACGAACATTATACTTTTTGTTCTCTGGCATATTATATACTTATAATAAACATCAGTGAAATACCTCACTTATAGAAAGTAACTCCTGCAGCTTTATTTGTATGTTTGGACGTATTTTTACAGGAACGTACATTGATTGTAATATATATGTCAATGGGAACGTGGAACACATGTCATGACCCCATCGCTGAGTACGAACGTAGAATATACGCAATCTATGAGTTTAAAACTATATTATTTATTATATAGTTTTACCTACATACCAACCTTTAATAAATGTTATAGAGCAAAAAAATATTAAGTCGGTACTCGAGATTCTCAAAGGAATTTTTCCAGTCTGTAATTTTATTCTATGACGAGAACTGCCGACAACTCCGCGTATATATATCTGTATCGTTTTTGCAAACGTAATATCGTGCATATGTGAAAGTGACAGATAGTACAATGGACTCGCCCTCATTTATTCATCATGGACTTGCCCACAATGGACTTGCCTATTATGGACTTGCCCGGTGCACGAAAATTTATAATATTGCCTAGTAATTGCGTTGCTAAGATGTTTTATGCCAAAAAGTAGATTAGTTACCAAGCAATAAAACAGATTTGCACAGAATAATTACTGAAATCTTTCTTATTCCAATTAAATAAATAATTTCGTAAGCAGTTTGACAGAGCGCGGTTTCGTGCGCCCACTAGAGAGTTGTCGAACGAACTAAGAGCTGTATGGCTCCCAAACCATAAGTCAGAGGAACATTTTCGTTGTACAGAAGGGCGCATCTAGTACGTTAGTACATATAAATCTATGCCAGTGACACAACATGAAGACGAATGTCTGATTTATTTCTGATTGCTAACGTGTAGAGACTACGTAACTACAGCCATTAGCGTTCAGCATCACGTTTACTAAGAAACTAAATTTAAAAATGGTCTATGTAGGCGTATCTTACATTTATATAATATAAAAAATAAGTTATATAAATAAAAATACTGGCTTTAATAGGAGACTTAAGTTGCTAGGTAATTATAGCTCATAAATTAATGCATTTTCTAGTATAATCTGTCTTTATATCGTTGGAACAATGTCGATTTGAAAGAAATGCCTCCCATTTTCAAAACGTCCAAGTACCTATTTAAGAGGCGGTCTTACGCTAGGGATACGTGTTAGTATTAAAATTACCTTTTATTTATTAGTAGGCGTCGCCAGCGGCTTCTATAGGTACATATAAACCTTGCTCTTGAATAATTATATCTATTAAAAAAACGCATTCAAATCCGTTGCGTATTTTTTAAGATTTAAACAAACATAGGGACAGACAGACAGAATACAGACTTTGTTTTATACTATGTAGTGATTCTCCGTCTCAATGAATGGCGCATTTGCTTTCTTACCCTCTTCGCCCATCTACCTACGGCAGACGGGACCTTGAGGTGGCCTTGGCCAGTGCCGTAGCTTTGGCCAGGTTTTGGGAGAAGAAAGTGTGCACCACTGACACGATGAAGAAGAATTCGGAAATAAGAAACACAGATTTTGTTTTGTTATAAAGCTGTACAGGTTTATTTATAAGCAATATAAGCTCTACTATTCCTCTTATTGCTAAAAAAATATTGAAAGTAAGTATTGTAGAGCATGAATGACCAAAAGACTGAACAAGAAGACTGATATATGAGGCAAATGTGAATGGGACAGGAGAAAGTACCTACTCATTAACCTAGGCGGACCGTCACTGACCAGATTGGAGACATCCTAAAACAAGAACAGGTTACACGTATATTTGATAAGAGTGAATGAAGCAAGAGAGATATGTCAGGACTCAGAATCATTGCAAATCGCGGTCTGTAGTCTCTGCCTACGCCTTCGGGAAACAGGCGTGATTATATGTAGGCATGTATGTATAAAAGTAAGTATTGGTATGAGACTGTACCATTACAGGATTACATAAATAATTCAATACTGAATACATATACCACTGACTTCATATCCATATTTTTCTACGATTACCGAAACATATTAAATCCCACTGATACGTAAGAATATTTCTCTGAATATCAGCTTTTGTACAATGTAGGTTACCTTACAAATCTTTGGGCCTACCTTCACAAAAGGGTAATCATACTTTTATCAATTGGATCTGTCGCCAGGCAGGGTAATATTCTATTTGGGATAAGGGTATTTTTATTCAAACTAGACGTCAAATAATGATATCTAGATACTGATTACCAATGATTCGATCGGGTTTAGCTCTACCTATTTAAAAAACAATAATATCTTCTCATCAATTCGGTATTTTGATTTTTTATGCACTGAGGCAAGCGCCCACCACATCTAGCTCATCATAGATAGGTAATTATAATAATGTTAGCTTATAAGTAAATTCAATGCGTAAAACACATTAAAAGGAAATCAAGAATGTATTAACCAATGTCAGAAAAGACACCAAAAAGGAGGCAGTAGAAAGAGAGCTAAAACGGGAATAGTATTGCAGCGATCGCTATGATTTTGTTTCCATACTCATCAGAAAGCTAAAGAGTGCGTAAATATCAGGAACTACTGTTTACATTTGAATAATTATTTTTGTTGGATAGGCCATTTATCGAGGAAGGCTATAAGACCTTATAACATCACGTTATGAGCATGATGCAGAGGCAGTAGTCCTAATTATCATCTATGTAATGGCAGGCTGCTATTAACTTTCGTCTTACTAAAATATTTATGAGCTAGTCGTGGTCGTCCCGTAGGTATTATTAATGCATACCTAATATTAAACCATCATCAATATGCCGTCACATAGGCGTCATTAACTATCGGCCACCACCGATACACACAACACAATAATATAACTGTTGCTAGGTATCTTATGAATCTTATGCTACGTCTAATTGATATAGAGATAATACATAATTGTATAGGGTAAACAGTATAATGATTGGCACCCTAAGCCGGTTTCTACTACTAAGTAACAAATTCTCAGGAAAATACAATTTCAATAATATTTTCTATGGTTTTGTCGGAATTGTGTTTACATGGGCATTAATAAAAATAAAACATAGTATTTAATAAAGCCGTTTTATTAGCATAAAAATGTGCTCAAACTTATTTCTTAAGAAAAGTACAATCATTGGCACCCTGGTATAGTTATTGGCAGTACCCAAAAGGTACAATCATTGGCACTGTTGGCCTAAGGCCGTGATACCCAGACAGTCTTAAGACTTGATATCCGGATCTTTATACATGTATTCTATGTAATCAAAATATATATTTATGATTGTTTATGTAACCTTCTAATATTTCTAACATAAGTCTATATTTGAAAGAAGTTTAGTTCATTTACCACGTTTTATATCTTTCTTTCGGCGTATTTTTCTAATGTAGCTCATCTTGTCTCTTAGATACATTGTAGCAAATGAGCCCTGTTTCAGTTTCTCACAAGCATTTTGTTCGTAATATTTTTGTCTATACTAAGTTATTTGTTTTAAGCGATATCTGTCCTGATTTCTGGGTACTTTGTAGAGAAAGGTTGCCATCTCTGTACGACCGTACCATAGTAAGTTGGCTGTAAAATGTGAAGAAATAATTATATTACAATCTAAAGTTGTTTGTATGCGAATTTGACGACAAACAAACAAAAATCTGAAAAAAATATGATTCTAAAATGTGCCAATGACTAATATGTTGTTGAACAATTTTTAAGTAGGTAGGTACCTACCTATAGTCATCTATTTAATAGCGCAAAACTAACGTTTATTAAGCTTTAATGAAGATAACAGATACAAATAAATAGGTACTTTAAACTTTAAAATATATTTTTTCGCTTCGAAAAAACCTAACCTAACCTAACCTAACCTAAACATTTCATTAATTTTTTAGGCAATTTTCCTAACATTTTTTAAAACAGTTGTTAAAGAAAAATGGTTCATAGTTAAGATTTAAATATTTGTTCTGTGTATAAGAAATAGGTTATTCCTGCTTATGAATGTATTTCTGTGACTTAATAATATAAGATTTTCCTAATATTCAGGATAATTCAGCAAAGTGCCAATCTTTGGGGGGTGCCAACATTACTATAGTTTACCCTATAATCCAAATAGAAATCTATAGGTATAGTTAATATTTTCTTCATTTCTCATGTAGCAGTCATATCTACCTACTGCCATTTAATGCAAATACTTTACTAGGTAGGTACCTACCTACTATCCGCACTTGGTAAAAGTTAGGATAAGTAAAGTAAAAATATCTGTTATTATATAATAGGTAATTAGTTAGGTACCAAAACCAGTAGGTACTTACTTCTATGAGGGAAATATTTTAGAATCTCCACAACTCTACATCCTTCACAATTTTAATATAAAAAACCAATGCATATAATACTTACATGTAGGTGTACTCGTAGAAAATTTGATCGTGAATAATATTTATAAGTACCATAAAATTGCAGTGACATAGAACCGACCCGTCAATCAAAATATGAAATTCTTAGGGTCATCTCGTAGGTACTATTTTTGCCTACACATCTTACCCACTTACTAAATTACAGGGTAAGATGTACATGTCTTTAGAAATAGAGCCAGTTATTATGTACCTACCTACCTACCACCTACTTATATGCGCCTTATTATTCAAGTTTGATGGATTCATGTATAAATATCTAGTTGTTTATTTCTAAGAATAAAGTTTAAAAGTTACCAAACAATACACTTACCAATAATTTAATCAAAATTGCGATATACCTATGTAGGTATTAAAAGCCTTGTCTTTACTTATTCTTATCTAACTAAGTTTATATCACACGAAAATTCTAACAATTATTTACAGCAACTATTTTACACGGATACGTTATGAACTATGTAAGAATGCCTCTACATCACAATACTTAATTAATTTTTTAAGCATCACAAGAATTAACAAGCGAAAACATTTTTTCGACTTGAGTTTACGTGCGTAACTTAAGTCAACCAATAAACGAAACGAGTCGGCTGGACTCCGCGCCGTCTAAGGTAATACTGAAGCGTATATCCAACCCCTGAAAACAGTTTTCCACCGTTCCTTTCCTTCGTAGTTACGATGCGCAAACCTGCGGGCAAAGCATTTCCACGTGATAAAGTTCGTTTATTTAGCTTTAATGTAGTGACATCTTGCGAGTAAACCCGGCAATAGCTACACCCAATCTTGCTAACTTCCGAAGCTATTTTACAAAATAAAACATAGATGGCGGTAGTAACAGTTATGAAATGGTAATGGGGAATTTATGATAAATTCCATTCAACAATAATTAATAAATTAGTGAAATTTTACTGAGCTTGTAGTTTTTAATTATTTTTAATATAATAATAAACAAAATCAAATATAGTCAGCAGGTGGCAGCACGCTTTTATGTCACTTGTGAAGTTGGCACTTGGCCGGATCTGTCAATTTCAAGTTCTGGAAAATTGTACACGAACTGAGATTGACACGCTTTCCTTCTATTTTTGTAATAATTGTAAAAACCCTTACCTTAATTTATAACTTATTTGTTGTCCCTGGTGTAATAAGTGAGCCAATAAAAGAAAAGCCGCGAAAATGAGTACAATATTAGAGAAAATCGCCGCTATAGAGGCCGAGGTTTGTAGACGAGGTTATATTATTAATCTTGATGAATTGTTTAAGAAATTGTACTCAAATGTTTATTTACTACGTTAATACTCGTTAAAATATGCATTTACTATCACTTATAACCATATTGAAATGTTTTTGTCATTGCTAACAAACATTTTGTTTTACCTTACAGATGGCCCGTACACAAAAAAATAAGGCCACGGCGTTGCATTTAGGTATTCTAAAAGCTAGATTAGCCAAGTTGAGACGTGAACTGATCACACCTAAGGGAGGCGGCGGTGCTACCGGCGAAGGTAACAAAATATTTGTGATTGCAGCTTACTATATTTTCAAAATAAAACTTGGTTACTAAGGTGATCCTGAGATAGTCTTTGAGCTTACTGAGCAGAGGCCAACTACATATTTGTACGTAGATTTGTGAAAGTGATCATTCATCACCCTTGTCTCTCCACTTACAAACAGTCATATCTTTTCATACTTTAATTTATGCAATATTACATACTCTGGCATCCCACTATAAACCATTATTTGTGATGCCAACCACGAAATATTACGTTTGACCATTTGTATGGTGGCCACCAATTACAGTCCAATAGTTTACTTCAGCATTCAATGTGTTAAATGAAATATCTGTAACAAATTATTTTTAAATTCCAGGTTTCGATGTTGCCAAAACTGGTGATGCTCGCATTGGGTTTGTAGGTTTTCCCTCAGTAGGGAAGTCTACACTATTATCTAATTTAGCAGGAGTGTACTCTGAGGTAGCAGCATATGAGTTCACAACATTGACTACTGTACCAGGATGTATTAAATACAAAGGTGCTAAAATTCAGGTATAGTCCCTCTATTGCTGGAGATTTAAATAAATATTGCTGTACCTTTGGCTGATATTTACAACCACTTATCCTAATATATAATTCACAATTAAATATAGGTTCTAGGTCTATGAAACATATGATTATAATAATCCTATTGGCAAGTCCTATATTAGAAAGAGCCTTCAAATATGCTTGTATTAGAAAGTCATGAAAATTATGAACAGAAGTTTATATTTGTGCAGTTTATATGATTTACTTCATATTGAATATGTTGACATGTTCATCAAAAATTTTGCTGCTGTTACCTGAAATATTGCTCAGTATCCCCTTGGGTTGTTGAGTTCAGATGGCAGTCACTCTGTAGTAAAGAAAATATTAATTAATAAAATCTGATAAATCCACGATGCATGTCTATCTCCACGAAAATGTTGCCTCAATTCAAATAGAATGACTAAACTATAATTAAATCACTAGATAGCAGAAAACAGCAAAATAAATCTAAAGTTGTGATTGATTTAAATTCTAAACTGAATGCAACTTTAAGGCAGCGATAGCCTAGTGGAGATATCAACAGACTGCCATGCACAGGGCACAGGTTAGAATCCTCAGCGCAGTCTACACGAACAAAGTAATGTGTGTATTAAATATTTCATTATCGCTTGCCTCGTGCCTCATAGAGCAGGTCTTTAAAGCTGCAGGGTGTGGATAGGTATACATCCCTACTTTCGTCTGCCATCAATATTTGACGTCTTTCAGCCACTGAAACAGCCTAAGTTTCGTGGGCCAAATCAATAAAGTGCATTGGTAGTGTTTTGTAGGTTATTTAGAAGTCCAAAGAGTAGAACCAGCCGCTGTGACTGGCTTTTGTAGATTACGAGAAAGCTTTCAACTCTATTAAAACCTTGGCTGTTATGGAATGCGCTGCCTACACTACGTGTCATTCAAAGAGCTATGAAATGGCCAATGCTTGGGATTTCGCTGAAGGATAACTTCCCATACAAGAATCCGGCAGAAGACTAAAGTAATTGATATAGCTCAGAGTAATAGTAAATTGAAGGGGCAGTAGACTGGCTACATCTGTCGTAGAAACTATGGTGTATTAAAAAAGTAGGTTCTTGAATTAAGGCTACATCTGATGACAATGTTTGCTTGAGTATCGATACATGATAAATAATAATTTTTGTGTCTGCTTCTTCATGCTCTGGACACGATAAATTTTCATCAATACTCGATACAACTGTATTAATAATGACAGTAAAAGAATGACATTCTATGAAATTAACTTTAATCAATTTATTGCCAATAGAAGGTGTGAAGAAATTTACGAGTGCCAGTTTAAATTTTGAGTTTTTCAAATCTTTTCCAAAATCAGCAGATCAAACTGCACAGCAGCTGCATGACTATAGACTAAATAGAAAAAAGGCCACACACTTTTGGAGCATATTCATGCGTATCATGCGTATGAATATTTTACACTTTTATTATTGTAATAATACCCAAAATAATATTCCTACAGTCTTTTGGGACAATGTAGTGTACTCACACGCATTCATGGGTATGAATAATGGACGCACGCTCGCACTCACAGGGAAAGTTTTATGGTGTCTGGCAGGACGAAGGGCCCTTCGGATTGGTCGGGCTGTGTAGGAAGGGTCTTAAAATAGTATCTTAAATAACATATATCAAATTTAGGTTTGCTAAAATGACGTAGTTTGCTTCATTTTTAAGTAACCTTTAAGACGTCTGGCAGAAGGCCCACAGCAGGTGTCTCGCAATAATGAATTTCAATTTTAGACAGTATTTTTAAACACATATTTGAATAACAGCTTTGCTACTTTAACATAGGTGAGTATGTTTTTTTGGGTACCTTTACTTCGCGCTACCTGTGAAATGGCCCGGCTTTCAATCTAGTGGGTCGGCATACCTCTTAACAAGATTGTATACTAATAATCCTAAAAATATCAGCTTTGCTAAAATGACGTAGGTCTGGCGGCTCCGGGATCTTACTCTATTACGCATAATTTTTTTGTACATTATTTCTCTAACCATAATAATGATTAAGCATAATATTCTAAAGCATAAATTTATTAAGCATAAAGTTCTAAAGCATAACTTTTTTAAGCATAATATCCTAAAGCATAAATTTATTTACGCATAATGATTAC
The DNA here is from genome assembly GCA_944739405.2 of Euclidia mi. Lineage (NCBI taxonomy): Eukaryota > Metazoa > Arthropoda > Insecta > Lepidoptera > Erebidae > Euclidia > Euclidia mi. Next base: position 62,357,371 of record OX123190.2, read on the forward strand.
AATACAAATTGGATATAATAACTTTGGCAATGTATCTTTGGCATATTTTTCGCTGTAGGAAGCATGCAAGCAAGCATGCAGAATGCAGCATTCAAGCGAGCATGCAATATGCAGCAGGCAGGGTTTCTGTCACGGCTCCGGTGCTGCGGGCCTCCGGCGGCCCCACGCGTGCTAATCGTCGCAGACGGCTTTCGCTCACCACCGCAGCTTCGGCTTGCTGGCCGGCTTGGCCGGCCAGCCTCAGCCGCCTGCTCCTCAGCCCGCCTACGCGATTTTAAATAACACTAGGGGTAGGACAAACAAGACTACATGGAGTCGGTTTTGCAGCAATTCCGTTCTGTCACTAACTTTTGTTGCACAGCATATAAAATTTTTACAAGTTAAATATATAAATATTATGCTAATAGTCATTATTAGGCCTACTAATGTTATGCTAAAAGTCATTAGGCCTACTAACGTTATGCTAATCAAATTTATGCCTAAACAAATTAGTCTTTTAAGATGATTATGCCAACATAAAATGTACCTATGCCTAAGAAAATTATGCCGAAGTATTATTATGCCAAAACAAATTGTGCCAAAATCATTATGCCGAAGTATATTAGGACAAAGAACATTATGAGAAAAGAAGGGATCCCGCACAGAAACATATTTTGCCGGTATCGCCCGGAAATCGAACCACGGAATATATTACCATAATTACCTACTCAAAAATATATTATACTTAATAATTTATAAAATATACGAAAATGTTGATCAGTAACTTGGATGGTTTTAAAATAGATACATCCAAGTCTAGGTACTTTTTATCTTGGGGTTCCGCTAAATATTTGGCTATCCAAAAGGGTTCCATCTCTAAAAAAGTTTGAGACAATTACTTAGGACGTGCAGTTGCGGAAACAGCCCGTGCTGCAAAACCAAAGTATATAATTTTTCGAATTGCAACACTTTTTTATGCCTTGGCATCCATAAAACTATAATTGTAATTAAAATTGTTAAAATTTTCAGTTACTTGATCTTCCCGGTATTATTGAAGGCGCGAAGGACGGCAAAGGTCGTGGTCGGCAGGTGATAGCTGTCGCACGAACGTGCAGTCTCATCTTCATAGTACTGGACGTACTGAAACCGTTGCAACATAAGAAACTTCTAGAACACGAGTTGGAAGGCTTCGGGTTGCGGTTGAACAAGCAGCCTCCAAACATACACTTTAGGAAAAAAGATAAGGGAGGAATCAATTTGAATACTACTGTAAGTATTTTTTTCCTCATGATTTATAAAAAAGTAACATAGCCGTGGGTAAGGTTGTCTCATTACTATGGTGCATCCTAGATAGTTGCTTCATCCCCGCAGAGAATGAAAGTTTTGTCTGATCCAAACAAATTGGTGTTTGCGTTTACTAGAGTTTATATCAGTTACAGTTTCATGATTCCAATTTAAAAGCAACACAGCAACAATCATTTGCTGTTGCTAATCTCTTACAAAAACATGTCTCTCTTACAAACTACATATTGGTTTAAAGCTAGATGGGTAAGATGGGTTATAGATCCGCTATTCAAATTGCAGCCAAATTAGCTATGTAACAGACTTGACAGACTTGTGAATCCAAAAATAATCATCATCATCCTTTAACAGTCCACTGCTGGACTAGGCCTCTCCTTTGAAAGGAGGAATTGGTCTACTATATCACGATGGCCAAACGGGTTGCTATAGGGTTTGTATCAAGTTTTCCTTCTTTTACAGTGCTGTTCTCTGCATAATATGCTCCCTGTGTCGGCTCTTACGACACCCATGGCCATGGGATGATATGGGGTGGTGACAATCCGTATTCTTAATCCGTCACCACAAGGACTGTCCGTCACCACACGGACCAAAAATAATAATATGCGTTATTTCCGACTGTTTATTTCCAGTGTCCACAATCAGAGTTAGACATAGAGACAGTGAAGACTATATTATCTGAGTACAAGATACACAACGCGGATATCACGCTGCGTTACGATGCGAACAGCGACGATCTTATCGATGTCATTGAAGGCAACAGATTGTATGTGCCCTGCATTTATCTGCTTAATAAGATTGGTATGTATACACAGAAAATTTAATTATTACACATCCATCATAACATTAAAAAATACTAATGCGATAGAGAAGTTACACAATATTTTCTAAATATTCTAAAACTAAAGATTACATAAATAAATCATTACTAGCTACACAATAAGTGGCCATTGTGCAGTCGTTCATCGAACACAAAAACAAGTTGGTGCGCTCAGCTACGTTGTTAAGGGTGCGCAACGCTCGCGTTAACGGCTCTTGTTGCAGCAAGTTTGTGCGCGCAGTTGGTACTGCCAATAGCCGCGGCCGCCGACCGCCGTCCCAATAAGTCATCTGGAACGCTAAACCTAAACTCATTAATTAGTATTGTCGGATTATGAATTTTCCCTCGTAACACTTTAAATAAATACGTAGCAAGAGCCACATCCCGTCTCACCTCCACCACCACATCTTAAAAGTATTGCGATCACGGATAGGAAAAAGAAGTGGCGGCCGGGCCGTCCCTTAGCAATCGAACCTGGACTAGATTACGACGAGATCGAGGTAAATGGCAAGAACAAGGAGAGGCTTACGTTCAGCAGTGGCAGTAGCCAGGCTGTGGGTGATAATGATAGCTTACAAAGTTATAAAGCAACTACGCCACTTTGAGTATGTTTTCATTATTAGTCCGCGGCTTCATCGGCGTGGGAGTCGATCACCATGTTAAAAGGACTACCTTTTAACATGGTGATCGATTGAGCTATTCTGATGTATCAGATATATTATTGTAAAGCTGCATCGAAATTGGTTAAGTTTTTTGTACGTGACAAACAACCACTCTTTCGAATTAGCAGTTTAGCCAGATACCAGATAGGTGTCCTGAACTTTGAAACCTCTTGTTTTAGCATGTGGTTGAAAAGAAACACCAAACGCGCCAAAGAGTCGAAATAATGTCATGGCAGTTGTTAAAGTGTTGTTTCCTATGCAAAATGCATTCAATGCCTTATTTTAAATTGTCTTTCGGGATATAATAGCACGTACTTTTGTTTGGAGTAAACGATATTTCGCCACTGTTGCAAGCGCCATGTTCACGGATGTAGTCATTCAATGCCTTTTTGCTAAAATAGACGCTCGACGGCAGTTACGACAATTTTGACGCTACGTTATTTCGGCTGATAAGATAGATAAGTGACTTGAAAAACACTCCAAGCTTATTCAATAGTAGGTACAGCATAGTAAGTTTCGCAGAAGTGTCGTGACCTTTACCAGTCAACTAAAACAACAAATAAAATCTCCTTGCTCCCAAAAGATGATGACTCGAGGAGGCATTTTAAAAATATCTTAAACGTTTTAAGTAACTCATACATTTTAAAAACCTTATATAATAATATAAGGTTGGTAATGAAATATCATTACAGATCAAATTAGCATAGAAGAATTGGACGTTATCTACAAGATCCCCCACTGCGTACCAATCTCGGCTCACCACAAATGGAACTTCGATGACTTACTGGAGAAGATGTGGGAATACCTGAAACTTATTAGGATATACACCAAGCCTAAGGGGCAACTGCCTGATTATAATGCTCCCGTTGTACTGCACGCGGACAGAACTAGTGTTGAAGACTTCTGTAATAAGCTGCATAGGTCCATTGTAAAGGAATTTAAATAGTGAGTATATTTTTATTACTTTGGAAATGTATCAGCTGGTTACTTCAGGGTACACTTATAGCAAGACTTGGCTTGCCGTTCGTAATTGCACAGGTGAAAGTGTTACTGGGTTTTTTCGAATACTCAGTAGTAGCCCGGAGTCTGTTGATGTGCCCGGTAACGGCAATAGGCTCGCCCCTTATTACCGGGGCCTAAAAATTCATGGCGAAATGTGGGTGTAATATTTACACCTCTGCCTATCCCTTCGGGGATACAGGCGTGAGACTATAAATAAAAAAAAATTAAAAAAATTGCACAGGTCACCACTTTGACGGGTGACCGCGTGTGGCATTTACTTAAGAGTGCAGAAATAAAAATTATTGTATTATCTTGAAAAGTAGTATATAAATAACATAAGAGTCAACACTATGAGTGTTAATATATGTTAATTTTAATACGTTTTTAATATGTATTTTTCATTATGAAACATTTATACATTTTGAAAATTAGTATAATTCTTTATAGGTCCTTTTAAATTGTCGTTCAAGTACAATAAAGTAAAGCAGTCCAATCTGTATCCGCCACTAATTCATTCAAAATATGTTAATATTAATACCAATTCATTTGGATAATGAAATGTAATTATTTTTTAAATCTTGGGTTTTCAGTTTTAACATATAATTTGACAATAAAATACCTCATCCACTAAACTTTTATGGGGTTTTTGAACTTTGGATGTTCATTGTGTGTTGATAAGTACGTTAATTAGAATAAATATGCTTTGGCCACGAAAATTAGCTTTGATGGGCAAAGCTGCCATGCTGTATGCCAAATAATAACGATATACTGGTCTATGTCGCGTGCCTTATTATTAGAAAATATAGGTAAAATACCTTATATTTCTGTCGACGCTTCGGCATGGGCATCGAGCCAGATATTTACATAGAGGCGCAGTTCTTATGGGCGCTCTGAAGACAAACTTTCTGTGACCCAAATTGCCGCTTGGCGGCGTGGCAGTCGCGCTGTGACAGCTGTCTCTACGAGAGCAAGAGACGAACGTTCCTCCTGTGTATCTTAACTACGAGAGCAAGAGACCCCGCCCCCCGCCAACTACGAACTAAACTGGAGACAGTTCCCACTTGGAATCGGCACACGAAATCCTTAACAGATTTACATAGAAGCGCAGTTCGCGCTTCTATGTAAATCTGTATTCAATGGCATGGGTTACATCAGCCGTGGTCACAAGATGACCAGCTTGACACGAGAGTTAGATACATAATTAAAACTGTGTAAAAGTCGCGAATGTTTAAAAGTATTCGATATTATTATGACACTACTCAAAATTGTAGTATCTTTCGCCATAATTAAAAAAATAATAAGCACAGGTATAAAGTCACACATCACTACAGGTATAATTCATTACTACCGCAAATCCTAGAACAAGTAGTCAACTCGAACTATTTCTGTTTCACTCTCCAGACTTTCTCCTCTTTTGTCTCCTATATCCTTCCTCCCGGCAGGCAGCTTTGGAAGTGCTTTCTTGGCGTATACGCTTAATTATAAGCGTTTAGTTTACTATCTACACACAGGCACGTAATGTTTATTTTATGGTTATGTCTCTTTTTGACGAATAGACGAAATTCAATCGAATCGAGGAAGTAACTACTCAACCCTTTGATATAATAGAACTAACTAGGTATTTTTGGAAATATGCTAGTGCAATTCACTACACCCATTCATCATAATAGACATAGCGTTTTGCACCTAAGACTTTCGCCTTGGAGGCCCGAGTCCGTTTTCTGGTCTAACCTTATTTAACAGAATAGGTAATATTAGCTATCCTGCAGAGCGACTGCTGTCTCACCTCTGAAACTTGAGTCGATAGGGATTCGCCAAGTTTAGGGCGGTTTCAGATTAGCGTATTTTTCTGCGCGTATACGGTCGTTTAAGCATACGCGCTTACACGCGCCCTGCATTAAGCGCTTCAAAAAACCGGACTCGCGTAAACAGGTATATTTAGGCGTGTACGCTCGAAACGGTAGTGACATCGTGTCAGTGTCAACATGGATCCTGACGGCTCGCGGTTATACGAGCTTAGAAGCGCGTCAACGCTCGTACGAGTTGCTCGTGTGCCAAAAGGCGCGCCTATACGCGCCTACATGCTCTTCCAAAAACGAGCTTATGCGCGCGTATAGAACGCTAATCTGAAACCGCCCTTAGAATATACTGAATTGTTACAGTCCAATTTTGACTGGTGTTGATTTCAATGTCGACGCGTTGTGGTTTCCAGTCATATTCATTATAGTATATATTATATTTTAATGCACTTTTAATTTAAACATGGCCTTTTTTCTATTTTCAGTGCTCTCGTGTGGGGTTCTTCTGTAAAACATCAGCCACAAAAGGTCGGCATTGAACATGTGCTGGCTGACGAAGACGTCGTGCAAATCGTCAAGAAAGTCTAAATAAAACCAATGTATAGTGAACAATATAAACAAATATATATTTTTGCGAGCGATAAATTGAAATACAGTTAATATTTTGAGTATCCGAAATATGGTTGATATGTAAGAGTATTTATTCAGCTGTACCTCGTATGTTAAAGGTAGTTTCAATGTTACATCAGTAATGTTAATTTTAAGTTTTAATTTATAATTTATCTTGAGTGTTTGTATCCAACCATGCGTCGAAGCGTAAAATCTATTTTACTAAATTAGCGAAAAGCAAAAATTTAAGAGTTCGTAAGGGCGTATGCATCTTTGAACATGTTCGCATAACGCTGCATTGTTGCAGAATCATTGATATGACATGTTACATGTGGAATAATAATATGGTTTCGTTACAAAGCATGTCTAAGCTAGAACCAGAAGGAAAAGAGCGCAGCATGACTTCGAATCGCGGTTGAACTGAAAGCCACGTGGCATACGTGCTGCGCTGAGTACGTCCGATAGAGTAAATATCCGGCCTGCTTTCATGATTTTATAATATTCCGTAAAGAATTTGTCAATCTAGAAGTCCTTAGACTGACTGGCTCTGCTGTGGTAACAAATGCCAGCAGTGTAGCTATCTTTAGGAGAAGTCTACATGTGCTAGTGATTTATTGGGTAGAGTTTAAGGTTTTAACTATTGCTATGTATCGTGCAGCGATAACTAGGTATTTACCTACCTTTGCCGTTTACATTTGCATACTAGGTATGTATCATGACATGAGTTTCTTCGTTACCATATTTGTATCATACATTTTCTGATACTCAAAATTTGTTATTGTTGGAGAAGAAAATTCTATCTAAGGGGTACATTTGTTCTCATTTTCTAACTAATATTTTCTTTCGTCTTTGCATTTAATAATGTAAGCAAACAGTTACACACACCTTATTATGGAATAAACATAATAATACGAAATAAGTTAACTTTTATGTATGAATATTATGTATTGTGTTTTTTTTTACTTGACCGTGATTATAGGGCTGTACCCAGTAATAAAATTACGTATAAGTCTAAGATTGTTAGGTTGTGCCTGCAAAAAATAATAAAATCTAATTATTAGCTAGTAAACATCGTCTAGGAAAACTAGAAAAATCAGCCAAAACTAGTTCGGGGCAACTGCCCCTATACGAAAGTCAATAGTGATTTAGATATTAAATATGTTTTACTAGGCATCGCTAATACGAAAAAGAGTCACTGAATATTTATCAGTGATAACTACGCATTGATTGGAAGATGCAAATCATTGAATCACTTAGTAGAAGCATCCGTTAATGTTTGTAGAAGACCTATCTACCGTTAAGCGGAATAATCTGGAAAGGTGGGAGCGAAAATTTTAATTGAGTAACAGTTGATATGATTAGTTTTGCTAGACGATTTTTGGCGACATATCTTTTTCAACCGAAAAATATAGTAAGTAGTGGTCTTAAAGAACTACTTGAAGCAATGTATTAGAAATATAAAATATTTATCTAGTGATAAAATGCCGATTGTTCCTAAATAGTTAAGGCGAATCCGACCAGTCTAGATTTATGCTACTCTTATTATTTGTCAATGAACTGGAATGTTTAACTTGTGTTGTACAGAATGCTCATAAATATATTTCAATCGAAATAATGTTGTTTTATTTAGTAGGTAAGTACCTAATGTTTTGCGTTGTATTTACAAAATTCACTTCCTGCCCTTTTAGTTTATCCTGTATCACGGGGGTACTCGCTGACATACTTTTAACGTTCATAAGAGTCACTTTGTGCCCTAGATGAAAAAACAGATTTTGACTTTTACAACCAACACCCCAAAATCCGGTCTCAAAACAATAAATATGTGTGGATCACCATACCTACAGAATGCCACAACCCGGGCAGATTACATGTTAGGCCCTTACTTAATACAAATTCATCAAAATCTTTGCTTGTAATCAGAAATACTTATACTTTGCATAGTTTACCTCAGCAAAATTATACCAGTCACTTTCGTAAATTAGTACCTACCTACCTAGGCTTTTATGAGAGAAACAAATTAGAATCTAATGGATATGTTTATTATGTTAACTCCATTTAATTGTGGATGGTAATGGTAGGTATCTATAATGTTGTTAGTTTATAACTACCTACAATGACCTACATAATACTATGTGGTTAGTCAACCTAGTAGGTAGTTATCTCAGGAGCCTTGTCCGACGTAACTTTTGTAAATATTAACTGGCTATGTGGTCTTGCAGTAGAATAAGCGACTGTGGCTCATGACGGTTCGGGTTCAATTCCCGGGTCGAACAAAAAGTGATACTTAATGAGTTTCTGTTAAGAATTATCCAATAGATGTTCAGAATCAGGGAGTTTGCGCTGTTTCACTCCCGTGCCTCGGAAAGCACGTCATCCCAATGGTGCCCAATCTCAGGTCGTGTCGCATGTGGCGTCCCATCAGACTAGGGAAGTGAGGGAATAGATAGTGCACTTGTGCTTGCGCACACACTTGCGCTTTATAAAATATGTATATGACCCGCGCAGTTAGCTAATCTCTTATGAGACTGGCTGCTGTGGTCGAAATTCCTTTGAAACATTTGACTTTGGTGATGATTTCAAAAGATTCACAAATTTCGATGGCATGAAATAATAATTATAATACGTGCAAAATAGTCATATTATTGCTTGTAAGTAGTTATTTCTCCCTGGGAACGTGATATTGTTGTGTTAAGAAATAGGAAAATAATACCATACCTAGCGCTAAATTAGTAGGATGAATGAGAACATGCCTTTCCCTCCTCATGACAGCTACTGTGCCTATTGCTGCCAATCTGTCATTATTGTCAAACTTTGTTTACAAGTTTGGTTTACAATACAAAATAAAGTGATTAATGTAAAGCAGTGTTGTAATTGTATTGTATTAACATTACTATTAGAATTATTGTAATTTTTACTGCTTTGTGAAGTGTTTCTTTCTGTTATAGCGGTTTGATTGCAGACGTATTCGTTAAAAATCGTATTGTTAATTGTATCTAAACATAACCTAAGTTTTACTTGTTTGTTGATTTGTTTTATGAGAATGCCAACATTTGATCAGCTATCAACAACACAAGTAAGTTAAGCTCTTTACTAGGTTTTAATGATAATATGGATATACACCTATCATATATTCTAAATGAATATTAAACTTTGGGATATTTTTAACAGTGCATCAAAGATCTTAAGTAACACACACTGAAGTGCGTTACGCTAAAAAACTATTCTTTCACTAAAATACTAATTGCACACCAAATATGCCGATCGTTCTAAAATGTCATTTAATATGAAAAGTCTCGTCTGCTTAGGAAACTCATCCACTCAGAAAACTTAATAGGTTATGTTAGGTTCTCTTGTGACCCTGCACCCAAAATAGGAGTCCTGCGAAGCAGGGCGCCGTTAACTCAGATTATTGAAGTATTTGGTTGTTGAGTAATACCAAAATATGAATTGCTTCTTATTCATTGAAAGGATTACTTTTATTATTAGAGATTTGCAACGGTCAATAAACAGGTGTTCTTTATGAAATATTTTAGTGAGTATATTTTGGTGTGCAATTAGTATTTTTGGTGAAATAAAGGAATATTGTTTGGCAGACATCAGAGATATATTGAGGAAGAGTTAAATACTACCCTTAAACTTTATCGCTGAAAAAGTTCAAAATATGATGATTGACGTAGGTATGACCAATGAATACAGATTTATAAATATCTATGCTCTATGGTATGACCTTGATAACCTACATTTTGTCAACGTTTTAAGCCATCAATTTACTTTTTAGAAATGTCCACTGAGTAAGCGGACTTGTGTTATTATCTATAAGTCATTAAATTTATCAAGTTTCATTACATCTAAGTATATCATTACATTAATCAAGTACATTTTATATGACTCTTTAATTACTATTATTTTTTATTTAAGTAGGTATATTATAATAATAACTTTTTCATTAGGTATTATAGTTAATAATTTAACGCTTTGAAATAACTGCCGAAAGCAATTTAGTACCTACGGCTTTAATCGATAGTGATTCCTATGGTGATTCCTGAGTAAGGTTTATTACCCTACCTACCGAGAAAGAACCTAACCTAACCAACCTACCAACCAACCAGCTTGCTTCTGGCATGGTAATTACTGTGCTTCTGGTTAGTTTCACACTTTCACCTAACCCAGCGTTTATCCACCATCCGTCCGCACAATCACGCACCATGGGAAGCCGGCTTACGAAGGTTTTTTTTAGAGACTCTCGCCTGTATCCCTGAAGGGGTAGACAGAGGCGTAAAAGATATTACACCCACATTTCGCCATGAAGTTTTAGGTTCCACGTAATAGGGGGCGAGCCTATTGTTACCGAGCGCATCACCAGACTCCGTGCTGGTACTGAGAATTCGGAACAAACCCAGTAACACTTTTGCCCGACCCGGGATTCGAACCCAGGATCACGTAGGCGGTCGGAAAAATAATTGGTTGAAAGTTTATATGGGAAGCACGAATCACAAATTTTCGCCCCCTTTCCCACGTGTTTCTTGTTAGAAACATACACATGAACATATCATACCTATATACTAGGTACAGCGTCTTTCAAAATGCTGCCTAATTATTGTAACGATTTCTGGCGATATTGATTTCTAGGACAAGGATAGTCTGGCTCTAATCTTAGGTACCTACTTGTGTTATACTTATCACTTTGACTCATAGTGTTCTTTCCTATCACCATTATAATATATCGTCAATAGTTTGGGAACATCATCACCATCCTAGCTTTATATTGCTAACATCTAAAACGTTCGCCTTGGAGTGCAGGGTCCGCATGTTGGTCTAGCCAGAAAATCAATTAGATTTTCTACCGAGCGACTGTCTTCCGACCTCCGCAAAGCAAAGGGGTTAGCGATATTCCAAGTCTAAGAGGACTGTCAGTACCACAGATTTGAATTTACTGCATACTGAAGAGTACTGAGTGTCTATAACGACTGTCGTAGATTTTTATTACAACCGGGTCCGATGGCTACCCAACGATAAAATATGCACAAAGCCAGTGATGCGCGTCGTGGCAGATACCCTCTGCGTGGCAGTCTCTTAGTAGGTATCTTCAGTTCGTGCAGCACTGTTCTTACCTAAGTACAGTATTGCACCGTTCGATAAGTTTTGTGGCTGTAGCAGCAGTGCCGCATGACTGCCGCTAGACTGTCTGGGCACATTGCATTCCACATTAACGTTGTAATGGTTTTTTAAATTTAATAATACATGTCATCAAATCTCTCCCAGTCATCACATAGCAAATATGATATGTTACGTGACGAAGTTCACTACTTGCGTTAAAGTGCATTAGTAATTAGAAAGGCACGTTGAGAAACTTGATTAGCTCTTGCTGCAAAACTGACCATGATGACCAGTTCTGAAATAAAAGCCGCGAGCCTAGGCTAGCAGGTATGTAGACTAGTCTAGTCTACTGGCATCATCATCATCCTAGCGCTATCCCGGTTGCGATCCAATGCAATCTATAGTAGTCTACCGTTGCGTCGTCATCTCAGTAACATCGATGTGGCGGAAACGTGTACCATTTTGTATAAGAAAGCAAGTGGCTACTACTACTGAACCGCCATTGCGCTATGTTTACCGATACCACGTACCCTAGCTTAGACGCAATGTGGAGTAAATATTTTTGGCCACTATTCGCACGGAAAATCTCTGACGTATAAGAGCAAAGCCTTTAGAACTGGTTTTTCGCCACTTCTCTATGAAGTGGCGAAAAACCAGCGTGGTGGACTTAACGCTGAACGTCGTCGGCATGAGTATCCAAGTTATTTATCGGTTATACTATAGGTTACCTATTACCATAGTAAAAACAGAATAGTAGGATAGCTTCATACAAATCGGCCGCCGCGCCGCCGCGCTGGTTTGAATGTACGCGTGAGTCGCCGGTATTTTGCGCGATCACTTAAAAAAGCCCGCGCGCTGCCAAAGCCGGCGCCGCCGTGTAAACAAGTGACAACCCGTGCGTCAACGCAAGAGTAGGCAATTAACTCGCCGAGCGGCCTTAGCTAACCTACTATTTTGTTTTTACTATGCTATTACCTACTTACGGTCGCGCCAAAGTTCACCTAAATTTTCAACCCCGATAAATGGAAATCCGAAAATGTTCTTCCTAATATTGTTCATCCTAACAATCACAATTCCTAACTACTCTGTCTCTAATGTTCATAATTCCGAAGCATTCAACTACATAATGTCAGTAGCAATAAACATCTATTATACTTTTATTTGTTTTCCTATATTTTCTCAATATAACCATTTTTTACACTATTATTCAAAGTCATATCTTTTTTGTTTAAAGTTCTTTTTATTCATATTAATCAGTATTATATATGTTAATTTTGCGTAACTTTATTTTCACATAACATGTATAACATTTAAGAATAATAGTACCATGGTACAAATACACAATAGTACAATGGTCAAGTGCCAGAAAGGAATCGGTCCTATTCATAATTATTGGTGTAGGTTTGGTTAGAACTGTGACCACAACGCACGAGCCGAGCGAGCGAAGCGAGCGTGCCGCGGTAGTAGCCGGCAAAGTGCCAGAACCGAATCGGTCCTATAGTTATTGGTTTAGGTACGGTTAAAACTGCGGTATAAACTCCCAGGCCATAAACATAACCGTAGATGAGTCGTGTTTTATAAATTTCGGTGTGAGTTCGAGTGTAGCGTTGGGGGCGCTACGGCGCGAGGACTTAAAATTTAGCCAAAAAAGTGTTCTTTGTGCTAATCGTTTATTTTCTCGATTCTATCGTATAAAACACCTAAATATAATGCTAAAAGTGTCACATATTTTTGAATACACTTGGTAAATGTTTCTTTCTGTGTATGAGTGAAAATTTTATGGTAATTATGTTTAGGGATAAAAGCGTTATGATAAAAAACAGTAGGAGATTAAATATATTTACATTAATGATATTATTAATTAAAAATTCGGAAACATGGGCGTTATGAACATAGCCGGTTGCACTACAAATAGTATGAATGAAAACTTTAGGATGAAAAATTTTAGGAAGAGTGATCATTCGGATTACAAATCGTTAGGAAGAACAATTTCGGGTAAAGAACTTTAGGTGAACCAATATGGACCCCCTACTTACATACAGACTCACGCCTGTTTCCTGGAGGGGTAGGCAGAGACTACGGAACGCCATTTGCAAAGATCCTGACATATCTCTCTTGCCTCATTCACTCCCATCAAATTTCTCATGCGTGCATCTATAACCTACTTATCTACTTAAAAAGCTATTTATCCTTACAGAAATCTCGTGCTGCATTGCTTCGAGATGTTCAGGCCGTTTGTAAGGAGACTTGCCATTTTTTGGGCTTAGAAATCACGAAGCCAGCAATGGACATCGTAACAGAACTTGTTTTTAAAAAACTACCCGTCTATGGCACAGACTTGGAAGCGTTTGCGAAGTTTGTATAGGTTTTAACTAACATATAGTTTATTGCTGGACTTTCGTCACATTGTTTTTAATAGAGATATGAAAACCTACATAATTATACGTAATCAAAATTTGACCAATTGTAAAATTGTGGTTGTTAAAGATTTTGAGATTAAGTCTTACTTTGATATTAAATTTTACAGACACGCAAAAAGAACCACAATCAACACTGAAGATGTAAAATTGCTGGTGAGACGATGTCCTTCTTTGGTAAGATATCTTTTTAACCTTATTCATGAAACATTTTACTTTTTAATATATTATAAAGCCAGACATAATATAATAATATTCTACCACATGCACACAACACCATCTAGTCCTAAACTAAGCAGAGCACAAGCTAATGGGTATTAGATAATGGATAAACATACATATTATAATTTTTTTTTAAATACATTCATATAATACATAGAAACACCCAGACCAAGACAGACATCCATGTTCATGCACACATGTTTGACTTGAGCGGGAATCGAACCCGCGACCTTCGGCTTAGCAGTCGTTTACACTCCCGCTGCGCCAACCGGTCGTCCAAAGATGACACTATTCTTCCTCAGCAACAGTACTAACTATAATAGGAAGAAAGCTAGGAAGCTATTACTCTACTACAGTTTATCAAAGAGGCTTACTTTGATATTATTACAGTAATATTAAGTCCTTGCATATGATATTAGCCTTTTATATAGAAAATGGGTTATTATTGTAAGTCAAAGAACGAAAATATTGGACGTAAATTAGTTAGGTATGAATTAATCTCCCCTATATTAAGTTACTAGCTGGCCCAGCGAATTCCGTATCGCCTTTTTAAGAGTTTTTATTTAATTCCCATTTTTCCAAGCTCCTTTTCCAAAGTTACCATTGACTTAGCGCTTAATCTCTTATAATTTCAGAGTCTAGAAATGATGAACAAACAAACATAGATTTTTATATACTTAATATTAAATTCCCCATTCCTTAAAATATCGGAAACGATACCCATATCGACTTTAAAAAGAAATCCCGTCCACCATCTTTGATTTCCTATCCGTCATCTTTGATCACGAAATAGATGTTGTATTTGGATTTACCATCCCTTAAATCATCAGAGGCGATAACCATATTGATTTTTTAAATTTTGCCCGTCTTTGATTTCCCATCCGCCATCTTGAATCATGAAATAGATGTTGTATTTGGATTCCCCATCCTTTTAAACATCGGAGACGATACCCATATTGATTAAAAAAAAAAATCCCATCCGCCATCTTTGATCACGAAATAGATGGTGTTTTTGAATTCCCCATTCCTTAAAATATCGGAGATGATACCCATATCGACTTTAAAAAAATCCCGTCCGCCATCTTTGATTTCCTATCCGCCATCTTTGATCACGAAATAGATGTTTTATTTGGATTCTCCATCCCTTAAATCATCAGAGACGATACCCATATTGTTTTTTTTAATTTTTCCCATCCGCCATCTTTGATTGCCCATCCACCCTCTTGAATCACGAATCAGATGTTGTATTTGGATTCCCCATCCCTTTTAACATCGCAGACAATACCAATATTGATTTTATTAAATTTTCCCATCCGCCATCTTTGATTGCCCATCCGCCATCTTTGATCACGAAATAGATGTTGTATTTCGATTCCCCACCCCTTAAAATATCGAAGGCGATACCCATATCGATTTAAAAAAAATTCTCATCCGCCATCTATGACTTCCCGTCCGCCATCTTGGATCACTAAATAAATTTCATATTATTAATCAGCGTCCCGAAAACCTCAAAAACGATACCCATATAGATTGCATCCTATTCGTTTAGCCTTTTTTTGCCTTTAACCTAACCCTCCCCCTTCTCGTTTGACCATTTTATTATTTTTGTCTGGCCCCTAAAGGTTGTGGCGTAATTTTATATAGCCTTTCGGAATAATTGGGCTATTATAGGCAATAACAATTAAAAAATTCCGACTGCTAGTTCCTGAGATTTGCCGACATTATCTTTTAGCCTTTTTAGCCTTTTGCCCGGCCCCAAAGGGTCCAAAGCTAGGCTATCGTATACAAAAAGAATTTTCCAGATCCGACCGGTAGTTCCTGAGATAAGCGCGTTCAAACAAACAAACAAACTCTTCCGCTTTATTATATTAGTATAGATTACTTCGAGTTGTTTCTACAACACTAGGGAACTGATAGTCGTAAATAACGCGATATGTTAAGCTTTTCACTTCGCGAACAGAACAATTTCAAAGAAAAATCAAATGGGACGGAAACGAGTGAATAAATCAATACAATACAAAATAAAATTGAAATTCTCGACCAAACACCATAATTATAATTATTTGACATCAAAGTTGAAATAGTCGTACACACGCTAATTGTTTTAAACATCGATACTAGGAACATAAATAACTCCCAAACGCTAGAACCGGAGTAACTATTTGTGAATCAAACAGATTTATTATTGCTTTTCTTTTGGTATTAAAACATATTATGATAGATATATGTACTTAAATGTTGTCCGTGTGGTGACGGATTAAGAATACGGAATGTCACCACCCCATATCATCCTATGGGTGTCGTAAGAGCCGACAGAGGGAGCATATTATGCAGAGAACAGCACTGTAAGAGAAGGAAAACTTGATCAGCGTGGTATAGTAGGCCAATTCCTCCTTTCAAAGGAGAAACCTAGTCCAGCAGTGTGTTAAAGGCGATGATGATGATGTACTTAGATTGTTTTGAAAAAAGTAAAAAAAAATATTTCCATTTTCAGCCTTACCAAACAAAACATTCCTATCCCACACATTAGGTATAGCCTGTCCTGTGGGTGAAATAAACGATTTGCATTGGTATTTACGGCAAAATAGAAAACAACAACACAGTAATAAAAATTAAGGTGCAATCAAGTAATAACAAAAAATATTTTAAATGTAGGTATTAAGGATATTATGGAATGTGTGTATAATGTATATGTGTGTGATTGTGTGTAAGTTTGGGTGTGAGTGTATGTGTGTGTGTAACAGTTTTAGCTTGTGCGTGAGATTGCTCCCTTAGCACGTCTTCAGTCATTCGGTTGTGCAATTTTCAAATCCTGCTAATTGTTTTCTTCATAGGCTTCTTGTGTGGCAAAATAACACGCAAAACAACGACGCAGAGTACCAGCATGTGTTTTGTTGCATTTCATTTCTCAGGTGAGAGCGTTGGTGTTTCTCCGGTTGCTAAACAGGTCCATTTCTATTCGCCATCTTTAAAGAAATACAGATAGGTTCACGAATCACTTCATCTTATTTTTGTGGTCAAGCTGTTGGCCCATCGCCTGCTTATAAAAGTATAGATGAAAGCTTTCCAAGACAAAGTGGTACCATATATTATTGCCAGAATGAAATTCCAGAACCGAAAATTGAGCCCATATTTCTGTCAATCGCTATTACAAGCATACCGTAAGCTGAACGTTCTGAAGGTAACAGTAAAGTGCAAAGCAAAAATCATAGCCGTTGTCGGCACCTCAGCACCTCATTATTCAAAAGTTCCCACTTATAAATCACTAAAAAGCCATCGCACAAAACCCATGAATCAGATTCCAGTTATATTAACAACGATTTTAAATTTAAATTCGATGCTGAATCTTTAAATAGCCGTGTGATTGTGTGATGGAGCCGTTTATTTATGCAATTGATGTTTTCGCGTCCAAATTATATGCCTAATTGACTTCGAATTACAACACGTTCGATTTGATGAACTAATGACGTCACAGGGTGCTGTGCGACGAAATAGTGACCGTTAATTTGATTCAGTCGCTGCATTGTGTAATATTAACGCTTTTGATATAAGCTGTTGTTCTAAAACCCTGTCATAATTAATAGGTATAACGTTCTTGACTAATTGGTTTGATGTCTTGTATGACTCTTATTAACAAATGCAATCCGACAATCTCATACCTATTTAAAGCTAATTTTGAAGTCACCGAAAGTCACATAAAATCCTAGGGATATAGAGTGATTTAAAGGAACAGTAATTGGTTGTATTTGCCCTAGTCAAGTACCTTCTAACATGTTATGTTAGGGTTATTTACTAGGGAACAAATGTGTGTAATCTTTGTTTGTTTTGTTTTTCGTGTGAGTGTGTGGCCAACTTTGGTGTCGGATTTTTCAGACCGCCCAAAGGCCTCCGACATGGCCTAACGACCCTTATCCTTAGACAAGAGGCGGGAACGACAGCTTTACGTGCCCTCCGAAGCACGGTAGCGCTCAGATGAAAATGCCACACACGGTCACCCATCCAAATGGCAACCTGTGCAAGCGTTGCTTAACTTTGCCGATCTGTTACTAACGGCAAGCCAACTCTCGCTATGAGCGCTACTGTGTAATCATTAAAACATAAACTTCGTCAGTGAGTGTACCTACGTCCATTTTATTAGGTACTTGTCTCTCACGTGTATGATAGTTATATTATTAACTAGCTGACCCAGCGAACTCCGTATCGCCTTTCTATGAGTTTTTATTTAATTCCCTTTTTTTAAGCCCCTTTTCCAAAGTTACCATTGACTTAGCGCTTAATCTCTTATCATTTCAGAGTCTATAAATGATGAACAAACAAACATAGATTTTTATATGATATTGAATTCCCCATTCCTTAAAATATCGGAGACGATACATACCCATATCGACTTTAAAAATAAATCCCGTCCGCCATCTTTGATTTCCTATCCGCCATCTTTGATCACGAAATAGATGTTGTATTGGGATTCACCATCCGTTACTTTTTTTGTTTTTTTTTTTTTTTTTTTTTTTTTGGTCTCTGGCAACACTGGTATTAGGACGTAAAACTGTGCTTCTCCCAATATTTATTTAATTTTATTTGATTTAATTAACTTTATCAGGTATTATTTGTGTTTTAAGCTCTTATTAGTGTGTGATAGTAATAATTAACTATATAATTTCATAATTAGAAGTGAATGTTGGTGAATAACATATAGGTAGTAAAAGTTTTGCAAAGTCATCTGTCAAACAAACGAACTATATAATTTAAAATACTTTGCATTACTTTTCTAATATTCGAGCAGTTGAGGTAAGTTTACGTAATATCGAACATTTAAACTATTTACATAAGTAGTAAACACCTAGTGAACATATCTCGATTAGCCGGCTCATCTTGGTTGGTGCCTTACACAAACCTAAGTGTCATACTTACAATAGTAACAAGTAATTATTATTTCTGTCTTTTGTTAATAAGTTTCTTGCCATCTTTTTAATTTATTAACAAGATGATGACCAGGAGGGCGCGTCAAGAGGAGGAAAAATTTCAATTAACGCTTATAGAACTTAAGAAATACAAGGCTTTGTGTGAGACACTACAAAGGGAGCATGATGATAATGAGAGGGAGATGTTACAGGTTTTAGAGAAAAATTCTCAACTAAGAACTGAGATGGCAGAAATTCATTCTCATTTGATTACATCTTTAGATGAACACGATAGGTTACAATCAATAGTAAACAATTTTGACAGTTGTAGTAATGAGTTTGAGACCGCTCTCAAGCGTATCACCCAGTTAGAGGGCCTCCTAAGTGAGGCTAATAATCATATTAATAGATTGGAGTGTGCAGACCGGTCCATCAAAGCAGCCACTTCACAATCACTGTTTGATGAGCTGGTTGGTAGCGCTCCATCTATGGTTTCTGCCAACTCAAACAATGAAGGTAACAAAGTTATTACAATTGACTTAACTAATGACACTTCAATTATTCAATCAAGTAAAACCATAAACTCATCCAATAAACTGAAAAAGTATGTAAAGTTGAATAAACAAATTAAGAAAAAGGAAAAATTATTAAGAAAATATAAAAATTCAAAAGCAAATGTCAATTATTGCCGCAAGTATATAGCTCTAAAGGAAGATATGTCTATTTGTATTACTCAACTAGATAATAATCTTTTAAAATATGATACTGATATTCATTGCCTGCAGACAGAGATTGATCGCTTACAGGATTCTTTACTTAATATGACAAAGAAATATCAATTATCACAAAGTCAAATTAATGAACATATCTTGGCGATGGATGACTTAGTGGATTTGTGTAAATACAATGAGCAAAGACTCCTATCACTTACTACTAATAATCAGATCAGTGAACCTAGCTTGAAACCACAAAGTTGTTCTCAGCCTACCATTTTGAATGATAGTTCTGCAATGTTATCTCAGTCAGCGGTGATGAGTAACAGCTTCATTAATGATAGCACCTCCTTCTCACATCACAATACAAAGACAAACACCAACAATTTAGTAATGTTTAGTGATGAGATAGGTAGGAACATGAGCCAATTGTTGAGACAAAGGACAGGTCAAACCGTCACCAACTTCTGTATGCCTGGAGCAAGTTTTTCACATATTTTACAAAACATCTTGAGTAGAACATACTGTCCTAATTCAACAATAATCATATTTATTGGGAGAAGGGGTAATACAAATCTTAATACTATTAAAAGGTATTTTGACCAATTATTACACCTAAAAGTTAGAAAAATTATTTTACTTGCATTTCCCTACAGTAAGTTGTTGCCACAGGCCGAAAATGACTATAGATATAAATTAAATTGTAAATTACATACATTGACATTATACAATGATTTTATTGACTTTATTGACTCTAATGCTTTCATTAGAAGTTTTTATTTGACATGTGATAGTTGCTATCTATCTCAATATATTCAAAGACAAATAGCATCATCGCTAGCATATTATATTAATAACACAGCCAAAAATTTGGCTAATAACACTGCTTTTATTGAGCAGTCTAACTTGACATTGAATATAAGCTTGGAATCTGTTCCAAATCCTTTAAATTAAGTTATGAGACAATAGAGTCAATCTCTGGCAATAACATAGACAAGACATTGATAAATTTAAATATAAGTAATAAAAACACACTTTCATCAACCACACATTGTACAAAAAATAATTTAAAAAATTGTATTAACCTGGTGCATCAAAATATACAAGGGTTGATGGGTAAGGAGTTAGAGTTGGAATTGTTCATGAACTGTAACAATATTGACATTTTATGTATTACAGAACATTGGCTAAAAAGCCACCAGTTCATTTTCAATTTCAACAACCACCAGGTTGCAAGCTCATTCAGCAGAGAAAAATTTATTCGAGGAGGCTCGTTAATTATAATAAATAAACTTTTAAAATTTAAAGAAAGGTCTGATATTGTGAGCCTCTCTGTTGAGCGAGTTATAGAGATATCTTGTGTCGAATTTGATCAGTTCATTGTTATGAGTGTATACAAGCCTCCATGTGCACATTTTGAAAGTTTTCTAGTAATTATGGAGGATGCCCTAAGCAAAGTTAATAATTGCCATAAAACGGTTGCTATTTGTGGTGACTTCAACATTAACATTTTAGAGAAATGTTCTTTATCAATTGATTTCTTAAATCTATTTAAATCTTACAATTTAAGTCATACTTTTTTAGAACCAACTAGAGTGACTGCCACAAGTGCTACCTGTATTGATAATATATTTATTAACACTAAGCCTTTACAAAAATCCTTAATTAATATGTTACAGTCTGATCACTGTGGGCAGTTAGTCTGTTGTCCAAGAAAAAGCCCTAAGATTCAGAGTAAAATTATTAATTTTATACCTATAAATGAAAACCGATTAGAACTTTTTAAAAATAATCTATCAAATAAAATGCGTTGGTTGCCTATTCATGACCATCCGGATCAGTTATATAATTCATTATTTAAATTGATTAGTGATGAATTTTCTACTGTATTTAAACCTAAAAAATTAAATGTAACTGACCGTCTGATGTTTAGTGATTGGGCAACTGAAGGCATTCATAAAAGTCGGATTAGGTTATATGAACTTTATAATGAAAAAACTTTTAATAATAGTCCAGCCTTTATTAATTATGTAAAAAAATACTCAAAAACATTTAGACAAGCTTGTTACGCTGCAAAATCAATTTATTTGAAAAATAAAATAAAAAGCGCTGAAAATACCATAAAAGCAACTTGGAATGTGATCAATAGCGAAACTGGTAGAGCCAAAACACGCAGTCGCGATTACCTACTAAATATCAATAATGTGAGTATTGCAGAGGACTTGGAAGTAGCGACGGAATTTGAAAAGTTTTTTGCTAATATACCCATTGTAACTACAGCGTCACTCAAATCGTCTTCCATGTCTGCTGAAATGCTGCTTAAAGACTGCGTGCCGGAATGTGTTACGGCCTTTGAATTTGTTGCTGTTACTACAGATGATGTTCTTAAACAATTTAAAACTATTAATATGAAAAAGACAAAGGATCTGTGGGGATTGTCAGTAAAGACTGTTTCGTCTATTATTACATTAATTGCTCCACATCTTGCAACAGTGTTCAATGGTTGTGTCACTTCTGGAACATTTCCTGATTTAATGAAGTATAGCAAAATAACACCTTTATTTAAATCTGGTGACACATCAGACCCCTCAAATTTTCGACCTATTTCTGTATTGCCAACACTTAGCAAAATTTTTGAGAAACTAATTCTTAGTCAGCTACTTAGTCATTTCAATAGACATAATCTTCTTCACAAGAAACAGTTCGGATTTACGAGGGGTTGTTCAACTACTGACGCAGCAGTTGAGTTACTGAAAAGTATTTTTGCAGCTTGGGAGAAGTCGCAAGATGCGTTAGGTATATTTTGCGACTTGTCTAAAGCCTTTGATTGTGTTCATCATGATACTCTTATCAGGAAACTATATCATTACGGCATTAAAAATAAAGCTCTCGATCTCCTGACTTCTTATTTGGGCAACAGAATCCAGAAGGTCGAGGTTAATGGTAAGACATCTCCAGGTTCTGCTTTGAAAATGGGTGTCCCGCAGGGTTCAATTCTCGGACCATTTCTATTCTTGATATATATTAACGATTTACCTTATTACGTTAAGAATAATCATGAGATTGTATTGTTCGCTGATGATACCTCTTTGATTTTTAATATTAAACGACGACAGAGTAACTTTGACGAAGTAAACAATGCACTCTCTAAAGTTGTCAATTGGTTTAATGTTAATAATCTATTACTTAATAATAAGAAAACTAAACTTTTAAAATTTTCAATGCCCAATGTTAAACATATGCCAACCAATGTACAACTTAATGGATCTAGGATTGAGCCCGTCGAGACAACCATGTTTTTAGGTATTATGCTGGACACCAAACTACAATGGGGTCCACATATAGAAAGGCTTTCGAGCAAACTCAGTTCTGCAGCTTATGCAGTTAAGACAATTAGACGCCTCACAGATTTAGAAACAGCTAGAATGGTTTATTTCAGTTACTTTCATAGCTTAATGTCGTATGGGATTCTTCTCTGGGGGAATGCTGCAGACCTAAATACAATATTTGTTCTGCAGAAAAGAGCTGTAAGGGGAATTTATAACCTCAGTCCAAGAGTTTCTCTAAGAGAAAAGTTCAAAGAAATAAACATTCTAACTGTTGTATCACAATATATTTATGAAAATCTGCTATATGTACATAAAAATATTGACAAATTTTGTAAAAAATGTGATATACATTCTGTAAATACAAGACACAGAAATAATCTCGTAGTTCATAGCACTCGTCTCCACAAAATAAGTAGCTGTTTTATGGGGCAATGTATACGCTTTTATAACAAGCTCCCTTATAATATAAGAGACCTATCTATAAATAAGTTCAAAATTATTGTAAAAGCGAAATTATGTTCAAAAGCCTATTATAAAATATCTGACTATAAAGACGACCAAAACGCTTGGGACTGAGCTGTTCTAATTCGACACACAAAAATAATTGTAGTAAATATTTATTTTTAATGACGTTTCGTAAGTACTTTCAAAGTTTACACGAAATAAAGAAGTATTTCATTTCATTTCATTTCATTTCGTTAAATCATTAGAGACGATACCCATATTGATTTTTTAAATTTTTCCCATCCGCCATCTTTGACTTCCCATCCGCCATCTTGAATCACGAAATAGATGTTGTATTTGGATTCCCCATCCCTTTAAACATCGGAGGCGATACCCATATTGGTTTAAAAAAAAATCCCATTCGCGATCTTTGATCACGAAATAGATGGTGTTTTTGAATTCCTAATTCCTTAAAATATCGGAGACGATACCCATATCGAGTTTAAAAAACCGGTCAAGTGCGAGTCGGACTCGCGCACCGAGGGTACCGTACAAACCTGTAGGTATATAAGTAAAAGTTCACCAGTCATAGTTATGGTATTTTTATTGCCAAATTAAATCCATAACATTACAGTATGGAAAGCTGGAGGAGCATAAATTAAAGAAAAAGGGGTCTTTGTCGTTTGTAATCAGTCATCCTTTATTTTATATTAACATATATCGCTTATTTTATAATATAACTTAAATACCTATACCAGCCTTGCAGCAGTCTTGCAGCAGCCTTGCAAAAGTCTGCTGATGAATGATGGTAAGATTTTTTTATCAAAGTTATTGATTTACAAAGTTTTTAGTGACTATTAGAAATCTGTTACAAAAATACTTATAAAGTACAGAATAATTAGCAAAAAGGTTTGAAGACTATGTAATTATTTGAAATCTCAATCTCAATCAGCCTATCGCAGTCCACTGCTGGACATAGGCCTCTCCCAACACGCACCACTGCACACGGTCCGCAGCCTTCCGCATCCTTTATCTGGGCTATAAGATGTTGCTTCGTACCAAATTTCAAGATTTTGAGTTCACGGGAAGTACCCTGTAGGTTTTGATTCCCTTGCGAGTAGTCGCGAGTTTGAAAATATGATTATATTGCTCTTTCTCTTGATTGCGTAGACATAGCAGTTTGATTTTGTTACAGCCTAACGGTGTTATATACCTGAGTATTTGATATGAATTTCAATTTAATACCTAGCGTTCAAGAGAAAGGGGTAGTAACTTTAAATTTATTAAAAATATTTTTTTATAAGCTGTAACTAAAAATAACGGTTTTCGCAATTTTTCCTTTATAAGTGATATAAGACGTTGCTTCGTACCAAATTTCAAGATTTTGAGTTCACGGGAAGTACCCTGTAGGTTTTGATTCCCTTGCGAGTAGTCGCGAGTTTGAAAATATGATTATATTGCTCTTTCTTTTGATTGCGTAGACATAGAAGTATGATTTTGTTACAGCCTGACGGTGTTATATTTATACCTGAGTATTAGATATGAATTTCAATTTAATGCCTGTACGCGTTCAAGAGAAAGGGGTAGTAACTTTAAATTAAAAAAAAAGATATTTTTTTATATGCTATAACTAAAAAATTACGGTTTTCGAATTTTTTCCTTTATAAGTGATATAAGACGTTGCTTCGTACCAAATTTTAAGATTTTGAGTTCACGGAAAGAACCCTGTAGGTTTTGATTTCCTTGCGAGTAGTCGCGAGTTTGAAAATATGATTATATTGCTCTTTCTTTTGATTGCGTAGACATAGAAGTTTGATTTTGTTACCGCCTAACGGTGTTATATATCTCAGTATTTGCTATGAATTTCAATTTAATACCGCTACGCGTTCAAGAGTAAGGGGTAGTAACTTTAAATTTATTAAAAATGTTTTTCTTATATGATGTAATTAAAAATTTACGGTTTTCGCAATTTTTCCTTTATAAGTGGTATAAGAAGATGCTTCGTACCAAATTTCAAGATTTTGAGTTCACGGGATGTACCCTGTAGGTCTTGATTCCCTTGCGAGTAGTCGCGAGTTTGAAAATATGCTTAAGTATATTGCTCTTTCTTTTGATTGCGTTGACATAGATGTTTGATTTTGTTGCAGCCTAACGGTGTTATATATTTGAGTATTTGATACGAATTTCAATTTAATACCTCAACGCGTTCAAGAGAAAGGGGTAGTAACTTTAAATTTATTGAAAATATTTTTCTTATATGATGTAACTAAAAATTTATGGTTTTCGCAATTTTTCCATTATATGTGCTATAAGGCGTTGCTTCGTACCAAATTTCAAGATTCTGAGCTCACGGAAAGTACCTTGTAGGTTTTGATTCACTTGCCAATAGGCGCGAGTTTACAAATATGCTCATATTGCTCTTTCTTTTGATTGCGTTGACATAGAAGCTTGATTTTGTTGCAGCCTAACGGTGTTATATACCTGAGTATTTGATATGAATTTCAATTTAATATCTCGACGCGTTCAAGAGAAAGGGGTAGTAACTTTAAATTTATTAAAAAAAAAATTTTCTATGCTGTAACTAAAAAATTACAGTTTTCGCAATTTTTCCTTCATATGTGATATAAGACGGTACTTCGTACCAAATTTCAAGATTCTGAGCTCACGGGAAGTATCCTGTAGGTTTTGATTCACTTGCGAGTAGGCGCGAGTTTGAAAATATGCTTATATTGCTCTTTCTTTTGATTGCGTTGACATAGAAGCTTGATTTTGTTGCAGCCTTACGGTGCTATATACCTGAGTATTTGATATGAATTTCAGTTTAATACCAACACGCGTTCAAGAGAAAGGGGTAGTAACTTTAAATTTATTAAAAATATTTTTTTTTATATGCTGTAACTAAAAATTTACGGTTTTCGCAATTTTTCCTTTATGAGTGATATAAGACGTTGCTTCGTACCAAATTTCAAGATTCTGAGTTCACGGGAAGTACCCTATAGGTTTTCATTCCAATGCGAGTTTGAAAATATGCTGCAATTTGCAGCATATATGGCTGTATCTTTTGATTGCGTTGGATTAGAAGTTTGATTTATTTACAGCTCTATGGAACCGTAGATTCGAGTATTTGGTATAAATTTCAGTTTGATGCCTTCACACATTCCTGAGAAAAAGGTTCTTGACAGACGGACGGACAACAAAGTGATCCTATAAGGGTTCCGTTTTTTTACTTTCGAGGTACGGAACCCTAAAAAGAATCTCGTCCGCCATCTTTGATTTCCTATCCACCATCTTTGATCACGAAATAGATGTTGTATTTGGATTCACCATCCCTTTAAATATCGGAGACGATACCCATATTGATTTAAAAAAAAATCCCATCCGCCATCTTTGGTCACGAAATAGATGGTGTTTTTGAATTCTCCATTCCTTAAAATATCGGAGACGATACCCATATCGACTTTAAAAAAATTCCCGTCCGCCATCTTTGATTTCCTATCCGCCATCTTTGATCACGAAATAGATGTTGTATTTGGATTCTCCATCCCTTAAATTATCAGAGACGATACCCATAATGATTTTTTAAATTTTTCCCATCCGCCATCTTTGATTTCCCATCCACCATCTTGAATCACGAAACAGATGTTGTACCTATTTGGATTTCCCATCCCTTTTAACATCGCAGACGATGCCAATATTGGTTTTTTTAAATTTTCCCATCCGCCATCTTTGATTTCCCATTCGCCATCTTTGATCACGAAATAGATGTTGTATTTCGATTCAACACCCCTTAAAATATCGAAGACGATACCTATATTGATTTTTTAAATTTTTTCATCCGCCATCTTTGATTTCGCGTCCGCCATCTTGGATCACTAAATAAATTTCATATTATTAATCAGCGTCTCGAAAATCTCGAAAACGATACCCATATAGATTGAAGTATCCTATTCGTTTAGCCTTTTTTTGCCTTTGACACAACCCTCCCCCTTCTCGTTTGACCATTTTATTATTTTTGTCTGGCCCCTAAAAGTTGTGGCGTAATGTTATATAGCCTATAGCATTTCGGAATAATTGGGCTATCATAGGCAATAACAATTTTTAAAATCCGACTGCTAGTTCCTGAGATTAGCTGACATTATCTTTTAGCCTTTTTAGCCTTTTGCCCAGCCCCAAAGGGTCGAAGCGTTATGTTATTTAGCCTATAGCCTTCCGGAATAACTGGGCTATCGTATACAAAAAGATTTTTTCAGATCCGACCGGTAGTTCCTGAGATTAGCGCGTTCAAACAAACAAACAAAAAAACAAACAAACTCTTCCGCTTTATTATATTAGTATAGATGTGGGATCCTGCCGTTTTGCCCAAAAGATTTTGACAAAATTTCACTACCCAAGCAAATTTTAGCAACCTTTTTTATACCATTAATGTATATGGAAGTGTGTGTAATCCCTGAAACAAGATTTAAAATGATTTTTACTTTAATGTTCCTTCCAGAAAGCTCGTCTCGAGTCTCTAGCTCCAGCAACAGCAAATTCTAAGGCACGCGCTACAGCAAATTCTAAAGAAAAGAAGCGGAAAACTATTGCAACAGCTGGGCCTTCAGAAACACCATCTTCGAAGTCGAAAGATCAAGAAGTAACAAAACAGAAGAAATTAGAAAGTCCGAAACTGAAATTGCAAGAACTGCCAGCTACAACTTCAAATGAAACAGACGCAGAGAAGCTAGAAAGTATGGTTACTGATGAATTAATTGATTTAACGTTTGATTAAACATGTTTTATTATAATTGCATTTTTCTTTTATCATCTTCTTCACAATAAATTTATAATGTTTGATTTCCTAATCAAATTGCAAATAGTAGCTACATAAGGCTCTATAAAATATGCTGTGGAGAAAACTACCATAATGATTACTATTTGGCAAGTGCTACGAGAGCTTTCAACATTGTTCGAATCTTACCTTTATCTAACTAGCTAGTCGGGAACAAAAATATGCAACGTAACATATTATTATGTAAAACCTATTGAGAGCAGACTTATCACACATTTGATTCTGTGACTGTTAAGATTTTAAGAGGCACGAAATCTTCGTAGATGATGTAGGTAGACTACCTACCTACTCTTGATGTAGTTGCCATATTCTCTCCGCTTATTTTTATTATTATTGTTACGACCAAAGCTTTCCCTCATACTTTTACGTATCTATGTCCAAGTCCAATTCAGAATAATCGACTAAGTCAAACAAATCGCAGTAAACAATATATATTTTCTGATGCTTGGCCAGATAAGCTTTCAACGAAGTTGTAGAAGTTTTAGTAGGTTAGCTCTGTAGTAGAAAAATCAACCACTATGTCCTGGTTAAATTATTACGTTAAAGCAAACTTGTATGTATAAGTATGTAATTTAAGAAGCCAGGTCGCCTGGTTTTTGCTAGCATCATAAT
Organism: Euclidia mi; assembly: GCA_944739405.2. Classification (NCBI taxonomy): domain Eukaryota; kingdom Metazoa; phylum Arthropoda; class Insecta; order Lepidoptera; family Erebidae; genus Euclidia; species Euclidia mi. The sequence goes on from OX123190.2 coordinate 62,386,104, forward strand.
TTTTAAATACAAATGCTGCCTAATCAATCTCGAATGTCCCTTGCATCAAGTTAGTAGGTAGGTATTGCATTCTCAGATAGCATTTACAAGTGTGATCTAATTCAGTGCATAATAGGTAAGTCCTCTGCGACACGGGAATCTATCCCCAATGCTGAAGACATCTTAATTATTCTGCGTAAGTCTAACAGCTATGACACACAAACCATGGAATCGCTACGCGGTAGGTATATTATTTCTTTCGTTGACACATAACCATGGAATCGCTACGCAGTACCTATATTATTTCTTTCGTCCACCACTTAACATCAATTAACATCAATTGATAGACATGTCAATACAAAGTATTTTAAAATTGATAAGTATTACAGTATTTACCACATATTGTGATCTTATGGGGAGTGAAATGAGCAAAGCAAAACACAGGTTTGCCGCGGGTCGCGCCAGCACTCGCCAAAAAACTCGTTATAACGAAACACAATTACCATAGAATATGGAAAGGAAAGGAGTAGACATATAAACTGTTTTCTAATTAGATAATACTCTCGATGTATATCTGGGAATTGAATCCTAATTTAGTTTTGAATCTTCATGTGGTTAGTAATGGACATTTTGGCTCATATAATTTGAAGGAGAGTCATACTATCGCTGCAACCTATCTTCAGGTCTGCAAAATGCTCATTATGTTTACTCAAGTTTGTTCCTAGTGAATAATTAATTATTTAGGTAAGCTAATGAGCTGATGTCCGTGTGGTGACGGATTAAGAATACGAACTGTCACCACCCCATATCATCCCATTGGGTGTCGTAAGAGCCGACAGAGGGAGCATATTATGCAGAGAACAGCACTGTAAGAGAAGGAAAACTTGATACAAACCTTATACCAACCCGCTTGGCCAGCGTGTTATAGTAGGCCAATTCCTCCTTTCAAAGGAGAGGCCTAGTCCAGCAATGGACTATTAAAGGCTGATGATGAGAACGAGCTGAGGAAATCTGCAAATCTAGTTTCAGTGAATGATATTTATGAGTGAAAAATAGTACTTATTTTTTTCTGGTACAATCTTAGTAGGTACGAACCTATTTATAAAGTAATTACTTATCTGTTAAGGGTTTTGTACCAAAAAACAAATAACGAAACCACGTATAGAATCTATCTTGTGTCTACCTACCTACCTGTGCATCGTTTATAAGTACTTCGTTTCTTTTTTAATACTTGACTCATTATTTACCTACTGACAAATTTTCAAGTGTAGGTAGGTATTCGGCAAGTCATAATAAAGATATATTCTCATTTAAATCACTAGTTACTCTGTAATTCTACTCTATAAATCCACAACATAGGTGGGTATTTTGTTCAAATGCTATGAACTAGCGGGTCAACAAAATTTTTCGTAACGCCGACTCTATTCCATGACTTGTGCTCGGTAGTTAATTACTCCTATAACGACAGTTAGAGCATAATGAGATTTTTGCAATTCAACAGTAGCACATTACAGGGTGCTGTTTGTCAACCCAGCCCCCTCCTCATCACTGACCCCCTGGCCAGAGGGGGAAGTTATTAGGCGGCTTTGTTAATGAATTTCATGTAGGGTAAGCATATATATCAGTTAGGTACAGGTATAAATGAATTATGTGTTGCTGAGCCCGCGATGTCCGATTGTTGGGTTGCGACAATGATGGAATAATTTTTGGCTAAAAAAATCCGGGCGTACATTGCGTATTGTTTGTAGCCATCCGCTTCGTACGCGATTGTGTACCTATGTTAAAAATGTATGGTATCCTGGACCTAGCAATGAAATCGGCACCGAATCAATGAATAGCAGACCTGTTTGTAATCTATCCCTCTGCGTGACATAGGCTTCTCTTTCCACAGGAAGCGTTGGGCCATAGACCACCTCGCTGGCCACGTGCGGGTTGGTTGACTTAGACCAAACAATTGATAGATAAACTCTCCGATATGTAGGTTTCCTTATGGACTTTATTCGTCGATACACCCTTAACTCTATAATGTCAGCGGGTTGCGCCATTTGGTTTTAACAGGAGATCCTTTGCGTGGTTATATATGCTTACCTAATACCTACTCCAATACTGTAAAGCAAAGACTTGGTTTCAATAAGAAAAGTCAACACCTATTTACTTGCACTTACGAGCACGTTCCATTAATGAGTTGAAGGAACTACATGTGTCCTAATTAGGGAAGTAGATAGGCTTTCCCAATCCTTTACGGTAGTACAATCCAGGTACCTAAGTTGCATCTAAATGTATTGAATACGTAAATCTGAAACGTGATGCACTATTTACACGTCTGGTTATGACCCTCCACCCAATGTACTCAAAGGGTACTGAAACCTTGAATAAACTTTCTAAGTCTTTCAACTCAGGTCTTCCACCAAAGATTTAGCATTAATTAGGGATCTGTAATGTTCAGTGCTGTGGTCGACGTCTCAATGAATATGCACGACTCTCAAAGCACGTTCTGCAATGTTAACATTTATTTTCTGCATATATTTGATACAGTTTCAGTTACTTCAATCTAGTTTTCTTTTTGCCTTTTTCGTAAATAGGTAGTAATTACCTAAGTCAAACGCTGAAATATAAAGCAAACTAAGAAAGAGAACAATAAAGTATAGATTGAGAAAGGTTAAATTAGAACAAATTAGATATGTGTGTTTCTGATTTTTACGATGCTACTGATTTCGTACAAATTATTATACCTAATTGTGTAGATTACTTATCTTATTCTTAACATCAGCGATAACGGAGTGGAGAGACCGACGGCCTGCTACGCAGAGGGTCTTGAGTTCGAATCCACGGCCCGCACCAATAACTTTTTGAAGTTAAGTGTGTATTAAATTGTTAATTATCGCTTGTTTATCGGTGAAGGAAAACATTGTGAGGAAACCTGCATGTCTGAGAGTTCTCCATAATGTTCTCGAAAGACATGTGAAGCCTGCAAACCCGCACTTGGCCAGCGTCGTAGACTATGGCCTTAAACTTGTCATAGTAAAAAGAGGCCCGTGCCCAACAGTGGGACAGTATAAAGGGCTGATGATGATGTAATCTAGAACAAGGTTTCTACATGCCACATTTTATATAGGAAATTGTCGCGATTCTAACTTCCTACGCTTAATCATAGCAGACACAGCGCAGTAGATGGAAAATGGTATGCAACGCTTACAAATATTATTACTTAAAACAGATGATATGGGTAATATGCTGTTGCATATAACCATTCGGCTATAAGAATCTTGATAAGCCCGATTCATACAGTAGGTATGCCGTGCCTGTGGTCTATCGACTGTTGACGGATAAGAAGCGAAGTAAACAAACATATCTACACTTTTCGCTCACCTTTCTTCAAGCAGATCTCTCTGCGATTCTTTCTGTGCCATAATAGCTTGCCTCTTCAGAAAACTAGGTCAACATTTATTACACGCAGCCTTGTGCTATGTTTTAAAAATAGGTACCTATATGTCCTATAAAATCCCATGTTACAAATATGGGGTTAAAAGTTACGCCTAATCTAATCTTTGGTGTCATAATTATTTGATCCTTGTTTTGCGTTGTCGCCTTATTATATAAGTTAATTTGCATTAGATTTTCCGATCGTTTATCAGAAAGTGGGAGTCAGCTTCCGTATTAAAAATATACCTTATTCATTCGAGTTACGCGTGGGGCTTTGACATTTTATTTTTCACGCATAACAATTGACCAAGCAATTGATTATATAAAACACACCAAATTGTCGTATAGGTGTAATAACAAAGCATCTGTACCTACTCGTGGTGACGTACCGACTGCGAAAGGGCCAAAACAAAAGTAGGTACCTACCCATTACCGAGTAGCATGCATGACGAGGTTAATGAATGTAGGAGGAAGCAAAAGAGGTAAGTATGTTTGAACCGATGCATTTGGCGTTCCACAGCCTCTGCCTACCCCAAAGGGAGACAGGCGTGACGTTTAGATAGATAGATAGATAGATTTTTCCTATATAAATAATTTTATTAACCTATACAGATTATACTCATAAGCGTGACCATTTTGAAGCAGAACAACAAATGCCATCATAACCACCAAAAGTAAGGTCTAGTAAACCGTAAACAAAATCGCGACTCGGTCACATCCATCAAATCACAATGGCTGGTAAGAGCGCATAGATCTAGGCTACCTGTAGCAAAGCACTAGGTAGTATACACTTATACAGTAGTAGGTACTGTGGAGATAGGCCTGCGGTGCTCATTAAAATATGTAAATGTTCGTCGAGACATTACGCAGATAGGTGCTTCTGACTTATTGACTGGACCGCACTATGTGACGGGCTCACTTTTTGAATTAGTTTGCTTTGGTCAGAACAATTTGGTAGGTACCTTATAGTTTTTAATAATAAAAATATCCTGAGACAGCTCACACATGGTCATCTGATCCTCAAATGCAAAAGGTGTAGATCACAGAACAGTTAAATATATCTATGGTGTAGATAGATATAACACACACATACATACATGGACTCACCCCTTTAGGTTCAAAACGTCAACTTCCCAATATGTCCACTTTCCCTAAACGTCCACTTCCCAAAATGGTAATTCCCTAAATGTCAATTTCCCATTTTGTCCACTTTCCCAAAACGACTAGCTCCCAAAACGACTAGTTCCCTGTTCCCAAAACGTCTACTCCCAAAACGTCTAGGTACTTCACAAATTCGAATTTCATTGAAATGGTTGAAATTCAAGTAACTAAATAGGTTATGTTAGGTTCTCTCTTGACCCTCAACCCAAAAATAGGAGCCCTGCGAAGCAGGGCTCCGTCAACTCAGTTTATATTATTTTATATCACAAATATAATATGTAGGTAGACATTATGTCCAATTAAATAGTTTTTAATAAACTAAGTGTACGTTTAGGGAGAGTTAAGTAAGTGGACGTTTAGGAAGAGTGGACATTTTGGGAAGTTGATGTTTTGAACCTAAAGGCATTCACTCCCATCAGATTCCTCATGCATGCTCTTCTGTTCAAGGTACTTCTAACCTGTCTTATTTGCAGGATTTTCCAATCTGGCCAGAGAACGTCCGCCTAGGTCTTCTTCACACATACATTATTATACATAGGTAAATAATTATTCCCTGACACAGACACAGAACAAATCATAGTACTCATCACACAAAGTTTTGGCCGCGGTGGAAGTCGAACCCACGACATCCGGCTTAGTAGTCAAAGTCCCTATCCACTAAACCAACAGGCCACTTGCATGTTATTGTTCTGGGTTTGGGTCATGGACCATGGTATTTGTAAAGTAAAACCAAATACATACTTACCTATAACTAAACCTTATATTGGTTCGAGTAAATCAAAGTAAATTTTAAGGTGAACACGTCATCGCCTTGACGTGTTATGATATGCTTTTGTAATTAATCAAGATGCCATGCGTTAATGATATGCTTTTGTAATTAATCAAGATTTTGATAACTAGCAGTCATTTAGAAAATAAGAGACTTGTATGTAGTGTAGTCATAACTAGTTGAAGGCGCCTGGAACATTAAGCTGGGCAATGTGGTTCTTCTAACAGTTGACGTGAAATTATGTGAAACAGAAACCACTTCATACGAAGGTGGATTATGACATTAAGTAGGTATACTTAAATGTTGATGATGAATTCCAGCATTAATGCGCATGCTATACCGGAGGAGAATGACTCACATATAGAATACTGGAGTAAAGCAGTAGCAGCAAAAAGGTTTTACCACTCAAAGGTACTTACTTTCAGGTAGGCCGCTGGTTTGTCTGATACCGATAAGGGTATTGTTGTATGTAATCAGTATGATGTTCATTCCTGAACATACAGTGGGTGTAACCTTTTACCGTTGTAATGCTAAGCACAATAAAACCGAGATTGTTGTTGATTCACTGTTAACAGCTGAGTAGTTTCAGGAGGATATTTGACTTCGACTCGACTAACAGCAATAGAAAATCGGGCTGTTTTCTATTATCCAATTTTATAATATAGGTACCGGCCAAAATCCTCCCCAAAAACGCACGGCGTGCACCACTGACATTTTCATTAAGTTATTAATCATCGCTCGTCCCATGCCTTGGAGAGGAGGCTAAGCCACCAGCTCTAGCTGTCATGAAGATCTTTGACTGTCGTTGTGGGGAGTCAGTACCCTCCAATATAGTGACAATAGTAAACCATGGAATGTCGCTATACCTACCTTTGGATTGCGGAGGTGAGACGGTAGACGTAAATTTTTAAAGTTTATTTTAACAATGGATTCTGTCAAAATGCGACAGTAACCATACACTGGCCGTCGCAGAACAGTTCGCAACAAGTGATGAGATGTCACCGTTGGCAGCAAATAATTAACTTAATAAGTTGATTATTTGCTATTTGGTAATCGCTTCCTGCACTCTTTTCAAATTAATATCGATTCCCTTTTCACGAACTTTATGCGAAACCTTCCTGAATCTTTCGACAATCTATGCATCTGTAATGCTAAAAAAGCTGACCAGTTAATTAACACATCCAAGGCTCAATCATCTAAGCAATCACAGCGTTGTCAAATTTTAAAATGGATACATAATATTCTAAATATTCTAATTCCCCAATTAGGAATATAACCGTTACCATATAAAACACACTTTACATAAGTACATGTAAGTACATATTTCGCCAATTACTCATGTCTGCATATCGTCATCCTTCAAGCCGAGTACGCATTACTCGTTTGCGGGGTACCTACCGCGCGCAACTATTTAGTATCATTACAAATGTCGCTCGCCGTGTCCGTGTGTCCGTCCGTCTGTCTGTGTGCGACCGAGAGCTACCGTTCCTTATTAATAAGGAGTATTGGGTGCTTAGATAGAGTGGAGACGGCTTTGTTGGTTAAGAAATGGGTTAAGCTGTTTTGATTTCATAGCAGTCCGAGAAAAATTTGGCTTGTTTTTTTTATTATGTTGGATCTCGTTTTCGAACTGTTTGTTTACTGGGCTCTAGCGTAATCCGGGACATATTCAAACATCATAGCCTGAAAATTAAATTAAAGAAAGGTTATATTTTAGTTTATTATCATGAAAGATACTTTGAAATCATGTAGTTACGTTTTTTTAATAATAACATGTAACATTTAGAGCGAAACAGATTCTAACTTAATTTATTTTTGCAGCCGACTCTTATTAGGTTTGACTGACAATTTTTTTTGGCGTCATCAAGTCTCTTCATTTTCCTCCAAAATTTATTTAATGGCAACATCAAAGGACCTTCGTGATGTATGAAATATAGTAAAATCGGGGTCTAGGGTAAAATGTAGAGCTAACCGATTATCTTGTATTAGAAACAAAAAGCGTATTCCATGGCGCGTGTTATCCGTTCGTTACCAAGTCGCTGAGGTAAGCAAGAGTGTTGTTTTGTTCCGTCCTCAGTCCCCGTCATTACGTACCTTTCAGCTCATTACTGGCAACAGATCACTCGCTTAATTTGTGCATTTCCGATCTGCAGATATTCAAATTTCAACCCTAATGACGCACGGGAAATGTTAATAAAATGTCAATGCTACGAAAGCGGTTGTCTCTCTCGCAATAAGTGACAGATTTGCTTGACAGCCTCAGCCTCGTTTGTTGCTACGTATGAATAAGTCACGATTTTGCTTTTTTGTTGGAGCTAGATAGGTATATTTTAAATGATTGCTTTTAGAACCGGAGTTGTGGCATTTGAAGTATTTTAATGAGTTATTACATCGAGAATCGATATTAATTATGTTTTGTGAATATATTAGCGAGTATTATAAATACTATTGCTAATTTTATGTTCAAAGGTTGATTGATTTCTAAATTTATGAGCTTCGCATGAATGGTGTGTATTTATTAACTCCATAAGGAATTTGCTGATTCTTCAATAGTGCCTAGGCATACGTTTGTAGAGATGATCGTTTATTAAGTACCTACATCTCATGCCATAAAGCCTAACAATAACAGTTTTACTGTTAAATCTTGCCAGAAATTGATATCCTAATTAGATATCGTTTAACTGATTGTGTAGAAAATTTGTAGGTTCATAATATCACAAAAAACGGTTAAGGACGTTTCAGTCCATAACGACGTGGACAGTACGCGACTTGGAAAAGAGGAAGATAGATGCTTTGGAAATGTGGTGCTGGAGGAAGATGCTCGGGATATCATGGACGGAGTTCCGCACTAACGTGTCCATACTCCAGGAACTCGGCATCACACAACGTCTGTCGGCCGTGGTGCAGTCGCGTATACTCCAATACTTTGGGCATGTCTCCAGGCGGGACAATGACTCCATAGAGCGGTTGGTTGTGCAGGGAAAGGTGGAGGGAACCAGAGCGCGCGGCAGGTCACCCATGCGCTGGACTGACCAGGTGAAATCCGCAATAGGAAACCGCGTATCCGATTGCACCAAGAAAGCTGCCAACAGGGAGAAATGGCGGGAGATCGTGCGAAGAGCTGTATCCGCCACTACCACCAATGAGGATGCCTCAACGTGACCACGACCGCTCTGCCAAGAGCGACACGACTGAGAAGAAGTCCTTAATCATTATAGGTCTTTTTAAGGTTCTTTGTAATCGATGCTATATTTTTATAGGAAAGAAAACACATGCGTAACAGCTCGTAAGAATAGCAGGTGGAAAGCAGGCAAGGGTGTTTATGACATTAAAGCATGATTTATATGTAAATTTAATATCTAGCAAGCTATCTAGATAGTTTGATATATCTTTCGGAACAAGAATGACAGGAAAATACTTAAGTAGGTACTATTCGTGCACAAAATCTTCTTCGTCAAGGATACCGGGCTGTAGCTGGAGTCGAATTTGAGAAAGGGCAGCATCGGGAACAGGTAGAGCGGCAGCAAAAATGTATCATATTTGATCTGCTCCGAAGCACGGACCTCTAGGTCAGTTATGTACATTCAATAGCTATTCTGTATTTCTGTGACAGAACATGAGCATGGATCAAGAACTGATTAGATCCTCAATGATGAAGAACGAAGCGAACAGGATGGTTGAAGTTCCAGATTTGGATGTAGAGATCCACGTCTGAGTGAGAGTGAGGTAATAATTAATTAATAGGTGGGGTGGGGTAAATGGGGGTGAAACGAGTAAATAGATACGACCAAAAATACCATATACATTCAGTCAAAAAGTAACGGGCATGGATTATTTGTTTATGGATCCAAATGCATATTTTTGTTTTTTTTTTGTTGTTGTTCAACTTGTTACATTGGCACAACTGATTCCATCTTGGCGCAGACTTTGTCTTGTATCTGTTCTTTATATAAAATACAGTGCTGTTTTTAGTTATATCATATCTATAGTGTGTATTGCGAATTGCATAATGGACAAAAACATCGAACAAAGAATTTGTCTTAAATGTTGCATCGCCAATGGCATTTCATGTTCGGAATCAATGAAAATGTAACAGAAAGCTTATGGTGAATCTACTTAATCAAAAACTCGTGCTTATGAGTGGTACAAAGCGTTCAAAAGCGGTCGAGATGTGATGTACGTACGTGTGTGTGCGTGGACTCGCCGCCGCCTGCCACTAACTGGCTACACTACTTGCGGGAGGCCTACATCTGCTACGACGTCCAGTGCGTGGCTGCCACTCCAGAACCTTTCTGCCGAGCAAAGCTCTCTCCATCGCTCTCTGAGTGAATTTGAGCTTTCTAATGATGCTCATAGTGAGTGGCCAAGTCTTCAGACAACACTGAAAACACACACACAATTCAAAGGTTTCGACTTGAGACACCTTTCCAACGACGTCCGTTGCGGTGACTTTTCATTTATTTCGTATGAAATAAGTATAAAAAATCATCACCTCGCTCTGGTAGGCCATCAGCGTCTACAACTGAAGTTAACATCACAAAGTGAAGGAAACAGTGACTGAAAATCCTCATTCAACTTTGAGAGAGATAGCCGCCGAACTTTCTGTATCTCACAAGTCGATCCGCACTATTTTAACTAATCATTTGGGTATGAAACATGTTGCCGCTCGGCTAGTTCCAAAAGATCTGAATTCTCTCCAAAAACTCAATCGCATAAGAGTCGCTAAGGACATGCGAGTCAATTCCGATCCAACATTCATGAAATGCATTGTTACTGGTGTCGGGACGTGGGTTTACGAGTTTGACATGCAAACTAGTCAACAAGCTTCGGAGTGGCGCCTTTCAATCGAACCGAAAAACCACGCCAAACTCGTTCAAAAGTTAATTGTATTGAGTGTTTTCTTTGACCATCGCGGTGTTGCGTACTCGAAATTCTTGTCGGAAGGTCAAACTATATATATATAAATAAGGAATACTATTTGAGCGTTATGCGTTATATTTTAGAGAGCAAATTTGACGAAAAGGTTGTGGCAAGAAAATTCTTGAATTTTGCACCACGATAATGGCATGGCGACAAGGCCATCATTGTCAACGAATTTTTGACCAAACACTCAACAAAAACCATCGAGCAACCACCATATTCACCAGATATGGCTCCAGCCGGCCTATTTCTTTTTCCTAAACTCAAATTACCACTTCGTGGCACCCGTTTTCAATCGGTAGAAGACATAAAGGAGAATTCGCCACGAGAACTGAACTCAATTCCGGAAACAAGGTTAAAAATAATTTTGAGCATTAGTTGGCGTTAGTGTATCGTTTCTGAAGGAGCATACTTTGAAGGTGATAAAATAAATTTGGATGAATTTGTGAAACGAAACTTGCAAACAGTTTGTGTATTATGATCTTTTCCCGGTACTTTCTTGCCGGAGTGTAAGTGTAAATCAGATTGTTTCTGAAAATTTATTATAATAATAAAACATTTAAAACAGCTGGATTCTACGATTCGCCATGTTATTAAAATTGTTAAGAATTTCGTTCATATAACTCGCTGAAAAACCTTGTATAGAAAGTAATAGGAACTATGTTGGACATTACAACTTTCTGCATCGCTGTCACTGCGGTGAAACCTTCGACAGTCTTGGCCCCCATGGCCTATCGTGCAGCAGGAGTGCTGGGCTTATTGCCCGACATGCGGGCGTAGGTATGCCCGTTACTTATACACATTAACGACATACTCCGTCGAGCTCTTGTCGCCGCCGGAGTACCGGCTCATCTTGAACCTAATGATTTGGTACGCGACGGTGGGAAGAGACCAGACGGTATGTCATTATTACCTTGAAAGATGGGCAAGCCTCTGTTGTGGACGCGACAATTGTCGCGCCATCACATCTTCCAAGCACAACTGGCTCTGCTGGCGTTGCTGCTGCATCAACGGAGACCCTCAAATGCCGCAAATACGGAAACCTATCTATCTATCCCATAATTACTTTTTTAATCCGTTTGGGGTCGAAACGCTGGGACTCTAGTGCACGCGCTCTGTATAAAGAAATCGCTAAAAATCTTCTAGATGCTTCTCGTTTCCAAGAGAGAATAAGCATTGCCATTCAATGTGGCAATGCTGCCAGCCTTCTGGGCACGCTACCAGTCGACAGCGATGCGGAAGAATTTTTTGACGCGTCGCAGTTTAGTTTTATTTTTTATTGATTTTCCTTTTCTTTTGTTATTATTACTTAATTAGTTTAAGAAATGAAAGTAACAAACTGTGGTATAAACTACTTTTAAACTACCACGATTTGTACACATACTAATGATTATGTAACGGGTCTGAATCGTGTTAATTAAACGAAAAGAAAGATGAAATACCTTTCTATTTGTCCCGACGTTTTGGCATGGGTTACACCAGTCGTGGTCTACTGAAAGAACTGGTAAAATCTCGGAGGAACTAGAAGTATATTTTTTTTCTATATTGTAATGACTGAGACCCGCTACTGCTACTAAAATATCCGCTACTAAAATATGAGCATATTAGTTTCTTATTTATTCTGATTGTACTAAATTGATTCGTCTTTCACTATAGCACATACGTTTACTCTAGAAAATCTTACGCCATTTGTAAAACCGCCGAGTGAAATGACCTCTTTTACTGCTAAGATCTTACTACCTGTCTCCACTGGAGTAACGCAATACGTAAAACAGACACGATATCCCACTACGCCTAATAATATTGTTACTATAAAGTATAAGTTGATTTATTCCATTCTAAATATTTATTATACGATAAATCTGCATACGCAACCTGTACAGTTCTTCATTCAGTTAGAAATTAATTTATCTGCATGAATGATGTAGCAACTTTGACGTATTTTGTCAGCACGGATGGCTTAAACACCAAGTCGGCTGCTTATACCATTAACACTGCGTCGAATGGTCTAGGTTCGATCCTCTCACAGGCCAACACTTTGTGTGACCCACAAATTGTTGTTTTGAGTCTGTTTGTTTTTTGTGTTCGTTGGTTGAATGTTTGTGAAGTCGCTTACAATTACTAAAGAGGGCGATGTCTCAAAAATCCCTGGTACCTGGTAATTATTCCATCTGCGGATATCGTGAGATATCTCAAATCATCATCTTAATCATCGTTCCAGCGCTATCCTAGTTGCATCCAAGACCTTGGAACCTAGGGCTAAGATTAACTTCAGATATCAACTTCTGATTGAATAAACGACTACGAACACAGGATTTCCTCTAACTTTGAATCGGGTCTTTCCTGCTGAAATTCCTATTTTAAACAATTCTTTATTACTTATTATAGAACATCGGGTCCTGCAGACATAGGCAGTACCTAATAGAGCCATGCATAATTATAATTCATAGCGCTATCAAATTAAACCTGCGTCGTGCGACATATTAGTCAGGATCATACCTATAGTCCAACGGGCCAGTCCACTCTGAATGAGATGTATTGATTTTAATCTTCAGTGGTAATATGAGGTAGACGTGTTACGTTTTCAAACACTGACAACAGATTCCGCTGTTGTTTCAGTACATTTTTAGAATACACTGATTAGGTATATCGTTGCTATGGACGGCGAAGTACCTAGTTCAATCGGTCACTACGCCACTTTACAATGCATGGAGTGAGTTGGATCTACTTACACATAGGACAAGAGTCCCAAATGAGTCTGGGTGTTCATACTGTTCATGGTGTTCGTTATTAGTACGTTTAGTGACTCAAGATTAATGCTGTGTGTAAGTAACTGCGACTTAAACAAAATATGTTTCAATTGTAACGGTTAACTAATTCTTCTGATTATTATATCGACTAATTCGACAGCTAAATGTTACTTTCACGCTTAACTATCGCGTGCATAGCCTGAGGCCATACGATTATAAATTAAGTGCGCTATATAAAATATTATTGCTTACTGTCTTCTTTATTAACATTATTTACGGTAAAGGCATTCCATCGGGACTCGGAGCTAGTAATAGAAGTAGCCTGCATGTAATTTCCGCTAGATGTTTAATCTCTTTCTTAGTATACTGTGAATGAACATGAGATATGATAATACAGACCTCGCTTTGTTGTCGTCGATAAGTTGTGAGGATAAGGGATAGAGGCAGCGATATACGAGGGAGTAACAGACTCCTACGCAGAGGGTCTCGGGTTGAAAGTTACGGTCTGCACCACTTACTTTTTGATTCAAGTGCGTATTAAATTCTTAATTACCACTTGTTAAACAGCGATAGCCGAGTCGAGAGACCAATAGACTGCTTCCAATCCACGGCACGCGTGCATATTAAATTGTTAATTATTGCTTGCTTATCGGTGAAGGACAACATGGTGGAAAACCTGCATGTCTGAGAGTTCTCCCTAATGTTCTCGAAAGACATATATGAACTCTGCCAACCCGTACTTGACCAGCGTGGTGGACTATGGCCTTACCCTTTTCATAGTGTGGAAGAGGCCCGTGCCCAGCAGTGGGACAGTACATAGGGCTAATGATGAAACAGCGCAGGAAAAAGTAATAAAGGAATCTGCATGTCTAAGAGTTCTTCGTAATGTTCTCGAAATACGTGTGACATCAGTACACGTTCACGTTCTATTACATTGCTTTGAGTTGGTATCTCTGTTTACGAAAAGCACTAGGCTATCTTTCATTATAAAGTAAATGCCATACAGAATCGTTTGTCTTCAATAGTTACGCATTACCTAATACCTTGGTGGTGGATGTTACAATTTGAGTTCAATTTGGATAAACTGACATTGTATTTTACTGTAAGGATGCATTATTCTATTGCACTAGGTACGTAACTTACGAAATTTATCTGGGTTCGATGATCAGTCTAAGGTTTAAGGTATAATGGTAGATACGGTTACTGAATAATTCAAGCGACGAATCAAAAAGTTGGCTGTCGTATCTCTACTCTTCTTTCTTCCTCCTAGCGTTATCCCAGTTTTAACCTGGGGTCCGCTTACTAGTCTAACCGGATTTGGCTGAATATTAGCTTTTCCACAGAGGTGCCTGACCTCTGCCACACGAAGGGATAGCGATATTCCATGGTTTAGACTAGTGCCAGTTTATTTAGAGGTACTGACGTCAAAGATCTTCATGACAACCGGGACCGACGGCTTAACGTGCTCTCCGAGGTACCGGGCAAGCGATAATTTACAATTTAATACGCACATAACTCCGAAGAGTCATTGGTGCGTTCCGTGGATTCGAACTCGATACCCTCTGCATGGCAGTCTCTACTATTCTTCTTCATAATCAGCTTCTCCTACTCATGCCTTGTAGGAACTACCGGCATCCGAAAGCATAGTCTATGGTCATGTCTCCGTCATCAGCGCCTATTTTGTTCACATACGCATAACAGGACGTAGGGTGAAGTTGGTGGGTTTTTTTCACAAACTGGTTCTTTTGTACTGCATTACCCTGTTAAAGATTGTACGAGCCTGTTATAATACTCTATGTTGACGTTAAACTTTTATTCTGTGTCTATTTTTTCACAAAGCATCCTATTTTGCAAAAAAAAATATTGCGCACACATGCGTGCTTTCAGGTCAAACTCATACCCTAAATATGACTTCGTTATAATGTTGCCATGTTGTATAGCCTTGCTTGAGTTAATATGCTACAGATGGCATTTCTTCAGGTGGGCTCTATCCTTGTTTGAAACTCTTTACAGAACGTAGAGCGACACAATGAAACCCCGGCCCATACATAATAATAAACACTAGTATCTATATAAAACGGGACTCGGTAAGTGCACTGATTATAATGAATAATTCAAACGGCGAATATCTGTTACGGGAGCAGTGTTGCTTAAACAACTACAGAGCGTGGGCCTTATTCAAATTCAGCCTTATTATACTTATCTTTACTTTTGAATCCATTAGGCTAACTATCTCTAATTAATTCGTAATATAAATATACTGGAATTTGTTGTTTAATTCGTGTTTTGTGTTGTGAAAATGGTTTTGTTGATGTTTGAGGGATTGTACTGTGCACTGTGCAGTTTGAATGGAACGGAGGCAATAATCAGCGACGTTACGCTAAAGGTTTCATACCCTATAGAAAGTCTCAAGTTTGGAGACCCTATCTTTGAAGGAATCCATGTGCTAATTTGAAAAATAGTAAACTCTACCTCTATTTAAATTTCAGCATCTAGTGTTTGCTGCCCCTTAATGTGACTGCAACGCTGTGAATGTTTTTCTGAAATACCTATATGACCAACGTAACCTCTGGCGATTTTGACTGACTGTCCGACAAGCTACAGCCAAAACTATTTTGCAGAAGTAGCTGAAATATGGCATGTATGTTCCTTGAGGACCATTGGGGTGCACTATTAAGGGATATCCTGAAATTGCCAGGGGATCGGGCAGAAATAGTTAAAATAATGTGCGGGTGCAGCTGCGGGACTGGTCCGTCAATCTCCAATTAAATAGCACAAGAGATTTGTAACGACTAAAAATATAAATAGATAGTTTTATTTACAAATAGGTATGTACCCGCTATCTATTAAGCGCAACATTTGTGAAACAAACCGCCAGGCAAGTTACGTTAGTCAACGCACGCAAACAGCACCTGGGCTGACCACTGAACGACACGTTTTATATTATAATCTTACCTACTTGCAATGTAGTATTATTACTAATTACTATTAGTCTGGATGAATGGCGAAATAGGTAGTCTAAATAGTCAGTGGTGCCTCGTGAAATTGATCAAGACACGTTACCTATATGCAGCACATCTTTTGTAGAGAAGGATGATGCGAAGCCATGCAACAAAACGTATACAACATACCTATACTAAGCTGTCAGTCATGTAACAAGACCACGTGTTACCCTCCTCCTATGATCATGGGCTCTATAAACAGGGCGTAAAAAACTCTACTTACTTTAGACCATCAAGGTGAGCGCAATCATGCCATATTGTTAGGTATTTTGGATGATGGCCTTCACTAGCTATGGTACTCCACTAACTGCTTAATATCAGGTCGCAGGCAGTAATAAAAAATGCAATTCATCAGTTGTGCTGATAATACCAAAGTAGTGAGGTTAGGTTAGTAGGTTATTCCAGAGTTATTAATAGAACCAAAAAGCATCTGCTCTAATTCATATATTTAATCTAGACTCTGCAGCATAAGCATTAAATTTATCACCATGAAATCAAAAATTCCACAAATTATTGCCAAATACGGTGTAATCAGTTTGAATAAATTATATCGATATTCAAAATTACTCGTAGATAAACCGTAAGCAACCTGATTTATAGAAATACACAATTATCTTTACACTTTAGCAAGCTGTCATTACTTTATCTTATTTTAATGTAAGCTAGTTGGTCGTGATTAATACTAATGTTTTGGCGATTAGCTGCGTTAGTTAGCACACTTATTATAAATTTATAGATACATACATGTTTAAGAGTGCTACCTACTCGTACTAAACATACATTTTTTTTATAGACTCACTTCTGTATCCCCGAAGGCGTAGGCAGAGGTGTAATATTGCACCCACATTTCGCCATGAATTTTTGGGTCCCACGTAATAGAGGGCGAGCCTATTGCCGTTACCGGGCACTAGCTACTACTGAGAATTCGGAAAAACCCAGTAACACTTTTGCCCGACCCGGCAATCGGACCACGGAGGCACTTAACATACAAAATTGACTTATTATTGTTAGAAACTTCAATGTAAAAGCACTTTACCTACTTTGAAATGAAAAATGAAAGAACTTTTGCCAAGATGATTTTTTTTTGTATTTATGTAGGATCCTACACAATTTAATAGCCTGGCACTGAATCGCCATCATATCTGCTCAACTCATATTATATTATGATCTTACGTCATGAGAGTAAAAATTGGACTTGTCCAAATGTCCATGTAAAGAAAGTATAGCTTTTATTTTATCCAACTCCTGTTACCTATTCAAACCACCAATCTAAACCACAGCCAAGATAACAATCGTTACATAAAAATAAAGATCTCAAAATATATCTACATTTCGTCAAAAGGGGAATGAGTAATTGAGTATTACGTACAGATTCAAAGTTAATACGTGAATGTAATCAATCTGATTCCACTCAGTACCGTACGCCAACTGGAATTGACATTTTTTGGTTTCGCTTAATTATTTACAAAATAGTGAAAAAGTACGACCGAGCAGCGGTCTAGTGGTTTGACAGATGCGTACAGTGCAGGTTTGATTTTTGGAGTTGGATATCTTTTAAAGATGAAACTAGAGGACCCGTGCTGCTCCACAGCATATTCATTTCTACCAAAACTACTATTCCTACCGAAAATACTATTCCTATCAAAACTACTATTTGTACCAAAACTACTATTCGTACTAACACTATCATATCTACCATTTTTTTTTCAAAACTACCATTTCTACCAAAACAGCCGGTGCTGTCGAAAGTACCTTTTCCCTCAAAACTACTATTCTTACCAAAGCTACAATTTCTACCATAACTACCACTTGTAATATGACAATAGTACTATGAACCGCCACACACACCTGCCCCAAACTCGGTACAGAGTAGGCGGAGGGGTCCCTTTGAGGGATAGTCCGTAACTGGATTTCATCGCGATACAAAAAAAAGGGGGAATATTTCTCAACAACAGAGATCAGTTCACCCAACATTAAGGGTTAACTGGTAACATTCGGGGAATATTACCTGCCATCAGCGATAATTCACTATAGTGATAATTTTACCAACATCTGGTATAATTTTACACACCACCACACTCACACCCGTATGAAAGTAACGCAAGGTCACCTTGAGGAGGTATAAGGGTTTTTCCTGGCAGTTACCGCAAGGAACTTATTAGATGCCATAAAAATATTTTTGAATTTAGAACCATCCATGTAGAGAGAAAGCAATGGAATCTTAAGAACTTTATAGGAAAATATTGAAAAATAAGTTCAATGTCCACACCTACCTTCCTTTAAACTTACCCAATTTAAATGAGCATACCATCAAATGAAAGAGCTCTTTTCAGCGCGTGTTATAGGCCTATAACAAAACGCCTACCTCAATGAGAACCAGATATATAGAAGCAGAAAGTCAGACTACGGCTACGAAAACGTAAAAAATGTATGGGAGAAAACTGTTTTTGACTATACCTTGATGAATGTTTAAGTTAGGTAATTTCTAATACTTGATGACAAATCTATGCAGCGAGGGCTTTCATTTAAAAAAGAAATCATGTGAATCGGTTGGGTAGAACGGGCTGGCCGACTCGTATAGTAAAACACAAATTCTTTTAATATATAGATACTTTTCAGGGCAACTCTGTCTAAAGCTTGACAGAAGTCTTCGTTTCCGTTTCGTAGACTACTGTCCTACTTCTTTGTGTATTTTATCTTGATTCGATATTGGAATAATAATTAAATCAACCTTTCGCTTTCTATAGTTATTCCAGTAGGTATAACTAAGGTTCTGATGTTATTAATATTAACCGAAATTTTGTTTGAACAAGTATTAAAAATCTAGAAGATTGTTTTGGGTTTCGTTTTGATGCCATATTTTTATCGGTTGTGGTATGCTGACGCAACAACAAAAGTACTTCATCACTCGGTCAGGTCAATTGCTACCGAAAGTAGCATTTCTTTATTGATCTGATCTGACTCTCCTTTTCGAGCTTTTCTGCAAATGCACTCTCCGGAAAAGGGGTGTCGGGTTGTAGCAGTAGGGTCAGCCCAGGAAATTTGTAGGAAATTAAGTGCCCTTGAAGTGCTCGCCGGTGATTCCGCCTATTATAACCGCAAGGCTTGTTGGGCCACGGGTGGGCAGGTTATTCCAATCTGGTGGTGCAGTGGCTTGGCTGTTTCTTTTTTAGGTATTGCTTCTAAATGGGCATCGTGCGTAAAATATTAGCCGACGAAAAACAGTCAAACTCGAAATGTCGTAGAATAATTATATAGACTCACGCCTGTATCCCCGAAGGGGTAGGCAAAGGTGTAATATTACACCCACATTTCGCCATAGAATAATTAGCCTAGTTAAATTATCACACAATGACATGCAGTGCAACAAACCAATGAAAAGTAATGATTTCCACTGAAAACAAGTAAAAACTTTTTGGCTACATCCCCATTTTTGCTAATTCTGTAAGTATCAGCCGAACTAACTAAGTATTTATAGTTTAGTGGTGTTCTGTCATTTAACAACTGTATAAAAATTGCCCTATTTACGAATAAAGATATAAGACCGAATTCAGCGCCGATCTTTTTAAAGCATAGTAAGTTCGTCGTCAACTGAACTGCTCCTGCCCTATAAAAAAAAACTAACCAGAAGAAAATCAACTCTCTTGTTAACAATTTTTGTTGAATTTTCGAATAAACAATGTAATATATGATAATTTACTTTACCCAGCTCGGATGCCAACCACGAAAAGGACGTAGAAGTATACCTGCTTCCAAAAAGTACATTATATATCTGCTGATTATTCTTTTAGAATAAAGCATCATAGTCCAGTCAAAATAGACGAAAATAAGTCTCAACCTACACATAATTCGCATAGAGCTGCAAATTGGCAGGGATGTTAAATACATACATCATTATAAATAAAATGTCAAAAGTCCCCATCGATCCTACTTCTGCATTTTTTTTTAATCGAAGGTCAAGCATACAAAATTTAGGCTTTTTTAATTTTTCTCGACAAAAAAATTAAAAAGAAAACAAAATTTTGTATGTTTGACCTTGGATAAAAAAATGCAGAAGTAGGATCGATGGATCTGCCAATTTTCAGCTCTATGCGAATTATGTCTAAGTCAAACGTCTATTTTGACTAGATTATCACTACGTGTGCATCTCCCATACTAATATGTTCATTTTACTAATACATATTATAGGAATATTTATGTAACGGTTCTATAACGTGTAACTTATCGAAAATATATACGACATAGGTTTCACCAGCCAGTAGTCAAGAATATTTTTTATTGTTTCACGTTTTATTTTCAAACAATTACTTACGCGTTATTTAAATAATAAATAACAGGTAGCAGAGCCTTGCTGATTTTAGCATGAATGGGCCGGCTCGACTGGAGAAGTACTACCCTCTCACAGAAAATCGACGCAAAGTAACAGTACCTAAACTGTTGCGTTTCTTTCGGTGAGTGAGAGTGCCGGCGGCCCTATCCCTTTTCCTTCTCCCTCATCCCACTCCTCATCCTATCTCTTTTCCCAACCCCAAGGGGCGGCAACGCACTTGTGACTCCTGTGGTGTTGCTTGTGTGCATGGGCGGCGGTAATTGCTTACCACCAGGCGACCCGTCTGCTCGTTTGCCGCCTATTACTATAAAAAAAGAAATATATATTACTAAATATATTTTTAGCTTAAAAATACCCTTAGTACAATTGTTATATAAAAATTACTAAAAGCTTCTTATGCAAGCGTATAATAAAGAAACAGACTCAAGCTTTGATTACCCATATAACTGTACAGTTAATCAAAGCGTCTCTAACTACGAATACAAACTACATACAAACATCCAAAAACACGTACTTACTCCACAAAAAGTCAGTAAACAGTCCACATTTAATCAGAGTGAAGCTACAAATGTAAATATCATCTGTGAGCAAATGAATGATAGTTTGTTTTATTTTTCGATTGTCCACTGCGGTTCGTCGGAGCCGGCTGTCCAAGAATTAATAACGTACGGTACCGGGTTCAAAACCGCGACAATCTGCGCTCTTTTTGAGTGTGCACAATTTTTTAAAATATTTTTTCGTATTTTTTCTATTCAGTGCCCGATAGTTTTTTGCGGTCGATGACCGTTGCCGCTTTTATGAAAGCAATGGACTTTTTTAATGGACGACTTTGAGTTTCGGTTATGCGATGAAATTATCAACTCGTTTTTTAACGAGTGTTTTGTTTGAGTGTATCGCTTGTTTTGTCGCGCGGATATAAATGTGTAACTTTGTAAATATTTGTAACTTGCTATTGTTTTTGGGACTTCAAGGGATTTACCACAAACACCAGGCTTACCTATAGTTCGGAAAGCTCAGAAGTTCTGTTGTAATGGAATGAACTTAGTAGCTTGTGCCCGTGGCTTCATCCGCATAGGTAACTGTTTTCGCGGCAAAATGTGCCCAATGTCCCCATTTGCGGTTCTTATGTATAGGCTGTATCAAAAGTTAACATTAAAGATAGAGAAGGTTCTCAATTCTATATTTTTCGTTTTTCTTTGTATGCCCTTCGACTTCCCTGTGTATTTGTAAACTGATTTAAAAGATGATATTATAAATATACAAATAGAACAGTTAGGTGTCTAAGTATAAGTGATCGCTTTGGCTTCGCTACTGCGATGAGTGTGACGTGTTTATTATTCCTCGTACGGGACAAATCGATGTACATTATCGACGAGATTGTCGACATGTGGGATGTACATAGATTCAGCAATCATTGTTCCGATTGTCGTTTCAGTGAATGGATTGATCGCTAAGAGCCTCGACCAACATCTAAAGAGTCTCGCACTGGGCAGCTGGATCAAGAATATTTTAAACAAGGCTGTGTTGATAGGTTCACGCACGAGTTCCTTAACAAACGGAACATAAAAAATTTAATTTAAGTTTATTTTTTCTTTTATTTATAGTCTCACGCCTGTATCCCCGTAGGCAGAGGTGTAATAGGTATTACACCCACATTTCGCCATGAATTTTTAAGCCCCACGTAATAGGGGGCGGGCCTATTGCCATTACCTGGCACATCACCAGACTCCGAGCTGCTACTGAGAATTCGGATAAACCCAGTAACACTTTTGCCCGACCCGGGAATCGAATCCGGGACCTTCGATCAGTAGTCGCATACGCTATCCACTGGACCACGGAGGCAGTCAAATATTTTAATAATAATAATAATAAATATGACTCTGTGCCACATACGTGGCTCTTGAGGCTGCTGGAGTTGTACAAAGTAGATGCAACTCTATGCGCCCTCTTGAGGGCATGTATGGGGTAGTGGAGTACGGTGCTTCGCTATCCAGGATGTCGACAGCCTTGCGGGTATGGCGTACCTATAAAGATCAAGCGAGGTATTTTCCAAGGCGACAGTTTGAGTCCACTATGGTTTTGCCTAGCACTGAACCCGCTGAGCACTTTGCTCGAAAGTTCAGGGCTAGGCTATCGATTGCAGAGTAGAGGTCAGGTTATTTCTCATCTCCTTTTCATGGATGACCTAAAACTATTTGCCCCCACTGACCTCCAGTTCACTGAGTTACTAAAGACAACTGAAAAATTTAGTAATTCAATTAACTGATGGTATAATGCTTTCAGATTTAACACAACTTAGATCTCTCTCTGCAACCGAAACCTACAAATATCTAGGTATGTCGCAGGCATTAGGCATTGATGACGCGGGCATGAAACAGGCGTTACAGGTACGTTTCTTTGGCCGCCTGAAGAAAATCTTAAAAAGCTTTTTATCAGGCGGAAATAAGGTGCGTGCCTGTAACGGTTGGGCCATGCCGGTCTTAATGTACTCCTTCGGCATACTCAGATGGACTCAAACAGAATTGGACGCCTTGGATCAGAAAGTTCGCTGTCTACTCACGACATACCGGATGCATCACCCGCGTTCGTCGGTGATGAGATTGTACATCCCGCGTAAGTGTGGGGGTCGTGGCTTCCTAAGTGCCAAGACCCTCCACAATCGCGAGGTGTGCAATCTCAGAGAATACTTTCTAAACACTGACGCGGGTATGCACTGAGATGTGGTCGCTGTAGACAGTGGGTTTACCCCGCTGGGTCTGGCGAAAGAGAACTGGCGCAAACCTGTCGTACTTGGTGTAGAAGAGCCCAGGGAGGTATGGAAAGGTAAAGAGCTGCATGGACGATTTTACCGGGTCTTGCATGGACCCGACGTAGATTTTTCAGCATCGGTGTCCTGGCTGCGTTTTGGCGATCTTTTCGCCGAAACAGAAGGTTTTGTATTTGCAATTATGGACGAAGTTATCATGACGAATAACTACCGGAAGTATATTCTGAGGGATGGGACGGTCACATATGTCGGGCATGTCACCAGCCTGGTGAGTCGCTCAGACATATAGTATCCGGTTGTTCTCGTCTTGCCAACGGCGAGTATTTGCATAGACACGACCAAGTAGCAAGGATTGTCCACCAGTAACTTGCCTTAAAGTACCAACTTGTCGATTCTGAAATACCGTACTACAGGTATGTGCCCGACCCAGTTCTTGAAAATGGTCGTGCTACTATGTATTGGGATCGGTCTATCATTACTGACAGAACTATTGTGGCTAACAAGCCGGACATAGTGGTGATAGACCGATTAGAGCGCCTTGCAATGATCATCGACGTCACCATACCCCATGACGAGAATCTCGTGAAAGCCGAAAAAGATAAACAAATGAAGTATTTGGACCTGGCTCACGAGATTGTCGACATGTGGGATGTTGACTCGGCGATCATTGTACCGATAGTCGTGACAGTAAATGGTCTTATTGCCAAGAGCCTCGACCACCACCTCAAGAGGCTCTCGTTAGACGGCTGGATCAAGTCCTCTATACAGAAGGCAGTATTGCTGGACACGACACGCATCGTACGGAGGTTCCTCTCTCTGGAGCCCTAACCACCGGTAGCTTGGTCCCTGTGCCCGATGCCGGTGGGTCTCCGTGGTCCCATTTTATATATTTAATTTATTTTTTATTGTAATATTTAAGTATGTAAAATGTGATAATGAGAGCAATATTTAATAAACGGCATAATAATAATAATATACCTATTCTACCACATTCACACAACACCATTCTAGTCCCAAACTAAGCAGAGCTTGTACTATGGGTACTAGATAATGGATAAATATAGGTACATATATATACTATTTATTTTTGTAAATACATACATATCATACATAGAAACGCCCAGACCAAAACAAACATCCATGTTCATGCACACAAATGTTTGACTTGAGCGGGAATCGAACCCGCGACCTTCGGCGTAGCAGTCGCTTACACTCCCGCTACACCAACCGGTCGTCAGTTTAATGAAATATAACTAAATCCCGAGGAATACAATTGCATATATCGCCATACTAAAACTGTGACTACCTCACTGCGACAATAAACATAAACTTGACATTGGCAGCGACCTTGAGTGGCGGTCATTACATGTCATCCGGTGACCCGAGACTTGTGGGCCACTAGGGGCAATACAATGTATAATAAGTTTATCAATATACTAGCTGTCCCGGCGAAATCCGTATCGCTTTTTAAAAGACTTTTTTCTTATTCCTATTTTTCTCAAACCACTTTTCCATGAAATTCTGAACAAAGTTACCAAGGCTACCAGTGCTTAATCAAAAATTTTAGAGTTTATAAAGGTATACAAACAAACGAACATTGATTTTTATATATACGTATATCTTTACGTATAGATGACGCAGAAAAAGTTGTTTTGCCATATAAATTATTTCTAGGTTAGAAAAATAACTATCTTATTGCAAGTGAGGATGTATTAAATGAGTGATAGAGGCAATAATATTAATAATTAAAAGTGAGTCAAAGTGATAATATTAATAATTTCCCATCCGCCATCTTGAATCACGAAATAGATGTTGTATTTGGATTCCCCATCCCATTAAACATCGGAGACGATAATCATTATGATTTAAAAAATAAATTCCATCCGCCATCTTTGATCACGAAATAGATGGTGTTTTTGAATTCCCCACTGCTTAAAATATCGGAGACGATACCCATATCGACTTAAAAAAAATCCCGTCCGCCATCTTTGATTTCCTATCCGCCATCTTTGATCACGAAATAGATGTTGTATGTAGATTCTCCATCCATTAAATCATCAGAGACGATACCCATATTGATTTTTAAAATTTTTCCCATCCGCCATCTTTAATTTCCCATCCACCATCTTAAATCACGAAACGGATGTTGTATTTGGATTCCTCATCCCTTTAAACATCGGAGACGATACCCATTATGATTTTAAAAAAAATCCCATCCGCCATCTTTGATCACGAAATAGATGGTGTTTTTGAATTCCCCTCTCCTTAAAATATCGGAGACGATACCCATATCGACTTTAAAAAAAATCCCGTCCGCCATCTTTGATTTCCTATCCGCCATCTTTGATCACGAAATAGATGTTGTATTTGGATTCTCCATCCCTTATATCATCAGAGACGATACCCATATTGATTTTTAAATTTTCCCATCTGCCATATTTGATTTCCCATCCACCATCTTGAATCACGAAACGGATGTTGTATTTGGATTCCCCATCCCTTTTAACAACGCAGACGATGATTTTTTTATTTTTTTCCATCCGCCATCTTTGATTTCCCATCCGCCATCTTTGATCACGAAATAGATGGTGTTTTTGAATTCCCCACTTCTTAAAATATCGGAGACGATACCCATATCGACTTTAAAAAATATCCCGTCCGCCATCTTTGATTTCCTATCCGCCATCTTTGATCACGAAATAGATGTTGTATTTGGGTTCTCCATCCCTTAAATCATCAGAGACGATACCCATATTGATTTTTTAAATTTTCCCATCCGCCATCTTTGATTTCCCATCCACCATCTTGAATCACTAAACGGATATTTTATTTGGATTCCCCATCCCTTTTAACATCGAAGACGATGATTTTTTTAAATTTTTCCATCCGCCATCTTTGATTTCCCATCCGCCATCTTTGATCAAGAAATAGATATTGTATTTCGATTCCCCACCCCTTAAAATATCGAAGGCGATACCCATATTGATTTTTTTTTCTCATCCACCATCTTTGATTTCCCGTCCGCCATCTTGGATCACTAAATAAATTTCATATTATTAATCAGCGTCCCGAAAATCTTGAAAACGATACCCCTAAAGATTGTATCGTTTAGCCTTTTTTTGCCTTTGACCCAACCCACCCCCTTCTCGTTTGACCATTTTATTATTTTTGTCTAGCCCCTAAAAGTTGTGGCGTATTTTTATATAGCCTATAGCCTTTCGGAATAATTGGGCTATCATAGGCAATAACAATTTTTAAAATCCGACTGCTAGTTCCTGAGATTAGCCAACATTATCTTTTAGCCTTTTTAGCCTTTTGCCCGGCCCCAAAGGGTCGAAGCGTTATGTTATATAGCCTATAGCCTGCCGAAGTAACTGGGCTATCGTATACAAAAAGAATTTTTCAAATCCGACCGGTAGTTCCTGAGATTAGCGCGTTCAAACAAACAAACAAACTCTTCCGCTTTATTATATTAGTATAGATAGTAGTAGATGTCGTTTTTTAATTACCAGTGCGCACTATTTTTCGAAGATATCTGCGTATAAATTAGAGCACGTTAAGCCGTCATTCAAGCAGCGATAGCCTAGTGGAGAGACCAACAGACTGCTACGCAGAGGGTCCAGGTTCGAATCCTCGGTACGCACCAAAGACTTTTCGGAGTTATGTACGTATTCAATTGTTAATTATCGCTTGCTAAACGCTGAAGGAAAACATCGTGAGGGAACCTGCATGTCTGAAAGTTCTCCATAATGTTTTCGAAAGACATGTGAAGTCTGCCAACCCGCACGTGGCCAGCGTGGTGGATTATGGCCTTATCCTTCTTATAATGGGAAGAGGCCCGTACCCAGCAACGGAACAGTATAAAGGGCTAATGCTGATGAAGCCGTCGTTGCCGGCTATTACGAAGATCATGGACAGTCGTCAGTACCCTTGACTATACTGATACTTGTATTAGCCTAGTATCTTTACTAGCTTAAGAAAGCTACCCTTTTGGGTTGCGGTGGTCAGACGTCAGGCACTCTGTGGAAAAGCAAATTTTTCTCAAGTCTAGATAGATCAGATAGCATTCCCCGGCATTCAACGCAAAAGTTTTGAATGAAACCGAAAAACCGCTAGGACGAAGATGAGGTGTATATTACCGCTCCTGGCGGGAACGTAGCAAAGTACGCGGACCGCGATTACTGCGACCTTGCCTCTACGGGACGCCAAGGACACCGTAGTTGTTGTAGGAAATGGGAACCGAACCACACTCCTCCTCCTACCTCAAATTCAAAAACTACTGAAGCAAGAGGTATTACATCTCTGTCTAAAATTTGTTCCTAGCTACTATTAAAAATAGAAAATACACCACGGCACATACATTTAAAACATACAAAATAAATTTTAATGTATTTCCTGAACAACAATGAACTTCGGTAAACGGTGACCGTACACACGTAAATAGATAAATCTTTAAGCATCTCGTCAGCGTGTTGTTTGATATAAAAGCGGCTAGCTAAAGTGTTAATGAATTTATACGATACCACCGCGCATTTACAAGCGAGGCGCCGCTGGTACCGTGCGCGAACCGCCAACGTGCCCAGCGGTTGATGTTGTGCAGAATATGATAACTGATTAAAAATTAGCCATGAAATCTGCCATTTTGTAAATTTCCTTATTTTTGGACTTATCTTTTATCTTAAATCTAGCTTCTTTATAAATACTATATGAATTTGAATTTGAATACACCTAATTATATTATGTTATGTTGGATTTTGTAGCACAATATAAAGTAGTAGACTGTGGTTGAAATATGTCCTTCTTTAATCTATTTCAGTACCTACTTGCCTACTTTTTTATTTACATCTGCATTTGCCTGAAGTAATAGAGTATGATATACTGGCGCAGAAGTTATAAATTATAATCGAGTAGAATGAATTCAAGTTAGGACAAATAAGAGGGACGCTTACTTTATTTAGAAGTTGCTCTTGTCTATTAGTATTTTTATAGTCAGTAGAGTCTTGCTGATTTTGATGTGGTTGGGCCGGCTTGACCTGCAGTACTATCTTTGTTGCGTTTTGTTCGCTAAGTGAGTTCGCTCTTTATATGCCTTTTCCCATCCTCGTGATATGCAGTGGTTTGTTTGTGTTTTCGCATATAACGAGGGTAGGTACCACTGACCATCAGGTGGGCGAGTGGCTTGTCTTTCTATAGCGAGCAATAAAAAATAGTAATTACGTAATGGTACCCTATACGTCGTCCTTTTAAACTTTTCAGGCTGGCGAGACAGCCTGAAAACTTTCATACTTATTAATACTACCTACTTTGTGAGCTGGTTTGAGTATGATTCTTCTCATAGCTTTTTCGCAGCCTTCAAATTTTTGAGATACATGTATTTATTTACATTTCGTTTTGCAATTTTACAGAAGAGCTCAAAATAGCACATTCTTCTCTTCAAATTCTTATTGCATGTTTTGTAATATTTTACTTTAAAATCTTTGTACATTCTATTATCCGGTGTCTATGCCCCAAACTGCTTTAAAATACGTCCTGTCAGGCCTAATCAAGTCGACTTCTGACATTGTAGTTAAATGTCGATAACGCATTTCAAGTTTATATCATTAAGTCATGTGCTACTTTGTTTCTAGGTTATGTACAAGTATTGTTAACACACAAGTAGGAAATACTTTATGTGAATTGACTAAGTCATTACAATAATTTATCTTGGTGGTTTTATACGTGTAGAAAATTAAAGTTTCTTTAATTTAGACACTTAAAATAAATATGGAGACTTGTGGTAAACAAAATTTTAACCCACTCAATGCTCGAGAACCTTATTATGAGTCTGTTAAAAAATCAATACTGTTTATCCATGTAACGAATTCACTCGGCCAGATTTTATCTGTAAGCAGAAACAAAAACTTATTTAATGTTTAAATAAGGTGATTTAATGAATAAGGAACAAATTTTACCCTAACATTAACGCTTATTAGTGTCTAAGTACTTAGTTTAATAATACACGATTTGGATGCAAAAATAGCAGATACCTTATCATGAAACATGCCAACCGCTCAGCCATTGTGATGTTCAATTTATTTTTGGCGTCCACTGATCGTTGCTTTGAGGTATATTAATACGTTACCAAAGCTAATTTTTAATGGACATCGTATAGTTCGATAACAGCCTTTTCTACGAACAATTTACGGTGACAGCAACGGAGTGAGTTTACACTTTCGCGCTGTCAATTGTTGACTTCGATATCAATAAATTGAATTATGAAATGGTCGCGATTTTTAAATAAACGAGTGCGGATGAAGTGCGATTGTGTGTATGTTCCGTTGTGCATTAAGAATCATGATGAATTTTATTCATTTGGAGCTATAACTGAAGTAGGGTAAGGTGATATTTCGAATTCCGATTGTTCGTAAGCTTATATTTATGCAGTACTTGTAGTCTCTCGTGTATTTTTAGACACAGTTGAAACGATTTGTAACAAGGCACTAAAATATCAAACCAAGGGCTCCTTATGCGGGCCTTTATGCTTTCTTTCTGACATTGGTTTCAATGGGTGGTCTTAGCTATTTAAGAAAATAGCCCACAGTAAGGGCTACCTTTAACTGCTTCTTTTCTTCTCGAGTTGTTGGTACTGATTTTAAATGGAACCACCCCAGTATGTGGCCATAGCAACGGCATTGTCGGTGGCTTGGTATAGATCGGCCGCCGAACATCTGTGCGGATACTTAGGACACTTTAGCAGGTGACTCAAGGTCTGTTCGGGAGCGCCACAGCCGGGAGAGTCAATCATACCCCATTTCGCTAGGTTGTGTCTGAAATTGATTCGCTCAAAAATGGCAAGGGTAGTGAAGTGGTTGACCTCACGGTGGAGCAAATTAAACACCTGGGCCATGTGGCGATATCCTGGCTTTTGGATATGTTTAATAACTCTCTCTTTAACTGATATGTAGTTTATTTAATCTCGACAAAAATAACAACAAATCTAATATCCACTACGGCAAACCGCACACTCATAGAAGAAGAAAAAAATAAAATGGATTTAATTTCTCTATGTTAATAAATATTCAATGTAACTTACCTAAATACAAGATAATTTACATTTTTATGCTCACTTAACTTCGAAAAGTCAAAATATATGCACCTCTATTAAATCCAAGTCTCTGTATATTAGTCAATAGACTGTTATGCAGAGATTCGGAGACTAACAAGTCTCTCCAAAACCGGGACCGCATAGACCGAGATTATTATTTCAGTCTTTTTAATAAGCGTATTGCGCATTTGCAGTACATAACCACAGTCAAATAATTCATACAGTCTTTCGACGAAAGCGTCTAGACGGGTCAATCGTGCGGGGGGCAAGAGGTGAGACGCGGGAAGAGCGGTACCTAGTTACGTATATCGCCTTAGTTCGTAACTAGGTACATGTTTTTGGGGGCTGGCACGTGCTTGTTTTTTGTTCCTTACTTATTCATTTGCTTATGAATATTAATTAAGATGGTGCATACGACTTGTGCTGTGAGACATTTAAATTATTTATGCTGTTTAAAGATATAAATAAATAAGGATTCAAAAAATCTGCGATTTCATTAAGTTACTTATACCAAAAAAGAAAATTTCATTAATTATAATTATTAATATTATTTTAAAATGTATTTTCCTATAACCACTTAAAATAATGTGCACGTTCCTACTAATCTACTAACTTTTTACAATATCTCATGTCTGGCAATGACGTATTATAATAGTTTTTATATATCTTTGATGTCTGGCGAATTCACAGAATAAAGTAGTAATCATTGTACGTAAACAACATGACAGACGTAAGAAAATATGCGTTGAAAGGTAATATTCGATGCAAGTGTGATTTTAATTTCATGCAATAAGTATCCAGTACCTTCGTATTAGTTAAGTACCTATCACATATTATTATGTATCTTGGTAATGGCGCATCCTAGCTCGAAAATAACCATATTTTTGGCCCCCTTTTATAAACCCCACACATATTCTCCGTAATCTCATAGCCCGGTCACCCATCCATAAAATGACCGTGATGTCTATTGCTTTACCTTAACGTAGCTTGCACGAAAAAATCTGCAAAATAGTTCATATCGATAACATAGACTCTGCAAGCTGATCCCATGGTTACCCATCCATTAAACGACCGCTATGTCAATCGCTTTATTTTAACATGGTTTGTACGATAATGATATCTGAAAAATGCTTTATATTCTAAACCGACTCCCACGACACCTGCGGGATGAAATAGATGCTCACTGACACTTTGTATGCAAATCTGTCACCGCACGAAAAATGCAAACTGTTTTATAATAATTATTTATCGTTAATTATTGTAATATAATAAATTAGCTGTTTCCCACGATTTCACCCGCGTCCTGAGGGAACTATATCGCGTACCCAGTTAATTTGTAGCCTAAGTTACTCCTTGGTACATCAGCTATCCGCCAGTGAAAGTCCTGTTAAAATCGGTACAGCCGTTCCAGACATTAGTGAAAACAAACAGACAGACAGGCAGACAAAAATGGTAAAAATGACATTTCGGTATATGTACCGAGTATATATGCATTCAGTAAAAAGCGGCTATTTTAATATTACAAACACTCCAATTTTATTTATGTGTATAGATGTATTTATATGTATAGATAAGTGATTTACACAATAATATTCATGTAGCGTAGCAATTGTAATATTTTTCTAAAATAAATAGACAGTATTTGAATAAGTAGGTATTGTTTACATGTGGCAGCCCTAGCCTCCTTACCCTTGTCTAGACGTTGTCGGCTTTTTCTACGAGATCAAAGGCGACAAACTACTGTATGTTTCTTTATACTGTGGCATAACTAAGGAACAACAGTAAGGAAATCTATTCAGTATTAATTACTGCACCGCACCGACTACAATAATGAACTGCATTACCTCATAGAAGAACAATTTAACTTAGCAATTAACTTGTATTACGTTGAGTAGATTATAAAATTACTTACAAGTAGGTACTACATTAATAATTTATAATAGTGCTATTAGTTTTATCTCGGTATGCAAGTGGTTCTAACTAAGTACCTATATTAAAATATGTTTAGCTGAATGAAGGAGAATTATTTAGATCAGAAAAAAATGGACGGGAAGCAGGCCTGTACTGCTACTGCTAAGTGTGAAATATTTTTTATTGTCAGCTATAGACAGACAAGTCATTGGTGAACACTCCATCTGATGGTAAGTGATAACGCTGGATCATGTGTATGAGCCAGGATTATACTTACATGGCTGCGTGTAAAAACGGAACCATTTCGCTGCCTATCGCAAGGAATAGGAGGATAAGCGGGATGGGGATTATTCCCCATCCCGCGATCATCGGAAACGGGGATGAAGCTACGGCGGTAGCTTGTTGGCGGTGAGTGAGAATGGCGTACTCATCAAACGAAAAGTAACTACTTATAGGTACGGTTACTTTACATCGGTATAATGATGGGTTGATAGGTACTTTATGAAATCAGAAAGGAGAAAAAATATTTCTAAGAAATGTGTGTAATGTGCGGTATTCCTCCGATTTTAGCGAATATTCTTTGAACAGGCTAGGTGCTTATGCAAGATAAAATACAGCGCATGTGTAACTTTTAGAAGCATGATTCGAGCTCTCTAAACGTGTCTTCGAAGTTTAATCGGTAGATGTCATTAATGATCAGTATCTAAACTTTTGTCCGTTTGATGGCGAAAGTCGTATTTACCTTTTTTTTTTCGTGTGGATAATGAGTTACCTTATGCTCCTCCGACCGGGGAGCGGTCGAAGAGGGTATGTCGGACTCCCACCCGTGGGCTGGGTTACCGACTAAAAACCACACGGTGACTCCGTAGCTCGACGCCTTGCAGGTACATCGGGAACTGTGGTTGTATTGCTCCGCTGTACCTGTCGCGTCTGTCCCCTTGCTTGGGACGCGTGCCCGCAGAAAAGTCGTATGTACCAACAACTAGAATTTAGTGGTAGACTTTTGTTTAAAATACTAAAAGATACTTACGATACGAATTCACAAGTTCTATTCCTGTAATACATATACCTTTTCGGATTAGTTAATTAATGAAGTTGCAAGTAAAAGCTGGTGCAATTATATTTAGTTTCACGTACAAACTACATAAACTTTTAATTTAATTATAATATATTGGTAATATCCAGTAATGCTAACAAGAACCCGATCGGCGACCTAACAGACCCGGGTGAGTATGATACGTTTTTAAAGTGGGACGTGACCCGATATTTCCAAAATAATTTCGTCATCATCAGCCTGGCTTGTGATATATTCCACGACTGAACACAGGAGTGTACTCATTATTAGAACGCTTAGGCCATAGTCCACCGCGTCAGCCAAGTGCGGTTTGGCAGACTTCACATGTCTTTTGTAAACATTATGGAGAAGGCTGAGATAGTTATGCACGTTTCCTAACGATGTTTTTCTTCTCCACTTACCAAGCGATAAAAGTAATAATCGAAACCCCATGTAGCTTCGATAGGTTATTGGTTTACGTCGTGGGTTTGAACCCGAGCTCCTCTGCATTGCAGTTAGTTGTTCTCTCTGCTAGGTCTTAGCTGTCAAAATCATTTAATATTTAGGTCACAATGTGACGTTTATGAACGTCGTTAATAAATTGACCAATTATTTACAAATGTACTTTAAGATTCAAAAATAAGTTTTCCATATTAGATTTAAAAAGCTTATTATTTGCCGAGTGACTAATAACTTAAAAGATGACTAAATGTTTGCAATTAATAAAATAAGTTGCTAGCGATTAAATATTTTCGCGACTATTATATTAAATAAGATTCAAAACTAAGGGTGTTATAAAAACTTAAAAATAGCAGCTGCGTTTAGGTAGCAAATAAACTATATAAGTCAATTGAAATAATAGCCGAGGAGCTATAAATAATGACTTGGCGACTAATAATGTTAGTAGGTCGGTTATGTTAGGTTTTCTTGTGACCCTGTACCCGAAAATAGGAGCCCTGCTAAGCAGAGCTCCGTCAACTTGGCTTAAAAGACTGAAGCGTCTTATTTACTTATACGAAACACTTCATTTAAGACAAAATCATTTGCCAAATATTGAAATTTGTATTATTTATGAATGTCCATTTGCTATTTTTTATTCATCATCAAATTTCCGCTTAGATACTAATTCAGTTCCTAAAAAATAAAATGCTGCTAGTTTAAATTAAAACGAAGCTTATTACTGATATATTAATATGCTACATTTTACTTATTACGATACTCCTTATTAGCTGCCAACCCATTATATATGGTACCCACTCTAATTATTTTTGAAACTTGTATTCGCTTTACTTAGTCCCCGCATTAAATACATGCCGATTTAAAATTTCTAATATGAAGTCAATATCCATTCACTTTTGTCAAGCTATATTTAACAAATGCTGATAAATTATGTACCTATGAGACTGTAAGAAATAAAGATCGCATCAAAAATATCTTAACGTTCAAATCAAGTGTGATCTTTTTATTACATTCTTTAAAGCTGACTTAACTTCTTTAAACTTTAAAATTCAACTGTAATGCTAAAATGAATAAGTAAATTATATCTTATATCGGGACTGTCCCGCGGCCCATCAAACCCATGGCCACATCAGAGCGAGTCCGCAGTATCTTAGTACAAGTGCATCGAATTAAATTCGCGATTAGCATACGTAATTACAACGCTTATCGGGCCCTTAATTGCGCCGTAATGAATCAACTGACGGCCGTTCCATGCCTGTATTGCCTGCTTCTTTAGTTACTTGGAAATCGGTCTTGGAGACTTACGTCTGTAAGGCAAAATTGGGACAGTAATTTAGTGACGTCACTCACTATGCTATCAATAAACTGACAATAAATGGTCTAGAAAATAGAAAACCGATGAAGACCAAAAACCTGACCTGATCTCTGGATTGACTGATTAGAAGAGCTCTCCCATTTTAAAATGACAAAGGGGGCGGTAAAAGTAAAATATCTAATAGCCTGGAAATAAAAATAAGCATTCAATGTTATACCTACCACCAGTACCTGATTGAGTCACGATTTAAAGAAAATATTTAGATGGATCGATTTTTTTATGGTAATAGGCGGCAAACGAGCAAACAGATCGCCTGATGGTAAGCAAAAGCAACCGCCGCCCATGGACACAAGCAACACCACAGGAGTCACAAGTGCGTTGCCACCCCTTGGGGTTAGGAAAAGGGATAGGATGACAAGTGGGATGAGGGAGAAGGAATAAGGGATAGGGCCTTCGGCAAAGTCCCCGGTATACTCGTATGATCGACGTAAAGTAACAGTTGCGTTTCGTTCGGTGAGTGAGAACTCACCGAACGAAACGCAACTGTTACTTTACGTCGATTTTCTGTGAGAGGGTAGTACTTCCCCGGTCGAGCCGGCCCATTCATGCTGAAGTCAGCAAGGCTCTACTACCTTTGGCAAATATTTAGGCGTAGGTGTATTCTAAGATAAGTCATGGTATAAATACTTTCCGCAAAGTTATTTCACCCTTGTTTGCTAATAATTACGTGATTGAAACCCATTACAGAAATATTAGTAAGTTTTAGTATGATTCATCATACGGGACTTTACTAATTTTAAATCAATAATCTTCGTAAGCAATTAAAATAGACGCTGCTATTTGCATATAGCACACGTTATTTGCTATACATGATCATTGCTTCCCGAACTTGTCGCAGATTAAACAAGCAAGAATAAAAGTAAACCTTAGATAATATTTAGAACCTACGCCGCTTTAATACAGATTATATTCAGTACCGCTATTGAGACATTCGACAAACATTAACTATTCATCTAAACATCAGTATTTATTACAAAACTATAATATCGCTTTATTGACAGGCACGCCTTAACAAAACCGCATGCAATAACCTTATGCAGTCGCCCATATTTGCATTTTTACACACCAATATTAATTTGCTAATATTTGCATAATTCTTTTAGATTGTTTGATTATTCATCAGTGGAATTTATTTTGCTCAAAATACAAAATAACATATTAAATTTGCTATTAACATAATTGTAATTACCTAGGTTGGACGTCATTATAATTTACTATGTAGGTAATATTGCAGTTGGCGAGCCATTACGCAATCTCCTATTACAATTAAACGTATAATTCAACATAATATCACATTTAATTACGAAATCGTAATTCTGTTTTGGTCAAATCGCGTCGCGGTGTTCCACGAAGTATCCGAATGCATATACTTTGTAGCATCGTTTGTTAGTTTTCTTAATAAAAAAGACCGCTCGTTATTCACATGGTCCTATGCTGAGATCCACCTACAGCTACAAATAAGATATCGTATCATTCCTCCGTGTGGTGACGGATTAAGAATACGGAATGTCACCACCCCAAATCATCCCACGGGTGTCGTAAGAGCCGACATAGGGAGCATATTATGCAGAGAACAACACTGTAAGAGGAGGCGAACTTGATACAAACTCTAGGCCTATACCAACCCGTTTGGTCAGCGTGGTATAGTAGGCCAATTCGTCCTTTCAAAGTAAAGGCCTAGTCCAGCAGTGGCCTGTTAAAGGCTGATGATGATGACGATCATTCCAGTTCTTTGTATTTTTTGTGTTGCGCTTATTGCTATATTACTTTAATATTCTATTTAACCCGACTATCTCAGTGTAAGATTAGTCAAATACACACATTTGAACCTTAAGCTACTTAGCTATGCCGTTAATAAAAATCATATTTTGAAAAGTCCCTGGTATACTGGTATATAAAATATGCCGATATTATTCCAGAAACCTGTTTCAATTCCAAAAATATTATTTATAAATGTTTGTCAGCAAGACAAGGGTAGATAAAGGCAATATTATGATTGCACCACCAGACTACTCAACTTACCGATTACGAAATCATAATTCAGCTCCAGTCAACCGCGGCACGGTATCAGCCACCTCAGATCCCGACGCAGTAACTTTGTCGCGTCGTCTATTGGTTAATTTATTTAATTTGCAGCTCTGTATATGCTGTGTTCTAATTGCTCGGGTGCCGTTCGCCCACTTATCATAATGTCTCGCAAATCACGACGCTGTGGGAATAAATCTAACGTCGATAGGACTTGGCCACTGGTGAATAGGGTTGCGCCGGATGGATCATGTTTCTTGCTTACTATTGCCGAATGTTGGGATTGTGTTTCAGCTGGTAATGCACGGAGGATACGCTGTGCTAAATGGACAATTTTGTACTAAAGCAAGTGGAGATGAAACTGCTAACCTTTTCAAGGATTGGTTATCTTTTAATATTAATTAGTTCCAAATAAAGAGATTGAATTTTGAGAGGAAAAAAAGTTTTAAGAAATTATTACACTGTAAACAGATATTATTATTCCAGTGTAAAATATTTTAAACACATAGTTAAGATTAGTGAAAGATGACATAATAAAATCACTGCTATTAGACTCGCACGACTGGAAAATAGTTATTGAGGTGATCAACACCACCACGTGATTGATCCTTACACGAAGTAACATTTTATGTAACCAAGAAGTAGTCGTCACCTACCTATATCAAAAAGGTTGATGTGTTTTTAGTAAAGTCTTATGACACAGGACATAATTATTTGTAGTACCGGATTTTTTTTAGAGGAATCTCTCATCTAATTTGGTAAGAATTATTTTGCGATCAAACAATTTTGGGATCAATTCCCTCGGTGAAACGGGCGTGAATCCTACATTTCTGTAAGGCAAGAGGAATTCATACATGTTTTTTTATTATATCATTTAGTAGTACTGATAGCCCTACAAAATCCAGTTACGCACAAAAATGGAGTTGGCCGCACGCGAATTTCTAACATAAATCGTGCGCGACTCCCCATCGGCTCTGTGCCGCGGACGCACGCAGCCTGCCTATACTTTATTATGTATCAACACGAAATTATTGCACAATCAACACCATTAGTGATAACATTCAATTTGAATAGCATCTTCCAATCTTTATTATTGTTCATTTAAATTCTTAGAATACAGATATTATTGTTGTTGGTTTTTTTATGAAGATTGGGCTTTGGCACTTGAGCATGAGCGAATCTTATATAATTAGCAGGTGGCCCGATGGATATTGTTAAACAATCATCTTGCAATCTAATGGGTATTGGTGGCGGATGTAAGGTATTTGGTAATGGTATTTGCTATGCTTTTATGCGTAAAATACACAAAATATCGTTATGAAATCTTGGACATCGCACGAAAAGAGAATATAGTGTAAGTAATCCATCCACCTGTTTACTACACGGGCTAGCTTCATTGTTAACAGTGAATTATATTAATGAAATTAGTACTAGATAGAAATGATACACTAAACAAAGAGCCGAAAATCAGTGGCGTGCCATTGGAGAGGCCTAATTGAGGACTACAATGTTGACAAATATGCTGAATATAAATAGGTAAGTGTAATTTTAGTTTAATCAATCTAAATATTAGTAATGTGCACGAGATTCAAGAAAGTAGCGTCCTATCAAATCGTAGAATCTTATTACTTTTAAAATAATAATATCCAAATCATCAAATATGTGTTGTAATTTATCAGATTTATAAAAGAAAAGCTGTTACAAGCAAGCATTAATATGCTGTTACAAGCTTTTTGCTGCAGCTCTGGCCGTGCGAGTGTCAGCTGTAGCGACAAAAGGTACCTTATATGTTATTCTGATAATCTGTAAACGATATCAACGCAGTTTTTTATAAAAATCTGCTTTTTGTTTTTGCATGAAAGAATAAAAAACATCCATAAATCCATCCATCCTCACAATCTTGGAAGTAGAGAGAGGCTATTCCACTCGCTACTTCATATCATACCAAGAATCACATAAAGAAAGTGTGAATACAAACGAAACACGTTAACAGTAGCAGTTGTTCATCCGCCTTGAGACGCACGTAGTTTATCGATCAGAACTCGAGCTACATGCTATAAATGATCAAATATACACTGAATATCCTTCCTCTGTATTTACGTAGTACATAGCCAACACAAAACACCCACCTTGTACGTTGAGACTAGAAATCTATGCCTACAGAGAGGCTAGGCCGAAAATTATTGGGGGTTCACCCCTCACCCCCCCAAGGGGATGAGGGCAGCCGTCGCCGGCCTGATATGTGACCGGAGAGTCTTGTTCAACAAACGATGACGATGATTTAAGCTCAGGCGTTTTAAGTGTATTACTGAGAGAAAGCCGGCATTAGGGTTTAGGCTTAGATTTGAGTGAGCTTGCTATAGGGGGAGCCTTCTCGATTTATGTGTGCCTGTCCATTTGACGGCGAGCCCGTTAGGCTCGGGAGTAGGGACGTCATTTAGTTAGTGCACGCTTGTATGAAAAAGCATTTATTACTTTGTCGGGCCCGCCTTTGTTCTACGGGTTGCGCGAATTTGGAATTTATTGTTTTTTTTTAAGTTGGGTTTGGAGTGATTTAAGATGGGAATAAATGTTTATTGTGTTTGAGAGATTTGACTACTTATTTTAAGTATGTTTATATTTTGAGTATGTCATCAGTAAGTAATCAGGTAAAGTACTTAAGACGGTGTACCATTACTTACATGAAGGTAAATATTCCTTTTTAAGTTCAAGTAATAAACGACGAGAAAAGGTGTGCACTGGTTTGTCTAACTTGAAAATCAT
Source organism: Euclidia mi (assembly GCA_944739405.2). Lineage (NCBI taxonomy): Eukaryota > Metazoa > Arthropoda > Insecta > Lepidoptera > Erebidae > Euclidia > Euclidia mi. Next base: position 62,425,876 of record OX123190.2, read on the forward strand.
TCATCAATTCTTGATACAGTCGGACGGTCGAATTTACTTTGAAGACGTACAGAGAATAAGATCACTATGTGATGGCGTAGATTTCCTTTGTTATGATTTAACAATGTAGAAGTACATAAATGCAAGTTTACAGTTAGATTTTATAGAATAATGTAAAACAACCCACGTCCACTGCCGAGTTTGTCTGTCTTGTCGCGATAAACTCAAAAATGACCACACGGATTTCATGTGGTTTTCACCATTGGAGGGAGTGATTCATGAGGAAGGTTTAGGAGTACCTATAATTCATACTTATTGACTCGATTTACCATGCAGGCAAAATCGCTGACGGAATCTAGTTTTATATAAGTCTGTAAGTTTCTATGTCACTCAGTAGTTACTCAGTAAGATAATGTAGGCAAAATCTGCCTCAATTTGTTACTTGCGATATTATAATTATGATAAAAAAATTGGTAGGTATTAGAGGAATTACTAAAAATCATCATTATCATCCTAGCGTTATCTCAGTGGATGCTGGGCTCCATTTTCTAACCTAACCAAAATAATAGCTGCAATTAGGTTTTCTAAAGAGCGCCTGCCGCCTGACCTTCGTAATTTGAAGATATAGCGATATTCTACAGTTTAGATGTTAGGATATTTGAGGGCACTAATGCCAACTCAAGTCAACGATTGTCCATTAATTATTTATAAGTAAAAAAGTCAGGGATTGTCGTAGATTAAAATATGTTTTCATACTACTCCAACCATTCTTAACTTTAGTTAGTTTACAATCAAGATGGATATGTATGATACCTTATTTGTCAAATAAAATGTTAGCTCAGAAAATATGAAGGAACAGAATACCATACATACAAAAACATAGTTGCGCGAAATCATAACCCTTCGTAGGCGGGTAAGAAGTATGTACATTCTTCTTACCGTAGTACATACTATCAAGGGTGACTACATTTGATTGTGGAATTATTGTAAATACTTTTCCAATAACTTCTGTAATGTCTATGATCTCTTGCAACGTTAATAAGCTGAGAATATACAATTATGACACTTATAAGACAAAAATCAACTAAAAACCAAGTAAATCCTTCCAACACCCGTAAAGCAGAAACCAGTACAAATTCGATATTGAATTTTTCTCCAGTTAATCTTGTATTCAAATTTTAATTATATCATTCTGGCGTTTGAATAAAAACGAATTCATTTCGTTCCGACGGTGAATAATAATGTACGGACGAGTCTACTCTCGAATTACGAGACACCCTCTTACACCGAAGTGTAATCATTAGAGCTATTTGATTAGACAAAGGATCTGTTTTGGTAGTAGAGTCAGAATAAAGCTACATTTGTCCATTGACGACAACATAACATTTAATTGACGAAACTTTGTATTATTCCAAAGTACGTTGTTAGAATTTCATGTTTTAGCATCGTAATGCTGAAACATGAAATTCTAACAGAACATCTCATATTAATCCCTCCGTTATGATGTTATAAATGACAATGTTATACTTAAATGACAATTCTAGTTCATAAGTTACCAAAAGAGAGTCATCACAAGACCATACTGCACTGCACCTATGTTCTGTAAAAAGTTAGGTAAAAGTGCATGCATCTGACGTAAGATATCGGTTATAAGTAACTAAATCTTACGTCAGATGCATGCACTTTTACCTAACTTTTTACAGAACATAGGTGCAGTGCAGTATGGTCCTGTGATGACTCTCTTTTGGTAACTTATGAACTAGAATTGTCATTTAATTTCAGCAAAATACTCGCTTTAACATGAAAGTTATTTAAACTAGACTAGAATAGATGTATCCCTTCATCTGGAGCTTTTGTAAACGCTCCACGGCCTGCCTTAAATTTTTAAGCTGGATCGTGAGTTTTTTTATAGTAATAGGCGGCAAACGAGCTGACGGATCGCCTGATGGTAAGCAATTACCGCCGCCCATGAACACAAGCAACACCAAAGGTGTCACAAATGCGTTGCCGTCCTTTGGGGTGGGGAAAAGGGATAGGAGGAGGAGTGGGATGAGGGAGAAGGAATAGGGGATGGGGGCTCCGGCACTCTCACTCACATAACGAAACTCAACAGTTTAGGTACTGTTACTTTACGTCGATTTTCTGTGAGAGGGTAGTACTTCCCCGGTCGAGCCGGCCCATTCATGCTGAAATCAGCAAGGCTCTACTACCTTGTTTTTATAAACCCTCATCTGCGTCACGAAATTTGCTAAATTTGATATTGATATCTCCGCAAATGTTACACATTGAAATGTAAAACTACTATTTAAGTCTAAAATGGTTTATTTTTGTTTGACAGTTACTATTTTGAATTGAATTGTTAATTATCGCTTGCCCAGTGCCTTGGAGAGCACGTTAAGACGTCGGTCTCGGATCTTTGACAGTCGTTATATGCCGTCAGTAACTTCGAAATAAATTGACACTAGTCTTAACCATGGAATATAGCTATCCCTTTGGGTTGCGGAGGTCAGTCAGGCAGTCACTTCGTGGAAAGCTAATATTCAGTCAAATCCGGTTAGACTAGAAAGCGGACCGCGAGTTCCAACTGGAATAACGCTAGGAGGATGATGGACTTACTACATTCGTAGAGAAATATCTACAAACCTTAGTCCCAGTACTACTCCGTAATAATTACTTGAAAACTAAAATCAAACTAAAACTGTAACTTAATATCAAATGTTTATAGGATTGCAGGTCCCTATTTTACTCAGTAGATGGCAACAGCATCGCTCTAGGCAGAGGGAGGTAGAGGATAATTCTATCTAGCATTACACTCCCGTGTTAGTCACACTGAGTTATGGAGATCAACAATTAATTCCTATCCTGTATCCGGAAAAGCACTTTTCATGACCTGATATGCATATTGAAATGATGCTGTATGATTACGCTTAGAATATATTTAGGACATGCAATCAGATCTAGCGTCTGCCTGTTAACGTCATAGTTGCGACGTGCGAATATTAGTTTGAAATAGCTCGTCATGTTTAGCTATTTAAATTTGAGCTATCAATGGACATTGTTTTCGGCATTCACTTACTTAAAATTGCTTTGTCCGATTACTCTTTGTAAGCTCTTTTCAATATTTGAAATACTTCAAACGCTTAGTTTTCATATTTACGATATTTATGGCGTTTAAACACTTCACAGCATTTGCGGACACAGTATATGGTGTTCTTCTCTGTCTTAAGAGTGCAGTAATCTATAGTGCCCGACAATTAATTATCTACTAAATCTTTGATTAGGTAAAATAAAAATATTACTACCTGCAGCTGTACACTAGCACATAATATACTATAGGTACCTATCTAGTATGATAGACAAGAGTGGCATGATATAATGTAACGGTACTTACACTTAATGCCAGGCCTAATGTTTTGGTACTTTATTTTGTGTAGATGCCAGTCCTTTAAGTACCCATCTCGTTAACATGTGCCACCGAAGACTAAACCATACGATGTTGATCCCTGTGAAGGACATACAATCCTGTGGTCACAAGAAGATACTTTGTCTGGGTGTACCTGTGGTACCAGCTTTTTTAATGCCATTTTTGTTGTTAGTGATGATTTAATATAGACTAGCTGCTTAGGAAATATTCTATCCTTACAGGCGATTTACAGTCTTGTAAAACACGCAAAAGCCAGAGCAACGTTTCTACAGAAAATGTACGCGGCGATGTAATAAAGTACATTACTAACACAATCTGCACAAAGGACACAAGCACTCCCATTTATATAATACTCGTCAATAATAATTTCATTAAAATGTAGATCTAGTTAAAAGCATTTTTTCTGATTAATTTTCAGTCGCGGGCCCGGCTCTTCTTTTTTTAATTGAATATCAGGCCACTTTGATGGCGCGACGAGAAAGGGTTGAAAAAAAGTTCGCCCTCATTTGAATAAAATAACAGCACTCACACTTTGCATTTACGGAGATATTTCAAATTATATCTGGACTCTTTTTTGTTTTAATTTTTTTTTGTTCCTCGTATTTATTTTATTTTTCCATCACCGCTCCCGTCTAATTGAGTTAGGCCTCCAAATCGAAAATGTCGATCGAGTTGTAATTCAATTTATTTTTGTTTCTAATGGAGTTCGGAGCTTTTTATTCTCTTTTTTTAACTGTAATTTTGAATCATTTGCTTATTGAAGGGTTGGCTCTGTTTACCGATGCGAAGACTTTGCTGTGATTTTTTTATAAAATTTGTTCGTATAATGTGTTCGTAATGTATCTGTGGTCTGCGACCTTATTTTGTTAAATAAGTAAAGTTAAGTTCTACAGACATTGGACTCAGCCTTAAAGTATCTCTGGGTTTGGAATTATTTCGCTATACAGAATGTAATAAAGATGATGTACCATAAGCTTCTCAGAAGGTAAGGAATCTCAATACCCGCCAGTTTGACTGCAATTTATGTTCACCAATATAGTGAGTAGTTTAATTAATATTTGGAAAATTTCTATTAAACATCTATGTCTAAAACCAGTTTTATCTTTACAATTTGAATATATTCGCATTAATCTGGCCCAAAACGGCTATTCAGTGGTCAGATCGGCACATAGTTTTAATCTAGTCTCAATTAAAACATCGCAGTGTCACAAGAAAACTTTTTTGCAAGGAAATGAGGTCAAATGCCACCTTTGTGGCATGATGCAGGTAAGATAATGAAGATGACATACATATAGTATAAGAATTATTATATTAGTCGTATACACGCCGTAACAATGTCGCTGGCGACTACTCCAAAGACACTTGTCGCGCGCGCCGCGATGTACGGTTTTGATACTTCAAATTAAAAAAATAAAATACTAATTAAATGTGTATTTTGTACCTTTTCATACATAAATTACTCAAGGCGATTGTCTTCTCATGTACAGTTGCGTAGTTTCACCTAATTGTTTACAATATGAAAATGGGTGTTTCATATCGTAAAAAATGCAGCGACTACGATCTGAATAATATACTTGTACTTGTGTTAGCTTGGGTGTTTTTGATGACCGAATTTATTATATGTACGTACGTTATACCAGTTATAACAGTTTTGACCAAATGGGAAAAATATTATTCACATCTACTAAAACAGAAGACATCGCCTAGTATTTCAGACGAAAATGGCCTAAAATCGCTTAATCACTCAAGTTACGGCACATTTTATCTGACATTACTTCTGCAATTTTGCCAGGCTTCAATATGGCAGAGGAATATAACCAGTCACAGTATTATGAAATTTTAACCTTAAGTGGCGATGACCCAGTGGTTTACGTAACGGACTGCCGAGACCATGGTCTCGGGTTCGATCCTAGGTACCTCAGGCACATACCTCCGACTTTTCGAAGTTATGTGTGTATTAAAAAATGGGTGGTAGATGGCAATAGGTTTGCCCCCTATGACATTGGGACCGAAGCTTAGCTGGCGAAGTGTGGCTGTGTAATACACCTCTGCCTTTTTTTTTGGTGTCGGTTTGGAAAATCCTCATGGAGTCTCTCCGGCCTGGGGGAAGGGCGAAGGGGACTGTCAGACTCTTTCTGATTTAAAACCAACCCGTGTTCCTCATGTACTCGTGTGTCGGAGGGTAGGGTATCGCTAAAGCATTCGTCGCTACCCCCCGACGGGTATTGGCCCGCCAGATGGTCAGGCGGGCCCCGAACAAAACCCTCCTTGGCGGCGGATGAAGGTGTTGGGATCCGCCGCGAAAACACCCAGCGGCCGCAGAGGATAGGGAGGACGGCAACGCAACACCGCATCTCCTCTTCCTCTGCGGCCTCACCGCGACGCAACCAATGGTGCGCCCCCATTTGGTCGCGGGAGATTGGGCGCGTGGCAACGCAATACCGACACGCCTCTCCTCCTGCGACCACACCCGACTGCGAGGGACAGACAGATCTGTCCCCCGCACCCGCACCTTAGGACACATCCGACGCAGGCCTCACCCAAGCCCACGTGGAGCGTCCCCTCCCGGGATCCCGCTTAGCTTCACCGTGGGTATACCTGAAACCCACGGCTACTGAGCCCCCCCCCACCACGACAAGGTGGAGATCCCACGGAGGGGAATAGGTACACCTCTGCCTACCCCTTCAGGGATAAAGGCGTGAAGTTATGTTATGTTATAACCTTACAATCTAGTAAAAAGCATGCGGTATTTAAGTTTATTATTTGTAATAATACTCCAAAATTCCATAACTATAATTTCTATAATATGAAATTCAATCATCTATAATTTTATAATATAATCTTCAAGTAGGTATAGCATAAAAAGGCCTTATAAAAGATAACAGTAGCAGCAGTATCTCTTGATGTCAGTAATAAACTACGTATCAACATTGGCACAAGCCAGAGTGAAAAGAAAACGGATCTGCAACCACAAGTATATTGTATGAATGAATTATGTGAAATATCAATCTAATTACAATATTACTTTCCAAGTATCAAGTCAGTTGGTTCGAGCTACATTTAGCGAGAGCGTTTAAGAGAGTGAGAAAAGCTCGCCGCCCCGGCCTATTTGTTTCAGTGAGGGCCGCCTACTTTTGTCTTCGGCCGCTAACACAAACTGCCTAACTCAGCTTTCAGCGTTTTAGGTACTTTTTATTTCTATAAAACCACTGCTTGGATATTTGATGTTGTAAGAATGTTTGCTTTAGTTCTGCTGTTAGATCTTGAGTTCTGATAATATTAGGTATCTGTAATCTTAGATAATATAATTTATTAACGCGTCGAGTAAAGTTTCCCACTATTACCTGTTGTAAGCAATAGAAAATATAGTAGTTCTCAATTTATTTTTTGAATTAATGAATGAAATCATTTATTGCTTGAAACATAGACATATCCCATAATATTTCATAAAATACCAAATTACAAACTTTTTTTTGTTGACTACGGTGGCAACTCTCCTTATGAGCCATCTCAACTCGACGCCAACCCGGCCGGTTGATCGACCGGGCTTAGGACTGGCGGAGGAGGTATGTGGAGGCTCTCCCTTAAAGGCGGTCGGGGCATACCCACTAAAACCACCGCGGTGTCCCTACGGGTCCCGTGTAGTGGCGGGGTCACGCGATTCGCGGATAGCATACTTTTCCGTGACCCCGCCCGGGACTGGCCCGCCGTTGGTGTTGGCGGGCACCGTCTTGTTATGCTACTTGGGAGGCGGCACGGACACTACGCCGCCTCCTTGGCTTTTGGCGGACGGGGAGCAGCGCTCGCCGTCCGTAGGCACTAAAACCTAGCGGCCGCAGAGGATAGGGAGGACGGCAGCCTGACAACACCGTATCTCCTTTTCCTCTGCGGCCCCACCGCAACGCATCGCAGGGTGCGCCCCTATTTGGTTGCGGGAGAGAGCGCGGCAACGCAACACCGACACGCCTCTCCTCCCGCGACCGTGCCCGACTGCGAGGGACAGACAGAACTGTCTAACATTGTACGCATCCTACGCAGGCTTCACCCAAGCCCACATGGACCATCCACTCCCGGGATCCCGCTTAGCTTCACCGTGGGTGTCGAAGCCACGGTTACTGAGCCCCCTCTCCACGACAAGGTGGAGATCCCACAGGGGGGACCAAATTACTACCTACTATATGAGCTACGCAGACTCAGAGGATTTATTTCTAGCTGCATACATTTTCGAGAATATCTTTTGGTCGTACTAATATTTATTTTTATTTATAGACTCACGCCTGTATTCCCGAAGGCGTAGGCAGAGGTGTACTATTACACCCACATTTCGCCATGAATTTTTAGGTCCCACGTAATAGGGGGCGAGCCTATTGCCGTTATCGGGCACATCACTAGGCTCTGTGCTTCTATTGAGAATACAGAAAAACTCAGTAACACTTTGCTTGATCCGGGAATCGAACCCGGGACCTCCGATCAGCAGACGCGTATGCTATCAACTGGACTACGGAGGCAGTCTTATTAGCGAACAGAAAATTCGATACTGAAATGAATGACCAAAAAAATATCAAACTTTGCCCGAAGTGATCACTTCGCCAAAATTAAATTAATATTATTTTACTAGGATACATAATTATGTATATTGGTAAAATAAGATCAACGTACTTACTAATAGGGACATGCAATAAAGATGGACAGTTTTTTTCTAAACTCAACTTACGTGCATTCTGTCGGTGTGTAGCAATCTGAGTACAATCTCGGGGTGACGCTGAAGTGAGTCTTCACGACGGCGACGGTAGGGGTCGCGCCCCACCCGGCTTGACACTCATTTAACTAGCATATAATTCAGTTTATTTAGCCGAATTCTAAGAAGGGTTGCTCATACAAAAAATATAGTTGAAGTTAGGTATGTGCGTGGTTAAGTATAGTTTGGTGCTATTGTCTTTGGTTTGAGTTTGAGCTAATGTAATTTTATTAAGGTTAGTTTTTTAATAGACGATGTTATTTTTTTTAGGATTTGAAATAATTTTGTTCTCAGTCCCGTGGATGCTTATAGAAAAATTACAGTTACTTATAATTATGTGAACTAAGGAATTTAGTTGGTCAAAATTTTGAGTTAAGTTTGTTTTACTATTAAAAATATTATTGTGATACTAATTTTGAAAATAAGTAATTCAAATAAATAGCCATTAAGTAGCGTGACCACACCACAGTCACCATTATTTGTCCCGTGACCACAACAAGTAAAAATCATGCAAAAATTTCTAACTATTCCTATCTTTCTTATTAAGTAATACCGCAAATATTATCCTTTAATTAATATTACTATTGTTCAAATAGTAAATAAACAAAGAAGCATGTAGAATATTACGACGAATCATTTACTTTCCTGAAAAATGTATACTTAATTGTTTACTAGAGTGCGACCAGGTAATCATGATGATGAATGTGAAGAAATTGTCAGTGATTCATAAAATTTCGTCCATGTAAAAGTGAACAATTTTCAGATGTAATACCATATTTATTTTTCAGCAACATGTTTTAATTTCTGCTACTTAAACAAATATACAAATATACAAATATGCAATTACATTCGACTTTACTGAGATGAAAAAGTAATTATTATAAGTACATTTTGCTAACTTTGTACAAGTAAGTAATGAGTAACATAATAACTCGTACAAAGTTAGATAATGAACCTATGTTTATAATATTATAATATTTTTCTAGTACTTATTAGATGAAGTATAATAGGTAAGTAGACTGAGGCAGCGATAGCTTAGTGAAGATAATAACAGATTGTTATGCAGAAGGTATCGAGTTTGAATCCACGAGACGCACCACTGTCTTTTCGATGTGCTGTGCGTACTCATATGTTAATTAACGATTGCCTTGTGCTTCGGAGGGCAAGCTATGCTGTGGGTCCCAGCTGTGGAAGATCTTTGACACTCGTTATACAGTCCCTCTGAATAAAATGACACTAGTATAAACCATGGAATGTTTATACCTCGGGGTTTGCGGAGGTCAGACGTCAGTCGCTCTGAGGAAAATATTCAATCAATTCTGGTTAGACTTATGACCGGACCCCGGATAGAACTAGGATAACGATACGAGGATGATTAAGGTGAGTAGAATATCGGGGATATCCTCATCCCAGCTTTTAAGTCCTCTAATCTATTTGACTTAAAAAATATCCATTTTAGTAATCAACGTTCTGTCGCAGACGGCCTTATAGACACCAAAAATGTCTCGATCAAGGAAGAATAGCTTAAAAACAATTCACCAGCAGTAAAGATAGAATTCAAACCACACATAAATCACTATCCATATACATTGCGTTACATTCAGCAAAAGTAACTCAAAATATTCCGACACCAAAGAGAAGCTAAGATCAGAATGAAATTCATAACGCTCACAGCTCCACAGTCGTATCATAAGACATTAATTTCTTTCACAGCTTTGTCACCAGCCCTAAATATAAAAGGGGAGGCATGAAAGGGTTGTTTTACCTTTTTCTTTGAATAAATTAGCGGAATTGTATTCTATTCGTGCTAATGAATGTCTTGTAGACCGAGGACCGATGAAGTCCGTCGAATTTTGTTACTAATTAATTGATTTTAATGAGAAATTCTACGAAATTGTCTCGCCACGGTTTATTTTATTGGTTTGACTTTGATATTTGTTGGTACCAGTTATTCTTGTTGGTAAATTACTATTCTAATTGATGTATTCAAGTTTGGTTTTGAATAGTTTCCCATTGTGGAGAAGGTTTACATTTGGCCGAATATTGTTTTCATTTGGTAGATAAAATAAGGTTTGTTTGTCTGTTACTCATCGTTTTATTGCGAATCTCAAGATACACTTCGATTCAGCGATAAGTTTAACTACTAACACTTAGAGGTTTAACTGGTCTCATACTACTTAATAGAAAAAACAACAAGTATAGCTAGTGAAATGTACAAACAATGCACCTCTACAAAGGCATAGAAAGGATGATTCAGAAATATACAAACCATTTATCCTGCTTGCAATATGAGTATTCAGTCCTAATCAATAGACTCTTAGGTATGATAACATCAGTGCTGTCCTACTGTTTACCGCCACTACTTATTATGAGAAAGGTAAGTCTACCATGCCGGGTCTAAAGCGGGTTGGCAGACTTCACATTTCTTACGAGAAAATTATGGAGAAATCTTTGAAATGCATGATTACTCGCAAGTTTTCCTTCACCATTTAAAAAGCGATGATTTTATTATCAATGTAATATCACCATAACCTAGAAAAGTCAATGTTAAAGTCGTGGGCATGAATCCAAGACCCTCTGAGTAGCAGTCTGTTGTATAAGTTGACAGAATCCGACTATGCCCGCGTGGAATTCTGTTTGCCCCCTTGAACTATTTTATATAGTTATTACCTACTTCCAGAATACTACCCTACATTACGTAATATTGTTATTCTACCTGTCTCTCATTCAAAAACAGTCGGATTGCACGATTGGTCGATTATCTGTGAAGCAAATTAAATTTGTAACTATGTTTTGTTCAATACCATAGTGAAAAAAGAACATAATAATTATTACATACGAAATGACTGAGCAATACGAATATCGAATAATTATGTTTACTAACAAAAGTAAAAATACTTTGATAACCAAAAATAAAGTAAAATAATCTGGGACCTCGGCCATTAATAATCTACTTGATGTTTAAAGCACTAGCTGTTACCATACTGTACCATCAAAATATAAAACGTTTTATATTTAAAAATAGAACACAAAATAACGCTGTTCCAAAAAGAGCGAACAACTAAACACAATGCAGCATCTATTTCGCGCATTATAAGTAGGTATTAGAAGCGTGTGTTTTATCACTGCGACAATCAAAACGTACGTTCCCAACCGCAAGTTTAATTATGCAAACATCAAGCCGTCGCCAGATTTCTCATTAGAGCCAAGATAATGACGGTACACACTGTCGCAAAATTAGATAGCAAGCACGCACCCAAACAGATATACGCGGCACATTAACATAAACCGAATTTGCATGTAAATTACATTTTACAGCATCTTAATTAAAACATTTTGGCATTATAAATGATCAAGCGGGGGATAGGGTGGTGTACCCCTGACCTTACGGCCCGCCCTCCCTTCAGTTAATTCGATAGTTTGAAATTTGCTAACGACGAATTTGACGTTCGATTTTTTAAATTGAAAGTTGATTTGTAATTGCTTTTATGGCTAAAGTAGCATTTTTTACTATTTTCGAGGTTTATTTATTCTATTTAAAAAGGTCATATTTGCTTATTTAATTGAGAATTGAATGTATTTATTGAAATAACTAAATTTCATAAAAAACAAATTGAGTTTGAATGATTAGGTGATACGCTTAAAATTTGTATCTTGTTTACTGTAATGGACGTAATAATCGGTAAAGGTAATGGGAAAATAAAGGTAATGATGACTTTAGTTTGCAATTAATACACGCTAAACAAGAACATGAAAAATATAGTTTCAAAAGCATTATACAGATGTGATATCATGTTTGTCGCTGTAAATTAATTTGGTGGTCATCTCGGCGTAGAGACTCGGCAATGATCTATAGATAACATAACCGAGTTAGATGGTCCAATGCCAAAAATGATAGTTACTTGATATACCTATTATTGTTTTAAACATACATACATACATACATACATATCGTCACGCCTTTTATCCCCTAAGGGGTAGGCAGAGGTGTATTTCTACACCCACTTTTCGCCAGATATACTTTAGTCCCACGTAATAAGGGGCGAGCCTATTGCCGTACCGGGCACATTTCCAGACTCCGTGCTGCTACTGAGAATTTCGTGACAGAAAACCCAATATCACTGCCCGACCCAGGAATCGAACCCGGGACCTCCTGATCCCACGCGCACAGTTATGCCGCGAGACCAACGAGGCAGTCGTATAGGGTTTGATGTCGAGTTTTCCGTCTCTACGCAAAGATGGTATTTGCATCGTGTTATCCCTTAGTCGACTCTTACGAAACCCACGGGAAGATAGGGGGTGGTGACACTTGTATTCTATGCCGTCAACCACACGGCGGCATTGTTTTATCTCATATAAAATTGATTTCTACGTATGATATATAGTGGTTTAAGAGGTCACCTTGGCGTTTAGAATTGCAGCGAGTGTTGTGGATTCGATATCCACACGGGCCTCTTCCCATTATAAGAATGGTAAGGCCATAGTCCACCACGCTGGCTAAGTGCGAGTTGGCAGATTTCACATGTCTTTCGAGAACATTATGGAGAACTCTCAGACATGCAGGTTTCCTCACGATGTTTTCCTTCACCGTTTAGCAAGCGATAATTAACAATTTAATACGCACATAACTCTGAAAAGTCATCGGTGCGCGGCGTGGATTCGAACCCGGATCTTCTGCGTAGCAGTCTGTCGGTCTCTCCACTAGGCTATCGCTGCTTATTGATTAAATGTTTGTAAAGTCGCCTGCGATACAGGATTTATTGCTAGTGCAGCAATAATGCATAATGTTTAAAAAAAGGTTGGTCATAGTTTAAGGCAGACATAATATGATCCACGGAGAAACTAAGCACACCTTCTGTTGGTTTTATATAATTAAAATAACATATACATACTTATAATCTTTTGAATTATGCCAGCTATTGCTATTGTAAGTAGGTTAATGTAAATATTGCAGTACCTAAGCGTTAATTGAATGAACAACCTCAAGATCGCAACTTTGTTAAGGTATTGTAACTATTGAACCACCGCCCCTTCAGCAGCAATATTCTATTTGAAAAATGCTATGATTTCTCGAAAACATTATACATTTAATTCTGTATTGCGCGTAAATTTTATTTATATGTATACGGTAGGTACACTATAGGTTGTCACGCAGAGGCAGCGATAGCCTAGTGGATATACCAACAGACTGCCATGCAGAGAGTATCGGGTTCGAATCCACGGCGCGCACCAATGACTTTTCGGAGTTATGTGCGTATTAAATTGTTAATTATCGCTTGTCCCGTGCCTCGGAGAGCACGTTAAGCCGTCGTCGGTCCCGATTGCTATGAATATCTTTGACAATCGTTATAGCGTGTCAGTACCTCTAAATAAACTGACACTAGTCTAAACCATGGAATGCCGCTATCCCTTCGGGTTGCGTAGGTCAGACAGGCAGTCGCTCCGTGGAAAGCTACTATTCAGCCAAATCCGGTTAGATTAGTAAGCGGACCCCAGGTTGAAAACTGGGATAACGCTAGGAGGATGATGATGATGACTATATGTTGTCACGGTGCGCTAGATTTCGGTCTGTGATTTCTTAAAATAGATCAGCGTCAGCACTCCGCTCTTTAGTACAGCACATTAGTCCGTCTATTAGTGCTGATAGACTAGTGAGGATGGCAAGCTGAGAAGAATACAAGGAGCTCCGACTCAGTACCCTCGCGATCGCGACAGCTTGAAAGTACCTACAATTAAGCTGATGGGACAAGGTGACTATGACCTTGGCCCTCCCTCTCTCTCGCAGAGGTCGAGAGCTGGGAACAAAGCCAGGAACCTGTACCTTCGCGCTTGCAGCTGTTAGAAAGTTCGTTTATGCCACGCTAGTAAAAAAGCAAGCTACCTCCGGTTATAGCTCGAAGTACAACTATCCTTCGAGCTACTCAGAGTCTGCACACAAGTGGATCGGATTTGAGAGGTTCGTCGAAGGGAAAATATTTCTGTGCATCTCGTATTATCAAAAGTGCTGGCCGAAAGCACACCGGACGTTCGAGACAGCGCTAGGTTTTTAGGAGATAATTGTCGCCATGGTTTTTAGGTTACAGCTAAAAACCATGGCGACAATTATCATTATAACATATATTTAGGTGTCAGTGGGATCACAACAGTGCGTTGAGTGTTATGGTCCAGGTCCAAAATTTGCGACAAAAAAAAGTGAACCCTTTTTATAAGTCTAAATATTATTCGGGCTTTTCATTTTGACAGAAAAATAATTCCGTTGCACAGTCTGAGAATAGAAGAATATCTTATTAAACGTGGCTTGTTTATACTTTTATGTCTCATAGATTTTTGTACTCCGCAAATGGGAAAAAATTTTGAAAAGCTATTGTGGGGTGTGACTGAAGTACGCGTACGCTAACGCGTACTTCAGTCACACCCCACAATAGCTTTTCAAAATTTTTTGCAGACATTCATTAGTTCAGACATAATTTAGATCAGAACTATGTATATTGTGTACTTTGCTTGGCCAGCTTCAAGGTCAGACCTTGGTAGATCTCGAAACGAACCTATCAGTGTGTAGAACGCTCATCAAATTTAAGAGTGCCGTAAGGCAGCTAGAGCCTTATTCGACTGCTTAAGTTAGACCAAAGCTATACTCAACTATTTAGTATCGTTATGGCTATCTGTAGATCATATTCAAAATTATTGCGTAGTACACAGAACCACGAAACACCACTTAATTGCAAACCTCTTCCATTTACAAATGTATAGCCACAAGTTTCATTAAAAAAGAAAGAAAACGAAAGTAAAAGAAAACTTAAAGACATTACCGAAAAATCTTTGTTGAAATCTAAGTTAATTAAAATTTTATTGCCGGACCAACCCCATCGGATTCCTTAACAACATTTACATGAGATTAAAAAAAATATTTCTTTCTCCCTCTCTTGAGGGTATTAACAGAAAGTTCTTTAAATAAGTTAGCAATTAGGGGTAACATAAAATTTACATAATTGTGTAAGTTCGTCCTGTTTATGTGTATAGTAACAATTTTGTCTGTTGCAGCCGCCATGTTTTCGTCTGAAGAGGGTAGACGCAAACGAGGTTTACTTAGGTTTATGCTTTTATTAATTTGTGGGTAGCTAATTAGGTTGACATTATCGTTTCGAAATTTGAAGTTTTAATTTAACTTGTAACGGTTGTGTAGCTGAGATGCATTGCAATCCTATTACGTAAGTTACGTTTAAATATTTAATGCGTCGATTGGTGACTGTCGTTTAATATATTTTTACTCTGTTTGAACTAAGAACCTGGGTTATCACGTTAGCTTACAAGCGGTTTATGGCTAGGAGGATGTTTAGATAGATAATGATGACATTGTATGAAGAGTTCTATCGGTTGGATTCCAAAGCTTCTGCACCCAATGTTTGATTCCAATGCTTTTCCATCCGAGATGTGCTATTGAGCTGTGTGAGTTGTGAAAGCTAGGCTACACTTTCCACCGGTGTTTATCTATGTAGCTGGGTGAGCAAGATGGGCTGAAAAATTTGCTGCCGCATGATACCTGTGTAAGGAAGATACGTAACTCAAGCTATGCGATGTATCAACAACAATAGACAACAGGAAAATCATGAGAGCCTTTATAGCACCTAATCATCAACATAAGAAACACAAATTAATTGAACTTGTTTTCGCCAGTTCTAAGCATATAGACCATAATATGTTTGGTGATTAAGTATCAAACGCATCCAAAGCAGCGTAGCAGAGCACATCTCTAGTGGAAAAGCAATCTTAAATGTTTTTACATCACATCCAGCTACAAACAAGACTGCTTAACAAAATCCTAAATGATACACAATACGTAATTTCTAAGGCGAGTTCTTGACACAAATGCTTTGTGAGATCAACTAGTGCCCATTGTCACGGCACAGGAATAAAAGATGAACGCTAAAGACTGCTGCTGTTAGTGAAGAAAGAAGTGCAACGGCGTATTGCCCCTGGCGATGCCGTCGCTTTTGTGTTGTGTGCTGTAGCTCTAATCTTAGCAGAGGTAGATGTGACGATAGGTTGAGTAGAAAAATAATTGGGAAATGGACTGCATGGTTGACGGCACTAAGTGTGTAAGGAGATATGTAGGTACTGTGTTAATGTATTTGGTATTAAAATGATTTCTTTTAGAATAAGGCAAGCGGTCATTTGTCTGGTGATGAATTAGGGCTAGCGCATACATACAATTTTTAATTGAACAACTATTTTGTTGTGTATCATATGTCTTAAAGAATATATTGAAGCGCACATACTTTCAACTCGATAGTTGCTCGACAAAAAAGTCAAAAATGCTTATCGATTTGCTTTTGATTTAAAAGTTGGACAACTATCGATCAAGCGCTCAATTTGTATTGCATTGTATTGATGTGCGCAGACCATCGACTAAACATTCGATCCGCGACTGACCTCGACTACCAATCTCATATAAGTATTTGAAGCGGCGCCACGTATCTATCTTTGTAAACACCTTGACTCGAGCGTTGCTGAATAAAGACTGGTCGATTTGAGGAGATAAAAAAATCGATTGTATGCGCACTTCCATCAACTAAACTGTTTGGTTGAGTAGAAATCACGAAAAGTACACAACTCGACGAAACAGTTAAGTCGATGTAACAGTTGTATGTATGCGCTCGGCCTTAGGAATACTACCTCTTTTCATCGCGTGGGTGCCGTAAGAGATGACTCAGGAAAATACAAACTCTATACCAATCGGTATGGCCAACGTGGCGTAGAGGCCAAATCCGTTTATGCACTCACAATGTTATTGACTATGAAAGACTGTATGACGTAGCCTTCAAACCAACATGATACCCTGTACAATGTTTACAATGTCATTACTCTGATCACTGTAAAAATGAGAAGAAAATGGAACTGAAGTCTGAAAGGCAGTTAAGGCTGGTGGGCTGTCTCTACAAGATAAAGAGGCTCTTGTAGAGTAGGTAAAGATACTTCTACTAAAGCAAGATAAAATTCACTCTATCTGTTGAAAAAAAAGGGTTTTAGGTCTCAATACTTTGATTGCCTACTACTGGCAGTCTTGATCAGGAATCGCGGTATGCGGTACGTAAGTGAGTCTCGTTTAGGTAATGAGTTTTTATGTAGGTATGTACTTGTTGATTCGGCTCTCTATAACTTATTTGTGAGGTTTGCCATGTTCCAAAGTATTTCAAGTATTAGCTCGAAGATTCGCATCTCAGTCTTAAGGCACTTACTATCACTACATAATTTGACGAACATCTTTTTTAAACTGGTTAGGTAATTAACCAGTTTATAAGCACTAATATAGGCATCGTGTAAAAATACTGCATTATATAGCACTACTATATATTTACCGATTTTGATTCACAATTAGCTTTTTAACCTTATCTAAAGTCAAGAAGAGATTAAGTAATGGTCAACCCCTAATAATTAATATGTGGGTAATATGTGTGTATACCGGTGTCTGATATTCCAATAAACTATAGTAACACACCTCTTTTCTTGATTGCCAAATACCTAACGATATTAATTATGTTTAAAAGCTGCCAATAAACAGCATGCTATAAGTAGTAGGTATCTATCGATAGAAATATGATAAATTAAAAATTGAATAAAATATAATAGCACAATATATCTACGTAACTAAAATATAGCTATGTTAATTAATTATCAATACTCTCCGCTAACAATGTTAATAAACAACATTCTTGTTGAGAAAAAAATATAATAACTCCATCAACAACATGTTCAACAACTCTTAGCACAAAAGAAAAAAACAGGAAAATAATGATACAAAGCTCTTTATTTCACACAATTACTGCGATATGTGGAGGAGACGAACCGTGAACATTCACTATTAGTCGCTTCTACCCGCGACGCACCACAGCATAAAATAGTACCAACACCCGAACCCAGCATCTACCAGTACGACAATGGGTTTACTTCAGATCTTTCTTACGTGTACAGATTTGAAAAACAGGTTGTTCAAATGTCGACGTGCACCGGCTGGAGCGCTGTGAAAAGTAGTGAAAAACAGGCGCCTAGTGTCAAGTGTAAATCGCCTTGTTAATTTCACTAGCCCTGCGGCGAATTTCGCCGAGGACGCATTGTGTGTGCCGGCTTTATGTCGCGTCTTCCCGTTGTCTGTACACCGCTTTAATTGCGCGCGTCATTGGCGCGCTTTTTGAAAAAAGAATGACGTGTAATTAACGCGCGAATATGGAACGTGACAACGCGCGTTCTGAGGGAGCGATTTTTTTTTAATTTTTTTAATTAGGCACACGAAGGGTTGAGTTCGGTGTTTTGTTTTTGTTCTCGTTTTATTATTTTGTTGTTATGGGTTCGGTTATTGCTTGCGAATTTAAAAACATAATGAATATATTAGAATGCATTAATAAATCATCTTTATCTCTTATTACTTGTGCTTTAAATGTTAATTTGTAAAAATGATTTCAAATCTCGTGAATGTTCTTTACATGCGAAACACCCAAATCAAAATACTGTAGTCATTAAAACATTAGGAGATTCCAATTTTGTTACTACTGCCATGGTAGTTAGGCAAGGAGACATTCAATTCCGTAGTTTCTTGGGCGTATAAAAAGTCTTAATGTAAACTACACAGTCCATACACCACAGACAATTCACAGAGTAATTAATTTGATGTATACTTTCGCCGTTTCCCGTGACTGTGGATTGTAAATAAATAAAAAATATATATAATTTTTTTGAGGACAATGACTGTCCGAAAAAAGCGATGATACATGATCCTCGTTTGGCTCGCTCGTGTACATTTTTTTTATTAAAAAAAAATCACATTAACGGCCTTCATTGGGGCGGCGATAAATAATGCCCTCCTTATTCAAATTTTTGTTTTGTTCATCCCCCGCGTTATAAATGAGACTTATTTGGAAACGAAATGATAGGGGGCGATAAAATTCTCGATTATGTACCGAATGTTTCGATGTATGAGTGCAGAAAGAGTTGGTAATCGGGTCATTTATCATATTAAATGTAACTTGAATTTTTTCGCACCTCTACCTGTGTTTTGGGTAATTTTTTGTTATTTGTTTCATAATAACGTACAATTAGAACTCGGAGGCCGCTGTGTTTTATTTTAAAAGTTAACATATATAAATGTAAAGCTTTGACACAGATCGCTTAGTAATGGTCTCTAAGCTCAGATACGCCTTTGCCTTCTGAAAACACATTTCCCTAGCTATATCCATAGTTTACCATGTGCAAATGTGCTACTCATAATTTTCAGAACACCTGCAACAATGACCGACCCGTCATACTACTAAACTGACCTAGCAATATAGTTATTTGCCCGATTCAAGAAACATTCCCACAAATTCACGTGATCTGTGAATGTGACCCATGTATTTTGAAATTTAAGTACCTACAAACCAATGCTACATGACCATTAGTGAGTACTACATTTTAGAAAAATGTTAGAAAACTTAATAAAGGTTTGTACTTATATTTTAAACAAAACTGAAAATGTCGGGTTCCAATCCATTTTTCCAGGGTTATGGTAACTGAAACCATATGAAAATGTACATACTATGAAGATAATGGTCAGATGCTCTGTCTATTACTAATAAATCAATATCTTAATTTCGAAGTAATTATGTACCCAAGTCCTCTAAATAAGTATCATCTTACCTTGCATTTAATGAAAAGGGACTTTTGTAAGCTCAAGATATATCTTGGTAGAGCCTTATTCTGAGCGGTCCTTTATGACGGACCTCTTAAAATAATGTTAGATTCGCCTGCTCAGTAGTATTAGTCATTGCAATCAATTGCTCCGAGATTCATTGAAACTTTTGTGCGTCATAGCATCATACGTTTTAACTTATTCAAAATCTACCAGATATCTATGGCCTATGTTTTATGTAAGGGCTACTGGCTACTAACATTCAATATAAAGTGACTAGACTACAAGAATACATTTTTTATCACATATTTTCGGATATTAGGTAATTAAAAAAATTGACAATAACCAAATAACTATGAAAATTAAATAAAAGTATGTAAAATATCGTACAAAGGCAGTAGCAATGTTTGACGAGGCATATTCAATAAAACTCATGAAGGTTCAGAATCTAATAAGAAAATAATCCTATTTTCTTATCAGAGCAATACTTGAATGCCATATATGTATAAAACTAGACAAAATGTTGGTCCTAGGAATGCAATGTCAATTTAATCCTAGATATGCTCTATGCGTTTAAGAACACAAATGTGTCGAACATTTTAAGATATTTTGATATGAACTAAAAGCTTCACTGCTTGTATATTACTAATAGCGAATTTTCTAGACAAACATTTTGTAGAGCTGGCTCGGTGGCACCATTATCTATTCTCCTCGCTAACGTCTTCCAATCTTCCTATTAGCTCTATACATGCTAATATATGCATCGCTCCTTAGGATGTGGTGAATAGATCACAACTGATGGCAAAGGTCGCGCGATTTTCCCACTGACCTTCGTGGTAGCTCGGGAGTACTCGTGATGCAGCTAAGTGGTCGGATGTGCTGTCTCTTTCTAGCATCGCACTAGGCTAGCCGCCTACTAGTTAGGGTGTCCTGATTTGTTTTATTTTATTTGTAGCGCTTTTCTATGATTTGAATTACAGTTAGAGATTAGCAGATAATTGATTTACTTTACTTTTTTTGCATAGGGTTCCCACCAAGAACTTAGGGTCCCAAGCCAACCTCACCTGCAAGTGGTGCACCTGCCGATCAACGGACGAGGCTCTGGCAAACAAAATATCCCGATAAGCGGCAATAGGCTCGCCACCTATTACGTCAAAACACTGGCGAAAAGTGGGCGTTTAATATGCCTCTGCCTATCCCTTCGGGGAGGCAGGCGTGAGTCTATGTATGTATGTATGATTTACTTTATAATGACAATTTCGGGTAGTAATATTGTGAAAAGGCTATGTATGGTAAACTTGCGTGGGTCAATCAGTAAAGTAATGTGCGTACAAAGATGGACAGCAGCCACTTCCACGACTAGAGGAACTTACAAAGTGCTGCGTGGTATCAAACTCAACACTTAGCGCAGTGGCAAGCAAGGCTTAAATGACCGCACCATCGATACTCTCTTACTTGAAACACGGGATAGTGATTTTATATTTACATATTTAACATTTAAATGTGTAGAAGAAGTCTAGCAACCTAAAACTATTATTGTTATGCAATCGATTTTTATAATTGAGTTCTGTTTTATTTTTCCTCTGCTGTGGTTAGCCTTATTTCTCACATAATGATCTTACTTCTTGACTCAACTTAAGTGCCATTTGGTTCTAAAATGACACTTAGGTTAAAGATGAGAATTTTCTGATTTGAAGTTAAACCTGATAAAAATAATTCGCTGTTTAGTATGCGTTGTCCCGTGCCTAAGTAAAAAAGCAGCGATGGCCTTGTTTAATTACTTACATGCAGAGAATATCGGGTTCAAACCTCAACTAACTTTTCAAAGCTATGTGCATAAATAGGTACCTACTTACTCTTCCTCTTCCCTACTACCTCTTCGAAGCTGCGCCTCGGTTCCGGCTGTCACAACGATCGTTGACAGTCGTTATGTTTAGTGGGTAGTTATACGTTATTGGCTAAGGTCGAAGCCATAGAATTCTGGTTTCCCTTTGGATTAAGGAGGTCAGAAACAGTTGCTCTGTCAAAAAACTAATATTAAGTCGAATCTGGCTAAGCTCGAAAGAGGACTTTGGGCTCCGAATCGTAGTATTTTAATGCAACTGGGATAAAGGTAGGACGATGATAGGTCTCATGCTTGAGGTATATTTCTAGACTTTATCTTTTGGTGCCTGTCTCACCAACATAGCCGGAAACTAAAAAAATTGTATTATCATTAATCACTTCTTTGTTAGTTCAGCGTACTGACCAATCATTATAATTAGACAAAAATTATATTTTCCAGTTTTTCAGTAAATCCCATATCGGTAACACTCCAATACTCCCCATACATAATGTATGAAACTTAAAGAAATGCAATGAAATGATGAAATGATCGTTCTATTGTAGATAAACGGGCCATTTCCACTGGCACAATTGAATGATGACCAGCCATTGTGACTATGTTTAGAGATCCTGCATATAATGCCAGGATAGGTGCTCCTCAATCTATTTGGACCACTTATTGCTATGTATTATAGTTCATTGGGTCGCTATATGCGAATCTTTATAAGGTAATTGGTGTATTAGATGAGATTTGGCGTGGAAAATTTTGCATACGATGTGCCAGTTCCGTGCATTTGTTTGGGAATTGTCGTTGCATAAGACTTGGATGTTATGGCGATACAGAGGATTTTTTGGCCTTGGATTTGTATAAGTTACGCTCTAAAGGAATGGCGAAGCAGATGGTACCTAATACTTAGTACCTACAGTTTATGAGCTTTCCCGTCTAAGCAAATACCTAAAAAATTATGCAGGAAATGCATATAAAAATTCGCTATGGCAGACATTGCCGAATTCATGAACATTTTTCAACGTAAATAATTATTTCCTTATCTACCTGGCTATGCTAAGATATTTATGTGAGAAAAAAATAGCAAAAGCTACGGTTTTTTAAGAAAATGTCCATGAGAGCCAAGGCAAGACCGCGTCCGAGTGTCAGGACTTCAAGTTAACGTTTAAACCAGGTACGTTGGGAGCATCAAAGCGTCTATTGTCGTCCGCCTACGCAGAAACAATGAGGATTCGTGAGTGTACGGGATGAACAATAAGACAGTCCCCAGACTTAGTTTTAAAGTCATCTTTATCTACTTGTTAGTAGATGAATGTTTCTACTTTTGGCTAATAATTTATATCAATTATCGCAATTAAGTCATCATCGTATTAGCGTATGGCCGGTTGCATCCAACAGTTCAGGGGTAGAGGCCGGGGTTCACTTTCTAGTCTAAGTAGATGTGACAAAATATTAGCTTTGATTATATTATCTAGTTATCGCTACTAAGTGGCTAAGTTAACAACGTAAATAAGGCAGCGATAGCCTAGTGGAGATACCAACAGACTGCTATGCAGAAGGTATCCGGTACGAATCCACAACGCGCCGTGGATATAGGTACATAGAATACAATAAGTACATAACTGCGCGCACCACAGACTTTTCGAATTTATGTGCTTATTAACCGACTTCAGAAAAAGGAGAAGGTTTACAATTCGTCGGAATCTTTGTTTTTTTATGTATGTTCCCCGATTTCTCTAAGACGCCTGAACCGATTTCGAAAATACTTGTTTTGATTGAAAGAGTATACCTTCTAGTAGGTCCCATGATCATTAGGTCAAGATCTGATCATGGAATCCTGAAAAATCGAAGGAACTCTTCAAATTTTATAAGCACACTCGAAGCGATTTGACGGTAACAACCCAATGCCGTCGAGTTTGGGCTCGTTGAAGTCGTCTTTACATGGACTTTGATGCTGGATGATTTCCATGGTCTGATGATAGAGTTGGACGGTAACAATGAGGTCTTTGTGATACAATAATCCAATCTCATCAAGTTTGGGGTCATTTGATTCGTCTTTACATGAACTTTAGTACTAGATGTTTTCCAGGGTCTGTTGATGGAGCAGGAAGGTGGCCATGGGATCTTTGTAATACAAAGACGCAATCCCATTAAGTTTGGGCTCGTTTGATTTGTCTTTACATGGACTTTAGTGCTGAATGTTTACTAAACTCTGATGATGTCTACATTTCAGAATTGAGGCACGTAAGGAAAGCCTCCCCATCATGTACCACCTACACTATCCTATGTACCTACTTACCACTAAAAAGCAAAAAATAAAAAAATATTTTTAAATAAAAAAAAAACCATCTTCAAAAAAGACTAAGGAACTAAAAATAATTGGTTTTGGGGCAAACATTTTTGAAGTCGGTGCCAAGGCTTTACGCCAAAAGTTACTAAATTAGAAACTACTTATTCTATCAACAACGAAAGTTATATAAAAATTTGTAGAGGTTTTATAGTCAGATCAGAAATACTTGGCTTGGCACCGACTCCAAAAATGTTTGCCCCAAAACCAATTATTTTTAGTTCCTTAGTCTTTTTTGAAGATGGTTTTTTTTTTATTTAAAAATATTTTTTTATTTTATTGTTAATTTTCGCTTGCCTCGTGTCTCAAAGAACACTCAGACTTATAAAAAATTATGGATTTCACATAGTATAGTCTCGTGTGAAGATCAAATCTACAACACTCGCAGCACTGACAAATGACAAGGCGATCGCCTAAGGTACTGTGCCATAAATATGCAGTCAAAGTTGGTGGCGGTTTGTAGCCGGTCAGCTGAAGTACAGCAACTGACCAGCACATAGACGGTTATAATTTTCATACTAAATGCATTATGTGGAAGGCGACGAACGGCGCATTTCTTTAGCTGAACTGCTCTGCGTTAGTACTTTTCTATGAAAACCATAATTGGTCCGGCTATAGATAGGCACAAACGGTCTCACTCGAAAGCACCGTTGTATATACTAACAATGCAACATAACAACTACCATAAGGCTGAATGTCGCGACTAGCTAAATATCAATTTGCTGTCACATATTGTCCAAATGCCGCGTCTAGTGCGCGCCCTGTAAAGAGGATCCTCTATAAATTATTAGGGCTATGCAAACCACGTTGTCAACATTTTTTGTCAGTCCGACGCGTTTCAAATGTTGCGCGGTTTGATTATTGACTCGAAGCAGATATTTTGAATGACAGTAAAGTTTTTGTTTATTTTATCCATTGTATAAATTAATTTTAACCATTTTACATACGAATTTAATCGAAGTAGAAGTTTTCAAAATAAATAGCTAGAACTATGTCCACGCCGGCTATTAAAATTGCAAAGACAAAAAGTTTTTATTTTGATGAACATACTAAATATAGTGTAAAGGCTTATATAAGCAATATTTCATTCAATTAACAAAAAGTGTAGACTGACTGCATAAAATATGATTCCACGTTACCAGGCCTATGCGTACGTACAAAGTGCTGGCAAAAACAGTTTCCTGAAAACCTAAATTCCGATCGAGATTTATACTACGCGACACTCGGAACACTACTATTGTTAGCATTCACTTCTTTGATATATCTATAGAGGAAGTAGATTACGAAATATTTCGAAATATTTAGAGGTTCCTCGACATTAGTTCAATTGGTCCATATATATTGAGGCTGTCCAACATTATGTAGGCAATAAATATGGTTCGTTTTTTGTTTAAAATACTTCCTTTGCGAACCAGGTGAATCAGAAATTCATGCTATGAATGCCTCGGTGCTTCGGCTTCATACTTCACAACGTGTTTAGATGTTACACTTATCACTATTGTGTCGCAGAATGATGAAAAACGCGAAATGGTAAACAACATCAGGTCTTTTCTACATTTTCTTCACGATCAACTTAAATGGATTCATGTAGTTGCGTGGTTCATTCATTGATTGCACTAAAATAATAACGATATAGTGATTTCTGGTTAAGTGGCACTCATAAAATAAATACAAAGCTGTGTAGTGCATGTAGTATTCACATTGAATCGTCCAGGCTCATATTAAAACTATGTAAATGAGTTCAATGATGTGAATGTGAATATTTTTCCAGATTTGTGCCACCGTTTATCGACCACTGGTAGGACGCTTAAATTACGGGGCAGGCACATTTTTATCTGCTTTTTTTGCCAAGCCTAGGGGTGGCGTGTGCGTTTTTGGACTTATTTTTTTATCGAACGCTGCGAATGGACCACTTCAGTGTAGGGTTAAACTGTCTGTATAACGAAAACTACGCTTTATGTCGTCTATTGATATGTTTTTGGCGGCCATTTTGTTTATAAGAGCCGTTGTTGTAGATTTGTATGCATATATTCTTACCCGTACAATAAGTAGAATGAGAATAAGGTAATAATATCTCGTCTTGAATTTCATCGTGATCACATTTTTAGGTCTAAAATTACCAATGCGTTATGGTTTTGACCGCAGCACAAGTCTTGAGCAGATGTTTCGATGTTGGGTGTGTTTTATAAGTTCTATTGCTTAATTTATACCGTTCTACATTTGCTTTGTAATTAAACTATTTTTAACACGTTTCTACCAAAATATTTTTCCAAGATTATCATGTGATTTGTTTTTCGACAGTTAAAGTTATAATAATTGAAGAAGGTTCAACTTTTTACTACGTCAAAGGTATTAAGGTATGATTATCGCAATAAAATAAGAAATTATTTCCTTGTTATCGAAAATGCAGTCAACACAAGTTCAGTTCTCTTCACAACTGATTGTATGTTAATAATCTTGATGAAAATGTTTTATTTTCGTTATTCATTCAAAACTATCTATGAATGAAAAAAGTAAAAAGGTGCCCAGTTATATGACATATATCGCAAAAAGCTTCATGGCAGAAAATATACCTAATCGCCTCCAATGAAAACTGAACATGATTAACACAAGCATATTATTCGTAAATATTAGATACAGTTTTAAAACTTTGATGCTGCAAGGTACACCTTGCGCCTCGGAAACATATCACTTCAAACCATTCAGTATTTTTCGTATGAAATTTTCTTTCGAAACGCATTATCAGCAACGGTACAACCATTGTCTCGTCTCAAGTTAATGACGTGGCGAAAGGCAAGGTGTTGGTGTTAAGTATGACGTGTTAAAAATATTCTACTACTTTGATATATAATTTAACAAACGCGACAGGTGGCGAAGAATTGATTTTGAATTTATTTTTTCACGCTAAAGCTACCGAACACAAGTTGATGAAACTTTGCATTAATATTAATAATTACCAACATCGTCGTGGGCGAAACTAACCACAAAATCTGGTTTAACATAAAAAAGCATTGATTTACGCGCTTGAAAGAAATCTATCTGTACCATAAACTCATTCACCAATTTACTAACGACGTATTTGACGAGATTCCTCAAAATGTATCCTTACCACATCTATTCCTGTAAACACAAGCCCGTATCCATTCAGTATTCAATCAAAATACGTATTGTACGACATTTTATTTGCGGCTCACAAACAGCATGCAATCTGAGTAGCACTGTAGCACAATCTAACCCAACGGCTTTTGTGCTTACTTTCATATTCGCTGTATTGACAGCCAAAGGGCGGGATAGGGCTGACAATAAATGTTCTCATAATTTTTAATCTGTTTGAAATAATATTCGCTATTTGTGTTATTGGTTTCCTTCAGCAGGATTGTAAGATTACACATTATGGCGAGGTAAGGTTGTCTCTCGATGTGTGATCGCATCTTTTATAATGTTCTTATTTATAACCAATAGGACTGTACCAAATAGAAATACGTAGTATAACTAGAGCTTTTTTACTTTGCTTGTGAAGTAATTTTAAATTCAATTTCCAAACGACATCTAAGCCTTTATATAACTATGCCAGGCTTGGCCTTAGATGCTCTTAGACCCCGTCGGGGTTGCGGCAGAGTAGACTAACTGGCCGCTACGGGATGTCGGACACCGCGGTGGTTTTACTGGTAGGTGCCGAACGCCTGTAGGAGTTAGTCACATATGCCCCCTTATCAACATCAGCAGAAGAAAAGAAGCTAAGCCCTTAGACACACCACTCACACATTCACTTTTATTCTCAAATCATAGCATATACTTGAAATTACATTAAACATTTGCCAACCCTAATATGCACAAACACATACACAGTAGCTGGATATCGAGCGGCTTATTAATAAACATGCGCTAACAATAAATAATTGTTTATAATGAACTTTATAATATATTAGTGCAGATAGTTCATTATCTCCCGCGCACGCACACTGACGCATGTTCACGCGACCAGATGCATCGAGTTTTGTAGTGATGTGCTTCATTATCGATGTCTTATGTTTTACCTGTCGCAATTACAACAGCAAATATGTGTTATGATCATGTCCTGGATCATATCAAATATTTGCTGTTGTAATACATGCGAGCTACTTGCAAGTGTGTTTTTTGTTCGGCATGAAAAACCATTTTCTAATTTTGTTGTGTATGAATTTGAGTTTTAAGCAAATTCCCAGATGAAACTATAATTGCTTGTGGTGTAGCGTATCTTCAACATCATCATCATCAGCCTTTAGCAGTCCACTACTGGACTAGGTCTCTCCTTTGAAAGGAGGAATTGGCCTACTATACCACGCTGGCCAAACGGGTTGGTATAGGGTTTGTATCAAGTTTTCCTTCTCTTACAGTGCTGTTCTCTGCATAATATGCTCCCTCTGTCGGCTCTTACGACACCCATGGGATGATATGGGGTGGTGACATTCCGTATTCTTAATCCGTCACCACACGGTCACCAGCGTATCTTAGCCTTCGAAATATACTCTGTATCTGTTTTGATAAAATAAAATAGAAAGTGGTTTACTGTTAATTAAGAAATCCGTTAAAGGATGCTGAAATTGTGGCATCAGTATCCACGAAACTTCATTTTTTATTTATAAAAAAATAAAGGTCTTCTGTTTATATTCCTTAAGTGGTGGGAGCTGATTATCGACTTATTATCTATATGGCGCAGAGGTTTGTACCTAGCAGTTGGTCAGATTATA
The DNA here is from genome assembly GCA_944739405.2 of Euclidia mi. Classification (NCBI taxonomy): domain Eukaryota; kingdom Metazoa; phylum Arthropoda; class Insecta; order Lepidoptera; family Erebidae; genus Euclidia; species Euclidia mi. The sequence continues at coordinate 62,454,584 of OX123190.2, forward strand.
AATAAGGGGGTATGAATAAATGTATCGATATCGGGTCATCCCTAGCGCTGCGCAGGAGCATCGCCGCTCGCATTTTCTTTTATCAACGCATTGATTAATGCTGGTTGATTTGAATAATAATTTTCTGATACAAACGTTATAGTATGATAAATTTAGTGCAAATTGTAACGTGAGACTCTCTGTGAGTTATAGTTGGCTGTTATCTGTTCTTTTAGATTTAATAGCGGCTGTAGGAAGTGAGCTTATATTGTTTTATTGTTCTAGTAAGTTATTTTGATTCGAATTGTATTGTTGTTGTGAGTAGTTTGTATTATGTGAAATTGTCTGTTGTGGGGATTAAAAAGGAGAGGAAGGGACTTTAAGATTACAGTATGTAGCAATTAAATCAAACAGCCAAACTGCACGGTTTTCGCGGCCGCCTCGCCGCTTGACACGCGCCGAGTGTTGTGGGTTCGATTCCCACACGAGACAACATTTTGTGTGTGTTTTGTAAAGTCCCCCGCGACACAGGATTTAGTCCTAATGCGGGAGTTGTCTTTTTTAAGAAAAAAAATCGAAATGTAGTTACTTTTTGCTTCTTAGATTTTGAGCAGTTTTCGAAGTCGTATTTTTTTCTAATTAGGACGTATTTAATAAAACGTAGACACAGACGTGCATTAGGTAAATACCACTTTGGTAGATTTTCATGTCTTCGATGGTAAGGGATGTCGAGGCCACCGCAGTGGTTTTAGTGCGCAACCCGAACATGATTCGGGATTAACACGCGTTATAAATGGGTCGAGAGAAACACACAAAAAAGTAAAGCTATTTTGTAACGACCGCAATGTATTTTTAATAATCCCAAAGAAGCTTAAAAAAGCACTGGTATAAATAGGGATGTACAAGCCTTCTAGTGAAGCTAGCATTAAATACTAGCTAAAGGACTTTATCATAATTATAGGCGGTACAACGATAATCTACAATCAATGTTAGTAGCCGTAAACGTGGTCTGGGCATCAATCCTGTATGCCTTCACGCCCATCGTTCGAGCAGCTTAGTACCGCCAGCGAAGCAAGTTGATATACATTTAAATACAAGATTTTGACTTTTTTATGAAATGGCAACTCCCTAGCTATGAATAAATCCGGTAGGGAGGATTTGCTAACAAATAACCTACGAATCAGAGAACACCTACACTCGAAACAAGCTACTTAGAATGTACAAAGAGTTGTGTATGGCGATTGAACCCATGGTACTTGGTGTAGTACCAAGATTGAACTATTACGCTTGCATGGCCTTATAGTTCAAGCTTATGAACGTATGAACTATGTGCTACGTATAAATAGAAATTATTTTTGTATTAAAGTCACTATTCCCACAACAATACTTATTATCTGTCTTACTTATAAACGTTACTCAAAATTTTGATTAACTACTGAGAGACTGATTACCAAAAAGCTTACCTATAAACACTGCTTAACGTTGAATAGCCACTAAGTCATGCTCAAATAGCTGTCAAATTTAAACAGTACTGGGACCTTGTTTAAACTCTTCAGCCAGACCTCGACTATGTTATTTTAGGGTCCTTTTAGGAAAGTCACAAAATCTATTCTAGTGTCTCATAAAATATCCAATGCTGTTCAACAGCTCTCGGACTTCATGTTATTTCGATATTCTTGTCATATATACAAAGGAGCCATGCGTGGTCGTTTAATTGCGTCGATTAGTAGACTATTTTGGCTATAGTCTGTGACGCTCTTATGTGAACCTTTTTTTTTTAGTTACTCAGCTGAGCATCAGCTAATCAACGTTTATAAGTAAAGAAAATTTGAGCATTGATTTAATGCTTGAGAGCTACTCAGCTGGGAGGTGGCTAAGTACTACTCAACGAGGTTTTTATAAGTAAGACGGTATATGTTTATATTCAAATAAATTGTGTGCAATTATAAAATTGACATAAAATTTAATTGTGAAGGTGTCATGTCATGAAATTCCTCAACATCACCATTATCAATTGTTAAATCCTATAAACATTTTTTTAAGACAATAGAATAGAATACATACATACATAGACACACGCCTGTTTCCCCTAAGGGGTAGGCAGAGGCATATTAAACGCCCACTTTTCGCCATTGTTTTGATCCCACGTAATAGGTGGCGAGCCTATTGCCGCTTATTGGGACATTTTGTTTGCCAGAGCCTCGTCCGTTGATCGGCAGGTGCACCACTTGCAGGTGAGGTTGGCTTGGGACCCTAAGTTCTTGGTGGGAACCCTATGCACCCTAGAATAGAATAGTATAGAATATAATATCTTTATTTGCTGTAAACAGGATACATTACAGATGTTGATTTCATGATAATATAATGATATGCAGGTGCAAGCCCGTTTAGCCAATTTTAAATAGCATGCAAATGTAGGAACATGCAATGTGAAGTGAATAGGTAACAATCATATTTAATACTATTAATGCCATACACATGTTTATTAATAGGTCAATTAGGCATTCATTACACCGAATCATTGAATTATTTGATAAATATTCTTGAATAGAATAAAAGTTTTTCTGCATGAGCCAACTACGTAACGCTGGTATAAATTTATTTGTGGGCAGTATTTTTACAAAATTTGGTAATTTATTGTAAATTTTATGTATTGTTTTGAAGCCGGCTACTTCTGGGTATCATATTTAAAACAAGCCTGTTAGGATTTCTTATATTGTCACGTCGAGTGTCATCTTTTGCCTGTTTAAACGAATCTGGATTTTGTTTTATAAATTTACCTATTTCTAGTATGTAAAGACAAGCTAATGGGAGTATTCGCAATCTTTTAAAGAAAGATCGACATGATACGTCAGGGGCTATTTCGCAAATCGACCGGATGCATCGCTTTTGGGCCACAATCACTTTCTGTATGTGAGAGCTGTTGCCCCATATTAGTAACCCATATCTGAGGACGGTTTCTCCGTATGCAAAATAGGCTGTACGTGCAATGTTTTGGTTTGTTACTTTTGCCAATTTATAAAGTGCATATGAAAAACCGTTTAATTTGTTACAATTTTTTTTTCTACTTGTTCTATCCAATTAAATTTTGAATTTATTATAATTCCCAGAAATGTCACACAATTTGTATTCGATAAGGTATGTCCATCATAGTTAATTATTATATTATTGTTATTAAAATTATTAAAATTAATAATATGTGTCTTTGATAAAGGAGAATGCCGATTTTTATATGGAAGCCTGTACCGTTTGCTTTTTCATGAAATGAACATTTTTAGCCAGCTTATTGTTTAATATTACTGTAGGCATGAAGCGTTTTTGTTTTCAAATCCGCAGTTCTGAGATTTTCACATAACCATATTTTAAAAAATCCGCCACAAATATTGCAAAAGAAGGAATTTGTCCTTGATTTCTAATTGTTTATAACGATTTCAATAAGTGAATGATGTTACAAGTTAAAAGAAACGTAGTTATGACCCAGAGGAACAAACTTCAACTCAGCGGATAAAAACAAAATAATAACACAAACAAACACGATCGATGTGTAGGCGATGTTGTGTAGGATTGACATTTGACTCTTTTGACAGTTCCTCAATTTATCAAATGTTACCCTGCAAGTGTTGCTATCTCGATTCAATTATATCTTAAATCGATATCACCTAAAAACAATCGATTAATGAAAAAATTGCTCAACCAAAGACTGAAATCATGTTAAGTAGCCAAATATGTATTTCTATTTAATAAAATCACACAGAACACAGTTTTTTTTAATTCACTATCATAGTACCTTCTATTGAATACAAAATCATTTAATCGTGTAAGCAATCGTTAATGTTGAGAATATTATTACACTCGATTTTTTGTCGCTCGGAATCGACTTTTTTGTGCTGGCAATGTATGCCTTCGGAAGTTGTTGATCTTAGTTCTACTTTTTTATAATATTTCGTAAACGCGGATTTAATAATGTTTCATAATTTAGTAATGGCATTCAAAATGTGTCAAAGTATTTACGGTATATATATTTTTTTAAAAGCACGTGGTACAGGTTTCGGCATTCTCCTTTATTTTAAGATTATTTTGATTCCACCAATTAAGAACTAAAGTCAGAGTATTGTAAATGTAATTTTCATGTTGTTTGATTGACATATTTTTATTTGTAGTCACTATTATCGATACGTCATCTGCAAACAGTATTGTTTTATGTTCTATAACATCAGGTAAATCGTTTATTTACACCAGGAAAAGTAGAGGTCTAATACACTTCCCTGGGGAACTCCGAATTATTTTTTTTTGTATTCTGATCTATATGTTTGTATATAATCATTTGAGTTCAATTGAGAGACACTTTGAATCCTATCTTCTAGGTAAGTTTTTAGCCAGTTATGTGCTGGTCCTCTTATACCATACTGTTCCAATTTTTCCAAAAGCAGTTTATGTGAGACTACATCAAACGCTTTTGACATATCGAGGGACATAACTGTTGTATATACTTTGTCATTGATTTTCTGTAGAATATCATTACCTAAGAAAAACATAGCGTCCCTAGTAGATTTATTTTTTTGAAAACCAAAGTGATTCAATCAGAGTAAAGTTTTACTGACTGCAATACGGATGGATAGGCATGACCAAGGAAGTTTTTACCTTTTGCAGTATTTAAAAGAAACGTTTAGGCAAGCATCGTTTCACCTTTTTCATACATAATTTGAAGTGCTTGGTGTGAACCAATGTATGAAAAGAGGTAAAGCAACACTCGCCAACCAGAAAAGCTCGCCCGCACGCTTCTGATGTTGGAAGCGCTTTACAGTGTATACTGTCGCGTTTTCTTTGGTGAACAAGAGTGAACTCAAACTTTTCTAAATTCTATATCTCTACTTTTTTATAATAACTGACTTACGGCCATTTTCAATATTCGATCCATACATGAATTTTGAGATTCGAGATTCGTGTTTGACACATTTTGTATAGAGCTTATGTCAAAAACGAATCTAAAATCTACAGATCTATCTATAGATCGAATATTGAATTCCGTAGTTAGAAGTTATCTCATGATTACGGTTGGTGTAACCGACGCCGAAATATCGCAACGGGTAAATAAAAGGTTGTATGTTTTTTTTTTTATAATAATTACGCTGTTGAGATTTGTTATAATGTGTATAAATACTAAGTAAGTATAATAATAAGTAAGCATAATACCTAACATAATATGGTTTAGCAAATTTACACAAAGATGTCTCCTATCTAATAATCTAAACTAAAAATAATCTATACCTAGCGTAATCGTTTAACGGCTACCAGCTAAGTAGTCACTTTACAACAAGGCCTACTGTGCAGGCCACTCCATATTTGACAATATTACAGGACGATATTACAAGAGCACATTCATAAAACGCTTACGTAAAGATGTGCCCACTAACATGTATACCTACTTATGCCGCTATACGACGCGGGACAAGATCGCACGACCAACAAAACGTGGCGAGGTGAAGGTCGCCGCATAAAGACGCGCGCACAGCTATGTGTAACAGCCACTCACTTACACCGACCAAATAAAAACGTGTTCGGGAGAAAACTTCCAGTATCTGCATAGAGCTGTTGAGCTTAAGGATTTTTAATTAAGTGGTATTATTTAAATACAGATTGTAAATATAATGTCTGTTACTAAATGTAATGTAAATATTAGCGCTGTATATTAACTGTCCCATTGCTGGACCTCTTGGTAGTGGATTCGAACCTTTACGTAACAGTCTGAAGGGCTCTCCAGTAGGCTATGGCTGGAAGTATTAACTTCCATTAGCGGGTCATTTGCAAATTCAGACAGTAAATCTGTCGCCACAGAAATATTAAATTAAGTATTTACATGCACAACAGTTTTATTGACTGGCTTTTATTATACTAATACACATATTTCGTATATACACAATAAATTTCGAAGTCACACAGTAACAAAGATTCAAAACTCTTGAAATAGTTCCTGATTATAATTCAAAGCTTTAATTATAGATGTGGATTCGATTGTAGTTTTATCCTATAGAATCTCTACGCGCAACGCATATCAATTCAGGCAAAAGTACATCAAAATATTACTAAAAATATTACAGTAGGTATCATCAGCTCTATATAATTACCGCATAGGGCGGGCGGCGTAAGTCCGGTGGTCCTACACATCAGGCGCACCGTAGGCGCTACCCAGTCTTTTATAGTTAACGCGGCGCTGATAGCCGCTACTTGTTTATTGTTGCTTTATGTTGCCGCTCATTGCTGTTGCCGCTTGTTGCATTTTGTTGCTCTAGGAGAGCTCCATGTTTTGTACGTCACGCATTTGTAGCTAATAAATGTATATGAAATCGTGGCACAATTTTATTATTGTTTACTTGGCTTTTGCTGCCTATTTATTTAGAGCAAATGAAGCTGGTATGAGAAGTTTGTTATGCACTGTATAGATATCTTCGATGTGAATTCTAATAAGTTTTAAAGAAACAGTTATGTTTTGGAACAAAGAAATCACGCTAGGCTATCTAGACGCCTAAGTTAGGTCTGTAATTTCTCGGTCGCGAGCCCTATGTCAGAGGTCTTTAGAGTCTTTCTGTCTATATAGTATCTTTTTTCATCTATGTAGTGAGACTTAGAGTTCCTTCTCTTTATCTTTTTGATTCATGGATTACGCTGTTCAAATTAGAAAACTTTTAGTACTCATACATATATATTAAATTCAGGTAACGGCTTAGTTGGAAACAATTAAGAAGCAGAAAGAGACTACTTTAAAGTCTTTAATTTAAATAATATAAGTATAATGTAAAATTGTGCTGAACAATAAATAAACACATTAAATTAAAAAGAACGTGATGAAATAACAAATACTGAATAAATGTCGTAGAACGAGACAGCGATATACATAATGTAGCTTTGTCTCGCTCATTCATAATTTGTTTCATTACAATAATTTAACAGTAAGGAGTGGTGTTTACTGCAAGGACAACACTACAATAAAACTTTTATTAGCTGTTGTGAACTTTGATATATTTGACCTTTTTGCCCTTCCCTTAACAATGTTTAAGTTATTTGACACGTATAAATAGTTTAGTTTTTTTTAGTTGGTTTTAAAGTAGGGGAGAGTGTAATACAAAAATAAGATAATACTTTCTTTCATTAAATGTATATTCCTTTCTTTCATATACCTAATACAATAATGAGAAATACTATTAAACCAAATACAATATAAACACAATTAATTAGCAATTAATATTTAAGAAACTCGTCGCAAGCGCGTGATTATGGTGATTAGTCAACAATCCCGTGTCCACTGTCCGTGGCTGGAGTAGCCCATTGCGCAACGACAGAACAAATCATTGGGGCAATAGAAAGCACTTTTTAATAGATAGATTAAACTTTAACTTTAATGCACACCAATATAAAAAGTAAAAAACAAACGGCTTGCAAACGTAATGCACCGCCTTATCGCTAAGCCCACCTTTGCATGGACAGAAATGCTTTAAGAGTTTATTAAATACATATTTATTTCTGCATTTTGGTTGTTTACAAGTCAGATCCCTATTCTAGACGAAGCCAGCTTTTCCTAGCTATATGACCTCTAGTAGAAAAGTCGAAACAAACTCAGTCATTGCTTTTTTTTCTTGTCGTTTCATTCTCTTTCATCTTTTCGTATTATTTTAAAGTCCAGACAAAAATGGGTTTAGGATGGTAGTATAATGCAGGATATCGTCTTGGCGATGGTGTAGTTAATAACTAGCATGTGCAACAAGGTAAATAAATATATTTAGACATACACACCTATCCGCCGCGTCTTGCTAGTTGGCCGTTCGCGATAACCGTAAGAACTACTCAATAGACAGCATAATTCCTGAGGAAGCTTTAGGTTTATCTTTCAGGTTTACCTGAAAGATAAACCTAAAGCTTCCTCAGGAATATTGTTTGTATGTGATTTATCACATACAAACAATATACATACACATATACAAATAAGATACAATGAAACAGAACTCTCGTAGAAAATATTTCACCTCTATATTTTAAATTATTACGTAATTGAAATCCGTTGTATAAATAACTAGTATGTAAACAACATGCTTTATACAAAAAGGCGAGATTATAAAAGTATTCAATAATAATTTTGTACAAATTTTCGATTTGATTCCAGCCATTTTGTAAAGCTAACATGAAGACCACAGATCATTTATTTGTTCTGTGATTGAGACGAAGAACAAGACATGAAACGCTAGCGCCTTTATGCATCGTGTCCAACAAGAACACGTACGACAGTTATTATTACAATAAAACAACGGACCTCATTAAGGCGAGATGCGTAATAAACCAACACATTATTCCCGTACAGACACAATGTAGCTTCAGCCGTAAATTACTTACTGTCGCCAAATAGCGCATCAGCGAATAGTTCGCGGTTTTCCAATGCGTACGACACAATATTGAAAATACATGATCTATGACGATTATATAGTATGCGACTATTATAGTGAATGAGTATTATTCTTTGTTTTAAGGGGTTGTTGTGTACCTAAAAATTTCATAAGACCCTTATAGGATCACTTTGTTGTTCGCCTGTCTGTCTATCTGTCAGTATGTATATAGTAAACAAGTATTTTGCAACCGTTGCTTGGGCAGGTGGTTTAGTATCACAACACAGATTATTATCTAGTCCTCCTCTAAAAAAAGAGGCAAATTGGGATACATGTATCTTTCTGCGTATAAGTTCCGTGAGTATTGTAAAACTGCGGGTCCCTTATACCTACTTCTCAAAAGGTTCTCGTTCTAATACCTTACCGATTTAATTTCTTTTTGTTCTGCAGAATATACTTTCCACTTGGTCCCATCTAAGTTTGAGTAGGTACTGAATTTAAACTCGGTTTTTTGTTAAAATTTGAATTGATAACTATGTGATGCACTCGTTTTCTGATCTTGTTGTTGCTAAAAAGGTTTACCGAAATGTAGACGAAACACGAACTACCTAATTTATAGTTATGCCCCGTAGATATACATAGAGCTACACATAACACTTTCCTCATATACAACACCAAATTACATTTTGATGACTTTTCAGATTCAATCTATTCGAAAGAACGTGGTCCTGTGTCGGCAGCATTGGAACAGACGTAGACGGGGCGCGAACTTGTGTCCCATCCCATTGTGTGGACTTGAAACAATAATCTGGAACCGTAGTAATGAGTCGACGAGCCAAGGAGCCATGCACATTGACCGCATATTGTCATTGTAGTGTTCGTCCTATATACCTAACACATTATACGTACGTACGTACGTATGTATTCTGCAAGTCGCTTTGGAATTTTTTGTTATCTGTGTTTTTTTATTAGGTTTTGAAACATTTATCATGTCACTATGATTGTTTTCGCTCGCCTCCAAAACGGCTTGACCGATTTTTATAATTTTTTAGTGTATTTGACAGGTAATGTGAATAGATCGTAAAGTATATTTCATATGGTGAGGTGAGGGGTGTTTCTATTCAGATTTGCCTTCTTTTGGTGAAAATTGCCTTCGATTACTTTTATTGCGCGTAAGAAATTACCTAGGTACTTCTTAGAGATTTTTAACATGAGAGATCAACGTTTGTCGGCGTATTAGTAAGAAGTTTAGTTTGATAATTCTAAAACATCACTTTATCTTTCCTTGCGTCAAGTAAAAGGAATCACAAGACTAATGACAGAATATTACAAAGTATAAGACAGTAGATCTCTAACAAGACATATGCAACTTATGATAATCGCTTTAGTAGTTTAGGCGTAAATGCGTAACAAACTCACATTCAAACTACTTCGTACTTTTTAAACTTGAATAAATTGTGTGACCATTGTAGAACGCATACCGCAAGTCGTCCGCCTTAAGGCTGGCTTCTTATGCAGATTTTACGAGAGGTTATAGCTGTAAGCAGAGCTTGAATCGCTTAATTGTTTGAATCAGACGTCTCGAACAAAAACTATAACATTCGATGTTTTTGGCAACAAAGCGATACAACACGCCTGCATCGCTTTATTTGTTCAATTACTGTAAATTATTCGTCTAGCCGCTTTAAGGGCTTTCGTGGCCATCTGAATAGTTGTCATGTACACATTTATTTGTGGCGACGGTTTCTAACACTCGTACTCACGAATCATATTAGTGTTAGGTATTAGAAATAATCCAAGTTTCGTAAAAGCTTGTAGTAACTGTGTCTGAAATACTTTAAGTGATCAAACTAAGTTCTTTTTTATTATTCTGGTGACATGTTAAGGAAGATTGTAGGTATTCGTGAAAAAGTAACGGACAATATCCTCAAAAAGTTATATATACTTATGTGAGAATGTTAAGCTACTCTGGTTGTAGGTAGAGTGTGTGTATCCTAAATATAGAATAGTTAAAATAATATGTTGACTACCTGGCGAGACTTGGCTTGCCGTTCGTAACAGATAGGCAAAGTTAAGCAACGCTTGCACAGGTCACCACTTGGATGGGTGACCGTGTGTGGCATTTACATCTGAGCGCTACCGTGCTTCGGAGTGCACGTAAAGCTGTCGGTCCCGGTTCTTGTCTAAGGATAAGGATCGTTAGGCTATGTCGGAGGCCTTCGGGCGGTCTGAAAATTCCGACACCAGAGTTGGCCACACGCTCACACGAAAAACAAACAAAACAAACAACTACCTGATAGTCAACAAATTATTTTAAGTAAGTAAATACTGGTAGATTACCTACCTACCTATCTGAACTTCAGCCAATTTTCTGATGCTGAACCTCATACTCAAGAAGCAAGCCAAGTCCACAAGGTACGATAAAAACGTTTACAGATTACATACCTATGTAAAAATAGTAATTAATAATAGTATCTGGTAATCTTATTTTCAACCGCGTCGAAAAAGGGGCGGTTCAACATTCGTCATCACGTAAGTGATCTTGAAACCGTATGTTAGTTCTATCTGTATAATTATGTATAAGATTCTTGCGTCACTGACAGAGAAGGCACAGCCAAAACTAGTGGGCGCAAAAAGAAGCTAAAATTTGGAATGTATAATATGTATGTATACTATGGGACCGTAGCACTAAGAAGTGATGTCCCGAAATTGCATGGAATCAAGCAAAAGGGGTTAAATAAAAATAAATTTGGGCGTAAAGTTGCGGGTATCCTGTAGTAGTAGTATATCATATAACTGTTACCCATAGCTGAAATTTGAAATGCATGTTCCTTGAAGAGTTTAAGCGCCCTAAGATAGAATATTTGAAAATTCCCTACGCAAAGTTGAAAAATGTCCCACAGATGCGGAGCTGGTGAAGCCTACTATTCTATAATATTAAATGACAATAAATTATATTAAAATAAAAGTAATAAATACTCGTTACTGCTACTTGTGGCATATATACGTAGATTACGTAGGTAGGCGGTACTAGATTAGCAGTGAACACCCAACATTAGGTCAAGTGATTTGCTTCAATTGAGTGTGACGATTTGTGCGAGATGATTAGACAAGTGATACAATTTGTTTGGTTTAATTCACATATCGTATGTCACAACGCTTGTTAGTTTGTATGTCACCGATTTGCGTTGAAACTGCTTCTCTTAAAGTGATTTTATCTGTAAAGTATTTCTCTATTTATGTATAAAGAATTATTCGTGTTACAAATTTCTGAAATGGCATATACCTACTTGCCTAATTTTAATATTTCACATCCACTGCGACTTGAATGAATACATACAGTTTCAAATACCTTTGTAGTTACGAAGAATACCTACTAGGCACGTATATTCTTCAAGGTGCAACCAAAGATATTACAACATTTAAAACTTTTTAGAGGCTCAAGTCCGACCTAGTACTGAATGCTGTGTAATAAGCGGCTTTCGAAATACTCAAGAGCGATAACTGGAGCAATCATTTGTATTGTTTCGCGTGGACATCGAATCCACAACACTCATCACAGCGTCAGCGCATCACTCATCCGTACCGTGCAATAACAAAGTCGACACACTTAGTTAGATTGTGAACTATCTTCGGTGTATGTACACATTGACAGAATCCGTCTTAGTACTGCGAATTCCTAACGGAAAATCCCAGTAGCATTTCTCTACAAGCAAGCTACGAACCTTAATACTCACGGAACACTAAACAAAATGCTTGATGTCAAATATAGCAAGGATGACGAAACATCACGACAGTCGGAGATCTTCACGTGCTGGGACCCATAGCTTAACGTGGTCTCCAAGGCACGTGGCAAGAAGTGTTAACAAATGAATACGCACGTAACTTCAAAAAGTCAGTGGTGCGTGCCGCACCCTTTGAACCAGATACCTCCTCCTGTATGGCAGTCTGTTGGTATCTCAACTATGCTATGGCTGCCTTCAGAACTACGTATAACATTATTAAATATGACCCTGCCTATCAGCATATCTTTAACAAGCTAGGGTGTAATTTTCTATGACCACGTGCTCTATGCGTATCGAACGCGGACATTGCAGACGTATAAAACATTTCATCAGCAAACTATGACTTTTTAACAGAAGGTAACTACCGATCACTAAATACGCCACACAGTTGTCAAATTGGAAAGGGATGGTCAATAAATACAACGACTTCTCACAAGTTCAAAACTGTAGTGAACTCATTAAACGATTAAGAAATTTCGTCTTTTTGTATAGGTAGATACCTACCGCACGAAAGTTTTCAACATGGTTTGACAATAGCTAATTCTTATACTTACTAAGACAAGAGCCAGGACCGTCGACTTTAAGCAGTAAGTACGCTCCGAAGCACATCAATGTCCCATTGTAAATGCTCAAACTTCCGAATGTAAACAATTGCTGCCCCATGTTAAAGATGACCTTTGCAACCGTTGCTTAACTTTGCCGATCTTTTACGAATGGCAAATCAAGTCCCGCTATGAGTGTAATATTTAAAACTATGAGTCATGCGCACCTCTGAATCAGTCTAATTCGCGGCATCAATCCTAAATAGGATATGCAAAGGCTGTCACAACCGCATTTAGGCGCCGCCATAAAAGTGTTAATTATTATTGTTCGCGCCATTGTCTATTGCAGTACCTACCTATGTTTATGGCTCTGAAAAGCGCGGGTAAGAGAACAAATATTACAGGTTTGTTTATCATCCTAGAGCAGTGTTGATTGCAATCAATGACTTCTAGTCTATCCAGGTTTTGGCAGAATATTACCTACGGCTTTCGACAATTTTTGAATAATAGAGCTGGTTGGGTCTGTCATGAAAGATCGACGTAAAATAATAATCTATATCGCGACAAACCGGGTAAGCTTCGCTAAAGACAAACCATACGAACAGGTACAGGACCGAAGCTATAGGCTCGTCGGCTATCGCTAGAAAAATAATGAAAATTGCACTCCGCGTTCCTTCGGCAATCACCGTTCAAAAAAATCCTTTTATTTCTCCCACTCGCCGCGATGGAAGTACAAACAAGATATTTTTTGCCGTTCTAACAAGAAATATTTTCTATAAAAATATCGAACAGGCCTCGTTCGGTTGTTTTACTTGGAATTCGCTTTGCGCACTGAAAGTTTGTTTTTACGAATGAGGAAAGAACGTTTTGTACCAATATAGCACAGCTTTGGACTAAAAAACCTTTTCTTTAACATGCTGGCAGGCTGTGCAAAACCAAACACATGTAACAAATAAACATAAAATAAATTCTTAGGCCCAGTAATATTTATATTGCAGAATTCTTTTTCAATTCATTATCTTCTTCTTTCTTCTTCAAGTCATTATAGTCCACACAACGTCTGTGTGGACTATAATTTATAAAGAGAAGTCTTCTCTTATACTTCTGTGATTGTCCATAGTATCTATTGAAGTAACCAAGAATCTAACTAAACTGGTATGATTTATAAAGTTCAAACCTCTTTACAGTAAAATATCGCCAAGAAATAATAGTGTGGTGTGTAACTTTGTACATGGCATGTGTATTGTCTTAGCTCGACAAATAAGTCGTAACTATTAATTGGCATAAGTACTAGGCGAGGCTCGATAATTGTGCTGAGCTCTGCGGGTGACTCACATACGACCAGTTATACTATCATGATAATTAATGACGTCATCAACGACTATTATAACTGCGATTATAGTTCAACTAATTCCAGACAATAATGTAAAGTGCTCAGGCAGGTTGATTAGTTGTCACTATTTATTGAGTAAATTCAAAATGACCTCATATTTAGGGTTGGTGGTGAATGCCGGGCCTGTTCCATATAATCATTCATCAAGACCATCGTCCTTGTATTGTTCCAGTTGCAATTAAGACATTTGTCTAGAAGCGAGAGTCCCCTTCTAGTCTATCATATAAGACCAATGTAAGACTATTTGTGTGAGTGTATTTTTTTGACTCCCCGTAACAATGACGAATTTGCGTGTTGTTCGACATCCAGAAGGATGTGTCATTCTATCAGTCTATGGAAGGTAGGCGCCGAGTGGAGATACTAACAGACTATCATGCAGAGGGTATTGAGTTGGAATTCATGGCGTGAACCGCAGACTTTTCGGTGTTATGTGCGTATTGAATGGTAATTATCGCTTAGTCCAGGCCTCGAGAAGCACGTTAAGCCGTCGGTTAGACAGGCTGTCACTCTGTAGAAAAGCTAATATTCACTCAAATCCTGTTAGACTAGTAAGCGGACCCTGGGTTGCAACTGGCGTAACGCTAGGAGGCTAATAACGAATTTGTGCGGTCACCACGATCCAATTCAAAGCTTTAAATTATCGTCATACAACCTTCATAGATTACACATGACATAACTTGAAAACGTATGTCAAGAAAATGCCACACTGACTGTCATTCGCAAGGTCATTCCGTTTTGTAATCTCATGTAGAAGTATTGTATTATTTTATTGCTTTACTTATTTTTTATATTTTACATATTTGGGAGATGTTTATTTTTTATGTACATGAGTGCTATAGTGTTTTATATTTAATGAAATGATTATACTTTCCTTAAACTCAAAGGTAAATAGCAAAGGCTTTTAAATAAAAACAGATATCAAAAAAGCATTTTACTACTGCGTGCTTTAAGAATACTTCTTTGCTGGATAACTTCAACACAACTGGTTACCTCAAGACACCGTCTTTGAATCTTGACTGGAATTCTGACAGAAGAGTCACAAAGTTTTTAACTGCGAAACCTATAGAAACAGCGAACCAACATGTCGTTGAGTGAAATGAAAGTGGGGTTGAGTTTTGGCTGACGGACTCAATATATATAGTCTAAGGACGGACTTGACAGCTTCCTGACAATACAGGTGTGATTTTGTGCTATGTTTAGAACCATATACTTACAGAAACGCGTGTTTTTCAATCATATTTGTGTAAAACAAACTGTACATCGTTAAAAAAATTTATCATTGTAACCAACCTGATTTGCCAAAATGTGTCGAACATTTCAAGCGCTTCTGCAGACTGTAGTATGTTCTATTCAAATAGTAATAAGGATCGCTATGACCTTCCTGATCATGCTAGAGAACTTGGCGAGGATGGTTCTCTCCACAATTTACAACTTCATATCGTTGATGCTGCAGATGATATCGATCATTCCAATATGTTGTATATTTTTATTGACTGCAAGACTCAAGTGCTTGATGTGCGGTACAAAGAACAGAAGAGGAAGCGGGGATTGTATAATAACGTTTATTACTCTCTTAGCTCTTTTCTACTTTTTCCAAGCGACCGGTATTCTTGATAGTATAGCATTGTCTTTAGGATACTTAAAGAATTCCGCGACAAGCACTACGTCCACGACTCCATCTACGAATGATACCACCCCGTCTCCAACAACGACGCCGACGCCGTCGCCGCCGCCACCACCGACGCCAGACGCACCATAACGAGTAAATTTGTCCTATTTACTTAATATTCATAAAGGAACATTCAGCTTCTTTCTGCGTGCTGTTCTTTGATCTCAGCAGGTAATCAATTATGAAGTATTTAGCTGTGAACTGTTAGTATCACCTGTATTGATCAATTTGGTCGACTTCACAGAAAATATTCTGATAATTATTTTATATTTGTCTATAGAAAGGTCTAAACTAGACAAGTTATCACTGTTTTAGGTAACGGTTACTATCTTCACTTCTTATTTTGGCAAGTAATGTATGCAGCAGAATTGATATAAAATACATCTCTAGCATTAGGAGTGTATGTCTCGGCAGTGTTGTCAAATTGTCCTGCATACTTATTATGATGAGTTACGAAACAATGAGACAGTTTCTTCTTTGAATTAAATCTTAGTGATGGTTATGTAAGGAAGAATCTTTGTTCATCATATTATAATTATATATATTAGCCTCTTTTATGTCATTATCATCAAGGCGGAATAGTACTGATCGATATAAGAATATAGTGTTAGTAATAATAAGTGTCAGAACCGAAACAAAAAACAAAACTGGTTGTCGGGGAGTTGGCCCCCGATTATTGAAACCTGTTGGTAACATTTTATAAGATTCTAACATAGCTATCTACGTATGCAAATATCTACGTATGCAACTTTCTACTGTCCATTGACGATATAAATGTGTCACACACAAATATTACAAGACTTCAACATCATCAGCCTTTAACAGTCCACTGCTGGACTAGGCCTCTCCTTTGAAAGGAGGAATTGACCTACTGTACCACGCTGGCCAAACGGGTTGGTATAGGGTTTGTATCAAGTTTTCCTTCTCTTACAGTGCTGTTCTCTGCATAATATGCTCCCTCTGTCGGCTCTTACGACACCCATGGGATGATATGGGGTGGTGACATTCCGTATTCTTAATCCGTCACCACACGGACATTACAAGACTTACGTCTGTATATTAGAATACGCCGGTATTTCCATCACAATATTTAGCTGTGTAACTCCAGACCCTAGTCGTCTTTGCGAGGTGAGTAAGAGCGATGGAAGCCATATCTCTCTACCTACTTTTGCGATTAGTTTGGTGTGTGATAGCGCCATAGGTCTCAACTCACCTTTCTGTCCTCTTTTCCCTGCTTGGCTTGGTAGAGATGCTAGGAATTATTTAGCCCGCGTCTTTTCTCTAATCCTCTCTCCTCAATTACTATCCTGATTCTTCTGTCTGCTTCTGTATGTCGAGTGGCAGCTTGACTGTGTTTCCGTGGTCCTTTCTGTACTGCTACTGCGTTCGCCATAGTCTTCAGCATTGACTCTTGCAGTAGCCTAGTGTATACGGTTTTGCCGCACGAGCCAAATATGTTCCTATAATTATGTTACCACGTTCGCACACGTAAGGCGAACCTCTATTTTGTTGGCTTTTGGAGATGTGGTATAGAAGTCACGAAACGCGCGCAGTTAATACTGTTTGTAGTTTATTCGGTTCGTGCGAGCGATCAGATGGTTTATTTATAAGTCTCGATCTGTAATGCATTCTATTAAAATATTGACATTTAACAACTCATTTTGCATACGCATTTTATAATAACTAGGTACAAAAAATGTGCTATATAATGAAAGCAGCATCGGTATCTGTTTGTGAAAACTTCATTGACAAATATTAGCTTTGCAAAGTGCACGTATTTGGAAGTGAGAGATAAGATGTGACTACAGATATAATCATAAGAGTTAATTTGTGATTTCAATGCATAAATAAAGGATGTAAATTTTCTGCCTTTTGAAGTTTTATTTTGTATCATGTTTGATTCTTGCTATCAAAAGGCCGACTCTCGTATTTTAACAGACACCGACACTGTAGTTTGAACGAAATGCGATTTGATTTTGAATTGAACCACAATGGTATTCTGCTACAATTAATGTCATTATAGTCCAATATGACACTTCTGTAGTAGAAAGTTGACACATAGTTTAACACTTTGTTTCTTAGTTGGTTTACGAGAATAACATAAATATATTTAATTCTGAGTTATTTCTTCTTCTTTTAGGGTCAAATCAATTAAAATATCCTTAATTATACGTAAAACGTCCTATTCGCTAGTAAATTGTCCCATACATAGCGGCTGGTGGCAAAGAGTGTGTCACCTGACTTCAAAAATATCACACCGAATTACACGTTCCTGAAAGTTCACTATTATAAAATACTTAACAACGAATGCACGTTACCATGAAAAACTTATCACCGAAGCCACGTAACCTCAAATAACGAGACCACTAACGAAGAGACATCAATAATCTATGGTAGATATTCTTATGCTTGCTTAATGCTTAAGTCCCATGTAACTAGCAACTGTGAAATACAAATTTTGTTTTTCACAGTAGTGGTTACATGGGACCTTTGGCGAATAGGACATTTTGCGAATGGAACGTTTTGCAAATAGTACATTCTGCGAACCGGACGTTTGGCGCCTAAACCTTTTGGGTTTAGGTGTTAAGGTTTCTTGTTTTCTAAGTTTTCTACAAGAAATACAAAGAAACGTCTCGAGAAACGTTATAATTTTGTAATACCACTTATATTTGCCTACCCCTTCGGGGATACAGGCGAGAGTCTATTATATGTGTAAGACAGTGAAATATAATATAATTTTATGGTAACGTTTTTGCTGAACTACAGAGAGTAATCATTATCTGTATAATATCTTGCGTTACCAATGCGTTTCCGTCTGATTGACTGACAGACTACGTAAAGCTGAATTGCAGGACGCAACAAGTTGTAAGAAAACACTAAAAAAGGTTTTTAAATATTTCTATCCTAAGGCTGTAAATTTGTCCCTAGGTCGGCGGAGGCGTGGATGCGAAGCGTAGTTTTTCTCTTCGAGAATTCTCGAAGCGAGAATTCCCGAGAATTTTGTCTTTATATCGAGACGGGAAAAAAATGCTCAAGAATTAGATAACTCGAAAAAAGTCAGCTCTATCATCTGCCCTGTGAACTGTCCCATTGCTGAGCACCAGTCTCTCTAATTTTAAGTTAGGCCAAAGTCTACCACGTTGGCCGACGGCTTGGCAGACTTCAAATGTCTTTTGAGAACACTATAGAAAATTCTTATACTTGCTGATGATCCTAATTATCTATATCACGATGTTTCCTTTAGCGTTTGGCAAGTACAGAAGGACATGGAGAAGTTATAAGTTATGATTTTTGGAATTTGGCTACGGAATCTTATAAAGCAAAGATAGCCTGGTGGAGAGACCAAAATACTGCTACGAAGAGAGCTTCTAGTACAATTCAACGAGCAAGTTGGTATGTATTAAATTGTTATTTATCGCTTGCCCCATGCCTCGGAGAGCACGTTAAGCCATCGGTCACATCTGACATAAAGATCTTGGACAGCCATTATGGGGTGTTGAATATACAGACTCAAAAATAACGGCGTTTATGCATGTATTTATAAATTGATTTTTTTTATTGAATTGTTATTTATCGCTCGTCCCGTGCCTCGGAGAGCACGTTAAGCCGTCGGTCCCGGTTGTCATGAAGATCTTTGACAGTCGTTATAGGGCGTCAGTATCTTCTCAGTAAACTGACACTAGTCTTAACCATGGAATACCGCTATCCCTTCGGGTTGCGGAGGTCAGACAGGCAGTCGCTCTGTGTAAAAGCTAATATTCAGCCAAATCCGGTTAGACTAGAAAGCGGACCCCAGATTTAAAAACTGTGATAACGCTAGGAGAATGATGTATGTATGTATAAATTAAATGATTTTACTATGCTTACTATACATTATTGTTTGGAAATTGTCAAACTGTTTGGAGCTTGAATACACTTTGCGTCCGATGGTTGAATCTTTGTAGAGTCTGCCGCGTTACTGGAATGTTTCATACAGCGTGAAATATCTTTAAAAAACAATAGTTATATTATTACAACAAAATAATGCCGCTGTGAAAAGAAAACCAGCAGAGGTCGTATCTCAGGGCTGTGCTTTCGCGCAAAGGTCAGTCAATTCTTTGTTCGACGAGGCACTTCTATAGAAAAGTATTAATTAACTGAAACTGTTACATAAACTTTGGTCAATAGCTATGGCGGTTTTACAGAAACACAAAACAAATGTCGTTTGTTTTTCGACAATAGACAACAGGAATCCTTTGAAAGTATAAAAATGTATTTAATTGTGAAAGTTCTTTGAAAATTAAAAGAGGTATTATACCTACCATGGTGGGATTCCAAGTGTCGAACAAAAGCGATGTAAAGTTGATATAATCCAGTTGACATAATTAAGGTTGGTAGATACCTATATTATAAGCTTATTTTTTTGTCACGATAAAGTAGGTACCTATATCAAAATAGGCAACGATAGCCTAGTGGAGATACCAACAGACTGCTATGCAGAGGGTATCGGGTTCGAATGCACGGCGGGCACCACTGACTTTTCAAAGTTATGTGCGTATTATATTGTTAATTATCGCTTGCCCCGTGCCTCGAAGAGCTGGTGAAACCGTCTCTCGCCTGTCATGAAGATCTTTGGCAGTAGTCAAGGGGATTCAGAACTCTCAAATAAACCATGAAATATGGCCATCCCTTTGGGTTGTGGACGTCATACGAACGTCGCTCTATAAAGCTAATATTCTGTCAAATCTACTTAGTTAGACTAACAAGCGGGCACCGGAGTCCAATACGAGAAGTCTTGCATGCAACTGTGATAACGTTAGGACTGATGATGATGAAAGCTACTTTTATAAACTTTTTCTGTTATAGTGGAAAGCCCTATTAGAGGGTTTCCCTCCACAACTCAAAATTCAATATCCTTCATTCAGTTCAATTCAGGAACCTGGAGAGAGTGGTTTACTGACGTTTGGCAAAAAACGTTTCCCAAAGTGACACTTGTCAAAGTATGTTAAATTTTCATTTGGCAAAAAAACATTTGGCAAAACCATCTTTTCGCAATTTTACAGTTAGCAAAACAGTTTTTAGCAATTTATTGTTTAGCAAGTAATTACATGGCAATGTTTCATTTTACCAAATATTAGGTAGTCAAATATGGTTTGGCAAATAAATTTCAAGTTTAAGATCCAATTTTGAAAACACACTGCTGCATGGATGTTTGTTTCACCTTGGAGGGACAAATAATTTACAGGTAAGAACTTCTATAATAATTATATTGTTTAAGATATACAAATCAATTCTGGCGCTTCGCCGGCCGTTGCCGCTGCTGCGGCACGCTCGCTTCGCTCGCTCGGCTCGCGCTCTGTTGGGATCACAGTTCTAACCTAACCTAACCCACTTTTCTAGCAGTTCTTTTTTTCTTTTCACCCATATTAAAATTAAAATTTGAACGATCTTCCTTTTGGAATATTTTTTTTCCAAAATAAAGCATTTGCTTAATAAAAAAAAAAAATGAATATTTGACCAAGAGAATAAAATGTGAAAAGTAAATTTGCTAAGCATTCTTTTGGGAAATGAAAACTATGCGATAAGTTTTTTGGGAAGTGAAATTTGACGAAACATATTTTGCCAAACGGCAGGATCGCGGAGAGAGTATAAGTGACTCCCAGAAAAAGTTTGACCTACTTAAAACCACTGTGGTATCCTCGACTTCTGTTGGTGGCGGGTATGAGGTACTAGACCATAACAATTTGTTACCCTCAGGCTCCGCGCAGACGGACCATCGACCATAGGCACCGAGGCTATCGCAAGCCACATCTATTGATACCGCGCTAACCAAGGTGGCTGGTGGCCGCCACTAGCGGGAGACAAGTGGCCGTGACCATTGCTTATAACTCATAAAATATTTGAATACATTGTAGGTCTACAGTTTGTCGCCAGCCTTCGGTGGCGGTCGGTAGCCTATTTGCGCACAGCCTAATATCTTAAAGGTCTCAATCCAGGTAGGATTGTGTTATTGATCCTACTATTAAAAAATCCTTGCCCCATTGCACTATGGTATTAGCACACATCCAGGATGGCATTAGCTTAAGAAGGAACAAGAATACACCCAATGCGCTCACCAAATTGTGTAATAACATAATACCTAATCTTAATGTTAATTATCTCTTGCCCCGTGCCAATGAATACAATGAATACAGATTTACCCGTGCCACGAAGAGCACGTTAAGCTGTCGAACCAGCTGTCATGAAGATCTTTGACATTCCTTATAGGGAGTCAGTACCTCTGAAAAAACTGATACTAGTCTAAATCATCGAATATCGCTATATCTTTGCGTTGAGGAGGTCAAACAGGCAGCAATCTGGTTAGACTAGTAAGCTGCAACAATGAGTAGGCTAGCCCTTCCGATGACTAGATGCTCCACCTGCATTACCTGTGAAGCCAGATTCAGCAGCAGTGACTGTTGAAGACAACGAGTTTCGACTCATAATATTTCGGCCAATGTTTAACTGTTCGGTACCCGCTACGAGTTTACTAGATAATGAATCCAGTTTCTTATGCTTGGTTGTTCTTGGTATTGTTCAAATCACTTAGGAGGCTGTTGAACTCGTTGTTATTAACAACTAGCCAGAATCGCGAAATAAATTATATGTGATTCACTTATTTATTTTTTCTGTTTCTTTATTTCACAACTAACTAAATTGAAGTTTAGCCTCAACGCAATGAATAAAACAGTAATTTTATTTTATTGATATCGGCAATGTTTCAGAAAAAAAGTTCCTCAATATAGATACCCAACTTTATTTCTTATAGAATGTCATCATCATTGAGAACCCTGTAAATATGGGTCTTCCATTGCTGGGCACCATTCTTTTATCTCTAAAAGATGGGTAAGGCTATAGAATGCATTCATAAGTAATTAGGTTTTACTTAGTAGGTTCTTTGCCCTCAGCTAATTAGCTTAATTAGCTGTGATTTCATTATACCTGCGACTATTTAGAATGGTTTACACAAACCCAAGTACTACTGCATATTTAGTTTGTTTTGCAATATTATACTGATGAATGGTTTTTGCTAAATATTTTGTGAACCGATCCCTGAATATAAAATCTGTTTAAAGAAGGCCGCTATATTTTTTGAGAGAGCTGGCTTCCAATAACCACATACTGTTTATTTAGTAAAATCATCCAAATTAAAAGCGTACACCGGTGGACATGAAGAAACTATAAGGGCTCCCTGTAATTTTCCCTAGACACTTAAAACACTTTAGCTGTATGAGAGTCGAACCCGCAGCACATAGTAGCAACCGAGTGACCACAGAAATCTTTACACCATCTATGCAGTCTAATAAAATAAACAGCTGTACGTACAGGTGTACAGTTTTCTAAATTCCCACGTACCAACTTATGGACGAATTGAGGTATTAGACGATTCGACACGATGCCGCTACGACAACAACCTTTTACACGAAACCATTTTATTTTACACACCAACAAATTGATTATACAAATGATACCTTCGAACGCATAATGCCTTAACCTATGTTAGACAAATGTCAAATTGTTATTTTTGATTGTTAAACGGTGAAATTAATTATTATTTTTAGTGTATGTGGTTATGATAATTGCTTGAAGGGTATTGCACTTTATGTGAAATTATAGGTGTTCGTATAGGTCGCGAGGTAATGATAAAAATGATGTTTAGAATGAATGTAGGTCTCAGTCTAGTTGTAATTTTTTATATAACCCATTTTTATTAAATACATTCGAAGTTTAGTACTTACTAGTATTTGTTTAAAATATTTTTTTGTTGTTTTTTATCGAATGTGTGTTGTGTGTGATGATCTATGGAGCTGAGATGTGATCGCTCACTATTGTCTTTATCAGATGACTCAAAGTGAGCAAGAGGGTGTTAGATAGAGCTGTACTCGGAGTTTCCCTGTGTGGTTCAATCAGAAATAAGGAGATCCGCATGAGACCCAAAGTTCCCGACATAGCTCTCCGAACAGCCAGGCTGTAGGGGCAGTGGGTAGAGCACATAATAAGAACTACCGATGACTACTGAAGCAGAAAGGTTCTAGAGTGGCGGCCACTCACCGGACGTCAAAGTAGGGGTAGGCCTCCCGCTAGGTGGTGAACGACTCACAATTTTATTGGGATTCTGGGCAGTGCATGATGGTGGTCTATGTGGAGAGCCTTGGGGTAGACCTATGTCCAACAGTGGACGTCTTTTAGCAAAGATGATGATGATGATAAAATGTAGATTTAAAATAAATGACGATCTAAATACTCAAAAAGTATTTCAATCATTTTAATATGATTCAGTCGATTATAATATTTAGTTCTTGTCTTTCTTGTCTTTCCGTATTATTTGCCAAATATTCCAATTCACTTGATTGAATTCGTTGCGGGTTCCAAGAGCTTTTGTTAGTCCGTTTTTCAAGATTGTCAACACTCGGCGTTTTCTATGGTCACTGCGTCTGTAAAGCTGGCTACACAGGTGATACAGTAGTGGGAATGAGGGTGGGACTAGAACCTTAGTATGCATAAGATCGCACTTACACCAACTTCAATGGACCTGTATACTATACCGCTGTCAAATGGACCAAGGCTCACCCCGTAGACGAAAACGATGCCAGTCAGAAGTGTTGACAACCCTAGAGAGATGGCGAAGGAGATTTTGACTTGACACAAGCCACTTGTCCCGTTTTGGTTCACTTATATTGAAGTGAACTTGAAACATTTTTTCATCCGGACTTAATGACTAAGATACGTTAACGTTAACAAAACGATTGCGTAGATTTATTAAGCAACTATTTTTGATACAGAATATGATCTCACAGCCACTTATATGACTATTAGCTAAATATGTATGTGTGAATCTTCCAATTATGCCAGCAGTTGTTACGTCAGAAACAAGCCAGCCGCGGCCGAGACGTTCCAGGATATGCTAATTAATGTAATAAAACAATCTGCGAATAAGCTTAAAGCGTAAGCGGCTGCAGTTAAGCAAAACGTACATAGCCGACTATCGTAGACTGACCCACCCTTATAAATAATAGTGGCAAGGCGCCCATCCGTACCCCCAACCCCCTTAAGGGTACACTACCCTCCGGATCTCATTTCCAAATTGCATTTCGAAACCGAATCTCGACCTTACAATTGCGTGCAACCAATCAATTTTCAACTTTAGGATAACTAAACAAAGTTGTTTTTTCTTTAAATATGTGGAAGGAATTAAGTGTTTAGTCGTCAGGTCATACTGTAAGGAGGTAGCATCTCCGTGTACGGGCACTAACTTGTATAATGAGATATGATAATAAACGCTTCAGTTGAATATTGATGTCGACGAGTTAGGAATGCACTCGCCGTGTTTACGGCTGCTTGGAACTTCTAATTAATTATAAATAATTTTAGAGGATTCTCAGTCTGGTGCTTACGTAACTAGAACACTGTTCGTGTTAAGATTTATTTCCGTGGCTCTGGCGTTGGTTTTTGATATGGCTTGTCTGTATCATAAGAAATGAAAACAGTACCATGTGGACCTAGCATTCATGTATTGCTTTACTCAAAGTATTACGTACGTTTTTGTACGATCGTTTGCGAATTACGACTTAAGAGTAGAGAGGAGGGTGCAGAGGTATGTGGGCGCCGCATAGAATAGTATGGGTTTGGTTCTGAAACGCGTTACGCAATAAGTTTTGAGAAGTTTGAGTGTCCTGTAAAGCCCTTGTATCAAAGTTTTTGAGTTGCGATTTTATTGTTTCTTTTATTTTAATTGAGGAGCTTTAGAAATATTTGTATTTAGGACGTCGGTGGTAGAATAATTTTTACACTTAAGGCCACCAATCAGAGGCCCAATTGTCCTAATTATATTTGTTGAAAATGGAGTTTCGATCTAATGTCAGTTTCATACTTATGTCAAATGTCATAAATAGACTATAATGACATTAAATTAGCAAAATACCAATTTTGAATAAATTCATAATCTAATCGCATTCCGTTCAAAATACAATTTCGACGTCAGACAAAATAGGAGAATTGGTCTTCTGATCATCATCTTAGAGTGACTTTAATTTGAGGTAAATCTTAATTTAAACATAATACTAAAAGGTTTACATTGCATATAGGTAAATGATACTATCAACAAAGTAAAATCAGAATATCTTGTAGCCTTAGTAATTTGTACAACCTAAATTTTTAAAATAATAACCTTCATTTAAAAAAGAACACAATTTCATAACATATTTTTTGATTCACCATCACATCGTATAATCGACTAAACACTCAAACAGATATCTGGAAAAATCTTTTTTTTTTTAAACACCTAGGTACTTCTGGTAATATTAATTATGTAGGTAGGTACTGGTTCTATATCGGGTAATATATTGAAAATAAAGATGAACTACCACTTATTTGTGGTATTTCACCTTTATTGTCCGCTTACTGGTCTAACCGGATTTGGCTGAAAATTAGCTTTTCCACAGAGCGACTGCCTCTCTGACCACCGCGGCACCGCAACCCGAATTGATAGCGATATTCCATGGTTTAGACTAGTGTCAGTTTATTTAGAAGGTACTGACGTCCTATAAAGACTGTCAAAGATCTTCATGACAACCGGGACCGACGACGGCTTAACGTGCTCTCGAGGCACGGGATAACTATCAATTCAACACGCACATATCTCCAAAAATTCAGTGGTGCGCGCCGTGGATTCAAACCCCATAGCCTCTGCATGGCAGTCTGTTGGTATCTCCATTAGGCTATCGCTGTCTATTTTCAATAAATATTAGTATGTATACCAAGCGTGAAAGTTTGAAAATATTTAAAGAATACAGACCTATCTATTATATATTCTTTTGATTACTATATATGCATTGCTTTTTCTACTACTGCACTGGTGACGTTATCCAATCCAGTTCAATGACCATAAGTTCTTAGACGTTAGTTAATAAACAGGTATATGGCGATGGCCAGTCACCTGTGGGATCTACCGCTCTAACTAACTACACTCCAGGGTGGACACAGGCCGATGATCTGGTTATTACTGAAACTAAACACTGTCACGTTAATATTAGGCTACTTGTCTGACGTTATGTTTCGAAGGCAGTACAAAAAGACTGGAGCCAAGGAACATAATAATCCGTCTGTTTTTTAATGGTTACCAACATTTGCTACAGATTTAATATCTTAAGTAGAAGATCTTGAAAATAATAGTGATAGACATTGTTATTAGGCTTTAATTGTTTTATTATTAAGTCTATGATCTTTGTATAATTTATCATCAACTTTGTTTATAATATGTGCCACTGCTGGGCACAAGCCTAAGCCCATTATGAGAAGGGTAAGGCCATAGTCTACAACGCTGTCCAAGTGCGGGTTGGCAGATTTCACATGTCTGTCGATAATCGTATATTATTATTTCCTTGCGATGTTTTACTTCACCGATGTTTAAAAGCAATAACTTACAATTTAATCCGTAAATAACTTCGAAAGCTCATTGATGCGCACCGGGGGTTTGAACCGGAAACCCTTAGGTGTAGGCAGTCTTTTGGTCTCTGTACTGGGCTATTGCTGCCTGGCCTGTAATAATTTTCATAAAGAAGCTAAGGAGTTTAGGTGACGCGCTTATCTTAGGAGTTACGTTAAATTATTATAGATACACGATACATTTTTTATTTATTGCATGTTATACGGTGAAGGGAAAACATTGTGAATATTCTGAATGCCTAAGAGTTTTCTATAATGTTCTCAAAAGACAGAGCACAGGTTATAAACAAAGATGATGATGATGATGTTCGGCCTTGTCGCTAAAACCGATTCTACGACATTTCTTCTGGCTGTAGCTACCTCTCACTGTACCTAATCCAGGAATCAATTTAGGGTTTTCATCATGGATTGCAAACATACTTTCGAGATATGACGAAAATATTATGTAGGTACTACCTCTAGGTATTCATGGTGATTAATAATAATAATAACAAAGACGACATTAAGGGGCATTGGATCACACGAGACAAAACTTTGAGCAATCCACAAATGATTGCACCGAAGCTAGTGCCCATTTGCACTACACTTGTATAAGCAGTATTATTTCAAAAAAATAACAAGTTGAACATTGTACATTGTATAATGTTATCTGGCACATAGTTTAAACGGAACTTATGGAGAGTCTTGAAACTAGTTGTTCGGGCATTTGGAGAGAGTGTAAAGTTAAAAGAGAATTTTGAAGGGAGAGTTATCTTTTGAAAAAAAAAAGAAAACATAAAATGTTCTTTTCTTGACGTTCTGCCATTTCAATAACAACATACAGGTTTATTTATCGGGTCTCAATCGCGTTAACTAATTGATTGAAGACTAAAATACCTCTATTTTTCCGACGTTGTACAATAATGAACAAGTTAAAAGATATGAACAGTTGATCGTGGCGTCATGGTGTCTTCTGCCCAGTGTTATACCTAGTCAATTACATCCAATCTACATTTCTCATCACTCCATCACACGTCCCATAAAATTTCAATTTACAATATCCATATAATTTTATAGTGGTGTAATCTTTTGTCGGTCTGGACTCAATTCTTTTACAATTTATAAAATAATTAATATTTTATGACTAAAGTATTGTAGAATATTAATTTCACGGCTATCTAATTGCGGAAATTAATGTCTCATTATGAATGTTTTCGTTGTTGTTCGGCGTACGGTTCTTTTAATATGCGTATAGGTATATCACTGAAACAAGGCAGTTGATAAGATGATATTTTTCATTCTAGTATAGATTCATCGATTAGCATTAAAAACATTTAGATATATAATATATCTAAATGTTTTTCATGCTCCTGCGGTTCTACCCCGAAAAATCGTTCGGAAACGAAAACTAAAAAAAAAGCAAAAAATATATATATAGTTACGCATACGCCATAAGCGCTGAAGTTTCACAGCATCGGAACCCGATCTCTTAACTGTCGCACCCCATAAAACTATGGTACAGTTGCCACCGTAAAGTTTGAGCACCGTCATCGCGGCACGGGTCCCGTAGCTAGCGATTTGTCGGCACAGTAGTCGTGTAAATCATTGGGAGCACCGATCTATCACCGGACAAGGCGCTATCGTGTTGACGTCGATTTATCCGACATGTGCGATATTATTTTCGTGGAGCTATGGCGTCAATAAGCTATCGTTGACCAAGCTTTGAAAAGCAGAGAGGTTTGTAAGTACGTGATGTTAGTTCAAGAGATGGAATGTATGGAGTTGAAGGACTGAATCGACAACAACGGCAATTTTAGCAGGATTGGTGTATGCATATATTGCCTCCGTGATCCAGCGGTCATGTAAGCGATCGCGGATCATGAGTTCACGGCTTTACGGTACCTAAGTTACATTGGACACATTAAATCATTTCTTATGCACCTAATCCTACTTTGGTCGCGTCGAATTTTCTCAACATTCCATTGTAAGACATTGATCTCTCCCTCATTACAATGAACTAACTTGACACTTCGATACATACCCCGAAACGCAGATTCAACTTACAATTGATTGTCCCGAAAGACAATGTGACACAAAATGTTGTAGTGTGTAGTATAAGAATTTCTTCAAAAAGTTTTCGTGCGTCAATGAAAACTTTGAACGAAAAATTCAATGTTCACAAGTAAATCTACTGAACTGGTATTGTGGGAATAATTATCATAAATTACGCATAATCGTGTACTTGTTTTAATTTGATGGTTGTTAATAGGTCTGTTTTAACAAAAAACCTCTTGATTAAATTCATGACATCATTATTAGGTACTGTTAAATTATTTGAAAAGATAAAAATTGTGTTATGGTTTGTTTGTTATGGTAGCAAATTAATTGCTGTTTAAAGTGGTGATTATGTTTTTTAGAAACTGCTAGAAAATACAGTACAATAGAAGATATATCACAGTTTTTATGCTGAAGTAGAATAACAGTATTCTTAGATTAAGAAATTAATTAGTACCTGGTCGAATTAATGGTATACGTTTGGGGCGATGTGTTTTAGTCTGTGGTTTAAGTGAGTTGCAGAACCAACTTATTTCAGTCATCAGATTCTTTCTGTAGATAGTTCTTTATAATATAAGCAAATGAATTAAGTTCGCAGTTGTGGACCACATTTAAAATGAATAAATCATTATTACATAATTATGTCGTTCAAATTATTATCATATAGATCTGTAGTTAGAAGATATTCGAGTCAAAAATGTTTATTTGTGACCGATCCATTGTTTTTGTGCCGAGTATGTATTTTAAGTACCTATTTTGCTTAAAAGGCTTCTAAGTAGATACTTACAATTACTTTTGTTATTTTCTCAACCACGTCAAAGAACTAACATAATAATCTGAAAAAAAAGTAATACGGTTATTTAAAAATTCACACCTTTCTTTCTAAACTTTTATAGCACAATTACTTCAGAAAACTTCATAACACAAACATATGCAAAAGCATAGCTACTGTAATTTTTACAAGCTCAAGTTTAAAAGTTGACATGCGGGGCGGAGGGGGTTCGGTCGATAGTTAATTCTGTCAGTACTTCGAAAGGGGGTTAATTAATAATAACGGCGTATGGGTGATTAATGAAACTGTACCCTACCTAATTTATAGTTGGACTTAAGCACCCCGCCCCTCTCGCCCCGCCGGCCCAAAGCAAACTAAATATCCAATACCTCGATGTTGACTGCCGAACTAATGGTTTTGATACTTGGCGTGTAATTTTAAGTATGACCTCTTAAATTATTGATGACTAGCTGGTACCCGCGACTTCGCACGCGGAAAAAAGTTACGTTTTAAAAAGTTATCTGCCAAATCTAATTTTTATACAGCCGGTGATTTGCCAGATTTCAAGATGAATGACTCTTTGCTTTTATATTTAATTATACAAAAATAAGTGTAATGACAACAGCGCAACCTACCGGGTCAAATTGGAGCCTATATGTAGCGCTATAAAGTGCTCTACCTTCCAGTTAAAGTCTCATTTGAATCGGTTCAGCCATTCCAGAGATTACCCCGGACCAACAGACAGACAGACAGACAAAAATGTTAAAAAGGGTTGTTTTGGACTAAGAATCGTATAACGAACTATATGCACTTGAAAACCATAGTTAATTTGAAATCACAGACAGACAATTCAATTTTATTCATATGTATAGATGAGTTGAATAAGTAAAGACTTGTTATCGCGACAACAACGCCAACTACCGGGTCAAATTGTAGCCTATATGTAACACTATAAAGTCCTCTACCTGGTAGTGAAAGTCTCATTAGAATCGGTTCAGCCGTTCCAGAGATTACCCCGGACAAACAGAAAGACAGACAGACAGACAGACAAAAATGTTAAAAAGGGTTGTTTTGGACTTGGAATCGTGTAACTAACTATATGCACTTGAAAAACCATAGTTATTTTGAAATCACAGACAGACACTTCAATTTTATTAATATGTATAGATTATGTCTATAATTAAAAATGTATTTGCTGAGTCTGATAAATCTTGCATTTTATTAATTTTATTAGAAGTTTTCAGTCGGGGATAAAATTTGAAATATCCTATTAATTTTAAATTTCCTATCAAAACGTGTACCGCACGTATCTTTGTATTGAGTATCCGATGTAAGTATCCTTTTAATAGTTATCAGTACGAATGTGCTTAAAAAGATAGTAATATTTCTATAGGTACAAAATTTTCGACGTGCCTTAAACTAGAGGCGTAAAACTTTGCAACAATTATAAATGCGTTTTCGTAACACACAACTACCTTCTACAAATTTGTATAAAATGAGAAAAATAATTTATTTTAGATAATGATGATATGTGTATTAGAAAAATAATCTCGACTGTTTTTATAAGTCCTGAAGTTTTAAGAATTAGGTAGACGATCATTTAAATGAGTAATTATGTTTTTTGTTTTATAGCATTTTGAGAATACATACATACATACATAGTCTCACGCCTATAACCCCGAAGAGGTAGGCAGAGGTGTATTTCTACACCCACTTTGAGAATAATTAATGCAAAATTGTAATTCTGATTATCACATTAAAATAATGAAATATTTATAAATGTTTTCCATTTTGAAACATACGAAACAAAAAATATTCTTTCGGTTTTAAACTTTGTGTAATAAGATGATCAAATTGCAAACATGATAAATTAAGTAAAAATGAAAACCTACCAACATAGCGATCTCTGACCGAAAGGTTAAATCAATCAACAATACTTCTGCACATTAGCTGTAACATAATATGCGTAAATAATAAGTTCATTAACATAATTCGTCTTTGCGCAGATTTAAATGCGTAACGAAATCAAATATTTTAGATAACCATATTAACTATTCAGCAGATATGTAGATATTGGTTTGCTTAGACTTACATGTCATACACACGTCCGTGACCTTAGCGGGACAAATTCACAATCAATTGAATCACAAAAAGTATCAAACATAGTTAATCCGCTCACATTATTATGAAGACAAGTACGAGCAGTGTATTCGGACTTTGAAAATCTAATTACGTAGCCAGTACCCTTACCTCGATCGCTCCTTCGCGCCGCCCGGCCCCACTATCCGCCCACACGGCACGCTCTCCACTACACACGCTCTGACGGCATTTTTAATCTGTCCTCTAATGTTCGTTACGTGACATTTGGTACGACGAATTTAAACGTGTTCCAAGTTTAAAATTTATGTGGTGTGCTTTCGAATTTTGGCAATGATTTTTCTGTAACGAATTTTATGGGTTAGTTCATTTGTTTCTGCTATAGCTATGGATTTGACAGTTGTAGCATGTCACAATTGTTGTATTTCTGGACAAATATATACATTTAAAATAAACATATTACGTGAACATAAATATGTAGCAACGATCTGATATGTCAGTATAGACTATCTTTAAAAAAAATGTTCAGTATATTTATAAAGTTACATAGTTACATTATAACTAGATAACATACTCTACCTATACAAAATTTTTGCCAAATTCATTAAAGCTAAGAACATACTGACACGCATACTCTGTAGGTAATACTTTACCGATTTAAGGTTTAAGAAAAAGACGACAAAAGGTAGGAATAGACTTAAAGTACCTACTTCGAATTTTCATGTATGCCCTAATTAATACAACACACTTATACATACATATACTTTACAAACGTACCAACGTAACCCAAAGCAATCCTTCGAAACCACTAAAACAGTAAAAAGGCAATAAAAAATTGTAACACCGTCGACACAAATGGAAAACGCCTAAGTTTGTCCAGGGCGCACGAATTATACATGGTGTATTAATACGCTGTTCAACTCAACTATTGCTAGTGAAGTTTTAATTCGATAACCCACCGGCCCCTCCCGAGCAGGCCCGTTCGCCCCGCAATAACGTATTTATGGATGATACCGCGGACCTAATGAGCGAACGTATGCCTCTTTACGCGACCCTTGTACTTAGATTTGGTTAGGATATGTTAGATAATGTATCGGCGCGCTTTATAGGGTTATAAGCGGCAGGGCTGCCACGGCGATTATTTCATATCCTTTTTTGTAAGTGTTTTGTGCCTCCATTTTCTTGTCAGTACAAATAGATCTGATGCTATTTTTAGTTTTAGAGATTTTGTTTTTTGCTAATGTTTAAAGTTAGCATTTTTTATTGGTACGTATTACGTTTACAAAAATAATAAGTTAAAATAATTATTCGATTTGTTAAATTAGTTTGTAAATTGGTCACAAATGATTAGCCAAAATCTTTAAATGCTATTAAATTAAGACTTTGCTGATAGCATAGATTAATTATTTAGCTTTAATGTAAGGAGAAATTAATTAATAGACTCAGCTAGATCTATAGACACTTTAATTAGGTACCTATTCAACAAAAATAATCATTATTAGTGTACATATTGTTAATAAGTAAGGTATACATACTCAGACATTACGTTTTATTAAACTCTTTTCGAAAACTTGATTTTCTGGTTTGAGTATACTTTGTGTAGGTACGTTGATTTAATATTTGTAAAGTCGTCCTTGCCACAGGATTAATTCCTAGTGCGGGAGTGGTCTTTAAAAGAATAAGAAAAGCAAAGATCATTGGGCATATCTGACCCGCTTTGCGGACAGTGGCGGACATTAACCAAAATAGTTTTAAACAAAGGGGAATAATATGACCTTTCATTGCATATAATTGTTTGATTAAAAATCATCGGAGAAAATGTACAGGATCCTTTAAAAAAGAAAACAAACGGTATTACAGGTTTTTATTTCATCTTATAAAGGCATAAAAATAATATCGAAATGAGCAAATGTTTAGAGATATGTTATACGCTGTCTCTTTCGCACATTGAACAGGTTTTTTTCGCACATTAAATAGCTGCGCCCATAAGAATCGCTAGCATCTGTCTTGGGCCATACACCAGGAAGCAACAGACGCACCCACTGCCTTTTTAAATGATCTTAGGATTTCTTTGGATCAAATTGAATAAAAAATATTTTAATGAATTAGCATTTTATTTTTCTTACCTATATCAATTAATTAGCGGACGCGACTTCGTCGGCCTCATTCAGTGGTCCTGCAGGAATATCGGATAAAAGTAGCCTATATAACCTTTCTCTTGAATGTGGCTCACACACACTCAAAAAGGTTTTTTCAAATCGGATCAGTAGTTTCAGAGATAAAGAGTATGGATATATACCTACATAGATAAGACTTGATTTTTTTGAGATTCCCGTAGCTCACATTAATGCGACTAATGCCATAGTAAATGAGAGCCATAGATGAATTCACTCTGCTATATTTCGTTTGTGTCCGCCATGGGTATGGTTTCCATACTAAGGTGCCCATTTAACTTTTCACTGTGATTTTTCATATATTTTGAGGTGTATCTAATATTAAATAGAGAGGCCCGTGGCTCGTAACGGTAGCCTCGAACGCACGAATGAGGGTCTTCTGAAATGACGCTCACTATGCGGCAGCACTGAGGCATCAGGTCCAGAAACCTGTATAAAGTGTCAAAGCCGCTATATTTACATACGCGTGTGTGTGTCTGCATATGTATGTATGTGTGTGTACGCGTCTGTACATATCTGACAGCTGTTTGAACCTGACGCATACGAAGCGCCGTCTGTTGGTAGAAGAAACATCAGACACCCTTATTCTATCGAGCCTGATCGTCACTGTTTGGTTTATAGATACACACACTTGTTCTTTGAAGAACAAATACAGCCATCAGTTCTGTCGTAAGTATTATTGACGCCTTCATCGCTACCATCCATGGTCATACCAACCTTGCGGTTATAACGATCTGAATCTCGGATGATGCGCATTCTTGCGTCTGCTCTTTTACGTGTGCAATTTCTTGACTCCCTACAAACTCGTAATGATGAGTCTACTATTCTTCTTCGCAGATACTCCATTTTGGAGCAGTGCAACAGGACAGGCGGCACTTTATGACGCATGCACTATGACGCTGACCCTAGCACGAATCGTGTTAGCATTTTAAAGTTCGCTAGTGAGCCATATCCATGAAAGCATATCGGACTACAAGCTCAAATACACTAGCAGTGATAAACAGTACTAACTGGGGGCCTGCGGACTTGAGAGTTATTCGTGCTGGGAGGATGATGCTTTGAGAGAATTAGGTGTGTCAGTCCACGACCGAACATCTATGACAGTTGTTACGGTGATGCAATACCGTCAAATATCCTGACATCTGTCTAAACCTTTGGAAATAACCCTTTAGGTTGACAAGGTCAGACGGCAGTCACTCTGTGTCATCATCAGCCTTTAACAGTCCACTGCTGGACTAAGTCTCTCCTTTGAAAGGAGGAATTGGCCTACTATACTACGCTGGCCAAAGGGATTGGTATCAAGTTTTCCTTCTCTTACAGTGCTGTTCTCTGCATAATATGCTCCCTCTGTCTTCTCTTACGACACCCATGGGATGATATGGGGTGGTGACATTCCGTATTCTTAATCCGTCACCACACGGACTGTAGAGTTACTCTGTGTAAAAGCTAATATTCATAAATAAAATCTGGTTACATTAGAAAGAGTGGGTATACTGGCCTTGTATGTGAAAGTCTTGGAGGCAACGGGTATTATGTGATATGTCGATGATTAGTGCGATAATTTTAATATTAACTTATGATGTCGATTATATTACAGTAAGCATATTAGTTTTTGCGTGATATAGACAGCATTAAGTAAAGGCTACGCCACAATAGTGAGTATGTGTGTACTAAGTAGGATTAAAATTTTGCTTATCAGGTATATTTTTCTTACAAGAATAAGAATAGTATCATAGTAAAAACAGAATAGTAGGTTAGCTAAGGCCGCTCGGCGAGTTAATTTGTAAACACGTGACAACCCGTGCGTCATCGCAAGAGTAGGCAATTAACTCGCCGAGCGGCCTTAGCTAACCTACTATTCTGTTTTTACTATGATAGTATCCTACGTCTCATATTAAAGTATAGTTACATACAACGTTTTATGAACTACAGTCTTAGTGCAACTGGCAGCCTAGTGCAGATACCAACCGATTGCCATGCAGAGGTTATCAAGTTCAAATCTACGGCACAAGCCACATATAATTCGACTGCATGGTTGGCGTAGTGGTTTAAACGGCCGCCTCGTCGCTTAAACCACTACCACGACACTACGCGAGTGTTGTGGGTTCGATCCCCAGACGAGACAACACTTTGATTCATAAATTGTTGTTTCGAGTCTGGGTGTTCATTGCGTCCGTTCGTTTTATGTTTGTAAAGTCCCCCGCGACACAGGATGTAGTCCTAATGCGGGAGTTGTCTTTGTTAAAAAGAAAAAAAATACCACAAGTTATGTGCGCATCCAAATGGTACTTATCGCTTGCCCCGTGTTTTGGAGCGCATGTTAAGCCGTCGGTCCCGGTTATCATTAAGACGCTTGACAGTCGTTATGGGGAGTGAGTGCCGTTAAATATGCTGACTCTGGTCCGAGTCTAAAGTCCTTGGGTTATGGAGGTTAGATGGCAATTACTTCTGTTGAAAAACTAGTATTCTGTTAATAATGAACAAGGTTGGCATCGTGGCAACCGCACGAGGATAGTTTGAAAAGTCTGGAGTAGAATTTGAGGTTGTTCATAAAAGTACCTAACAGTTAATTTTAGAAGTGATGTCAGTATAAAAAAACTTGCATAATTAATCATGTTAACCGTTCCAGGAGGAATTATCTATAACTACAAAACGCACTAAGACTGTAGAGTCACGTAGGAGTAAGAGTTACTATCATGGTCATAGCCGTACCCAGGTTGCATCCAATTCAATCCAATCCATCCATCCAAAGCAATCCATCTTAATATAGCCCGGGGTCCGCTTTCTCGTCTAACCAGATTTGAAAGAACATCAGCTTTTCCACAGAGTGATTGGCGTCTAATCTCTGCAATTCTACGGGATAGCGATATACCGGGGTTTTAACTAGTGTCAGTATATTCAAAGGCATTCACTCTCCAAAGAAATTTTCAATACCTCCTTTAAATTACAGAATTAGATTTTCAAACCACTTTTGCGGGCAAAGAGGTCTCAAAGAGTCATCGTATTGGGTGCACAATAGATATTTCCATCTAAATTTTAATTATAAGTAATAATGATTAAAGCCATCAGCGCCGCGACAACGGGCTGACCTACCGTCTCACACCCTTTGGGCGAAGTTGATCTATGAAACGAGGGTCATGGATATGGTATAATAATATTTGGTGCTTACTGTGGAAGTTCTACAGAAATTGGATAAAATTAAAAAATATTTCGTCTATTCGACACGTTAGTGGGACAAAATAGTAAAATACAAGAAATAACCTTTAAATTCGTTAACAAACACTTACTAGCCTGCCTAACAGCCACTAATTTCGTTCTGAGTACAGTAAAGTTGCGAATCTGAAATTAGGAAACTTCAGCATTCAAGTGCGCGCGGTAGTAATGCTAACGTAGATCCCGTGACCTCATCATTCAATGGGATCGGATAGAGGAACACCATGATGGTTTTAATGGGTAGTCCCGGCACTTCTCGTCGGGGAGTCACCACACTCTCCCTAGGCTGAGCCCCTTTAGGGGACATCATGAGCCAAAAACAAAAAAGAATTCAAGTGCGCTTGAACTGCTCTATAAATGTTTTGATAAGGATTGAGATGAATCTATATAAAATGAAGAAAAATATTTACTTATTTCGTGTAAGTTCACATTACCTCTCAAAGAAACGTTTTTTATTGATACATGATCTGAATATACCAAAAAATGTCTACTTGAATTGAAAGTTAGAAAAGGTTTTCAGGCAAATCTATCTAACGATGTCTCATGCTGTTAAAATTCTATCTGGATACGTTTCGCGCGCGTAGTAGATAGTATTGTCAGTGTTCTGACTATCCATCGGCAAGGTAAGCGACTGTGTATCACGAGGTTTGAGCACGATTCCCGGATCGAGTAATTGATG
This sequence comes from Euclidia mi, assembly GCA_944739405.2. NCBI lineage: Eukaryota > Metazoa > Arthropoda > Insecta > Lepidoptera > Erebidae > Euclidia > Euclidia mi. The sequence continues at coordinate 62,492,756 of OX123190.2, forward strand.
GCTGACCTGATTTGAGTCCTGCCGTGACCACTGCAAAAATACAAAGTGCCTTTATCCTATTTCATTTTCTCTGGGTGATGGTAAGAGGCGAACACGTAGCAAATACTATATTATTATTATTACTATTTTATAGACTCACACCTGTATCCCCGAAGGGGTAGGCAGAGGTGTAAATATTACACCCACATTTCGCCATGATTTTTAGGTCCCGTAATAAGGGGGCGAACCTATTGCCGTACCGGGTACATTACCTATATTATAATATTATATTACTACCTATATTATAATATTATACTATCGAAGATACGGTAAAATCGACATCAAATCCAATACTAATCCGACTGGCCAGCGTGATATAGATAGACCTAGGCCAAATCCTCCTATGGTGACGCAAATCAGGACAGGCCTATATACAGCTACGAAAATTTGTATGTTGAAGTAGGTAGCAAAAAGTTTGAAGGTATATAAACACACACAAAAACTGCCACATCCAAATTGTGACGTGTAGCATTGACAGTAGTGGCGTCGGGCGGCTTCCCCCCGCTGTACGTACGTCTTGAACCAACTTCCTATAATTAATTACACTCATTATCATTATTGTTTGGAAGGCAGTTTTGCTTCGATAATGAATTGTTCGGCTCCATCATTAATTAGTTTATTATAATAAGAACCTAAACTTTGTTGGCAGATTAATCAAGTTCTATCTGATGCCCGTTGCGCTTAAAAGTATTGTATTTTGTTAAACTGAGGGTTTCGCGAATACAACTTATTTATTTTGATGGATGGCCACAGTTTGTTTGTTTCGTTTTTGAAGGATTATTCTGTTTCGTTTAATGTTTTGCTATCGTTACAACTTGAATTGGTGGTTGATGTACGGTCTTATGTGCTATTTGTGTATCTTATATACAGCCTAAACAGCAAAGAGAAATGTGTTTGATTTTAAACCATGTACTTTATGGAGTTATTTGCCTAGTTTTTACATGGATAGGTATGTACGTTAGCCTATACTCACTGCGAAACTGAAGTTCAGTCATAACACACAGTCATAAATTTCATTCTTATTTTTCCATTTTGGAATCAATCGCAGAGGCGAAAGCTAAGGCTAGATTACTATAGAGCTACATTGACTGCTTAACGTCAGCTACATGGAGTCCACTTTACAGGAAGCACAAGACAAAATTACCTACATTAGTCTCGTTGATACACCGTCTATTTTCATCACTTCAAGTTTTATTTTCTCAACAAAAACGGCGCATGTACCTATTCATGCAATACAAACACACGTTTCCATTAAGTATGAATGTATTCGATACATAAAAAACGTAAATCTAAATAAATAATAAATCAATGTTGTATTTGCAATGCGTATTTATTTTTTGGTTGGCAACGCGAATTATCCGAAGTTTCAATCTAATTTTAGAAACAAGCTAAAGGTTTCTAAACGTGCCCCTGTTGACAACGATTGGGGAGAGTGGAAAACCTAATTTGGACGCTTGCAGTTTCACTGAGTTGACTGTTTATCCAATATATAGCGGCGTTGTATGGTGCGGTGGTTTACTTGACTGGCGTAAGTTTTGTACGATTTAGACGTAGTTCGGAAGTTGGCAGTCTTTTTCCTATTGAGTTGATAGTTCGGAAACTGAGGAGGTTTTCATCCTATTTGGTTCAGAGGCAGACTAATAATGAACTTGTTATGATGGTCAGAGATGTCAAAGACTCTTGGGATAGATTTTTATTACTATTGATGACCACGGTATAGATGTTTATGAGATTCTTCTTGCATGTATGGTGTAGATAATTATGTAGTTACCTCGTTACTGCCAATATGTCGCGTTTCGTGGGTTCGAGTTTAACATGGTATACCCAGTAGGTTGCGTGACCACAGCATGTTTGTACAAATTGAATTAAACTACAGTTAACTGCCGTGAACATGAATCCTGTAAAGAATTCGAAACGTCGCCTAGTAATAAAAAAGTAGTTTCTAGATCATTCGGTTTAAATGTAATAACTAGCACTAGGCCATTATGAGAAGGGTAAGGCCATAGTCTACCAGACTATGGCCTTACCCTTCTCATAATGAGAAGAGGCCCGGGCCCAGTAGTGGGACAGTTTATATACAGGGCTCATATGATGATTATGATGAACTAGTGAAACCAATATAACGCGATAAAATCCGTAAACTGTGATTTACCTAATTCAATCATTCGCGTAAACCCAAGAAAATATTATGTTCGTACAAGTTTGGATATTCTTTGTTTTTTTAAAGGCTCTGGATATAATCATTTATCCGGGTGGATTATCGAAAAACCGGCCAAGTGCAGCTCGGACCACGCACAAAGTAGGATTCCGTAGTACTCCTACCCAGTGACTAGGGATAGAAGGAAGGGTACGTTAAGCGTTTGTGGGATCGCGAACGTTGTTTAATACGAAAATGCTTCTTGAAACTGACCTTTTTCCTGTATCTATTAGTTTTTACAAATGTCACAACCGGGTCATTCTCAGCCGGCTCAAAAAAGCGTGTCCGGGCCGAAATTTAGTACAAAATGGATAACTAATAACTTGATATTTTTTTCTATAATAATAGGTATGACTTAATTTTAGGGGCAGCAACTATTATATTTTAAATAAATAAAATGCAAGGGAGTAAAAAAAATAAAAAGCTTGAAAACATTGACCTCGGTGCCGCGTCCGGCCCTCGGATTGCGGCGGAAAATATTTTTTTCCTTTTTCAAACTCAAACTCATTTATTCATTTAGGTCACAAAGTGACGGTTATGAACGTCAAAGATTAAAGTTAATTACTAGATGATTCTACATTTACATTTACTGCCACGTTCGCAATGCAATAGGTAGAACCACGAGAAAGAACGGGCAATAAAACTCGTGGCCACTCTTTTTAACTGCCAGTATAATTAATTCTTTTACATGTTATACTTATTTGTAAGGAGCTGCAACTGTTTCACATTGCGAGTTATCTACTATTGCAAAAGTTAATAGTTATTGATATCATACTCAAGCAATAAATTATGTTCATTTAGTAAGCCTCCCAAAGTGAATATGGTGAAACAGGAGCATCCACTTACGTCTTTTGATGTAAGCAACTCGCGAACATGACTGTTCTGATCTATGGTGGAACAGTATGTTCCGAAAAGTAATGGTATATGAACCTGCAGCAATTTACAATCTATTAGTTAGCAGTTCATGACCACGAGTTACCCTCCCTTACAAATCCGATAAATTATAATAAAAAGAGTAGAACAAGAATGCAAATGTAGTATAAAAGAGAATACGGTAATAAACTACACTATAAAACTGCCTATTGACCTAATAATAAAAAGAAATTGACCTAATAAAATAATATTTATTTCCAAGCGTACTTGTCGTCAAGATACTCATTTAAACTATAATATGCCTTTAGTAAAAGATTATTTTTAACAATTGTCTGAAACGACCTTAAAGGCAAGTCTAAAATATTACTTGGTATTTTATTATAAAATCTTATACTAAGCCCAATAAAAGAGCTATGCGTTTTGTGTAAACGGAAATATGGTACACATAATTTGTGCCTGTTTCTAGTATTAATATTGTGAATTTCACTATTCATTTTGTAAGAATTTATATGTAGTCGTACATGCATAACACTGGCATAAATATATTGTGATGCTACAGTAAGAATACCAATATTTTTAAATTTTTCTTTAAGTGAGACACTTGTCTTTAACTGGTAAATGGCCCTAACTGCCCGTTTTTGTAATATAAAAATATTTTCGATGTCAGCGGCCCTACCCCATAATAATATGCCATATGACATAACACTATGAAAATAGCTAAAATAAACCAATCTAGCCGTATCGACATCAGTCAACCTACGAACCTTCTTAATGGCATAAGCAGCTGAGCTAAGTTTCCCTGAGAGATATGTAACGTGCGTTTCCTCCAATAAATGGCACAATTTTGCATGTGTTCACAAACAACTAGATAGTTATTAACTCAATGTATATGCTACGTCATTATAGGCCATAACTAAACAAGTTACAACTGATTGTCTTCGCGTCCGAAGTTGATATCAGTGGCGCGCACCGATCTGGGGTCCAATTCTGCTATTTTTATATGACATTGATATTATATTTTGAATGGATTTAAAAGCGGTATTCTGATAATCTAATGTCATTATCGTATAATTTAAAATAAACAGTTCGTCGTTGACACATACGATCTCGTTACAATTTCATTCAAATATCAGAAAATTTAGAAGAATACGCTTTTTGTGACGTACCTAAGTATGACACTGACATAATATCGAGACTATATTAATTTAGCAGAATTGTTCATAAATCCTGTATCCTAGTGAGTTTGAGACTATTTGCTCGAGTAATACAAACAGTCAGTCCCCTGCATTGGTGGCAAGGACAACACGTCTGTGCGTCTCCGTGTAACTCTTTTATTGAGGTTCTTAATCGTTTTCGGTGGCTTGGTATACCCTTAAAATTGATTTCGGTGAATTCATTTTATCCACAACTATTTGAATTGAAATGTTTAAACTATAATAAACGTATGTCTTAGTTTATTCGATTCCAATAAAAGATATTAATTTCAAAAAATCGTGTTACTTTTTAAAATATTTACGATTTTGCTAATTATTTTGATTTCAGTGGCATTGATTTCGGTGGAAATAAGTGCACCGAAATCAATGTTAAAGTCACCGAAATCGTACATTACTTATTTATTTACATTAAAAAAAATAACTATCCTATCACCTCTCATGTCGTTTCAAGCATTCTGCCATGAACACAATACTGCGATTATGCCAGATTAATAAAGGAAGTGGAATCGGTGCAGCCAATTCTAATAAACCTCAAATTTTATCGAATGAAAATCTGATGACTTCGTCGTCTACATCAGTGTGGTGACGGATTAAGAATACGGAATGTCACCACCCCATATCATCCCATGGGTGTCGTACGAGCCGACAGAGAGAACATATTATGCAGAGAACAGCACTGTAAGAGAAGGAAAAGTTGATACAAACCCTATACCAACCCGTTTGGCCAACGTGGTATAGTATGCCAATTCCTCCTTTCAAAGGAGAGGCCTATTCCAGCAGTGGACTGTTAAAGGCTGATGATGATGCTGATGACTTATATGAAACCAAGCAGCACCTGTCCCATATCTAAACATCAGACATTGGATTGCACGAAAATGGTAGCTTCTGGACGCATGTGTCATGAAAATATTGCTCCGACAGTAATGAATGAAGTTACATTCTCTAACATTGACAGCAGTGACAAGGAATATAACATATTTTTAATTCAGGATTGAAAACTTGAATAAGTATAAAGTTTTTATAAGTTTTATTACATACTTAATTTAATGCTAGGTGCTTAATATAAAACTATTTTAATCGTGTTAAAACCAAAAGGCAACGTTATATTTTCAATACAATTACAACTAATATTAGTTAAATAAGTGCCTTCTATAGTTGTTGATGTTTTTGAAAGACTGATTCATAATTTTAAGTGATTTTGTAGTGATTTTTTAATAATAAGTAAATTATTCTCTGTGATTAAGCTAGATCAAAACAAACACTTTAGATCTTTTTAAGGACGTATATTGTCAGTTTTTGACTACCTTCTACTTTTAATAGAAGTTAATGTAATAATTTAACGCTTCCTCCCAAAGTTGATTCTTGTGTTATATGTTTTTAAGTTAATAAACGGGGCTTTAGTCTCGATAAAATAAAATATTTTGTTGTACAATTAACCTGCAATTTCTTACGTAGTACGTATCATACGTACGCACGTAGTAGTACTAAAGCTAAAACATAGGGATATAAAATAGTCTTCATGATATAAATCATTTGATATGTTTGATTTCGGTGATAAGAATATTGATTTCGGTTACTTATCCATTCGGTCTATGTCGTTTCTCCTCCCTCTACTACTAATATATTTTAAATTAAATCTAGATTTTATATTTCATGCTAATAATGTCACAATAACAAAAAAGTAATTGCCAGCGAAGTCAACCAAATAATGCGTAACCTGATAATGACCCAACCCATTTTTAAGAACGTTCCATTGCATGGAAATGATCAAATAAGATTTCACTATAATGGCAAATACCACCTTAATGACATCAGCAATCTTACGTGCGAATACCAGTTTCTGTACAGAATACATTTTTTGTTGATTGTAATAAATAAATTTATATCTAGCGAATATTTAGAAGTGAATATCATTACTATGAATAGTCCTGTTCCGTCATCCGATTGAAATTGCTACTCCTTTTAACTCTGAAATTTATTTATGATGCAGACATGATCTTCTGACGTGAAGTGTTTTGGAACTTGGTAGTGTCAGCTGGCATATATTTTTGGTTATTTATTTATTATATTTCAGACTTAAAATTAATTTAAAATGTATTATTTACACATTAATTATTTATACCTGAGATTACCTATACACATGTCACTAATAAGAAGCCCTCATACCTATGTCACCACCAATTGTTTAGATGATAATTGTATAACATGAGCGATTTAAAGAAAGATCTTTCCATAGCCTTCGACTATCCGAAAGTGAATATAGTTAAAATGTATAAAATTGGTTTTGACGTTCTTAAGTCTACTGACTGTTACTCAGTGACCTACGTGAAATGATTTGCTATTCCACAGGGAGGACTGCCCGACAGTACAGTTATGTTACGGTACTGAACTTGAGATTGAGAGAAGTTTTAATCCCCTCATAGCTCTACTGAGGTGAACTTTCGTATCATAATCGATGATGTTCATATATATTCATACAATAAATACAGAATGGGGAAGTAACTCATTATAGAATAAGTTTCTAATATGGAATACCACTATATTTCTAAGTTTAACTTTTTTAGTAGAGCGGAGGTAAATATTAGAGAATTATCTTCATCATATCAGCTGATAGACTGCCTCGTTGGTCTCGCGGCATAAATGTGCGCGTGGGATTAGGAGTTCTCGGGCTCGATTCCCGTGGCGGGCAAAGTGTTATTGAGGTTTTCCGTTAGGCAATTCTCAGTAACAGCACGGAGTCTGGTAATGTGCCCGGTACGGCAATAGGCTCGCTCCCTATTACGTGGAACCCTATTCATGGCGAAATGTCGGTGTAATATTACACCCCTGCCTACCCACAGGTGTGAGTCTATAAAAAAAAATCAGCTGATAGACGGTTACTGCAGGATATAAAGCCCCTCTTAAGACTTTCCAAATTTTGAGAAAAGTTTTACAGGATGGAAGCTACATGACAACCAATCTTAAGTCTTAGATATGCATATTACATTACAATAATAAGCTCATTAGTGCTAATCAGATACAGTGAGCAAGATGATAAGTTGATTTGTACCAATAACACATTGATATGCTTTGACCGACACATTGATTTAAATCAATTTCGTATTATAAAACCAGTCAAATTCATTTATACATTTAGTTTACATGGTAACACTTATAAGCGTCAGAAAATGTATTTTTTATATACAGCAAGCGTCATTATTCTTTACTGGCTACTTCTTTGCGAAGACTAAATGTTTGTGTACCTACCACTTTAAACCATTAATATTTTCTACAGCTACCACAAAATTGTCAAAACATCTAATCACATTGTCAATTACGGAATCTTGTCGCCCCAAGATCTTTTGTGCATTTATGTAAATCCCCAAAGTTCTTTTATTAAGTTACAAAATTTTAAATAATAATTACGCATTGTAAACACTAAGATCCAATAAAAAGTTTTTGTTCAGTTGTAAAGATTTTTCTTTTGGAACGTCTTTTATAATTTATTCATTTCTCCGCACTCCGTTTTACAAGTTTTCGGGATAGCGGTTGCCAATTCTTTTTCCTGCGGCTGCGAATTTTTTTGTACTATTGACTTAATTCTCTTATATTTTAATGTTATTGCAAGTTATTTTCGTTGAGTTTTGTAAAAATTATGCTAGTGTGTAGACTGATTGGACGCATGACATCTTTTGTGTGACGCCTACGAACTAATAAAACAATATTTCTTACCTGGCTAGAGAAAACTGCGTTGGCCTATTTGGCAATTGCCGAACTCTTCCTTTTTTATAATTATTTTGAATTATTATGGTAATAGGTGATAAACGTACACTTTAAAATACCTGGAAGTTGTAGATAAATAACACCTACACTAATAACTAATAGTCGTTCTAAACACCATAAAAATATTTTTTGTCATCAAGCAATCTTACGTGACTCGGAGGTCCTAGATAGGAATCGAACCTAAGATCTCTGAGATAGCAGTTAAAGTAACTTACCACTACACCGATTTGCCAGTCATATAATATCACATTTCGTACATCAATCCAAAATACATGCGTAAAAATAATGCCAATGCACGAAAGCCAAGCTACGTTCTATCTCACTCTAAACAAACGAGTGCCTACTCCAGTTTCAAGTTCTATAAACAGCTTGAGCTTCATTAAAGTAAGAAGAGACTAAACAAACAGCTAGTCGACATCGATCCATTACACCTGTAACGGATTAGTTAATTTTTAGCTCAAGCCAGACGCCGCGATACAATAGACTCTGATCTAAAACTTGGTGCCTATTACGTATCGTTATTGCAAAGTGGTTTGTCATTAAAGGGGTACTTATAAGAAAGGCTTTTACATGGATTATCGCTATAGCTCTAGGTTGTGGAGGTCAGATGGCAGTTGTTCTGTGGAAAAGCTGAAATTCTGTCTAATCTGGTTGGACTAAAATGTGAACCCGGGCTCAAAGGCTTTTGCCTTAGAGCCTCGAAGAGCACCTAAGCCGTCGGTCCCAGCCGTTATGAAGATCTAAAAACAGTCTTATGCAGAGTACCCTTGAATATGCTAACACTGGTCTACGCCATGAAATATTGCTATCTCTCTAGGTTGCAGAGCTCGTACGGAACTCGCCCTGTGGAACAGCTAACATCCTGTCAAATCTGATTAGCTATCACGCACAGATCGACATTTCTCTAAAAAAATATGTGAAACTATATTACTATGAGTCTTTCAATTTTGTTAGGGATCTATTTTTGTATTAAACTCTCAATGGGGGTAAACCGAACACCACGGCGGTGAATCCGCTAATATTTCACATTTTTCACACGCAAAAACTGTACAAAATAGTTTACAGATTTGAAAATATAAATTAAAAGCGCGCAGCAGTAGGTACAACGTTTTCCCATGATTGATTCATCTCAAACGTCAGACATATCCATCACATTACACAAATCGGCATATAGTTCATAACACGCACTTAACCTCAGTACTCACTACAAAATAACAAAACTACATAAGAAACAACAATCACCAGCTGATAAAACAATTAATTTCTTTGTTCCCACCAATAGCAATAGCAATTGGTTAGCTATTAAAACGGTACACGAAACGTCGGCTGGTATCAATTATTAACTGAGTCGGCAACTTTCCGACGATGCAACTTGGACCGATTTGATGCTCAACGTCACAAGCTATTTATGTATAAGTGACGTTCACTAGATCGAAGTCCCGTTCTTAAATTGTCTTCGACTGACTTAGTTTGTATTGGGTACGACCTTTTAAAATACTTCTTTGGTAAACTTACCCTCTTTTTAGAATCAACGAATAATGGAAATCCTGAGTTGACCGAATTGCAACTTTTTCTATTCACATTTGTGCATGGTAAGAAATGGGTCATGTAATGTATGAAAATGTAACTGGTATTCAATAATAGCCAATAGCCTATTATTGAATACCAGTTACATTTTCTTTCTAATTTGGTTGTCCTTCATATCGGATTCAGGGTTTCATTTGTTCGCTAAATGAGAGCAAATTAATTGACTTACTAGAAAATAGCTTTCGCTCGCATCTTCTAAGTGCCTACTTAAAATTTTCAATCCTTTCTTTACGTCTTTAAGGTTAACATATTAAGAAATCATTCCTTGGAGTTTAGATCAAGGAAGCCTTTGTCATAAAACTTCGTTTGTCTGAATTTAGTAGTTTGGGCTATACGATGATATGCCAGACAGAACGTGATTTTATTTAATACTTATACGATTTAAATATTTTGGTACAAGTAACTATTACCTATATATTAGATTTGGAAATTTTGTGCTAGTTTCCACATTCACACTTATTATTGATTTGAGGCTAAGCACATATTTTTCGTCCTTCCAATATAAACTTGCATCAAATCCAAACAGCTTGTTCAGCAGAAACTTTCGTAAAGTTTTCGTTTCAGCATGATCACAAACTCCATTGAACGTTTCGATAAAGATCACTTTGCCATTCTTTGTATGCATGCGCTTGTCTCTATAAACAATATCTTCCCATCTATACTAATATTATAAAGCTGCAAAGTTTGTTTGTTTGCTTCCCAGGAATCTCACGCACTACTAAACTAATAGATTGTATTAAAAAAATGGGTTGGACAGTCCATTCACCGAGGGAGACAAAAGTCTATATTATTATAACATCCCGAAATGGGCCATGATTGCCGAGCAGCATCCCTAAATAACGCGGTTGAAACCATAGCCGTAGCTAGTTTTCTTTTTTTGTTCTACTGACGTCGATCGTCTATTCGTAAGCCTAACTTATGCATGTTGACGGTAAATTCATTCAAAAGCATGGTGTCCATTGAGGTCCATGAAAACAAAATGAACAGTAGTACTCTCCGTGACCATAGATCATGGTTCAAAGTATTCGAGACGTCCGATTTAGCGTAAAAATCGTGTATAAAGGAGAATAATCGACGTAAAAGTAGTTGGCCTTCAATGTTATGTCTGTTTGAGAGATCGTTCTGTTTGGAACGTGTGCGCATGCACTATAGGTATGAGGATAAAGTTGAGTGAAATATTGCGGGTAAGACACGTGTAGGTATAGTCGTTTTAAACTTTCGCGATTTGTATACCTACATACGTCATACAAATTGATTGTAATAAACGGGTCTTACTCGTTTTGTCAGGCTGTAATCAGTATTTATACCATAAATTTGTCAGGCTGTAATCAGTATTTATACCTTATATTTGTGAAATATCGTGAGTAGGACCCGTTTATTAAAATTGTATGACATGTAGATATATCTACTAGGTATCTGTTTTATACGATAATCATACGTGGAACTGAATTAAAGTCATAATGTCTCATCTGTTCTGCTGGGCAAAGGCCTTTTCTTAACATAGGAAGCAATTCTAAATCCAGGATTTTGTTTTGGCTTATTGTGATTTGGGAGGTGAGGAGGGGTTGAACCTGTAGAAGGAAGGTTTTATCAAGGTAAAAACTAAAACGAAATTTGTCTTTGGAAGAAAACAGATGACTGACCTTCTAGATCCTCTCTGGCTCCGTAACCTGAAGGCTAATTCTCATATTTTATCTGCCATCGACATTGTATTTTGAACGAAATGCGACGCTTTGTTCAATTTACGATCTAGTCTCGATATCATTCAAGTATCAGTAAATTTAGGAGAATACCATTTATGACATAAGTAGGTATGTCACTGAGATTAGATTGAAACTGCAGTTTGAACAAAAATTATTACGAGAATTGGGCCTCTGTTTGGGGCATAGGCCACCACGCTGGCTAAGTATGTATTGGTGGACTTTACATGACTTTTGGAAAAAATATGGTGAACTCACGGGCATGCTGGTTACATCATAATTATTTATTTCACGCTATATTAATCGATACTCGTAACTATGTAACTTTAAGACACTTTAAAAATCAATCAATTGTGTTTTCGATTCCACTAGACGATGGCTTTAGATTTGAAATAACTTTATTTTTAATAATTAAAATGTTTCATCAGTATATGCCTACAGATCTAAAGATACTAGTTATTTGATTACAAAAATACTATGCATCTCTAGGTCTGTGGGCGTAAGTATTTCATTGTATTACAAAAAGTACCTATATTATGTAAACTATGTAAAGTGATAGCTGTTAGAACCTTACTTTACCTATCTATATATATATATCTATACGAAAAAGTGGAAGACGTTAAAATACCTTGACATTACCACCATACAAGTCAATCAAACGACAGATACGCTCATGATAGTACGATAAGGTTAACCAGATCTAATACGATAGCACGAGGTAACTGGTCAAGTTGATGTCATTAGGAAGCGCAGACGGTGGCCGGTCGATGGTGATTGAATTACTTTGATAATGTGCGTAGAATGTACAAAGTGCCTTACTAGAGGAGCTTCAGACGGGACACTTATAAACAGAGCGCCACTTGATAATGTGATGGTACTTAGTTCGTTGTTGGTGAATATCTCAGAGCCGGCAATATCTCTGTCATTACATAATATACCTAATCGATTTAAGCTTTCGTGTGTTTGCAATAAGCTCAAAAACTGCTGAACGGATACTCATGCGGTTTTTATTGATTGCATGTTTGTGAAGCCACCTGTGACACAGGATATATATATTCCTAGGGTGAGAGATAGCTTTAAGAAAAACGAAAGTATTAAGCTTTTTGACCTGACTTGTCTATAGCAATTAATTTTAAGATTAATGAAGCGCTTCAGGGCTTCGATAGATAACACATACCTACGCAAGGCGTTTCGAATGCTTTAACAGTTAATATTTTGATAATTAGGTATATTACTTTGTACCATGGTTTATTCATACACAACAGGAACTTGATTAGATAACATGGAAAATATTTGGTTACTTTCTGCAGCTGTGTATCAGGTAATTTTTATTTTTAATTTTTATTTTATTAATAAAGGAACAACAAACAGCTACATACAAGAATATCGGTATTAATAAACTAAAAATGAATTTCCAATATTGCAGCCCCCGACGCTGTTCACGGATAGGCCGAAGGTTATTTGATGGTATAGTAGGCTTACTTAACTTCTGTGTCGGGAAAATTACAATATAACTACCTAAATACAGATGTGTAACGTTTAAGAAAGTTCCTTAAGTAACTGATATTTATATTTACTAGGTGAACATGCAAAAATATAAATATTTTCAAATAGTCGATTATAAGTTTCAACCATGCTACGAATGGGAGAACGCAACCCCGAATTGGTCTGACAATTACCAACAGAAAAAAGTTTGCTAGCACGCACTTTTCATTTGTAGATGGTCCTAGGCACCGCAAAACATAACATATTAGACAACTCAATACAGTCAAATTTGTTTCTAACAATGTTATACAGGTTGATAGCTGCCAAGTGTTTGCGTCTATTTTCTAGACTTATTATAAGCTTATATCTACTGAGTAGTTCATGGTATGATAAATAGTGCCCAATACATCTCTAATGCATAGAACGTAAGAATTTGTGTTGAACACACTTAATTATATCTATGTATTTATTATAGTAAGGACTCCAGACAGGTGCAGCGTACTCAAGTTGAGAGCGTACAAGAGACTTATATATGAGGAAGGTTTCTTAAATTCCGTTTCTGAACGCATTACAAACCCATATAATTGATACGCCTTATTAACTATTTGCTCCACGTGCAGGTCTAAACAAAGCGTACAATCAAATATTACGCCTAGGTCTCGATTTCAGTAAGGGTAGCATTGCACAGGTTGTATGCATGATTAATAAAAATTTAATTTTTGGTAAAATTTAGAGTCGATCCAGATCTTGTTGGAACAGAAGGCAGTCACTGTATTGAGATATTGCTTTATATACCTTCTGGTCGTCTGCATAGAGTAGGAATTTTGTGTTGCGAAAGCATCAACTAATGTCGTTAATGTATAAAACAAATAATAGAGGACCGAGGATTGATCATTGGGCCACACCAGACGTCATTTTTGCGATTTGCGAATGATAATCATAAAAAACTACCCTCTGACAACGATTAGTGACATAAGAAGCAAACCATCTAAGAAGATTGCCATGGATTCCGTTAAATGCTATTTTAATGAGTAATATTACGTAATTCACTTTGTCGAACTCCTTACGGAAAGTCAGTATATACTGCGTCTACCTGTATACGATTGTCGATATTATTAAACAAGTGACATGAAAATAGCAAAATATTAGTTGTTGTAGACCGGCGTTTGACAAAACCGTGGTGTTGCTGTATGATTATATTATGCAGCGCAGGATAGATTTCATTGTGCACAATCCTCTCTAATACTTTGGACAAGGTAGAGAGGATAAAGATGGGCGGTAATTCTCTACTTTGCGTTTTGATCCGTTTTTATGGAAGTATGATGTTACAACTCGAACATAATTTTTTGCTTTGCATACAGCAGATATAAATTCTACTGCTCCATATTTCTTAAGTATCTAAAATCTATATATAAGAACGGGCATTTTCCTAGCTCATTCTAATCCTTACAATAGTCTTATAACCTCTACTTGTACCTTTTTCAATATCAAAAGTTTTAGAATACATTTTAGTTGAATTTAATTTAAAACACAGAGCACATTATTTTGAGGTTGGTTTCCAGACGATAAACGATGTCGTCTAATCCTCTCGTCTGGCACAACCCTTAGTCTTCTGTTTATTTATTGGGAACATCGCTTAATACGATTACTTAGTGCTTTTGCTGCACAGACCTTTGATATGGGAGGTCAAGTTTATTGATTAACCGGTTATCGCTGGAGGCTTGACCTGGTTGCAGAAATAAACACACGGAATACAGCTTAGATTTCTTGCTAATAAGATAAGATAGGACTTGTGATAAGATTTGATTATTATATGGTGTGTGCTTGCATATTTCAAGGTTTAGGTAGTACTTTACGACGGTATATACTTCGTGTGGGCATCGACTTCACTGTAATTGTAATTCATATAATGTGTGTCATAAGTCGTAAAAACGTCTAAATATTTTACTTAAATTATCTTTTGTTTAATTTTACTTAAGATAAGTAATTAACAGTAATTTTTAATGGATTTATCCTTTTAATAAATAGGTAAGGATGATATTGGAAATGATTTTTTTTGAATCACAAATATATGTTCAAAGTCTGGATATTGCGATGTCTTTATCCTTGTGGTGGCGAATTAAGATATCAAAGTTACGCTTCCCCATTTTAGGCAGTGGGTGTCGTAAGATGTGTCTAACGAAAATACATGAAGCAAATCGTATCTTTGGGAAGGGATGAAAATGTCGATATCAAACCTTATACCAACCCATCTGGCCAGGCTGGTATGGTAGACACGATTCTTCTATTGAATCAAAATGCAATATTCTTCTTCTTTTTCTCGAGTCGTTGGTACAGAATTCAAACGGCACCAGCCCAGTATGTGTTCACGGCAACGGCATAGTCGGTGGCTTAACATAGATCGGCCCCCGAACATCTGTGCGGACACTTAGGACACTCTAGCAGGTGACTCATGGTCTGTTCGGGAGCGCCACAGTCGCACTGCATGTAAGCCGAGTCAATCATACCCCATTTCGCTAGGTTGTGTCTGCAGCGGCCAACCTGGCTTCGTAAACTATTCAGGGATCCCCATATGGTACAGAACATATCAAAATGCAATTGTGGCGCAAATTCCTTATTGGCCTATCTAGCAGCATATTGCAAAGGCTGTATGATAATGACAAAAAATAATGTTAGTAAGTGTAAGTTTTCCAAAGTAAAATGAATGAATGTATGTGTATGTTGTATATTCATAGTTGAGTTTCACACGACTATTACAGTACTTATCATAAACGTCTGCTAAATATAAATTTAATATAAAATTTTTGCTGACACTTAACTCGTCTAAGTGCTTCCAGGAAGGCATGTGAGCCCATTTAGATGTACGCAAGGCGTTCCGACTTTCTTGCCTGCATTTAAATTCGAATAGCATATCCTTGATAAAGATAAAAGTAGGTACATAATTTACTAAACGAGCGCTGTAATATGTGTCGTGTGGCAGTCTTGCCAACAACTCCGTGCGCGGTGGTATATCTATTTTCTATTATTATTTGTCGTGTGAGTTTGTGTCTAACTCTAGTGTTGGAGGTGCCAGTCCATCCAAAGGCCTCCAACAGGCATAACGAATCTTGTCCTGAGGCAAGAACCGGGACTGACAGCTTTTAGTGCCCTCCGAAGCACGGGAATGCTCTGATGTTATTGCCACACGCGGTCACCCATCCAAGGCGCCTCGCTGCTTTGCAAGCCTCCTGTCAAGCCTTCAACTATAATATGTACTCTTATTAAACGCCATTATCACTGTTTGAGGCATAGCATATTCGTTATAATTGCGCCTGCAACAATCAAAAATATTAGATATCTCATTACTACAAACAAAGCTATTTGGCATATATACCGAAAGATAATTTTAAATTAATTTTCATCCTGGTGTGGAATGAAAGAAAACTAAACAACTGTTTTTGTACTAGTAATTTTAAATAATGCAGTTAGGTATAAATAAAAACAATGACAATCACTCCATAATATTGCGGTTTATAGTTACTGTAAAATATTCTTAAATAATAGGTAGGTAGTTATAAAGCTGTCACAGTCCTATATTAAGTTCAGGAAGGGAAGAACCTTAAGATTATTTTTTATTCCTTTTTTAAATTCTGCTCGTGTTCACGTGAACTGATTATGATGACAACGATATTAATATCTATTATTTAAACGTCTTGATCCAAAGAATGTAGTTTGGAACCTATCCCTTGGATCACGACTTCACTGTTGGAGGCTAACAAGGAAACCAGTCATGTCTAATTTAGAATGCTGTTAATGATTAAAAAGGTAACATAATGTTGCATGAATAAATAATTATATTACATTCATAATATTTAAATAATATTAATCGATCCTTATAAAGGGTCACGGTCAAAATGGGCGTAAAACCAACAGCTTTTAAATATATTTTATGTGAAAGCTAATGACCATTACTTAATTTTATACTATGACGGCAATCACCCAAACAACCGGTGAGCAGAGATATTCAGTGATGTTCAAACGTATTTTTTATAGAATCCAAAACAATCGCTAATACAACGGAGATAACACGACACGATGTTGTGCAGAGCTAGGCCAAAGAAACCAATCTATTGGTTGGTAACCTAACGGAATTACTACATTCCATCCCTTTCTACCTTCACTCTTACTCATTTTTCATTTTACACATTTACACATTTCCGCGATGGTGTTTATTTAATTGAATTATATAGAGAGGAGTCATAAGATGATTTAAACAGATGTAATTTTCTGCAAACTAATGTGTGGTTGCTTCGAATTAAAATACAGTCGCGGCATGTCAGATCGCGCACATATAATACTTATATTTCGATCGATAGAGACCCAAGTCGGTAGAAATGCGATAGTTGAGCATTTCTGTACTTGCTTAACAGGTAGAAGAACAGTAGGAAGTTGTGCCCACATAGTTTCAATTTTGTGGTTTTTAGGATTAGGACGACACGAGCCTTTCATTGCACCCGCAGAACATTTATTAGATGTTATAGTTGATGATAACCATTGATATTTAAATAAAAGGTATCAATATATAGTAGTTTTTAACAAATATGTGTGTTTTATTTAACCAATCTTTGTAATTGTTTTGCAGTGATACCCGGTCGATATTGGGGTTAACAAGTATTTAGGGGGTATTTAGAAGTACATTAAAGTAAATTACAACACATTTTATTTCTGTTGGTTTTACGCCCAGCACTCATACAAAAATGCCCATGATCCTTTATTAATAAAACGCAAAAGAATAGTATAATCTTCTCTTTTGTTTGTGAACTGATTTTGTTATTTTAATAGCTGTCGATGAGCTTTAGTACTTTATATACAGGGTGTCACAAGACCCATCACCTAGCCGAAGTCTACTCGTTGTGGACATTATGCCAAGTCATACTAACTAAAAATAATACCTGGGAAACGATGTTTTTTTTTGAGTTTTCACTTTTTTTTAGCCGCAATTAAAAGCGCGTGCGTGCAATGCTCGAAATACTTTACTTATCCATGGGGTTATAGGGCATCTAAAGAACATATTGGCGGTGTAAATGCATCGATTTTGTAGGTACCTAATAAGAAAAGTTCCATACTAACTTTGAGCCTCAATATCTCCTGAACCAGTAATTTCCACGGTATGGTGCCGAAGTAAAAAATGGTCGTAGTGATTGGTACAACATGGGATTTCAGTTTTCGTTAAGGGTCTTTTTACACACTGTATATTTTTTGAAAATGCTCGTAGTACAAGTAGTCCATTGAAAAGTTACATTTAGGGTTGCATCTATCAGAGGACGCAATTTTATTTTACAAATGTGTATGAAGGGCTATTCTAAGATTTGATCCAACTTTGTGGGGTCGTACCTCTTGTCCCTCGGCCGCCATCTTGGAAAGAGTGCAGGTGCAGATAGTTTTTCTTGATTAATCCGGTAAACTATTAGCCTCACATTGAATATGTGAAAGGTTTTTTTTTTGCAAATTAAATTTTCTACAACTTTGGCCGTGAAAATCTTATCGTAAAGCCATAAATAAAAAATGCGAGAATACAAAAATAATCTTTATTACTTTTGTATTCTGGCAGATTCTTTCATTAAACTGTGTTCCCAGTTTATGTGATGAGCCAGGCTTTGGTACAGGGTCTGATCAAGCACCGATATTAAACTGTTGATGAAGAATTTTGGAAGAAAGTCGCATTTTTGTCAGTAATTCATAATTTTCCTTAACCCGGCGAGCATGATATGGCAGGGTATGTCACACCCTGGTGCAATTCTACAGATGTGTATTTTTGTAAATATACGTCTGACAACACTAGCGCCACTAGGAGCCAGGGGACTGCGGGAGGGGATAGTGGCGTGATCGCAGTTTGGCGTCGAGCGTCGGCTGGAATATAGGTGTGCTAACTTGTCTCGGGTACGTTATACCCTGCCACATGCTTAACGTATTTTTTTTACGTAATGTATTTTTTATTGTTTTATATTATTTTGTCTTTGTTTTTGTTCAATTTTGTGTGTTTTTAAAATCAGGTAATGTCTCGTGGTTTTTTAGCTTAACGACTTATTATTTTATTTGTTTTTAAGTCATTCAGATGGTACAGAGTGCAAGAAAAATATTCCAGTTTTTATACGCCAGCGAATCATGAATCAGCTTGGTGAACCATCACCTGAACCTGCAAATATGACTGGACGATATGTCAAATGTCAGGAGTGTCAGGGCTGAATGCCCAAACAAGAAAGATAGAAAAACTAAGTATTCCTGCAATATTTTCGCCAAGCCTATATGTATGGAGTATGCTAAGTTCGGATGTAAAAATTGTACTGATTTTGAGAGTAGTGACTAGTAACTTACGTCTGTAAAAATAATATCACTTTTGTTTTTTCTGATGAAAGATCTTATAATCTTTATGTTTATGTTGATTTAAAATGTTAAAAACGATTTTCTTTTTATAAGTGTTGATTTTTCTAAGCCCTAAAATATTTTTCCTATAATTAGACTGTATAAGAAAACAATGAATAAGAAATAATAATGTCATAATTAAAAACTTTTATGTTTAATTTCATTATAGTGATCCTATATACTACACTATATGATTAATACAATTATATGAAACATAATAGGATTAGTGTTATGGTACTTTATGTTCTGGGTATGTCACACCCTGCCTCATTGTTGATGTAATTTTTTTTCACCTCATGCTCGCCGGGTTAATGAATTTTGATATCACTAATAATTTTCCTGCAGGTGTCCCCAGAACATTTAGTACTTCTGAACAAATTAAAGTATCCTCAAGCTGGGCAGAGTGTCATCTTCAGAATTCAGATGCCCATGGATAGAGCTTGTCTTTGCTTTTAAT
This sequence comes from Euclidia mi, assembly GCA_944739405.2. Classification (NCBI taxonomy): domain Eukaryota; kingdom Metazoa; phylum Arthropoda; class Insecta; order Lepidoptera; family Erebidae; genus Euclidia; species Euclidia mi. The sequence continues at coordinate 62,512,472 of OX123190.2, forward strand.
TCCAGTTTTTAGGGTCGTTGTAATGAGTGAAAATTGGACCTTATGGCACTGCAGAGTCTCAAGTTGGAAGACTGGGTCTTGTTATGGAAGAAGTAAAGACATATTAAATGTATTTTTTATTACTGACGACGAAAAAATTATACTTAATACATTGAAAAGAAAATTTGTTGTAATTATATCATTCGATTTTCATTTGTAACTTTGTTATTGTTCATTTTACGACTAAATGCTACGGGAACAAAGTTGTACCTATAGAATTTAATTTGCAATGTTACATGTTTTTAAAATTTTCTGTACGGCCAACAGTTTACCAGATAAACTAGAAAACCCATTTGTATCACTCTTTTCAAGATGGTGGCCGCAGGACAAGGGCTGTGACCCCACAAACTAGGATTTACCTAACTTCACACTAACCCCCTCTTGACATAAAATTGCGTCCTCTGACAAATGCACGCTGAGCCCAAAAAAAATTTACATTTCAATGGACTAAAGTAATAGCGGGATGCTTGGTTTTAGAATAGTTTACCAGGTTCTATATAGCAACTAATACTATAAATGCCAATGAGTGCAATGTATGTATCACGTCAAAACGGCTCAACCGAATTAGATGAAGATAAATGTAGATAGATACAATTAGATAAGACATTAAGAACTACTAATATACTAAATTAAGAACTGACTAGGACTACTTCTTATACTGAAAATAAAACTTAAATTGGTAGAAAAAGGAGAGTGTTTATTCTTTTTATTTACAGAGAATTTTACAAGGGTTTCTTGTTTAAGCTTCTTTAACATAATTACTAACGTTACCTTTCATCAGCTTGCGAGGTTATATCCACTAGTAAAAAACATTCTATAAAATAAGTGACTAGAAAATAATATCCCTATTCCATATGATACTCCCACAGATTACGTAGATAATCCGAGCGTTCGATTCATATGTTGTTGTATGCAAAATGCGCCAGTATGAATTGTGTACGGAGTGCAGAGTGCACGAAGGTCACGACGCGTGAAGAATAGAATTCTCAGTAAGGACTGCAAGGTTACCGCGTACTTGTGACTCTCTGGTCATCAACTTATGTATTCCTGTTTAAATTTAGAATTGCGATGATTTATTTTTTAAGTTTGTTTTTTTAAGATTTAAATATGTAGCGATTCAACAAAATATTTCATGGAGTAAAAATAATGTAAAAAAATAAAATACCAATAGAAATTAATTAAAAAAATATTATGGGACGTATTCTAATAATTGTCTGTCACAGTGTCATTTTTTGTCGAATAGATAATAAAGCATAATAAAACAAAAATATTTAGTGGCTTTAAGTTTTACAATACTGCCTTAATTTGAATAACATTTTTAAATGTTAGGTATTCAAAATAAGCAGCGATAATCAGCCGAGTGGAGAGAAGCAGCGATAGCCGAGAGGAGAGACCGACAGACTGCTACGCAGAGGGTCTAGGGTTCGAATCCACAGCACGCACCAATGACTTTTCGAAGTTAAGTGCGTACCTATTGAATTGTTAATTATCGCTTGCTTATCGGTGAAGGAAAACATCGTGAGGAAACCCGCATGTCTGAGAGTTGGACTATGGCCTTACCCTTCTCATAGTGAGAAGAGGCGCGAGCCCAGCAGTGGAACAATATAAAGGCCTGATGTTGATGATTCAAAATAACGTGAAATGTATAAACAACTTAACAAAGTTAAGAATAATAAAAATATTAAGTAAGTTGTAAGTTGTTTATGATAATTGCACCTGCACTAAAAGAGTGCCGGTGCCAAGCCTTCTGGATATACCAGTGTGATTCTGTCTATCCCTTTTCTATCAAAATTGCCTAACCTTTATTCCTTTACCACTCCAGCACTTACGGGCTCTCTAACTTTAATCAACGGAAAGCTGGACACAGCCCTCTTCCTTATATGAGAAGGATTAGATTAAACCACACTCAGCTAGCTTGGAGTTTGGTAGAGTTCGCATGTTTTTCACGTGGGCAAACTTATTGTACGACTCGGCACGAATCCCGGACTCTACATTGGCTAAGACTTTCTAGTTTTACAAAAAGGACAGTCATAGACTTGTGGAGATATCAACTGACTGCTACGCAGCTTTTTGCGGCGTAGATTTGAATATGATACTTTTATCGCTTTCAAATCCACATCGTGCACCTTTGACTTTTTGAAGTTCAGTGCGTATTCAATTCTTATTTTTTGCCTGCTCTTGTTATGCTGTTGGCCGTTATTCTTTTGGCTTGTGGGGGTCAGTCAGTAGGGATTTTTTTAAGTTTCATGTGGATGTGAGTTATTGTGTCTATATTATGCTAGTTTAGTTTAGTATTTTTACATTATTATCAATATAACCTTATTAATTGTCAACTACGTTGTAGACACACACTAAGTTATTTAAATTGTAAAGAACATGGCCATGAAAAGAGGCATTTTTTTCAATGCTCAATTATGTAAATATGCATTATATGTTCCTTTTTTTCTTATCTATGACTTTCTGATGTGCAAAAAATTTTTTTTTAATGGAAATAAACATATTTGAGTTTGAGTGGGAAATGCTAAAAAAATCTGTCTTACCTAGTTAGACTAGTACGCGAGACCCATGTTCTAAAGCGTCAGTCTTGGATACAACCGGGATATCATTAGAACGATGATGTTGATAATCTTCTACTGTTTGTTTGTTTGGTTGAACACGCTAATCTTAGGAACTACTGGTCCGATTTGAAAAATTAGTTCAGTGTTAGATAGCCTATTTATCGAGGAAGGCTATAGGCTATATAACATCACGCTGTGAGCGACGGGAGCGGAGCAGTAGCTTAAATAACGCGGATGTAACCGCGGGTATCCGATGCAATCGTGGACTAATTTCAAAACTTTACTTTTTTATTACCTCTGTTAGCTGACACAAGTTAATATAATTATTACATATGAAATAAAATTAAAGTATTTAGACATTTTGAAAGTATGTTCCAGGTGAAGTGATTGTCTCTTCTGATGCGATGTTATAAATGTTGTTTGCAGTTTGTTAAGAAGTAGTAAGAGGAATTAAGTAAAGCTTATTATTTTGCAGGTGACTAATAACTTTAAATCTTCGCGACTATTATATTAAATAAGATTCAAAACTAAGGGTGTTATAACAACTAAAAACTCGCAGCTGCGTTTAGGTAGCAAATAAACTAACAAGTCAATTGAAATATTAGCCCGGGAGCTATAAATAATGACTTGGCGACTAATAATGTTAGAGGAAGGTAATGTTAGGTTTTCTTGTGACCCTGTACCAAAAAATAGGAGCCCTGCGAAGTAGGGCTCCGTCAACTTGGCTTAAAAATACTTTATTTAAGATAAAATGCGTCTCAGTATTAATAAATCATTTGAAATTTGTATTATTTATGAAAGCCCATTTTCTATTTTTTATTCATCATAAAGTTTCCGCTTAGATACTAATTCAGTTCCCAAAAAAAATGACTGCTCGTTTAAATTAAAACGAAGCTTATTACTGACATATTAATATGTTACTTTTTACTTATTACGATGCTCCTTATTAGCTGCCAATCCATTATATTACTATATGGTACTCTCTAATTATTTTTGAAACTTGTATTCGTATTACTTAGATGCTGCTTTAAATACAAGCCAGTAAGTAATACTATTACTTATTTTGGGATTTCAGCGCAAGCGTGATTAAAAACTAACAGGCAAATATATTCGCAATACAACAAACAGTTTTGTGTAAAACGTATAACATCGCGCATCTTTGGTAGGTTTGTATATAAATTAAAAGTAACATAGACATTCAAACCTGACAACTGGCCCTGAAGTGTTCCTATATGACGGCAGTCTCACCACTGCGCCTCACTTACTATCGTGTTTTCGATGCCTACACGGAACCAAAAAAGTTGTCGGTAATTTTGTCCAGGTGTTGTTTGTTTTAATACTTGCAATAAAAATAGCCTATACTGGCTTTAAAATAGTGATAAAAATAAGTTGTCCGCGTACTTTACCGAATTCGACAAAGTTTATATCACGCAAAGATCATCCAGTGAAACTCTAACTACATAAAAATGTATTTAAATCATGTTTATGACGTTCGTTAGTGATATTGTTCGTTCTTGTGGAGAATTCATAGAGTCTGATCGATGATGTTACGGCATTCATCTGTAATCAATGTCTGAGGTTAATTCACACCTATTAACAGTTTGACGCGCTTTAACTTACCATTATTATAGTTCATTTTGGTTTTCGTAAAGATCTTACCGAGTAACGAGAAAGCAATAAACAAATGTGGTTTTCAGCTTGTGAGAACCGTTTGAAGGCATGTTCACAGTGCCTTGTTTAGTCCAAGTTTGACACAAATGCATCGCGTTCAAGTCTATCGTTGATGTGATCATTCTTCCCTGTAATTTCTTGAAGCAGGTAGTAGCGGTTAATTGCGACAGCCAGTGGCTCTTTTAAGATATATGGAATTACTAGTCGACGCCAGCGGCTTCGCACGCACATATTTTCGAATTTCCTGTTTTGCCCGATTCCGTGGGAATTTCGGGAAATCACGTCTTAGTGAACATACCTACGTGCTAAATTTCAGCTTTTTGCGCCGAGTAGTTTCGGCTGTAGTGTGTCTGTCAGTCAGTAAGTAACGCAAAGATTTTATATATTAAGATTCTTCTCTACGAACTGCAACTAAGCCTCTGTCAAGACGTCTTCGATGACAAAAGTGACATGTTCTAATTATAATTATCTATCACTTCAGTGCCACATACTTATGTAAGTCGAGGAAAGGTACCAAATTATGTAATACGTTCTTAATATGTTATATTTCCAAGTCTAAGCACTACGAATATTAACAACTTTTGTAGCAGAAGGAAAGCACCTATATAGCATACATATCTAGGAAAATATAATAAAAATTCTAAATCGTTCTATCGATCTAGCATTAGAAAAGGTATTCCATATCAGGATGTATTCCGTAATTGGTACCTTTAAGAACCAGATAGAGGGTATTTAAACACAAAACTGTAGTCTTCAACTAGGATTTAAGGTTCGTTCCATAAGTTGCAAAATCTACTTGGTGAAGTTTTTTTTCCGACATCCATGAGGAGATTATTTATTCGTAATGCTATTGAATTATTATTTTCTCTCTTTCACTTAACTCTTAACGCCGGTTAGTCTGTGATCTGATACTTGATCTGGGAACTTCAGAATAAATAAAGGAAGCACTATTCGTAGCATAGCATTTTAAAGTGACTTGAGTTTTGTTTGTAGTCTAACCCTGGAAGACATTTTTATCTAAATATTTTCGTCATCACCGGACAACACCGGTAACATCATATTTTCATAAACGCATGTTATTAATTTTAGATTTTTTTCTTGTCTTTAGCTAATAACTAAGAATTATGTTACCCAACTATATATAAAATTATTATTTGAGTAATTCAAGCCAAACAGAGAAATGAGTTACACGTACATGAATAAAAATTGAGCTTATTAAGATCGAAGATAAGAAAAAGAAAATAAACACCATATTCACGGATTCCCTACTCCGTAGTTTCTACTTGGTTCCCATATTCAGACATTATAGTTGAAACGTCTGTGACGCAAAATATAATATAAAGTGCAAATACTTATTAATACTAAGGAAAATACGTTCCTCAAAATATTTTTATAGAGGCATAATACTTAGTTACCTAATTGTTATAACTACGTGTAACTAATACATTTTATTTGAATATTTTGAAAATGGTTTCACTGGATTTGCGATTTTCAGAAATCTGAGGATCTGCAATTTCAAATGCATTTCAGTTCAAATAAAACAGGAAATAAAACAAGTGTGTGAATTATTTGTTTCTTTATTTGACAGTTTTTGACAAAAACTAGATTTCGCATAGAAATTAAAAATAGTTTTATACCTGGCAAGCATCAAAGAAAATAATTTGATTCAGATGTCTTTCATTGTATTGTCTTTCTTTGTATTTCTAAATTATATCTAATAAACATTTTTTACAGGAATTATTAATAGTACTTAGTTATTATTTACGAAAAGTAGCTTAAATAATTCCACATCCGAAACTGTATCTAAATTATTTTGAAGGAAATATGTTTGTGTCTCTGGAAACGAATATCTTGGATACTATAATTAGATATGATAAAATGGGATGTGATAAAATTTGGTAAGAAATTTGCAAATCCTTGGAATATTAGTTCTTTTTTGTTAGTCAGTCGTAAAGTTCAAGGTAAACGCAAGCTTAAAGAATGATCATTGAATAGATATCGATATATCTCAAGCTTCAATTGACACGTGAGCCTCAGTTTTATAAGTGCATTGCACCTGTGATTCTTCTAATACTATTAATCATGCTTTTTTAAAGAACAAGAAACCGATTGAATTATACACTCCAATCATTTTATAGCGTATTTATTGATTGTAACTCATTTGGGGTACTTATATTTGAAATCCGTGAAATTTTTAATTGCGCTTAATGTTTTTTGATACTTTTTTACTTCAATGTACGTAATGTTTATCTAGATACATTCTCGGATTCTATTCGAAATGTGGTAAAGCCATTATATCACCAGACTGGCTGTATTCCATTCAAATCCAGTTGTTTTCGAGTTCAAATGGGCCACTAAGGTGATGCGTCCGAATCGCCGGCAGTGCTCGATAATGCATTGTCCAGTTACGCGAACACCCCCGAAAATACAGCATGCGAAAAAAGCCATCCTCGCCACCTCCCGCCAGCATTAATGTCCCCCCACCTCGCACTAAGCTTCTTTTTTTAATACATAACTTTTTTTCAAGATGCATTTTTACATGTTTCGGCCTAAAACTTTACACACCCAGAAGTGAGAGCTGATGGAAACGGTTACGCCTATCGACGCTCGGATTTCTCGCTCGCTCGCGCGGCGACCGCCCGCCGGACGATAGTGGCGCGAGCGAAACGGACACATCCGTGCCCACAGCTGCGTCTTAAACTAAGATTAAGGCTCTATTCCGCTTTTCCGAACGCAGATTCTTAGTTGACGCATGTAACGTCAACATTTCGAAATCTAGATTTAGAACTAGCTGCACTAAACCATGTTTCTTCAACTTAAACAATTAAATCATATTTAATGATACGCAGCCTCTGAAATAAGGCGAAAGCTATACGTCTCACTCTAGCGTCCAGTGCGAAGGCATTCGCGCCACGACAATTGAGTTGAGTTGAATTGAATTGAGTCGGTTAAACCGTAAAAATGGTCGGGCGGGCATAGCCGCGCGAGAGAGAGACGAACGAAAGGCGTGTTGGCCGAGACCGCTGCCTTCTTCTCCTCGACTTACGCCGAGTCGCGACTAGTGAACGTCAGTGTTCTGACGTGGACGGCCGTATCTGCGTTCGTTCGTGTCACGTTTGACAGTTGGAGAAAAAAAAAACGTTTCGCGCGTCTTCTGTCATTCTGATTTCAAACTTTTGAGTGCGTTCGGATATTGGACTGAGTGTTGTTATATGGTTGAATAGGATTTTATTAGAAGGAGACGGTATCGTGTTTGCAGTGCAATAATTAACTATCGGCTTGGACTAGCCGCTGAGACGCTATAAAGTGATGAATCAGCGAGCGCCGGCTAATTAACGACGTCACTGCTACGAAAACAAATCCAAAGCTCTAACTACTAGAACTTACCTTCTGGGATATTGTAAGTGTTCACTTTTATATATATATTATATTATTTTGTAGTTTTCCTAACTTTATTTTCTTTGAAAATGTATGTAAAATTCGCGCGTGTCAGTTAAAGCACGTGTGCTGTGTTAAAATTTGTTTACTTAAGTTAAATATAAATGTGTTGTGTCTTTTATTTGGTAATTTCGTATTTTAGTTTCCACAATAATTTAAAATAAGATATAAAATTTTCGTTGATAATAAAATTTTAATAATAAAAGTCCGCGCAAAATTATTGCTGCGAGATAAAAAGAAAATATAAAAGCATGTTCCGTGATTCTCATATGTATTGGGAAAATAATGGAATGGTTATATTTTTGACGTGCCAAAGAGGAAAAGTTACCGTTGGGCGGGGCGACCGAAGCCAACAAACAGCTGATTGGTTCGAATAGGTACATGTGTCGCGTTTTTCTGTAGGTATTTTTTTTACTTTTATTCTTTTCTTCCGCCAACTTTTTTCGTTCGCGTTATTGATTTGTTATTCAGACACACTCATTTATTAAATTTTACTGATATTTTTCGAATGAGTTTGTTAAAGTAATTTGTGTTTTCAAAATTGATGTTAATTTTTTTTTAAAGTAAAATTAGATATTAATACTTATTCATTTGGGGAACTCAACAGCTAATTTGAAAAGTAATTTGATGGTTACGATAAAACAGGTGCATTATCGTTAGACCATGAATTTATTACTACATCATTAATTTTCTCGTTATTATGTTATTAAGTGGATCGTAATTCATAATATCATTTGTTATCACACACTTAGTTTTTGATAAAATGCATTATTATACATAAAAATATATCACCTAATTAAAATTTCAATAAGTATAGATAAGTATTTGTGCGTGATCATTTTATAAAAATCTTTGCGTTGATTCATTAAAATATACTTAAAGTATTTTATTTAATTTTTATAGTTATGAAACAAAATTGATTGCAAAACCAACTCGGAAATATTATTCATTATAATGTACCTACCTATTAAAATATCCGCCATAAAAATTATGAATGAAAAGTTTTAGCTTATGATGAAATTTTTATTTATTTCCAAATTGCAATATTTATAAAAGCTCTTTTCAATTAACAAATTTATTTAAAGTTAGACACCATTCGCATAATATTAAATATCCATAGAACGATATAAAAATATATATTATGTTCAATTTCTAAGTCAATTAATGCCTATTCAAATAAATCGTAAAATAAAGAAAATGTATGAAATTTATTTGATACTTACTTATCAGCAAATAAAATGCAAAAATACATAACATAACTTCACGCCTTTTATCCACGAAGGGGTGGGCAGAGGTGTATTACACACCCACTTCGCGCCAGTTATGTTTTGGTCCCAATGTAATAGGGGGCGAGCCTATTGCCATCTACCGGGCACATTATAAAGCGAGCGATAATTAACATAGTTAATACAATTGCCGCAATAAAACAATAAATGTATCTAATAAAATTGCTAAAGTAACAATAATTAAAATCTAGAGAAAATAAACAAACGCTTATAACGAACATATTACACGATTTACGAACAATAAAACAAATGTTCTATTGATCATCTGAGCATTATATTATCACAAACACATTTCATAAAATAAATAAGATAAATAATAAAAATTCAGCACACTTTATTTTAGTGCTGATAAAAAAGTTATAACGCCTGTTCCCTCCTCAATCTGGCAATCGAAATACATAAATAACTAAATATTAATTCGCTAACTTGCATTATACTTACTGGAAAGTAATTAATTCGTTTAAAATAGTTCAAATAATGATTCCCTTAGATTAAGTTTCTGTATTATATAGAAAATACTAGGTATATGTAAGTATAGTGTACAGAGAACAAAATTAAGTAAGGAAACTAAAACTTATTTCAGAAGCGAAAATGAAATCTAATTATTTCGCCATGAATTTTTGAATCTGTCGTTTTTGACATAAGAAAGGTAATCTCATTTAAAGTTGTGAATAATATTATAAATAAGATTCAAATTTCATAAGATACTTCCAAATGTATATGATGTGACAGGAAACTAACTGTAGTTCATTGAATATATTTGTTAGTGATTTTATAATATTATCCAAAAGAAAATTTGTTAACCCTTAACGTAAAATTATTTTAAATGATGAGGTTTCAATACAGTCTTCTAAGTAATATTTTACTTTTACATTGATCATTTTAATTATGACATTATTGTTAATTAATTATTTTATCGCCAGAAATATTTTTGGGACCAGTACTTAAATAGAAAAAAAGACAATATACAAAAATATTTTTTTAATTTCTTTACTGGCAAACCATAATATCTTCGTGTATTGACTTTAATTTAATTGGAACTGTCTCGTACTAATCTATCCTTTACCTGCGGCTCTATCGGCAATAGTGTCATATTTCTTCAAACTCTACCTACTCTACCTTAATAACCGTCAAATTAAATCGCATCACTAGTTAATCAGTAGGGACAAACAAACTTTATCTTTTTACTAGTGATGTACTTAGTTCGATAAACGCTTATTTATTGCCCACTATATTAAGTACGTCTAATCTGTTTAATACGCCGAGCCGGGCAAGACGCTAACATTGTCACAGAGTAATCTATTCGTTAGTTGTATTTAGAAGTGATCGCATCATTTTATTCCTTTGAATTCTTAGTCCATTGTACCTAATTAGAGTGTCTCACGTGACTCATTTGTATCCCAACTTCGTTGCTATGAATCAGTCATTTTAATTGTAGCACGCGGTCATTAAAATTCTGTGGCTTTGATTAATATTTAGATTGTACAATTGGTATAAGCTGGAGCATAATTTGTATTATTTCGTATACCCCACAGGCGTGACCTTATTTTTTTAACATTAAAATACTGGAAATGGAAACATCTCGCCATTTTACGACAAACAGAACACCGTCTCTGACATCAAGTTTTATAACCGTTCAAACAATTACATCTGATCGCGGTGTCCCCTTCGAGGTTCGCGCTCGCCCCGAGAGTGACAGAGACAAACATAAACTACTCCGCTACGCCCATCAATGTCTAATTGCTTTTATTATTTTAAGGCATCGTAATCATTATGGCCGCAATAAAAATTGTAATTACTTCTCATTAGTTCAATTAAGAATTTTCTAGACACGGTTTAGTTGATATGTTGATTGCAAAATGGTTCAGCCTAGTGATGCATTGTGTTGAGAAAGCGGCTTTTTTATTACTATTACGTTATTATTAATTCCCTTGTCTGTGGGTGAAATCTGATGTCGATAATCAATAAATTTTATGAGTGTTAGACACGGCTCGTATCAATCAATATTAATGATCATTCCGAAATTTGGAACTAATCGACGTATTTTAATTTTTAATATCCATAAGTTCTAATCTTTTCGAATAGGTACTTAAACGGCTACAATTTGAATTTGAAACTGTTTTGTTTAAACCGACAAAACGGTTTCGAACAAATTCAAAAATTACGCGCGATTAATTCCTCAAATTACACGTCAATAAAAAGTATGGTAACTATAGAAATAATAGAGTCCATAAAGCGAGTCTATCTAATCCGTAAACAGAACGCGCCAAGAAATAAAACGGCCAAGAGGGAGGCACGATGTCGGGCGGGTTCAAAAAAGGAACGCGTCACGCGTGCACGCGAGAAAAACTTTACCAAAAAGTTTTCATGCACGTGGCTAACACGTGGTCTTGGGTGAAAAATCGCGCAGGCCCCGCGCGTTCCTTGCATACCTCGCCCCCCGCCGCGCGCCCGCGGCACTCTTCCGAGGACTCCCGCCTGAGGACTCCTTTCTAAACGAACCGCTCCGCGCGGGAAGATGCGGGTTGACGGGATATTGAAGTCTATTACGTCAACTTGACTTGATTTTACACTTAGTTTTAGTTTAGCTGTTTGAATGCAATTACAATTGAATTTCTTGTTGTTGCGACAGTTGCGGTAGCAGTCCCCCGGACGGCAGCAAGCTGTTTTACCCCTACTTGAAGACGTCCTCCCTACAAAGGGACTTCCTATTTGCCAGTGGCTCCGGTACGTAGCTAGTAGTTAGGTACATTTTATTTGTAGATCACGATAGTCTAGATGAACTCGGAGTGGAATTCTGCGAAACGATTAATTTCTGATTCTTTGAAGGTAGAAAGACGAACTACGGACAGATTTGATGTATCCAATTAATTGTATCAAAACGTGGACCTTTGATTAAAAACTATTTTCCTAAGGTGACGCAATATTTGCAGCTTGAAATAAGATTCGTGTAAGATGATTTTTGTAGCTTTTCTCACATGCCGGCTACTTTTTGAAGTGGATAGAAAATGTAGTTAAAGAAAAATGAGAATTGCAAAGAATCCGTAAGAGTTGGCAGTACGTCCGAAACTAGTACAGGGTGGCGCAAAAGTAATGACCCTATTTGGTTCAGCTACAACTTCGTTTCTAAATTAGAAAACTAGAATTAGTTTTTTTAAATATATTTAAATATGATGTCTATTAAATGTTGACCTCCAGAGTTGAAGCACATTTGAGCCCTATTTATGACATTTTCAATAACTAGCCGTAACACTTCCTGCGATATGTTTCTTATTTCTTAGTGTATGTTTTCTTTTAAAGCTGCGAGAGTCTGTGGTTTGTTCACATACACCCGAGATTTCAAATAACCCCAAAGAAAGAAGTCTGGACATGTGAGCTCGGGTGATCTAGCAGGCCAAGGCAAATTGCCAAAACGAGAGATAACACGGCCTAGAAAAGCATCCCTAATTAAGTCCATAGTATCGCGCGCTGTGTGCCGTGGCGCCGTCTTGTTGGAACCAGGTGTGCTCCAGCCCCATTTCATTCAAATTGGGTATCAAGATCTCACGTAACATGGTTCTGTAGCGCTCACCAGTGACAGTTACCGCATAGCCTGCAGCGTCTTCAAAAAAATAGGGTCCGATCACTCTTTCCGCACAGACGCCACACCATACAGTTACTTTTAGTGGATGTAAAGGTGTTTGTTGAATAATGCGCGGATTTTCAGTGCCCCAGAAGCGAGTAATCTGCTTATTGACATGCCCCGAGAGATAGAAATGCGCTTCGTCACTCATAATCAATTTTGAAGAAAAATTATCCTCTTCAAGGTTGAGGTTTATGACGCGCTGGCTGTGCTCTAGACGATCTCGGTGGTCAGTGGGCAGCAGCTGATGAGTCATATGAGTTTTATACGGAAACATCTTCAATTCTTTGATCAAAATACGCTGCAGAGTCCGCCTGGAGATACCCAATTGCGTGGCACGTCGCCTCGTTGATGTTTCTGGACACTCTTCCACATTTTCACGCGCAACTTCAATATTTTCGGCTGAACGGCTTGTTCTTGGTCTGCCAGACCTATCCAATGTTGAGCCAGTTGCTTCGAGGAAGGTAGATACGTTACCTACGTAGTAATCAATAAATCCGTAGAAATGTATATTTTATTTTAATTTCGGTTGACTAGATGTGTTAGTTTCACTTTGACGCTGGCTCGCAACGTCACACACACATATGTCAGACTTGCCAACTGGCTTATGTTTAGCGTCCTGCTTTTGGTACGCCTATAACGTATCTACTTCTCTTTATGTAACATCATTGCTTCGAGGCGTGTGGCAAAGCGTCGAATAGTGCGATCAACCGATGCCGGACGGTGGGGAAGTCGTCGACGAAAATATAATAAAAACGTTGTGTTTTTATCACTGATGAATTATTCCGTTCAAACATTGACACGATTATTCCACGTTCTTGGGGAGTAAAGCGGTCCATGATTATTTTCAGTGAATTTTAAATTTGATTACTACAAAATTTTCAATATCAGAATGATAGGAGATGTCATAAAAAAACATAAGGAATTTCTATTAGTGCCAGTACTTTTGCGCCACCCAGTACAATCAACTATTTGGACCAATAAAATATAACTAAATCAGAATTTACTCCAGCTGATAAATAAGTTCAGAATTATTGCAATTTTCAGCTCAGAATTTTCAAGCCCAAAAAAGAAAGCAAAAAAACAAACAGTTAACTTAAACAAACTGCTTAAAAAAGAATTACAAAGTCATCACTGCGAAAACAGCTTGATGTAAGAATCGAAAAAAAAACATCTTAAACATAATAATTATGTGAGGTGAAAGTTTTATTCATTCGCTTTAATTATAAAAACCAACTTGCATACGGTTGGAGTAATTAAAATTGTCAATGCATAAATTATGTGAAGCGCGTAATTACAGCTTTTGTACGCATCTGTAAACTATTTTATCTTAAGTAAGATCTCGGTAACTGTGTGTAAGGGCACTAAAAACTATTAACAATCTACAAATGTTTGTTTTAGTAAAGTTTATTCTTTCGGACTTACACGTTAATTTATCGATACAGGGATCAGTTGAATTAGTTCAGTGAGTGATGGGCCGCAACGTTTGACATATGGAATCGATTAAATTTTATCGATCCGAAGATGTGAGCTGTTTGTCAATATCAATTATGGGATTACTGAGACGACCACACAAGTTATAGTATAGATATCTGTGTAAAAGAAAACACATTTGTGTTAATATATATAGATCCATTATTTATCTTTAATCGTATATTAAGATCTGCAATTAAGTATTCATGCAAGTAAGTATAATATCGTAGTTTTTTTTAGTATAATAGGTAACTATAATAAGTTAGGGTGTCATTGGGAACATAAATACTATTTTTATGTACAATGGCTGACAGTAACCGTTTCTACATACCTGAGACAATAGTGATTATTCAAATTACGTCAGACGTAATACTAAAGATCGAGATACCGACATGTGTTGGTAACAATCTCAAAAACCATAACTGTTCGCCATAAATATCGTAACGAGAACTGGAGCAATACAATAACACATTCACATCAAAATTGAGTTATCATTACTCCGGTTTTAGTCGGCTCAGAACGCGTTGAGCGGCGCGGCGCTCCGTAGTCCGTACGCACCACACACCACTCATCGACATAGTTTTATAGCAAAAGCCGAGGCGGCCGTATTACATCGCAAACAAGCACGATTAGATCGACTCCGAGAACTGCCCATAAATTCAACCCTAAAACAACCGCTCTGTTTAGTTTGGAAGCACCCATCCCAGTAATTATACAATAATTCATACTTTAATAAATACTAATAAATCGTTCCCTCACTCCGCTCCGCTCGCAGCATTATCGACCATTATTACACGATGTAATTACAGCCAATAAATTACCAAATAATACATCAATCAGATGTGTTATAATTTTCTTATTATTACTTATTTTTTTCACTTTTTATTGGACAACGGGCAATTTTATTAAAATTATAATGCAGAGGCCGGCTCCAAATTGGGGTAGCTGGAGGCTAAGCTCGGCTTTAATTATATATGTAATGTTTAATGATATATTCTTATAATAAGCTACCTGATGCTCTTGGTGGGCATAAATCAAATATTTCATTAAAATTCGGAGAGCTTACAACCCTTCATTTAGGTAGTTATTAGGTTCGGGATACGATTGTTCGCAAAATCGTCCAAAGTATAGGTGAGCGTCTAATTTTGTGTGGAAATAGCATTTTTGTATTGACGTTGATTAATGGGATCGATTTAATCCGTTTGTAATGTATATTTTGTTGGGATATCGGCGACGTTTGAGTGGCGCAGTCGTTTGCTTCGACACCTAATACAGTGTTACATAGAACTGAATAGATACTAAAACTAACAGTGTTTGAAGTAATGTTAATATTTTACAGAAGACAGAAGTAATGTTATAATTTTTTTACATATTAAGATGGTGATTGGAGCATTATGCCATAAAGCCAATATTGCTTTTTTTTCGTCTTCAATAGTTTAAAATCTCTAATGTGGTGATCGGTGTTCGATTATTAGGCAGTTGTACATATGCTTATAAGATTGTAACTTGCGTCTACAGCATGACATAATAAGAATATCTTTGAATTGTCCAACTTTATCACACTTTATAACTACTTTATTACATTCTTATCGAACGTCATAAATGTTTACATTGGTGTGAAGTTATTGACGAAAGCCACCTTTTCATCTTCCTTGCCCGCTTCCTTTATTTTGTAGTTAACCCTCCTCTTTCATTGCTGCCAGAACGGTCTGTCCTGGGTTGGCTGAGTATTCAGCTGTGCTCGCTCGACGTGGCCGCCAGTGATGAAAGTAACAACAAAATATTACACAGCTTTAAATTGATTAATAATTGACGACCGGTTGGTGCAGCGGGAGTGTAAGCGACGGCTACGCCGATGGTCGCGGGTTCGATTCCCGCTCAAGTCAAACATTTGTGTGCATAAACATGGATGTTTGTCTTGGTCTGGGTGTTTCTATGTATAATATGTATGTATTTACAAAAAAAGAAGTATATATGTATGTCTATCCATTGTCTAGTACCCATAGTACAAGCTCTGCTTAGTTTGGGACTAGATGGTGATGTGTGTATGTGGTAGAATATTATTGTTATTATATTCATTATTTAAACTATCACAATTGGCAAACATCGCCAAATAGATATGCTTATCAGTCAATAATGTCAAGCTTTAGTTACTATACTAATTACGATGAAGTTCATAAGTCACAAATTGTTATTGAATGTCAAAAGTTACATCTCTTGAGTTTAAATCTCTAGAACATTAACGAGGTTCACCTTTTAGTTATAACTAGAGGACGCCAGCAGCTACGCCTGCATTTTTTAATTTACCCGTTTTGGCCGATCCAGTGGGAATTTCGGGAAATCCCTTCTTAGTGCACCCTTACGGTCCCCAAGGAACATACATGCCAAATTTCAGCTTCCTGCGCCCAATAGTTTCGACTGTAGCGTGTCTGTCAGTCAGTCAGTAACGCAAGGATTTTATATATTAAGATTATCTAAATGATACCATTTTAGTCGTGTGTTAATTTTAGGTAACATTTACGTCTTTGGACCATCGTCTTTTTAATTATTTTGTTATTTGTGAAGTCAGTTTTATTCAATAAACGCAAAAGGCAATCGTTACCTGCCCCATTGTTCCGTTAGTAAGTATATGATATTCATTAGCTTAATAAGCTATCTATGCATATAAAATCTAAAAGTAACTCACTAACTAAACAAGAAATCTCGAAAACTTGGTGTATGGAACTGAATTTGGCAGATAGTTGCTTTTTTGTTTGGAGATAGCTAACGGCCATTTTCAATATTCTAACTATAGATAGATCTGTAGATTTTAGTATCGTGTTTGACATATTTTGTATGGAGCTTATGTCAAAAACTGTCAAAAACGAATCTAAAATCTACAGATCTATCTATACTTCGAATATTGAATTCCGGGGTAAGACCGATTTGCAATACCTATAGTCGTATTGTGTTTAGGTGACTCTTTTTTTCAAGATTAAAAAGTAAGTAACGTGAATAAAACCGAATTCAGAGTCTTGTCTTGGATTTATCAACATTTCGATGAAAATAAGTTTAGCTTAAAATTATTTTGTAAGATTACCAATATCTGAGATCATAGGATCATAGCATTTTACTGCTACAAATTTGGAAGGGGACCAATATAAAAATTTATTCAAGAAAGGATCAGCCCCACCTATGATTGACGGCCATTTTCAATATTCAATCCATACATTGATTTTGAGATTCGAGATTCGTGTTTGACATATTTTGTATTGAGCTTATGTCAAAAACGAATCTAAAATCTACAGATCTATCTATAGATCGAATATTGAATTCCGTTGTAAGATGATCGTAAAAAAGTGTCAAGCTGAAATTGCATTGTTGTGTGAAACTATGTTATTCAGAAGTATAATATTACAAGTTTATTGAATAAACGCTTAATTTGATACTAACCTTCTGCATGTTTATCTTCGCTGGTAAAGTGACACAATTTTTAAAGAGATTTTATATTAAACTGCTCTTGCGCAATTGGGACTAATCTGTTCTATTAATAAACTTTTCTAGGAGTTAGCACTTGGCTAAATAGTACTAGATGTCCTTTATGAGTCATTTAATTGTTCTAATAATAACTCGGAAGTCATTGTTACTTGTTAACCTCCAAAATACTTAATGAATTGTGACCATATGGTCGACTTTAAGGCAATATAATAATATTGGATAATGTCTTGTTAATTGCAAATTGGCGGAGTGAATCATCTCAGACTGATTTTGTTTACGGTTTTCGAAGTTGCTTAAAATGGGAAGATGTGAGTGGATTAACTACCATCTGTATCGAAAGGACGTCGATTTTATTTAAGATCTTATGGATTCAAAGCGTAGTTTCCAACTTTCGACTCTAGAACTGGACTACTCCAACGGCTATCGGTTCTGCTTCAAAATGTGATCAGGCTACTGCCACTTCAGCTTGCTGATTCTTGTGAGTGTAGGGTGGAACTAGACAAATAAGACTATTGTTATTGCCTTCACTATTGTCCTAGTGTTAAACTGGTTGCATCCTAGGCTCTCGCCCTGAAGCCTGGGTTCCGCTTTTTAGCCCAGCCGTTACGACAGAATATTGCTTTTTACGCAGACTGACTTCTGCAACCTCCTCATTATGTTTAAGCCTTATAAAACACAAGTAAACATTCTTTGATTTTAAATTCAATAACCGAGATTTATGGAAAACCAGGGTAGAGGCTTTTGCCCAGCAGTGGGACACTATAGGCTAACAACAAAAATAAATCTTTTAGAGTTGCGCATGCGTTTACTAAGCGTCAGTCAATGCAGTTCAATCAAGTTTTCAAACATCAATCACTTTAAAACACGTGTGCAATCATCAATTATGAATTAAATGTACCCTGAATTGCTGAGAATTATGAGTATAAGTTACAATAAGTCATTATCGGTCGGGTTATTATGTATATTAAGTTCATCATCATCCTCTTAGCGTTATCCCAGTTTCAATCTGGGGTCCGCTTACTAGTCTAACCGGATTTGGCTGAATATTAGCTTTTCCACAGAGCGACTGCCTATCTGACCTCCGCAACCCGAAGGGATAGCGATATTCCATGGTTTAGACTAGTGTCAGTTTATTGAGAAGGTGCTGACGCCCTTTAACGATTGTCAAAGATCTTCATGACAACCGGGACCGACGGCTTAACGTGCTCTCCGAGGCACGGGACAAGCGATAATTAACAATTCAATACGCACATAACTCCGAAAAGTCATTGGTGCGCGCCGTGGATTCGAACCCGATATCCTCTGCATGACAGTCTGTTGGTATATCCACTAGGCTATCGCTGCCGATATGTATATTAAGTTCAATAATTATAATAGTGAAGCATTAATAGCATAACTATAGCCCCTTCTTCTTAAAGGGTTAATATGTATATATAGATAGTATAAGATAGGGTTGATTGATATACCGTAAATTCATTATTTAATTTCGTCATTACCCTTTGAATAGAACTTGTCAAGGTGGCGTTACAATTTTTTTTAACTTATCCGTGGAAACAGTTGACTACTATCAAAAAGGATAATCTAACATAAGTATGGGGTATTTCTCGGTGCATAATTCTGTTTAATTTCCTCTTCTTATTTCTTTCTTATTTGGTAATCAATGTGGTATATACAAAAATTATTTAAAATCATCCATAGCAACTTGCTTTTGTTATTTATATTTGGGGCAAAAACGCTATGTATCAATTTCACTCGATAATTTTAAGCTGGACGACTCACTCATTAAAATAGCTTATTGAGTTTGGTCTAGTATCCGTTCATAAGTTAGTCTAATAAACCTATTAATTTACAACGTGTTCTATGGTATCTACCAGAAAATGATAAGGAATAACGGGGGCACAGACAAAGGTGTCAAGTATAACTCTCTAACCGCTGTGGTCTAAGTATCACAGTGGTAAGTCATAAGTCTGTTCATTGATGTACAGTCGAACAACTTCCCGCTAGACCACCATAAGGGCGAGAATCGCTCAGCAAGATATCGTAGCTTCCACTGCTACTTTACACACACATTGACACTCGTATACAAAACCAGTTTCTAGTGTGCCTCGTCTCTGTGAGCGTGTCAAGGGATTTTTTTCAAACTCGTCCACCGCCGACTTGTTTGATTGTACAATCGAACCGTGGGGGATAATTTTCTCTGACCGTACACTAACTCATTTCCTGTCCCATGAACCACATATGAGTCTTACAGTTGATTTCCAACTGTATTTTTTCGGACAGGGAACCTGTGAAAATTCTTATCTACCTTAACTTTCTAATGTGCGATCATTGGCGCACGATTGGCCGTACACTATGTCTATTTATTAAAATTATTTCAACTATAACACATGAGTAGTGAAGTTAAACTAATTAAAGGGTTCAATAAACAATAGGTAATGAATGGTTTTCCTATAGTTTTTATCTTGCACCTACAAATAATTATTAATACTCATTATGCATCATGTGATGAGGATAAATTTGTTTAATTTTTGTATTTTACGTTTAACTTACATTTCCGGCGAATGCGTGGAAGGAAATTCCTGAGGGGTCTGATAATTGTAATTTTAATTAGTCACGTGTGTGTGGTGATAATATTTTGTTCAAGATTGGAATACTACAACTAATAAACTCAAAAGTTTTTGGATGGAAAGATAGATGTTTGACGCATAAACTACTGAATGCATTTTAATAATAATAATAATATTCTACCACATTCACACAACACCATCTAGTCACAAACTAAGCAGAGCTTGTACTATGGGTACTAGATAATGGATAAACATACATATATACTTTTTTTTTTGTAAATACATACATATTAAACATAGAAACACCCAGACCAAGACAAACATCCATGTTCACGCACACAAATGTTTGACTTGAGCGGGAATCGAACCCGCGACCTTCGGCGTGGCAGTCGCTAACACTCCCGCTGCGCCAACCGGTCGTCAAACTTACTTACTTAAAATTTTGACGAAACTTTCCAGTAAAACGTAGGTATATATAGCTTATATTAGAATTGGCTTTTGTTACGGTAACCCACGGGAGCGGAGGCTAGGCTAGGGTCTCATATTTTTATACCAATGGAACAGTTTTTTTTAGTTAGATTTTTTATATAAAGGTCCGTCAAGCTAAAATTGTCCTAAAGCTGTTAGTTTAGAAATTGGACTACGGGCTTCATGGTGTAGCTCTACCAGGATTGGAACCGGGACAACGCTGGAATTATATAGGTAATTGATAATATCGGTCGATGTATTATTATTGTGAACGGATATATGCGGTGGCTGTTCCGCAACGATAATCTAACTTTAATTAATTTATTTCAATAATCATTCCTAAATTACCCCAGCCTGTAAATAATAGTTCATATTTTGTAATCTTATACATTTAAAGTAATTATTTGTAAAGTCGTATTCCACAATTCGCTTTCGTTCCAATTTGTAGTATCCATCTTAAAACCAGTGTTTGGTCTAGCTCCTGGTCATATAAAGCATAAATATGATGATCAAAAACATATTATAGGTAATTATGTATGTTAATATTGGCCGGTGATATTGATAAAGCCTTGGGTTAAAAGTGCAGTCTATGATAATATGTGTATGTTATCGAATTAGAACCAGTGACCACTTTTTATGGCATCATCAAATTATTAATTAATTATTATGAATATCACCATCACAAGTATGGCCCACATACCATGGGCACGGCCCTAGAAGAAGCTCTTTGCTCTTACAGTCTTACTATTAGAGTTGTAGACCACATCTCTAAATGAAAACATACTTTCGTGAACGCTCTCATAATATGTGCACTTCCAGTGTGTAGCAAGATCTATTCCTTTGCCTTCGAAGCCACCGATACTAGTAATAGCTGGCATAAGATTTCGCCCATTACAATATAGTGTTTCGTCGTAGTTCCATGAAAAATATCGGGAGGTATACCTAGTTCAATGTAGTTACTAACTGCTCATAGAGGGATGTAGCTACTTATAATAATTGATTAAAATGGTTTCGTCGAATTGTCAGCATAATAACCTTGTTTAAATCAAGTGCCTTCTTCCGAAGGGGGAATAGTAGCGGAAATATTTTGCACACCAAGAGGGATATACCTATGTTCTTTGTTTATCTAATAAGTGAGTTAAGATCTTGTTGTATTGTAATGATTTATATAAGACAGTTCTATAGTCATCTGATGATCGTCATCATCGTTATCAGCTTTGATTATAATGGGACCCACAGCTGGACACAGACCTCTTCTCGTTATGAAAAGGGTTAAGTCATAGTCCACCATGTTGGCAAATGCAGCTTTGCAGAGTTCATAGGTCTTTTGAGAACATAAAGAACTACCAGACATGCAGTTTCTCATTTTCCTGCACTGTTTAGGAAGCGATAATTTAACAAGCACATGGCTTCGGAAAGTGAGTTTAAACGCGGACTCTTTACGTAGAAGTCTGTTAGTCTCTCCACTCGCCAGGATATCACTGTTTCAATATTCGTATTATGACGTAGCTCATGCATCTTTACACACGGTTTGAAGATGGTGCAAAGCCGATGTTGCATATATATTGTCGAGTAATTAAAACAGAGATTGTACCGGAATTGTTTACTGAGCAGCCACTCATGCCTTCACTCGAAACAAAATGAAGTTTCGCTATAAATACATTTGTGCCTGTCATTTAAAAACGTGTTAAAAGTCTGCGAGGACTTCATATAGCATTTTTAGCTACCATCGCAGAGTGGTCTTAGATAGATATAGTTAATACTTTTGCTCATGAATATGCTCAATAGGCTTACAATAATAAAAATACTATTGGACCTACCGCAAAAATGGATTTCTTTCTGACAAACTATGGATGGACAGGACTGGGTGGATAGATACCAAATCTAAAGTGGTGTAGTTATAAAATAAAGTAGTGGATGATTGTTTTCAGATAGATGTGTTCCATTCGATATCGTTCCCTAGAAGCCTGATGTACGTAAATTTGATGTATACCGCGGCGAAATATCTCTATATCTTTGCCGTTTACCATCGGATCGCTTTAAACTCCCGAACCAACTCAGGGGCCATCGAGACCTCGCAGGACACGTTTGCGTCATCTCGGTAAGTTCCACGGTGGAATGATGATGTTGCGCGTCATTTCGATGTACCTGTAATTGGGCTTTGCGTAACTTTTGCAATTGTTTCAATTGTCTTTTGTTGTGATTAATTTGAGTTAATAGCTTCAATTTTAGAAAATGACGGTGATTGTTCTCCTTTGGATTCGGACTCCGAGCAAGAAGCTTGTGTAGATGAAGATGATATCAGGAGTGATAACGAAGACGCGATGGTCGACCACATTTAGGATGCAAGCCCAAAAAGCCGATAAGTGGACCCTGAAAACCATGTTGCTTTCAAGATAACTTCATCGACTTCACACTTTACATTGCCTCAGCGGTTCATACATTGAAAAATAACCTTGTATGGTCAACTTTAAAGGGATGTACGGCGGGGAGGATTTCTGCTATTCATTTTATACATAAAAATAGAGGACCAACGCGAATGTGTCGCAATAATTGTAAACAACAAAAATTAAGTATAGACTTGACGGCGCCTACCTACAAAAACGACTTGATGACACATTGAAGAGGACTCGGCGTGACAATATATACCAAATGTTTTAAAAAGTGTGGTACCGCCATCTCCTGAAATTACTAATGAGGAGCCAGAACTAAAGAAACAACAGTATTTTAGTAACGGACTTTGTTCAAATAAAAAAGGCGGATAACCGAAGCCGCAGCGTGCCAAAAGGCCACATACGGAGAACACAATATTGAAATTTATCAAGATTGTCTTTATAGACCTTTTTTTTTCTGTTTGAGTAATAAAGTATTATTACAAGTTGATGAATTTTTTGAATAAAATAGCTAAAACTAGTCGATTATTATTATTATTATTGTTGTAAAAATTACCTAATTATAAGAAAAGAAAATAGTTATTAATTTGCTGTTGATTTTTTTCTGTGATTAAATCATAGTACTGTGATTGTATTAATAAAGAGTATTTTATCATTAAATGTATTTTAACTATTAATTAAACTGTATTTTTAAGCAGTGTTATTGGGTTTTTCTGTCACGAAATTCTCAGTAGCAGCACGGAGTCTGTAAATGTGTCCGGTACGGCAATAAGCTCGCCCCTTATTACGTAGGACTAAAGTATATCTGGCGAAAAGTGGGTGTAGAAATACACCTCTGCCTATCTCTTCGGGGTTATAGGCGTGAGACTAAGTATGTATGTAAGTATTTTTAATAATGAATGCAACAAATTGTTCTTAGCGGGAAAACAATATGAAAACAGAGCTATTTTATTTTTACACGTCGGTTTTACGTATGATTGGGCTTTATAACCAGTAAAATATGATTGGGCTTCTAGGGTTAAGGCGAGGTTGCAGTACTTTTTAAGATTTTTGAACGTCTGAAAGTCCCATGAACTATGATATTTTTAATGAATAAAAATTAAAGTATAAAAGTTGAACAT
The DNA here is from genome assembly GCA_944739405.2 of Euclidia mi. Classification (NCBI taxonomy): domain Eukaryota; kingdom Metazoa; phylum Arthropoda; class Insecta; order Lepidoptera; family Erebidae; genus Euclidia; species Euclidia mi. The sequence goes on from OX123190.2 coordinate 62,536,585, forward strand.
ATCTTCTAGTAAATCGTAAAGATAGAAACACGATTTGGAATGATTGGTTCGATAAAAAAAAAATGTCAAACATGGCACTAAATCACAATTTTAAACGTGTACTGCTTAGAGATTCCATAATGAATTTATATGAAAGTATTATCAATAGAAACAGCTCTTTATTTTAAAATAAATGGTAAAAACAGATTTCGTAATTTCGTTATCATTTTTCTCCAAGAAAAAAATTAGTCAAAATGTTGGCATTATATCGCCGCTCGCCGGCCGTTTATCAGTGCCTGTCTAGGCGTGATTGAGGGCGGACGTACGTCGTTGCTCCGCAAAATCCCCATCCACCCCCGCATGTACGTTTTCGCAAAAGTACAAAGTAATTCGTATTCCAAACTCAATCGTTCAAACCATAGACATACTAGTAAGAAACCGTAGACAGGTTACTGACAAGGTAACATGACGGAGCTTACGAGTGGCACGCATCGCGAAAAGCGTACGCACACTAATATAAATATGTCAAAACGACACACTAAGAATTAGATAAGAAATGTAAGTGAGATAGCACATCTAATCGCAAGCGCGAAATAGAGATAAACATATACTCTCTGGACCGAAGCGCATTGTGACATCATGCTGACCGTTTCACAAACAATAATTTGACTCAGATGCGACATGATCACTTTGTCTGTCTTGAGTAAATTCAATTCGCCTCAAAGTAAATTTGATTCATTCATTTAAGGTAGGGAAATAAAAAGTCGATGTGATTTATTTATAAGATTTATTAAAAAAAGTACATTTCATTCAATGGAAACCTAAAACAGTACGTTAATATAAAAACTGTGCGCTGCGGACCCACCGTAGCCCTGGCAATACCCCTGGGGGTATTGCCAAAAAGTATCACTAGTTCTATCATAGAACTGTTCAATAGAACTAGTGGGAATGATTCGACAGCGCAAGGATGATGATGATGATGGGTTTTCAACAGCACCACAGATTATACCTATAATATACAAAGCATTATAACCATTAGCAGTAATACCTAAACGTTTCATTCTCTAATTTATCTCCTTGTTGCACTATATCATCGTACTAGCGCTTGTCTTCGCTTGTCTAAACATACAAAAACGTAAGTAGTAAGTCATTATCATACGAGAGATAACACTGTTCAGTTTAATGTCCACGTAGCACGTTGGTATAACACTACGAGCATTTCAGCCAGGAGTACGGTTAAGCTTTAAAAGACCCACCATACCCCCAGGGGTACTGCCAGGGGTACGGTGGGTCGGCAGCGAAAACTGTGCAGTACAATCTACTTAGTTGTTTAATACTAAAAGGAGAAAAACAAGAACAAGTGAATGGACTTTGATCATTCGTCAATGTTTGTAACTTAGGTATGATTTTGTATTTCTATAATAATAATATATTGTGTTGATTCAGCCTCAAATCACTTTTATTACTTGACAAAAACACACATCAGTGTTTTATTATTACGAATGTCCCATCTGGATACTTTGTTTTTTAGTCTTTAAACCCGCACAATACTGCTTCTCTTTTACACTCGCTAAATGCCAATTTTTTATTCACTCTATTAGTTGTGATACTGAATTTATTATAAATTGAAAATAAAACGTTGTAATATTGTAATACTCATGAATGAGAAGTGATTCCATAACTTTTAGTCATCTTCCTACTATAGTTTAACTACTTTAGCAAAATCTCATTACACACGACGGCATTTTCAAATGTAACGTACACACACGCGAGAAAAAGAGCGAGCGCTTCCGACCGCAGCGCGTACGAGACTAAAGCCAAATGAGACATTTAGAAAAAAAAAGTTTGTCATGAATTTGTCAGTTTTTAATGTGCCACTTTTGAAGTTCGCATAACTCATCTACAGTTTTTTTACGCTGCGCTGTGGCACACGCACACACGAAACTCCCCCCCCCCCCCTTCCCGCCCCCACTCACTCGCTGACGCCACCGCCGTGTTTTTGTTTTTGCGGGGGGTGAGGTCGAGCTACGCACCGTACTGAAACCTCGCCTTAAGAAAATAATCTTTTAAAATTATTTTAATCTTCACCCTATTGAATGCAACAACCCTAGATTCCAAAGTACAAACACATTAATGCTAATCTTACGAACTAATTAAAAAGCTAAGCATACCATACATGTGCTGTTTGTAACGATTACAATGAAGGAAAACCGTATTAATCCATCACTAAGGAGGTAAATACGGTAATCTTAATATATAAAATCCTTGCGTTACTGACTGACTGACAGACACGCTACAGCCGAAACTATTGGGTGCAGAAAGCTGAAATTTGGCATGTATGTTCCTTGGGGACCATAGGGGTGCACTAAGAAGGGATTTCTCGAAATTTCCACGGGATCGGCCAAAAAGGGTAAATTTTAAAAATATGCAGGCGTAGCTGCTGGCGTCCTCTAGTATTATTATAATTTATTGTGCGTACCACATGAATTTGTAATAATAGTAATTTTACGTCTATTTTCCTACTATATTCTATTAATGAACTATGTTCAGATTAAAAAGGGAAAATGTGATATTTATAATTAGGCCGTAACCATTCAAATATTTCCATAATTCATGTGATGCACGCGAAAAAATATGATTTGTCACTCTCGTACGAGTAAGAATGCTTGAAAGTACCAAAGTTGTCTTGTGTTTTTATTACTTGCATAATCTTCGGATTCTTAGTTAGTTAACCTTCCTTAAAGCCACGTTGAATTGTCACATTAAATTTTCGCACGGGACAATAATTTCGATCCATAGCGTCCATACCTATTAAAAAATAATATTATGTCAAATCTAGTTCAACTAGTAAGTGGACTTCGGACTACAAGCCGAAAATCTTGGATGCAAGCGGGATAGCGCTCGCACGATGATGATGATGAGCGTCAATGCCCTAAACTTCTCAACTACCTATCCATGATCCATCATCATGAGTGATAGCGAGACAGTCTCATTATCACTCATCTGTATCCTTTTTCAGTTTTAATAGCAAGCCACGCGCTACCAATATGTTGTGTCCGCTAACATAAATTGCTTCTTCTTCTTTGAACTTGAGACTTGACTTTTGAAGACATCGGCTTCAACTTTGATCTGATTGTGGCTTGACTTTCGAGTGGTCACCAACACTAACATATGCCTCTAGTTGCAATAGGTTCGATACACAAATACACAAAAACATTCTCTCAAGTTAGTTAGCAAACTCCTTATTAATTGAGCACCCATTTTGGTTAAAACCAAGGTCTTACAGCACAAGTAAAGGAAAAATTCCGAAAATTAAAAAAAGTTGAAAATTAAGGTTAATTTTGGTATTTACAAGTTTTCGCAAAAACAACTTGGTTTAACAAACTATAATTATATATTTTGCCTACATTTAGCAATTTTGTCACAGATGAACACTATGACTAAGTATAACATAGGTATAAGTACAACGTGCATTTGAAAAATCCTTTATAGTTAGTCTAACCATGAAGGATTCTTCAAAACTATTTCTACTCGACAACTAAAGCGGCACATTCCGATCATATCGCCTAAAGCACCTGTAGCATTTCATTCTTGAATAAATACAGAAGCAATCCACCAACGACTAGTCGACAGCCGCAGGATGGTCGGTCACGTTTCGACCATAAAGCGAAGCGCGAGCTACCAACGTGAGTCGTATTAAACATAGACTATAAACCAAAGCATCAGCTACTGAACTTTAACTCATACTAAAAATCGACTATAAAGAAAAGTCTTCAAAACGACACGCGTCATCTTCATCTTTGAAAAGAGCCAGGTATATAAGTGATAGATATATTCAGTAAAAATTTAAATTTAATTTGTAGTTTCCTAACTTAGAAAGTTACTTTCAGACAATAAGATATAATTTCTAAACAGAATAGATCTCGTACAATTTTTTTTATTCAAATGTTGATACAACCTGTAATGACAGTTTTGTTTGTGGAAATAAGTTAATAATTAAATATTCAAAAAAATATATTTCTAGCCCAAATCCAGCCAGACAAAAGGTTATATAGTGAATTAAGAAACCTTGGTTGTTTATCCGCACACCTGTGTTCCGGCCAATTTTTAGCTCAGATACCGTACAGTATCCTGCAGAGCTACAATTTGGTAAGGTTAATTGTATGTATAGTTCCTTCTTAAATTTAGAAAACGATGAAATTATATTTTGATAATATTTTCTACGGTAGTATCATACATGTCAATGTGATTACGTGTAGTACTTGTTAAAGGATCTTTCAAAATACCTATATGGAGTTTCCCTGAAAACGTTTTCAAGTTTTCAGTATTCGTTTGTGAAATATTTAGCATGAAATCATCAATCATTTCGGGGTTGTGTTCACTATTCTAAATAGTGGCAAACGTAATGAAGTTACAAGGAAAATTATCACAGTTAATTAGGCTTTACTAATTAACGAGTAAATTTGATCAAACTAATTTTATTTTGCTTATGAATATTATAGCTGGTTCCTTTCTTATACAAGCTACAGATTACAGTGATACGCGCTTGACCGTTGACTCTTTTTATTTTAGTCATGACTGTATTTCATAAAGTATTATTCATGACGTCATATATCTTTGAAACTGAATACCATCTCAACATTTGACCGTTACACGTACATCTTAAAACCCAACCCACAACCAATTTTCCTCAAGCAAATAAAAAACAAATTCATAATACGCGCGTTGTTTCTGTGAATTGTAAATAATATTGTTCAGTTCTAATTATTTAAGTATTAATGAAGTGCTCATTAGCGTTAAGGAAACTAAAGTAATCAATTGTATTACTTGCTTATCTGTTGTAAGGCGTGGGACACACTGCGGAAGGTTTAATTCCAGTTCGATGTTACGAAATTATGATTTCTTTGAAAATGTGCTGTAATTTGATCGATAGTAATAAAATCAGACCCTAATACATCGACAAAGATTAATATATGAAAGTTTCTTTCTTTGTTGGACCACGTGAAAAATCATTTGCATACATATGTTTTTGAGAGCCTTATCTCATATGACTATTGCGTAGCAATATGAAATTACCTGATTAAAATAATGTTATAACAGCAGGACAAAATGTATCCAAATTCTAAATAAACAAGGTAAGTAGACAAAAATATTATATTCTTACAATAAAATTTAGTAACTAAACTTTATTGGTACTTTTCCATTGATTCAGAGTTTAAGAATCTCTAGCGGTGATAATGCTAATTACACTCTACATGTAATTGGTGCAATAATGATCTAATAAAGCTAAACCAATATTTTCGGAGTTGTCAAACTCGTTTTTTATTTAAACTTGTTTTTGTTAATCTAATGTTTTAATGGCATTTTTATTTCTATCAATGGTAATGAGTTAAAGTGGTTGGACAATTAACATTTAATTCATTCATTCTATGAAGCTTAGATGGTGACAATGACCCTACTAGCTTAGAATCAAGTTACTCCGTACTTTATTAAGACTTGTCCCACTCCCTATTACCACTACTTCTGTTTCACCAGAATTATACTCAGGCTTAGCAGCAGTGACCGTAGAAGACAAGTTTAGACAGCGTGAAGTCCTGGTGATAGTTAAAATACCTTGGAACCCAACGAATTTAATTAGACGTACATATATTGGGTAAGTTGGCAAGTAGACTGGACTCCCTAGGCTTATTACCAAAAATAAAACTCAATGTCAAAGTAAAACCATCCATGGCTGTTTTTTATTTGTTGCTAGCCTAAGACTTAAAGGTTGTTACCAAGACACAGTTGGGAAACTAAATATAACTCGGAAGTAAGCAGCACGTGTGCCCTACGCCTTATGTGGACCACAATTCGATTACACGAGGTTTACAACGCTGTTTCCCCAATGTGTAACTTAATTAAGAAAATATTACGCCTCATTAATGTACGACTACCTTTTTAGAACAGATATTGCGTGGAGCCGGTAATGTATGAAATATTATGAGTAAACATGTTTTTATCGGGGGAGTTTGTATCTTATGGTGGAATTTGTATAGTGCTGACTTGGATACCTGCTGGCCTATCTGAGATTATGGGTTCGATTCTCGAATAGGATAAAAATATACTTGTTTCACAATTCTTTAAATTCGTTTCAAGTTTAGGTGCTCTACTAGATACATACCTGCCTAGGTTTAAGTGTTTTCTTAAAATATACATTTTATAACCTCATTCGCACACCATCTAACTGAACAACTAATTCATCACCTTTAAGAATATAAAAATAAATGTCTAACTCAAACTGCATACCATAAAAACTAAAACAGTTACACATACAAATATAAAATATAAAACATCCGAGTATATAATCTAATGAGCGCTTCTTTGAAACCGCATTAACATTCCGCAGCACGTGTTAAGTAGTAAAAAAGTCGCAACTACAAAGAAATATTTGACAAAATACCAAAGAATCGACACGTTAGGTATTCATTTAATACTAAAGGTCGTATTCAAGTAAAAAATTAAAGAACCAACAAACTAATTATGCTTGGCGCGTCGTAATTACTTCACGATCTTTGATGTACCTTTTAATTAGTAGTTGTTTACACCGCGATAAAGGCCTAATATCGTTCGAATTAATAGCTCATTGTGTGACGTCATGGTATAAATTATAAATAATTATGGAAATATGTTGATATGTTTATTTTAAAGGCGGTTAAGCTTGGACAATGTTGGCACGAACACCATGAAAGTTACGAGGCAAATGCCGGAGTGTTGTTTCTGAGGCAGATTATTATGCCATTTATTATAGATACCTATTGTAACTCATTACTTAATGGGGCTAAGTATTTTGGGCTCACAAGTAGATATTTTTTTAAGAGTTCGTTGCATCCGTCTATAAAGCTCCTAATAACAAAAATATTATCCCTATAAACTTGATTTTAAACGACCTCAGTTGTGTAGCAAATAGCGTATATCTCTATTCCACACTTTTATAAGTATTTTTTTAATTTACCCGTTTTGGCCGATCCCGTGGGAATTTCGGGAAATCCCTTCTTAGTGCACCCCTACGGTCCCCAAGGAACATACATGCCAAATTTCAGCTTCCTGCGCCGAATAGTTTCGGCTGTAGCGTGTCTGTCAGTCAGTCAGTAGCGCAAGGATTTTATATATTAAGATTGTAAAACTTGTTTTTTAATTTTGTCATTGTTCAACCTCTTTTGTACCAGAATCAAGCGAAGAATGAATTGAGAATACATCTTTAAGTCACCTTTTGAAATGACGTCCTCGTCCTCTCTCACGCGGGTAACGCCGTAATTTCACCTAGTCTGTATAATTATAAAGTTCTTTCGTTACTGTCTGGCTGATAGACAACCCACAACCGGAATTGCTAGACACAAGAAACTTAAATTTGGCATGTTCCTTGAGGAGTGTAGCCATGGACTAAGAATATATTTCCTTAAATTCCCACGGGATAAGGCGAAAAAAGGCTCTAGATGAAAAAAATTAGCGAGCGCAGCTGCAGGAATCCTCTAGTAGTATATAAAATAATAGCCTGCATGTTTAGTTGTGCGGTTTGTTTGTAGTGATAATTTTCATATGATTTACATAATTACTAGTTCACGTAATGTAGTTTTATGTCTTTGCCGAAATAAGAATAATGTTTTATGGGTTCAATGGTAGCGCCGAATTGTTTCAAGGTGCTCTAATTAGGGGCGTGGCGGCTGTATTCTGAATTAATCTGCGATTATATAAATGTAGATGTATTACTGTAGCACATTAAGTATAATTAGCTGTTTTACTTAATTTTTCTGTTGTATTTGCGTCAGTACCGCCTTGTTGGGCTTATGGAGTGAGAGTGTGTGCGTAAGTGCGCGCCCGCGCGTGTGTGTGTGTTTTTTGTGTAAGTGTGAGAGTGTGTTTGTGTGTGTGTGTGACTGCGTGTGTGTAAGTGTTGTGAGGTACAGTTTAAATTCTAGGGTGTAATTGTACGCAAGATATATTCAGAGATCTGTGCGCCATCTTGGAAAAACTATACCCAGTAAGAGCACAATGTTTTTATAACCAATTAGTCTAAATTAGTGCCTATCACTACTGCGTAACTATTCTGGCTATTAATAGGTAATGCTACGCTTAGTAATACTTATTACTGGAGAGGTTATTACTCTAAAGCCCAGGGTGCGTGGATTTGTCGAAGTTACACTGTGAATCGGCGGCTAACTTCAAATCTTGCAATGATATAAGCTATGTCGATGTGTAAACCTTTGCTATGGACTATGATTGAAGCTTATATGCAGCTAAGCAGCATGCTTATATGAAGAAGAATTATACTAAAGAAGTGACTAGAATATTTTATAGCATATTTTTATAGACTACTATTCAAATCTTTAAAAGGCAGTATTCAAAACGATTAAAACGGCAGTCTAAAACAAATTTATAGTATACTAGAAATCACTATACGTACTTGTCAGTTACGTAACTATTTGAGATGTTAATGAAATATGTTGACATGTGTGTAATTATAGATTCGACTTGTTACTTAACCACCAAGTATTTTTAGAAGTTCGTACTCTGTATGAATGGATTTACGAAATTACTGTCGTAAATTATACTTATACTGATAAGATTTTTGCATTCTACATACATTATATAAAAGTTGTTTTTATATCCATCTTAACCAGTTTTTACGTATTTTGTAAGTGTTTGTATTCAAGTTTCCTTATTTGAATCTAAGTTGAAGCTGTTCATTGATAAGAATTCTTATGAAAGTTAGTTCATTAAACTTGCATGTGAAAATCCGTGACACTGACAATTCTTTTTGCATTTTATTTACCTATAAAAAATATCTCTCGCACTATGATGCTAATGCATTTATCGCGAGATAATTTGTAAATATTCAAATAACGTAAACAAAGAACACAGACTGAGAACGACTATTCGTGAATCGAACAAAGTTTTTCCATTTATGAATCGGAGAGACGACACTTCACGTTGTCAATTATATTTTCTTCATCAAACCACATAATTACCATCCATCGTATCCCTACTATCGACTATTTACCATCTCTAATGCACATCAATCAGTCTGCCTATCGTAGTCCATTGGTACTGCCTGTTTCAATATGCGCCACAGCGTCCGGTTTTCCGCTTTCCGCATATCCATTCGCTTTCTTGAAGTCCACACTAACACACGTATTGCAAGCTTCATTAAACAAAGATGGAATACACAAGAGAGAAAGAGAAGACGAAATTTCGTGAATTTAAGGCTTCAAAGTTTGACCGAACTGAATTGCATGGCAGCTTTTAGGCTATTGAATTCTACGTATTGTCAATACATTTTTTTCAGTTCGATTTATTTAAAAGCTTTTTAAACCTTTTAAACATCAGCATTTTTGTCATAATGTTAATAGTTTTGACAACATATGCAATAAATCACTAGCTCTTTTAGAAAAATAAGACAGAATTTACAATCTCGCATTAACTGATACCAAAAATAAAACACGTTAAAGCACTCCATACCTATTCCTTGAAAGGCGAACGTAAATTAAAGTAAAAGGTTGTTGAAGCCGAGCTAATAAATAAAACCAGATTATAGTTATTATAGCCAGTCGTTACATATTTTTAAACATACAACACCAGGCCTATCCGTTACAAAACGACTGTAAGTCACAAATAAGACTAAAATAAAACTTCACATTGTCTATTAAAATTTTACAGGCACTCGATTATACTTACACAAATAATCATGAAAGCTATCGTATTCCCATTTATATTCCCACACTACATAAAAACAAATTATTAAAAAATAACTATAATAAATCCTTAGACATTCAAATATGAACAATAGCAATATCATGCATTACGGTTGCTCGTAAACGTATCGTAAAATGGTGGTCAAGTTATAATTTCAACGGTACGAAAAAATAGACGATTCAGAATTAAAATCGCTAATGACTAAAACCATTAAGTTAATCATTTTAATTAGACGGTGTACGCTTGCGTTTCTATATTTTTTTCGTGTAAAGGGGAGCGCGGGTAACAGTACTCGCCAACGGATACCAAGCGGTTCGCTGCGCCACTTTATTTTAAACCCTTTCAATCAAGTCTGATTTTGTAAAGGGTTACACATGTTTGGACATTGGCAAAGGTACAGCTATGATCATGGTAATGCTTGCTTTTATAAGATACTGAAAATCGTTGCCATGATTTTTATTATAGAGTAGGGGCCATATATGACAGCTAAAGATATTAGATAATCAAGAATTGATGATAAGGCCTTCACGGAGACTCTTAATGACTGAGATAGTTGTTTTACGAAGTTGATTTAAATTGTGGAAGTCCGTCTAGCAGCGAAGTTGAGCTTCAGAGTGCGGTTTACATTATTTAACTGCAACTAAAATAAAATTTTCGATCAGAGATTAACAAATAAAAAAAGGAAAATTGCAAAATAATGTCCCGAAGTCTGAATGTAATAGAGAGCTGTTGCAATTTAATTTTTTTTATGACAACTCCCATTCGCATTAGTAACAGGATTTACTACGTCCCCCGCGACACAGGTGTCGCGGGGGACTTTACAAACACACAACTAACGGACACAATGAACACCCAGATTCGAAACAACAATTTGTGAATTACACAGTGTTGCCTCGTGTGGGGATCGAACCCACAACACTCGGCGCAGTGTCAAGCGCCAAGGCGATCTTGAAAGGCGAATTTGAAAGCTTGTTGGCTAATAATTGACTATTTGTCCAAATTTCTCAGTTTCTACTTATTCGTGTATTAAATTACATCGTTGGGCTGGTATCACAATATATTACAAAACAATGGTTAACTTATTACGACATCAAACGCAGTAGGTATCTTGATTTGCACGATTTTAGAGGTCATCTATCAAAGGCAATTGAAATATTTTATAATAAAAGTTAAGTACGACATATTTTAAGACAGATGTGTTACAAAAATACTAAATCTCACACAAACAGGACCAGGACAACACTTCGAACTATAACAAGCCCATGTTTTACAACTACACCGCATAAGTATTTGAAGGGTTTATAATGACACAGCATACGTAATTAATTGGAAGGCTTTAACGGGTACACCATACGGTAGCAATATGACTACTGACTTCGACCAAATGTCATAAATATACTGACAAACGAGTCTAGCCGAGTTGTCTTTTATTGGCGCGATAAAATTAACTTTTTCTCTATAGGAGTGAATGATCTGCTTAATTGGATTTATTAAGTTTATTACACGACATATTAGGACTGGAGTAGTTCAGTCAACTTGATTATCATAATTAGAACTTTACCTTTTCCGAGGGAAAATTCTAGAAAAGCTTCTGGTCAGCTTTAACGTTATATGACTTAAATAAAACATCTTCTATGTGAAATAAAATTGTAGAAAAATTTTACTCCATTGCAAAACAAGGACAAAATGTAACACCAGACTAAGACAAGACAATAGAGCTTTTAAAGAAGGTCGTTATTAAAGTATATTTCAATTCATCGTTTTATTCAAACTTATGTTAGAAACAGAGGCTTCACAAACATTTTGCATTAGTCTACTTTTGTATTAGTCTATTATTGAAACAGCTGAGGTTACTACTAAACTTCGGACTCTTGATAGTTTACGTTCTATTTCGGCATTTAAAGTTTTGGCTCTGTGACATTGCAGTAAAGATCAGATAATTATAATAATTACTGAAATATAATTTGCCACAATAACAATAGCTTTAATCCTTTTTATTTTAAAAGGCTATCCATTCATTTGGTGGTACGTAAATGAACTCATATTGTTTTAAAGTCACCATTAAGATCTGCTTATGCTGAAATGGGACGGTATAAATTCGCGATTCAATACAATGATTAACGAAAGCCTTCTAGATTTGTAAGAATTACCATTTCACTGAATTAAAAACCCCTTCATTTAGCCTCTGTGTTCGTCAGTCGTGATTTCGTGAAGGATGTTTTTTGGAGCTACGAAGATAAATTAAATTGAGCTTTGAATTATTACTCTGATTATTTTGTGAGACAGAATGATAATATGGACCATTCAGATGTTATATTTTAGAGTATATAAACGTTTGCAATATATATAAACAGGTCACATTTTTTTTTAAATGATAAAAGTTGTTTTAACACATACATACATATACTCACGCCTTTTTCCCGCGGGGTTAGGCAGAGACAACGGAACGCCACTTGCTTCTATCCTTACAAACCTCACGCGCCTCCTCTACATTCATTACTCTTTTCATACATGCTCGCCGGTTCCGGGTGCTTCGAACCTTTCCGTTTTTCAGAGCGTCACGAATTTGGTCGACGAATGTCCTACGAGGTCGACCGCGATCGGCTTGCCCATACACGTTTGCCTTATATATTTGGTGCGTCAATCTTTCTTCACTCATTCGCTCCACGTGTCCAAACCATCTCAGCTTTCCTTTCTGAATTCTCGTCAAAACATCTCTCAGGTCAAATCGCTGTAGTATTACTGCATTCGGTATTCTATCAATCAGTCTCACCCCACACATAATACGCAGTGGTCGCATCTCAACTGCGTTAATTCTGCTTTCATGCTTTTTCTGACATACCCAACACTCACTACCATACATCAGCGTGGGCACAAGTACACCATTTTGAACCGCCAGTCGTGCCTTTTTCGGCACAGTCTGACCGTTCAATTATTTCTAAAACTAGACTAGACTGGTAGAAGATGCTTCACGCTGCCGGTTCTTTACTCAACATTTTCTGCTGACACCCTCAGATCCTATGGCCGCTGAATAGTGTGCTCAGCATCGGGGAATCTTTATTTTAAAAATGCTTTAATTCATCTGAACTTATAATGAAAATATATGTAGTAAGCATTTGAATATGTAAAAAATCTGTAGGTGTGTACGTATATATGTATTGTTTGCCTACTAAATCATGCAAAGATAACTTTTTCACGAGCATATTTTGTCCCTATAGATGCAAACAAATTGATGTTGCGAATCAAAATCATACTAAATAACATGCCGCCTCCATCAGTTCCTGGCTCATCGCGTCGAAAAGATCCAGACGGACATCTGAATAGCGTCTCATTATCTTTAATTATATACTGATTCTTCGGTAGAAGGGTGCCCGCTTTACTTATTGCTCCGTTCCCAATTATAAACCTCTATATATTTAGTTTTATATTCAAATATACTGCTTTTGCTATCTTTTTATTTCCTTTTTATTTTTCGGTTTAATGTTTTTTTATTTGTTATACTAATTGGTGGTTTTTGCATGGGTCGAAAAACTTTACGAAACTTATACTTTCTTAATGAGTGAATGAATTTGATTAACTTTTGCGGCTTGTATATCTAATTATTGTACATTTAGCATCAGTTTTTAATCACGTAAGTGGGTATTTTACAGCTTATCTTACCATTGTGCAAATGTATCTAGTTTTATTTCATTCAAGATTACTATTCTAATATTATTTTATTTTCATATGAGGTTGTTAATGGCTATTATTGAAAATGAGGAGTTAAGTGTGAGGCAGTTAATTTGCGGTTTACCGTATTTAATCATGGCAGGTTTAACTTGACACGTGTAGGGTTTTATTAAAAAAAACTTCATTCGTTGGAAGAATTGAGTTTGAAGCAAAGTCGAGTCATTTGGAGTAGCTCAAGGACCCAATAAACGCCAATAAACAAAATTCTACACTAGAACTTTAATTTTACACTTCGAAATATTTCATTAGCTATCCGTATACTCTACTCTATACATAAAGAGGTATGTAATTATGTATGTTGTATTACAATTTAGGAACTAAACATCCAGATCTAGCCCTAGGTTTAGACGTTTTTAAACCATATTTTACTGTATGTATGACAACTTTTACACAGAATGTTACTATACTTTAGTAGCAAGGTTTTCAATAAGGCATTAAGAGTCTACAGAAAGTAGACTTGACCCTAACGCTATTGCTATCGAAAAATATCTACTTATTAGTAGATATTTTTCGATAGTACCAGCTTCACTAAAGCTCGGGAGAATGCGATTCAGCACATCCCTATCGTATATACACACTATTGAACATTAAAGAGGTCCAGCAGACGAAACTGCACAACTATCGTTTTCATTAAAAAACGTTTCGACATAAATAGAGAATCTTTTCAACGGTACTTATTACAGGGTGAAAAGGGGATGCCAAGGTAAAAAGTGTAATTATGTTGATTATTTAGGCCTTAATGCGCCGACTATCCCGCGCCCCCACGGCGTCATTAATCGCCCCCCTTTGCCCCCTTCCTTAGAGCCTTTATTATTTCGTTTCAATTATTTTTGTGATTATCTTTTTATGGCGGGCGCGCATTAAAACTCGAAAAAATAACAGTGGACATTAAACGTAATTAGAATCGAAATTACGAGATGTCACCACTGGTGTTTGTGTTTTTAATATTATTAGGGTTCTGTGCGTTTAAACGTTCGTTTATTGCGTGTTTTAGATGTCTTCTGTTTTTGTTTCGTCTGTTTTAAGGTCCTATGTGCCCGATTTTACTACTTTAGGCGTCTTAATTGTGATGAATTAGGTATAAAGGCAAAGCGCGTATTGCCGTTTGCTTCACAGGAGATTGATGACGTCAATGATATGATTGTGACGTGTTTGGAAATTACACTTCTAAAACTTAATTAAGAGAAATATGATTTGTTTTATGCGAATAAAATATTGGTAAGGCCATTGAGTGGGAAACGAATAAGTCGTAACGTACAGTTTGTAAGTTGCTGCTTGGGATCGAAAATTCCAATTATTTTGGTGACAATGCGACCAAACAAAGTGCCCTCGACGACAAATCTTAACAAAATTAGTAACAATCGTGTGGAATTTGGAATCGCAGTAAGAAACCTTGCCACCGTGTAAACCATAACGCCATCAGTACCTCATCAACATCATCGGCCCTGTATATGAAATGTCCCACTGCTGGGCACGGGCCTCTTCTCACTATGAGAAGGGTAAGGCCATAGTCCACCACGCTGGCCAAGTGCGGGTTGGCAGACTTCACATGTCTTTCGAGAACATTATAGAGAACTCTCGGACATGCAGGTGTCCTCACGATGTTTTCCTTCACCGTTATGCAAGCGACAAGCGATAATTAACAATTTAATACGCACATAACTTCGAAAAGTCATTGGTGCGCGCCGTGGATTCGAACCCGAGACCATAGCAGTCCGTCGGTCTCTCCACTGGGCTATCGCTGCTGTTATCATCATGTGTCGTAGTACCTACCTTTTATTTTTTATTGCAGAACTAAATCTATATCTCTAAGGTATATTTCACTCAATACGATTATGTTTGCTGAATGTCGTGTCTCATATCATATTCACACTTATATCTTCTATCTACCTCATTATTTGCTACGCATAAAATGTCTTGTTACAAGCACTCATACAAATGTAAAGCATTAATTTCTATAGCAACGGAAATATAAAAACACCTATACTTAATACCTACTAAGTTGAACGCGTGACTATTAACAATAGAACTTGGATTTGCCAACCCTTTGATTCGAGTCACTAATGAATAGTCTAAACACACAATGAAATTTCAACCTTAACCTTTTAATTATAGAGTTGGATTTACGAGTGATAGGTGTACTTAATGTATATTATTATTAAAGTATTTTATGGATGAGCAATTTTTATGATTGTACTGCCATTGTGCAGTACTGCACAGATGTTTAGTTATTGTTTAGTTAATCGTTAAAATCTTCGGTCGCTACCAACGGCACGACTCCAGCTCATAATATTATTTTGATTTAAATCTCATACACAAACGTTCGACTTTATTTTTTTATGAATGAATATGTTGACGTTTTGCTCCGGTAGCGCTAGGGCTGCTACTGCTTACTATCGATAAATTTTCTGAATATTGTTTAAAATCGACTGTTTGCGAAAACGGTAATCCTGAGCCTATTAATCCATCAAGAGTTTGATCTATTTTGTACATCATCAAACTCAACTACTTAATGGCATTTTCAGCCTTTAAGTAGTACTTAATGTATCGATAAAGTAGGTATAGCAATCATAATATTGAATACAGTCAACATTAAAATATAAAACTGAAATAATGATCCCCGTTTTACAAACGTGTGGTCAGTGGCAATCACGCGGGATTGGCAGGAAACGCTAACGATAAGGTGACTACGATACTTTTTGTTCTCGGACATTAACATTGATACGCAGTCAACAAACAGATTATCTGGTTGACTCGAATTGTGACGAAATAATCATGACTCATACACAGAATGGTTACTTCAAATGTAGCATGAAGGAAAGCTACCTAATCTATAATAGGGCAGCTAGGATAAAACAATCTAAGAAGAACTTGCGTGTATGTTTAAAGTATGCAGTGTACGTGTTGTTTCAAATATTACGAAAATCTTAATATATAAAATCCTTGCGTTACTGACTGACTGACAGACACGCTACAGCCGAAACTACGCGGCGCAAGAAGCTGAAATTTGGCATGTATGTTCTTTGGGGACCGGAGGCGTGCACTAAGACGGGATTTCCCGAAATTCCCACGGGATCAAGCAAAACGGGAAATTCGAAAATATGTGCGTGCGAAGCCGCTGGCGTCGTTAACAATAAACTTGGGCATCACTTTTTGAGTACTTTACAAATATGAAGCACTGAACAAAATGTATTTTTTTAGTTAGTGTGGATCAATAAAATTAGACTACCTAAAAATTTGCGGGTTCTTATAAATAAGTAAATTAATTTCGTACCTCATGTCAAAAGTTCGTCCTGAGTAGGGGTCGCAAACCGGGATACCGAATTTCGAAAATACCGGGATACCGGGCCAAATGTTGGTCTTATTAATACCGGTTTTAATTTCACAAAAATCGGGACATTCGGTATTTTTGGTATTAGAAAAATAAATAAAACACAAATAGAAAAAGAACTAAGTATCTAGTTAAATAGAAATTAACAGATTATTTTACAAGTACTTTCCAGTTGTTTCATTACTTCAAATGACCAAAGACATCTGGAGCAATCTGGCCAGAAATTGCCTACATCATCAAATTCGATTAAAATATTGTGAAGAAGCACGGTGAAATTGTAAAATTATCTTTAATAAACCAACTTCAAAAACTAAATAATGACGGAGTTAAGGTCTCGGTGACTCTAGATGGAATAGTTCAAGTAATCAACGTTTTATGAATGTCAATGTGCATCGTTCGTCAATTTTGTCAATCTCGGCCTTGTAAGAGTTATTGGGAGTATGCCAGCCAGAACTTGCTTGCAGTTGCTGGAGAAAAGATTGTTAGCATTCGAATTATCCCTGAGACACGACGTAAGTTCTACCACAACTGACGGTGCTTCTGTAATGGTAGCCTTTGGCCGTGATGCACAGATACTCCATCAACAGTACCTTGCCATTCTAGATGTCTTGTACAAAATAAAGAAAATTGCCAAATTGGATAATTGAAACTGAAGGCGATGAGAATAATGACACCTTTGCTTCAGATGATGATGATGATGATGATGATGAAGATGATAATTATGGTTTTCTTGTAACGGAAGAACGAGAATTGTTGTAGGTAATTGTAATTGTAGAACTAATCAAAACAACGAATTTAATTTCAAAGAATTAATAGAAAGCGTCCGTAAAATTGTGAAATTTTTAGAAAGATTTTAACAAAAAAATATGTAAACGAGGAAATGATTAGTGAAATTAATTTGATTTTACGAAATATAATCATTTACTTACTATTCCTCCGGAAACGTACTTTCTTAAACTAAATTTACCAACTTTATCTTAATCTCAGAAATATCGAAAATACCGGAATACCGGTATTTGTCGGGGGCCAGTACCGAAAATACCGGTTTTGCTTAAATGATTCGGTATTGCGACCCCTAGTCCTGAGATCTAGTCGTCAAAGCAAGTAGACAGACGAACAAATTGACTTTGATATTCATACCTAATATGAGGTAGAGAAATAAAATAAACTCAGCTTATACAAAAAATATTAAAGGGATATTGAAACACACATCTACATATAAAAATTTGAAACAAGCCTTCAATAAAAACATAACAAAATCCGCTATGAACTAAATAGTGGCATAATTTAAAAACAAGGTGAAAATAAAAACAAATCCGCAAAAATAAATAAGTAAACATCGAAAATGACCGGAATAAAGCTCAAATAACGTTCCAATAAGCCGAAATCATGGCTGCCGAGCGTTCGTTGAAAATTGAAAGTGGCGCGCTCCGAAACGCAGTGGACATTCATTGATGTATCTCTTCATCTATTATTATATTTACCGAATGCGTTATACCGGGCCGCTGAAAGCGAAACCATTTTCAATTGTTATCCCTCTCGGCACATAATTGACCGATATTTGTAAATGTTCGCGGTTAATTTGTGTTTTCGACGATATAGTGGCGATACGCCGTGAATGTTGATGCGTTCACTGATTCTGTTGACTTCTGGCTTATCTGATGAGTGCGTACGATTGACTGTGTAACCGTAGTGCTGTGATGATACGCGCAATTAGTAATTGCAATTGGAAAAAGACGATTTAAAGGTCGGTATTTTGGCCTATTGGGATGCAGATTTTGATTGTGTTGTCAAGGGCATTGGTCAGAACATTATACGCATGACAAAGTGTGACATGTGCAATGAAAAAGACTATTGATGTTGATGCTGTTTTTTTGTTGCCTTAGGAGACTCTTAGGTTTATTTAACGGAATGTAGATCAGGAAGAATAAAAATGTAGAATCAGTTATACGAGTATGAACATATGTATTTGCTAATAAGTCACTGCTCCTAGCAAGTTTAGAAAGCGATTTTTTTGTATTTAATACATTAAAAAGTACATTTGTCAAAGGGCTTAGACCTGTTTATGGCTTTTGAATCATGTTATATGTTGATGGCTTGGTAGCACGAGCAGTCTAAATAAGCAAATCAATTCTAAATCTATACCTAACATTACATTTAACCTACAAACATTACAGAAAAAAACTTACTTCGCTTATTGTCTCTATAAACCTAACCTTATAAACCTACACCACAAGGATCTCTTACAATATGAAGTATATCCCACTTGCCTGGTTATCTACCTGCAGATTTAATTGCGATGTTTTCTTTCCGCGATAAAGCCGGCTATGATTAATTAACAATTTCATAGACATAACTTCGAAAACTTTGAGATTTTCGCCGCGCGATTCATGACAGTCTTACGGTTATCGCTAGACTTCTTTTTAAACTTTAGGTTATCTCTGAATATAAAACTTATATCAAATGTCACATTATCATGCATATCTGAAACTTTTCTAACATCTGTGTAAACTGCCTACTCGGAAATTTCACGATGCGATTTCGGAAAGCCGTAAAGTTTCTTCTATACCTTCTCACTCTTTAGTAAATGGTTTTCTCACATTTCCATACGCAAAGGCTCTAAAGTACGAGCTAGTGTCGCTTCGCCCACGTAGAACACGATTATCATAGGTATCGCGCTCCCTCGTAGGGGACGGGTACCCTTCGTATTGTTATGTGATAGGTGTCCTACGCCGTTATTTGTATTTGCGGTATCAGTTCGATCAATTCAAAGTCCAACAGACATATTTACAAGAATACTTGTTCCTTGTGTATACAACTATACATCAGGTTCTTTAGAAAGGATACAATTTTTGTTGCTTTATTGTTTAGTTACACTTGAACTTGGCATTTTTTTTGTAATCTAATCGACATAACATATTAATATGATCTTTGTTACTTTTTCCTTATACTGTTGCTTGTAACAAAGTGATACGAGGGAAGATTACCTAGAAACCTCAATATAAAATAATTTTCTTATCTCATCTATCTTAACTTTTCCTTAAAACTCACCTGAGCATTAGTTATTGCCCAACAACATGTTTTAGTACCTTAGGCAAGTAAGAGTAGATCTAGAATCAACAGACATTTTATAAAGTTGGCAGTATCCATGACCGTATATAGTATTGAAACAAAAAGTCCACGTTCAGTAGTCTAGCTGCCACCGTTTATAACAATAACATGTAAAATGTTATTTATGCGCATGGTGCGTCCCTAAATAACACATTAGAGAGAATTTTACGCGTTGGCTGCATTTCCTTGACCATTACGATTGTTCGCCTGTGATGTGTAAGCAATAAACCCTTGTTTCTATGCCGCTATTAATATTGCAGTTCAAAGGACTTGTCGACGCTTCATTTTATACTACTCGTAAGCGATTACGGTAATTTTTTGTTTGTTTTAAGGATCTTTGTGTTCGCGGCATCTTTTCTTTAGGATTGCCGTGACGATGACTCAAAGGCATTTGACAAATACCAAGTAACATTCTATCTGCTTTCAAATATTATCCTGTATTTATTCTCAATATATAATATATCTAAGCACCATTTCATAGCCTTTTCACTTGATACGAAAACTTTCCCTAAAACAGAATAGAACGTACACGTGTGTGGGTTATAAAAACATTTGCATTATCCGACTCAACAATATCACACGGCTCAGTCGGTCGATGTCACATGCGGCATTTGCATTTCGTTCGTGTTTGATTTAACCGTCATAGTTAAAGTAATAAAATCACCTGTTTGATCTAGTAGCGGTTAGCGTAACGCATTGCTTTTTGTTAAGGCCCTACTGTAGCTCCCTGGGGCATGCAAAAATAAGTAATATTTTTTCATTGTAATTTTATTGCGTAAACAATTTATTGATTCAATTTTTATATTATTTATTATGTATCAAAAATACATTTCTTTCAATTGATATTCATCCTCAATAGTTTTGCACGGGACAACGGAGCTGATTTTTGTTGTTTTTCTTTGGTTCCCAGATCAGCATGGATATAAGGGGGACTTAGAATCGCAATATAACATGTACAATTGTGCATACCCCTCAAAAGATACCTGGATGCTTACTGCTCTGTTTACGCACTTCAATCAAAACCGTGAGTAGAAAATATAATTCATTTACTCTGATGTGCGATTTAAAATTAAATTTTCTCTTACATGAGATGTTTTTAAATCATTACTATTCGCTTTGTTACCAAAGCTCAGAAATCCATTGTAAAGTAATTGTTGACAGTCACAATTTTTTTCTAAGCGGATGTGATAATTCCAAAACTAATATCTTAACTTACGGTCAAAACGCCCGTGATTTGAGTAGATAATGTAACTTAGTTCACTAGTAAAAGACATTATAATTTTAACTTACTGCACGATGAACATTATCATTTTAGTATTTTTACGAACATGGCCGCACACTCTAAGTAATTGTCATCGATTCACAAAGATTGTAGCTATTCACAATCGATTATACGTAATACTTCAAAACAGTTCCAAAAATGGTCTTCCTATCGAGTGTCCTCTATTTTCCTCAACTTTTTCAAAGTATTTATTTCAGTCGTCGTATGTTAGTTTATTGTAAGCATTTGTGTGACCCTGTAATCAGTTTTTAAGTTAGATCATTAGAACCAACTCAAGCTTTATTATAAAATCTTCTTTTGACACTGAAAATAAAAGCGCGCGCGTGCAATTTCCGAAAAACCTTCTTATCCATGGGCACATAGGACATCTATAGAAAAAATAGGCCGGGTAATTGCATCGATTTTGTACTTGTGACTTTGAGCCTCCATATCTCCTGAACCAGTATTTTCCAGGTATGGTGCAGAAGTAAAAAATGTTCGTAATGATTGGTAAAATACGGGATTACAGTTTTCGTTAAGAGTCCTTTTACACTCTGTATATCAGGTTGATGCGACTACGTTGGCTTACTACCTACTAGTTTGATACAATTAATTGTGGGCCACATTTTCCTCAAGCATATTAAAGTGTGAAATATAATATTTCCTAAGTAGGTAGGGTGGTACATATAAAAATTCACAAATGACATGCCCCGGAGGTAAGTACTTGTATAGAGGGTGCTCATTCCTCTCAGCACAATGGTCCTCACTCCTGCCTCGTAGGCCCCGATCACTTATTATCTTCTTATTTCTATTGTTATGTGCACATTGTTCGCGGTTTTTATTATTGTTTTATTATATATTTGGGATTGAAGCTTCTTGGCTGCTTCATTAGTATCAACTGTATAGGTACAACGTTTCATTGTCATTTTCGTTTTTATGTTTATTATGAGGAGTCGTCAAAAGTGTACCTATCTAGCTTTACATCCAAATGATTGTTTATGTAAAAAGTATATTATATAAATAGCGAGGATGCGTATTTTCAAAAATATTGTCACAAACTTTGCTTTAATCAATATTTATATGTTATGTTATTGTGATTACCTATATCAAATGATGAATCAATTAATTGAGGTATCGGAGACAAATCACATGATATTGCCTTGTTTTGCTGATTATATATCGCATAAAAACTATAAGACTAGACTGCCTCGTTGGTCTCGCGGCATAAATGTGCGCGTGGGATCGGGAGGTCCCGGGTTCGATTTCTGGGTCGGGCAGTGTTATTGGGTTTTCCTGTCACGAAATTCTCAGTAGCAGCACGGAGTCTGGAAATGTGCCCGGTACGGCAATAGGCTCGCCCCTTATTACGTGGGACTAAAGTATATCCGGCGAAAAGTGGGTGTAGAAATACACCTCTGCCTTCGTGGATAAAAGGCGTGACGATGTGTAAAAACTATAAGTATCTTTATTAAAACGATTACGACGACAACGACCTACTGTATATTATTTTGTATGTAAAGTATTGAAATGGTTTATTGTCTAGTAAAAAGATAAAAAACAATATTTGAAATAGTAATGCCAAAAGCTTAAAAACGTAATATACTACGGGTTATGTTTATTAAGAGGAGGCGTCAATCGTATTTTTTATGTTCATACTTGACATGAAAAATATAATTATGATTTTGGGAACTATACAACCCAGTTGATATTATGGTCATCTTTATCCATGGCTATTACATGGATACCACTTTGTAACTCTGTCAAGGAAAAGTATCACAGTTATTTGGTAGCAGTGTAACATAGGTTCACATAAACCAGACATAGCTGGTTCATGTGAAAACACAATATGGGTTACTTCTGTCAAGAATGTCTGAGTACTCTCTTGTCACTTCGCTATTGTCTATTCAGACACAGTGTCAAGTGTATCTGTCAAATTTAAATATAGGTTGGCTCGCCCAACAAAAATGGAGGATCTCATTAATTATTTTTAGGTAAAATATGCAGGATACCGAAATTTTCACTTTTCACAAACAAATTTCAATCTCGCATATTCATAACCTAAAAAAATCATAAGTGACTTTTCGAATAAACCCTCGTTAGAATTAGAAATCAACCGTCACTGGCCGAAAAAAAAACAATAATTATAAAGCGCGCGTAATTCTAATTCCGAATTCAAATTAAAGCCGCTTAATGCGCGGGAGCGACCCCGTTAAAAAAAAAGAGTTGACGAGTGCTCGGAGGGTGGTAATTTTTCATTAATTTAAGTTCACCATTCCCTGTTTTGTTTGCTTTTAATCGCATTTCTAATTAATCCCGTCGAGAATAACGTGACAACTGTCGACTATGGCCGCCATTTTTTTCCAGCCGAGTATAGCAGATGTCGGCCGATTTCCATTTGTTTCTGAGATTAATGATTCGGTACGATTGTGAATTTTTCCGGTCGGCTTTTGTTGTTTTAGAAGCAATTTGTCCGCTTACTTTTGTAGAGAGGCAGTCGTTAAAGCCTCCACAAATGATATTGGAACGGAATAGAAAAAAAGGCAGACAAAAAGGGTTTCGTGTATCCGATTTCGGATGCATGTCACTAGAATACTCTGATACATATGCACAACCTGTCCACAAATTGAAAAAATAACAACAACTTAAATTGAATCTACATATTTTTAGTTCTTATTCCCAATCTGGAAATTATTTCCAAAACATAAAAGTACAAAATATACAATCACTCAAAAGCTTTTCGAAAATGAACGACACAATATCAGCAACGTACATAACTTAAACTTGGCTAGGTTGAAACATTCAAGACTTTAAAAATTTCATCAAGTAGTTGATAGTTAGAACATCATTATACCATAAATGCAAATGCGCGCTATTATTTAACGACTGTATTCGCCCCTGCCTCAAATACAATAAATGACATTTAGCTCTGTTACCGTATGACTACACATGAATGCAATTACAATATTCCGTTTTGGCATCAGTGGTCAGCTTGGGGTAATTTTGCATACCGATCGTGTTTATGTTTCTTTTCAAAATGATGATGTAACTTTGTTTATGCACAGACACTTCACTATGAGGATTGCTTAACCAGGTTTTCCAGGCTTAGGAAACACTCAATAATAGGAACGAAGATATATAGGTAATAAAATAATGCTTATCGTAAGCTTATATTTTACAACAGTAATTTGCCACAAATTGAATGCAGAAGTCTTTAAAACTTAAGATATGCTACAAAACTTCAGAACTCTAACGTTGTTATCGAATTGCAAATGAATGAATTTTTATAATGCATCGGTCGACCAACAAAGTAGACGTTGGTAATATCAAAAGCATTTTCGAGCAACTATAATAATGCTTTGTTTTGAGTCGTTTTCAAGTCCAAGTGAAAAAAAATTCTAATAATGTTTTTTGCAGCAGCGATATTCCTATCATCTTGGGTCCAAGACAAGTAAAATTTAGCCGCATTCATTCATAATTCTTAAAGCCTAAACTTGAAGCAGATAGGAGCTCACATCGCAAGTCGTTAATATCTACACGGTCGAAAGCTAGTGCCTTTATCGTGTAGTGCTATAAGTGTCTGGTGCCTGTAAATTTTCGCAGTGGCGATCTGTGGCCGGTCTTTGTGCTATTAATTTGTAATGTCCCCCTCTGGCCGCCTAGATGCATAGGCAGGGTGCACGAGAGAGCATAGAGAAGGACCGGTCTCAATATTTTGTCGAAAAGATTTCGAATATGTTTATTGTTTTCGATCAAATTATTGATTTGGAAGTTGATTTAGGTTCATTTACTGCATTATGCTTGATAGAATGAGTAGGTACTTTTTAATTCTCAAAAATATTTTGCAAAATTATTTCCTTAAAATCTATTTACTCGGTGTAATTTACTAGACTAAGTAAGTGTTAATGTGTAAGCAGAATTTTAGACACTGCATATAGCTCCGTATAACAATCAAGATGTATAACGTAGCAGTTTAGTATGCTAAGTGAGAAGAACAAAAAATTTCGACGACCGAATTTGTCTTCTGTGCTCCAGTATTCCTTGTATTACTTTTTTATTATATCCATCAATTATTTAATTTTCTCTACAAGAATGATGGGTTTTATACAACTGATATGTTATGGTGTCGAAGAAGAGTAAAAATCATTTGAAATACATAAATATACGACGGCACGTACATATACGCGCATTTCTTGGATGCACGTCATACACCACAAATCACTGTTGAAGCATTCAAGCTCACATAATATCTTCAAAATCTTCAGACATGTCATCGCTTTACTACCTCATGCTGAGCCTTTGCCGATCTTCAATGGGGGCCCGCGTTTCCGATAGAATTAAGCCAGACTTACTGCTCGGTCAGGAACACGGCGCGACGCAGTAACCCCCCTGCACCGTCCCCCCCCCCAGCCACACACCCTACGGCCTAACCTCACCCCCTCGCTCGCCCGGCGCATTAGGAGCAATCATATTCGACGGCTGCTAGGTTTTGGCATCGGTCTGTGTTGCTTAGCCTCGGCCAGCTATTTGTGGAACAATGATTGGTTGTGTCTTAGTTTGTAGCGTACTTAAGGTACAGTTTTGCTTGATACCAACTGTATTTTTAGTGGCATTCACATTTCATAAAACTTGCTACAGATACGATTGATGGTTAATTACTTCGTACCGAGAAATTCTATGTTTATATCTATTTTCAATACTGGGAAGTCAATTCGACTTCAATATTGCTGGTTAATTTTACAGAAAATCCAAATGCTTGTAACTTTGAACAGTCCTAGATATTATCGAGAATACTTGTAACTTATCTGAGTAATGAAAGCTCGAGGACGAGCATAGAACAATTTGAAATTAGAACACGTTTGTTTTCTTACTAAAAATCCTCAGTCATGCAATGAAACCTGACGCGGGAGTAGTAGGCTGTCTCCTTAACATGAACAGGATAGTTATTTAATTTATCACTACAGATAGACTAGCTCCAATACTTAAAACTAGCTTACAAGAAATCTTGAAGTGAAATCAATAAGATTTCATTGTCAATGTCGACCGAATAGATCCAAATAAATATAACTCATTATTACTTTAAGCAATGATGGTCATAATTACCACATCTACACTTCACATCATTCTACTAATCATTTTCTTTGCTACATCACAAATCTCAATTAAGTACTATAACAAAACATCAACTAATACAAAAACTTCTTTCTGGTACGTGTTCAAAAAGTTCTTAATCATACATACCTTAAAGAGAATCTATCAGTTGCTTATCTAATGCTGCCGTAAGGTTAATGCCATTCCTATCCAGGTAGTACGTCGCCTCAGTTCGGTGTTACCCGTTCAGACAATAACACTTGTGTTGGGTGACACCTCCAGTTGTATACGACGTCCTAACTAAACACCATGCAATGCATGTCCACCGTAGTAGATTACTGTAGGGAGTTGTACTATCAACTGAATCGTGAAGGCATATTTAGCCTGCTTTACGACACATCTGATTGTACTTCTAGTGCACCTAAATACTCTGCGGGTTTAATAGAATGTACTGACGTTATAGTGCTCTGTATTATGGTAAATACTTTCAAACTTTCGTGATTTGTAGGCATACTATCAAAAAGCAGGTCTCAATCGTGTAGCTATTTGAAAATAAAGGTGAAATTCGTTTTGTTTGTCGCGACATTATTGATATTTCGACGTTAGTGATCCTGTAATCCTAGCGTGTGGTAAATTCTTAAGACGTTAGAAAGAAAGAAAGAAAGAAAAATCATTTTATTTCGGCCACACACGCACAATCAGTAACAGTAAAAAGAAATACAAAAATAACTAAACATAAACTTAAACATAAATATGTGTGGCGAAATAGGTCACCAGCTTAGCATAAGCTGGGCACCCCAAATGAGGAGTACCCAGCGCTGATTTTCAGTTGGCAACCCCAAAAGTGAAGCACGGACGGCGGCAGGAAAAATTCAATAGTTCAATATAATAAATATATACGGAAGGGTACATGAATACACATAAACAAATAATAATACTGAGGTGGCTAGAGGCAAAACAATTGTGTCCTTGTAAGCAGGTCGCAGTATGACAAAAAGTTATAACAGAGGATTAGAGGTTAGGTTAGGGTTAGTTACTCCTAGTGTGTCGAAAATAAGATTAAAACTAGAGAGAGCGCAAATAGATAATTAGCAGCTTTTGTGAAAATGTCAGGTAAGTTAAAAAATACCAAATATTTAACGGAATCACGGTTAAAGAACGATTTATGAACGATAATATTGTATTTGCAATTGATTTTATATTACTTATAGGTTAATATTAATAGTTTCATATTTTAATTGTTCCGACAACAGGAGTTTTTCAAGTTACGTTTAAAACTTATGCGTCACGTTTAGCATCGATAAGTTTCCTATCATCATCATCAGCGTTTAACAGTCCACTACTGGACTAGTCCTCTCCTTTGAAAGGAGGAATTGGCCTATTATACCACGCTGGCCAAACGGGTTGGTATAGGGTTTGTATCAAGTTTTCCTTCTCTTACAGTGCTGTTATCTGCATAATATGCTCCCTATCGGCTCTTACGACACCCATGGGATGATATGGGGTGGTGGCATTCCGTATTCTTAATCCGTCACCACACGGACAAGTTTCCTATAGTTATGTCAAAATTATGACAATTTGTGTGACTCATTTTATTTGTTGTTCGTGATGATTAAATCCTACCAATTTTTGCAAGCTTATTAAAAAAACAAATATTCTAACAACCCTGTCTTCTAAATCTTCAGAAATTGTTAATATCTCCGTATTAGATAAATTGTGTTCTTTCCAAGATAGCCAGAACTGTGAATACATTGATCAAAGGATTAGTTCTATTTGTTGAACCGAATTTATCGTTCGACGTCCGTCGTCGCCTTTCTAATACTAATTTCTAAGTATTCTTGTGTTAGTACGGCGCCAACGTTCTGAGTCTATAAAGTTGTAGTGCAAACACTTCGGCATATTGATTGATGTTGCGACCTTTTTAATTTTATTACTCTGTTGTCATATCTTTTTGTGGCTTACTTTGATATGAAAATGTGATATTGTATTAAAGTTAAAGGAGATTGATATTTTCTTTTTGCGCGTTGAAACTAGATATTGTTCTACATTGCATATATTAAAATTAAGTGTTTTTATTTTTTTAATGTCTTAAGAGATTTTACATTGTGTTATTTTACGTCTAAAAAAAAAAGGCAGCGATAGCCTAGTGGAGATACCAACAGACTGCCATGCAGAGGGTATCGGGTTCGAATCCACGGCGCGCACCAATGACTTTTCGGAGTTATGTGCGTATTGAATTGTTAATTATCGCTTGTCCCGTGCCTCGGAGAGCACGTTAAGCCGTCGGTCCCGGTTGTCATGAAGATCTTTGACAATCGTTACAGGGCGTCAGAACCTTCTAATAAACTGACACTAGTCTAAACCATGGAATATCGCTATCCCTTCGGGTTGCGGAGGTCAGACAGGCAGTCGCTCCGTGGAAAAGCTAATATTCAGCCAAATCCGGTTAGACTAGAAAGCGGACCCCAGATTTAAACTGGGATAACGCTAAGAGGATGATGATATTTTACGTCTTGAGAGAGTATTTCATGTAAATTGCAGACCATAATCGTATCTTTAGGAGATTGTCTTGCCTTTAAAACAGATGTTTATTTTGCCACCGTCACAGTACCTTATCTTTGTCGTGGTTACGTTTCACTACTAACAGCATGCTTTTATACTTTCCGAAGTTTCTATTTAGGGACCGCAGTATATTTTTTTTCTTTTAAAGGCGATTCGCGCCCTAGTCTTATTTCTTGTATCGCGAAAGAATTTTTAAACTTTTGATCAGCAAATACAGATGAACAGAGAACGTCCAAACCTGCAAAAGCTATTATTTATGGATCACACAAAGTATTTTCTCATGCATGTGCAAATCGAACCTATAGAACTCGACGCAGTGCTAAACAGCAATGCAAACGCTTAAATCAATACTCCATTAATTGCAAGGATCCTCGGCACCTTGAAGATACCTCCTCACAAAAAACAAGCTTCCTCCACATTATAAGTTTATGATGCTTAGCACATTTCCATTTTCCAGCGGAAACAGTTGGTTTCATGCAGAAACCAACTGTTTCCCTTCTTCCCATTCTTACCCATCTTTAGTATAAAAAGTTCATATTTTTATGATAAACATATGAAGAAACTAACTAGCGATATAATTTACAGCTCATGCTCCCATTAATTCCCTTCAAATTCTCGTAACTATTAAACACATGATCTGAGAAAAGTAGCACAGACATCATGTTAAACGGTTTACTTAATGGAAGACGTAAAAAGCTGTAGTGTGCTTATTAGTTATCCGTATATCCGCAGCACTTCATATATAATTGGGAAGAATCTTTATACATGTGCTGAGAAGTTTTACACCCAGGTTTTGCAGAAATGAAGGTATTACACTTCGTTCGACGTAAGATGGGATGAAAGGACCTATATACGGTAAACCTTCGTTCTGATTTCATGTTTTTAATTATCTTCTCACAGAAAATCACTTCTGTGTCCCTTTTCTTCTAGTTTTGTATTTGTCTCTAAAGAACCTGGGACTTCATTATTAACGACTTTGGTCTCTTAGTCGGGTTTGATAAATATTTATTTTGTGTATTTGAATAATAAATTAATCACTCTTCTTGGACCTGCGTGGTCATGATCGTTTTAGCCTCAATTAAAAACAAATAGGTTTTAAGTATTCAAACTTTCTTAAGACATAAAAATTTTGTTATTTTATATCGCTTTTGCTTTTATATTATTTCATAGACTGCCTATAAATATTTACACACGCAAATTCACAACACATCGTAACAAATTCACCGTACGATCCCGCAATCCGACCTTCAATTTACTCAACTTCTGATCAAACAGCTGATACTTTTTCTTCCCTCCGTAAACGAAGCAGCTATCACTGCGATGTTCAACTCTAGTAATTGAATGTTAAGGTTGATTTTCACAGAGCAGGGGAAAGTTCTAACAAAAGTATGGGAGCAATTCTTCCTTTCGTGAATCTTCACCGGCATTCAAAAATCAACCTTGGACTGTTGAATCTAGGTTGGTATTTGTGTAAGTGGGTTAAGAATGAACGAAGTAGTAACAAAGGAGACGGGCCGAGTCGGGACACGTGTCTTGACCTATTTGTGTCGTCGCATTGGTGTAGGTCGTTGTTTACCTACGTCTCACCTAGTGAAGAGGTGAAGATTCCGCTTGTCTTGTTTTATGCGATTATTGAGGATGTTCTCAATGGAAAAAGAGATTTGGGAAAATGAATGGTTAGTTCACAAGACTTGTATAAGGATACATTTGGGCATTGAGTGGCTCTGATTGATAAGACTATCAGCGGAGGTATGACATGCAGTTTGTGATTAGAGATTTAGACTTTTGAAGTTGCTTCGGTTTGTAGTACCTATACAGTGCCGGAGATTATTAATAAAGGAATAACTTTACCCTTGCGCAGAAAATCGACTTTCAATCTCAAAACTGATGCTGTATGTTTGATAAAGATAAAGATAAAGATAAAGATAAAGATCCTTTATTGCTCAAAACTGTGTAGTACATAGTAGACGACATTTATAATTTGGTATCAACAGTTTGCCCATTTCGGGCATTGCAAGTGTTCAATTACATAATTTATGGATAATAATACATAGGAATTGATTATACATTGAAAGTTATTCGACATAATTAAAAAATAAAAACAATAATAGATATGAATAAAAAAGCATGCTTATTTTTACATAATCATTAAATACTTATAGAAATTTATTATATACCAGCAAGAAATGAGATTAAATTTTTATACGTTATTTTTTGTCAAAATATTCTTGTAGGCTGTAGAAAACATTATCCACTAACCAGCGTTTTAGGGATCGTCTAAACATGCCTCCATCTATTTTTTTAATATCGATCGGCAGATGGTTAAATACACGTATGGCTGTTACAAAGGTACTTTTATAATATATCGTGTTATTTATTTTCGGCAGGCATAGGTTGTACTTGTATTTACTTCTGAGATTAGATTTGAAATCAGATTTCATATTGAAAAAGTCACTATTATTTTTTACAAATTGACACAGTACTAATATATATATACCCGTCAGAGTGAGAAAACCTTTTCTAAAGACTGATCGCAGTGATTCAGTATTTTGCATATTATAAATAGTTCGCAAGCACTTTTTCTGCAGGATGAACGTAGAGGGTGCGTCTGTTGAATTGCCCCAGTATATGACACCATACAACAGTAGAGGGTACACATAACCGAAATATGCAGCTGTTGCAGTAGAAGTCGACGTGGTTTCAACTAATACTGATAAAACGTAACAGTAGCTGGATATTTTTTTATTTATTCTTTCAACGTGACCTTTCCAGTTTAGGTTATGGTCTATTGTTACACCCAAAAAATCAGTTTGGTTCACCTCCTCAACTTTTGTGCCATTACCATAAACTTGCAATGGTACTGTTTTTGTTTTATAGTTCTTAAATTGCATTAGTTTTGTTTTATTGATATTTATGTTTAGGTTAATGGCACTTAACCAATTTGTGATAATTAACACTAATTAACACTTAACACTTAACCGATTTGTAAACTATTAATGCATTTTATGCAATAATAACTAATCTTCATTCAAATCATTATTTATCATTAGATAAAAAATAAAGCTAATTCTAAAGCGAGTTCATTTAACAACATGCAACTGTAAAGGATCTTCTTACAAATCTTGGTCACTCTTGAGACTAACGGCCGGTTTCCAAATTCGATCTTTCTATGGATTTGGCTACTAGAGATACACAAGTATTTGAGGTATTTTATATGGAGCTAATGTCAAATAAGTATATGTAGTAGGTCAATCTATCCGTTGACCGAATATTGAAACCATATTGTATATATTGAGACATAATAGATTTTCTATTGTGTATGGTATCGCGGCGGTTAAGAGGTTAAAGGTATCAATCCACGAGTAGCTTCAATTTTATATTATTAATGCAGACGACAGACGTGTACAAATGTCTACTTATTTGTAGTCTTACTCTTCTTTTTTTTTCATGTCTTTCGTCTGTTATAGAAATAAACGCTTTTTTTCTTTCTTTCGTTTAAAGAACGTTGTCCTCATAAGGCCAAAATCACACATTGCCGTAAGAACATCCTTTACTCACACCATCGAAGCCACACATGAAGATGTACTTATCAAGTATAATTTGTATTGTCACAGACGAGTCGGGATGCGAGGCTGATATGTTGGAGGGTGCGGAGGTGGGTCGGCATTCGCCGCCCCGGCCGCAACAAGAACCCATCAACCTCAAGAATGAGGTGAGTGCACCTTTTATTTTACACCCACTGATTTTTACCCCGGTTTTCGGAAAATTTGCCACGTGTGAAGCAAGACTGGGTAATTGACTGTTTGGATGACGCGGTTTCTTCAATAGTGAACTGTTGGGTTTGACTTCTAACCTGCTGTACCGATGGGAATGATACTAAGCATTGGAATTGTTTGAGTTTTGTGAAGCTTATTTTTGAAAACAATAAGTCTCCAGGAGCAATTTGTAAGAGTATCTTATAGTTGAAAAGTTGTCAATCTTGTTGAGAAGTAAATTCAATAGGTCAAACTTAGAGATATTTCATGCAGAGCTTTTTGTTATAATTAAAACAAGTAATAGGATTATCTTTTGACACCCATATTACTTGTATTGAAAACATCTTTTTCTCTATATATATATTCTTAGTGTCTTATCTGTACCTATAGGTATAAAATAAGTGATGTTTTAAACCGACTTCATGTTATTTACAAAATTTTGAATCTCAATACAAGTACAAAATATATTAGGTTTTGTTTGGGATACTTTGTTTCATAAACTTTTTAAAAGTTTGTAGGTGGTATTGGCTAACCGTGTTCGCTTGGATAACATGATAAGATTGTCCGTGTTGGCTTATACTGACGCTACTTTTCTTGAGACAATCGTACCTATTGAATATGATTTGTTTTCTTAACAGGAGGGAAATTCTGATTTGTAAACTCACTAATGAAATAATAGTGTAAACCAAATGTATGTCAATGAATAGAACTCTAATTCGTTAACTTTCGATCACAAGTTCAGGCTAGCATGCGCGATCTCCTCTCCTTTCACAAGAAATTACTTTCATTGCTGTTTATGTGTTCAAAAGTGACGTTTTATTACTTTTCTTTATGACGTCACCTAGTCTGATTCTGAGGCCGGTACAAAAAACAAGGAGTGTGAGCTCACCGCCGCTACTTAACTAACACGTGGCCTTTAAAATTGAAAACGCGGACAAAGTTGAGTGCGAATAAACGCGGCCGATCCTTAAGTGGCGGCCGCTGCAGTAGCTCGGCAAAAAGACGACACCAGGCGGGGCTCAAAAGGTCCTCGCAAAGACTAAACATTCACCGCTTCGTTAGTGCTCCCGCGAAAAAATCGCTATGCGATTCGACGCCGACCAATCGGGCCCGCACTGGCGCAACCTACTTGCTTCAGAATCTATAGTATCGATTAGTGAGCGCTTTTTTACCCACACGCACTCACACACCGCCGCGGCGGGGCCAGCCTTTTTAACAATCTTTTTTTCGTCCACCCCTCTCTCCCCAAAACCGCCATGTCCATTGCGCGGATGCAAAGACCACCCCGCTCGCCCCACCCCTCATATAGCAGCATTGAAAATGGAATTTCCATGAGTGATGGAGTGTCAAACGGGAAGTGAAAAAACGGAGAAAAAGTACATTATGTTAATTATTGAACGCGTGGTCCGTCGTCCGAGTTTAAATTGAATGTCATGTCGTAGGCGCGCGTCGTGTCGCCGCGACGCGGACGCGGTGTCGTGTCCACTTCGTACTCGCTCCTCTCGTGGAAACACACGCTTTTACTTTTCTATTCCGTTTCGTGTACGGACGGTATAATTTTAATTTTTACTCTCTGTTCGTGCTAAATTAATAATCGTACATGTCGAAATTTGGACAAGCCGTACATTTTGTATGTGGCGAATTTTCAACAAAAGTCGATTGGCAACTTTCGGCCTGTACACGCGTGCTCGCACCACACAATTATTAGCTTTAAACAAAACTCAACTCTATTAGCTGGATTGTAAAACTGTTTATGGTTGTTCAATGGTCTGCTAAACGCCGGTAGCTAGAATGACTTTTATTTTCATTCACTAAGTACGGGAAGACACTGTACGCTAGTAATCTTTTCCACTAACTTTACCAGTTGAATTCAGTTTTTATTTTGTTTGTATTGTATGTCTTGGAGTTAAGAAGTTAAACACACTTTGACGAGCATCTTAAAGGTTAATTGTGATTGCCACTTTTCTTAATTCCTAGTCTTTGTAATAGATTTAGACTATAAATAAAGTGCGTGACATCAGTTTGCTCGCAACTAAGTGTAGTTCAGTAGGTTTCAGTTTAATTAGTGGCCTAGTCTCGTCACAACGAGCGAGAATAGCGTTAAAACTAATGTATGATGTTTATAACGATAATACAAGCCGCGCTGCTCTGTTTAACTTTTAATGAAATCTGCTATCTAACAGAGCATTGAACAAAAAGCCCAGACAAAGCACTTATTCACCGGACAACACGAACTATTCGGACAGTCGCATTGCTAATGGAAAATCCCGAAAAAATATTGGCGGTGAAAAAAAATAGTTTAAAAAAATCGTCGAGCACATTTGAATGAAAATTGGGTGGTGTTGGGGTGGCGGCGCGCGGCCGCCGATCGCCTATTATTATTATTATTACTTGCATTATATCTGCATTTTTTTCACGCACACAGAGGCGGGCGCGTGCGCCATTTTTATTTTTTTCTTCCTTTTTTCTTTTTTCGGGAAATCGGCGGGGCCGGCGCCCCCACACACGCGGGGCCGCTCGAGCCACCAGAATCGAACTATGCGATGTCTACAAGTGGACGAACATTTAAATTGGCTCTCATCAAATATTGACTGCGTGTAGTTTTTTCATTAACCATTCGGCTTTTTGTGAGGTACTCTGTCGGCCGGCCACCGTTGGATACCGTTCAATTTGTATCTGCTTCCTTTGAGCAGCTAACCGAAGTGCTTCTCGTACTTTTTTCAATTAATAAGTTTGAAGCACCTCAATCAACCGCAAGCGATATTATTTGGTAAGTTAGATAAAATATCACTGTAATTTGCAAGATACTTATTTACGACACTATAAAACACAGTCTGACAAAATATGGACTAAAAAGTTTTAAAATAAAGGTTGTTGAATTTTTAAAGCTAGAGTTGCACACTCGGGTCTAATCGAACATATTCGTTTGCTATCCCTTTGCCTCCTGTAGCTCGCGCCGAAAATTATTCGAAGCAATATAATTTTTTGACTTCTGATTTTTTAAATTTGATCAGCTTGATAGTGGCAACCCTTTTGAATTGTTTAATCCTAACAATATTATTTTAACACTTCCTAGTTTTTTATTTTGTTTAGTGATCTGCTTTGCAATTTTCGAGATGTCCTCTCGTTTTATTTCCCCATTGTGTACGAAAAAACAACAATTAAGTATCTACGAAATTTCCATAAGTAGATTTTATTAAACGAAGATATTTTTTCTTAAAATCAAATATCTATCAAAAATCTTATGCATCTGGATTTCTATAACAAACTTCCATGTAACAAGTATGTACTTACGTCTACACGGATAAACTCTGAAATCCTCAACAACAAGGTATGTATCTAGTTTCTACAAATATTTGTTCAGTAAGGGGCACCCTCTAAGGCAAGCGAAACTGGTGAACTTTCCAGAACCCTTTCATTGAAAACGTCTGAACTACGCTCACACCTTAGCGAATTTAATTCAACGTGACATGTGCAATGCAAATTTGGATCATGAACTTGTTATTATAAAACCTTTTAAATAAGTAGTGCAATGTCTAAAAGATGTGTCCATGTCAAAAAAAAAGATATACACGTTTCGATACATTTTCAATCATCAGATAATTCTAACTGATATGA
Organism: Euclidia mi; assembly: GCA_944739405.2. Classification (NCBI taxonomy): domain Eukaryota; kingdom Metazoa; phylum Arthropoda; class Insecta; order Lepidoptera; family Erebidae; genus Euclidia; species Euclidia mi. Next base: position 62,572,748 of record OX123190.2, read on the forward strand.
CCGAAAAATATTTTTTTAAATTGTCATTATCTTCTAGACTTAAAGCCTAAAGATGCTCACGGCTGGACAAAGAACATCCTCAAGGCTCTCTACACAGACCGATCATGAGCTGCTCGCATACAACCGCTTCTCGCGATACTAACATAATCGTGATGTTAAACATACTAATATATTTCAAAGTTCTGATAACCCAATTGGACATCATGATATCTAAAAAAAAACTCTTTTTAGACTTATCTTCTTTTCTATTACACCACTATAGACATGCATCACCTAACCACTTACCTAAATCTCACCTGCACATCAAAATATACTTATAATGAAGTGAGTTGCATCATTTCAGGTACAAGTTCGTCTCCCTAGCACTTCGCTTGATCCTGCTGTCGTGACCTCTACTCAGAGGGGAGCGGGTCACTCTGGGACACCTATATTTATAGGTACTACCTACTCTATTTCATTCACGAAATTGGATAGATATTTTGGGTCTAAAATATGATTTTAACAGTTTCCCTATCCGCGTATTCATAGCGATGTTCTATTTTGTATCTCGTTACACGCTGGTATTGGATAATTTACAAGCCTATAGATAAATAATTATAAAAAGTGTTCTTACTTGCAAGATAAAATAATATTTAAGAATATCTTTTTGTATTTAAGAATGTCGAAATAAACATTCGCATGATATAAAAATTGTAAGATGCGGTGACCTTCATGCACACAGCCCGCGTACAAAAGAAGAATGGCCATTTTTGAGCTAAACACGTATAGAGATAAAACTTATTTTAAAATTAAGGGTATTTTTTAGTGTAATGATTTCACTAACAATTATATTTTATAGAAGTCTAGGTAAAAAGAAAAGTTTTGGGTTGTAAAGATGGTCTAGAACTCGTGAACGCATCCTTATCAAAATATTTTTTATTAGCTGCATTGTTATATTATCTGTGCCCGATAATACTTCCTTGTTTAGCTACGTTCCATTTCACTTATACCACATCTTTAGCAACTGGTTTTGTCAAAACCGCGAGAAAACTTAATTTTATATATAAATTGAATCAAGTTGTTAAAAGCTGATCATAAATGAATGTATTTTTTATGTTAAAACATATAAAGAGAAAAATATAAATGTATTTCTGCCGTTGAAAACATTGGATAAGGATGCAACGAAACGGTTTTGACGTAAAGACGCCGCCGCTGACATTGGACATGGGAGAATCTGTCAAATTAATACGAACTAATTTCGGTGTATTAAGTAATTCCTAGACCTTTATAAGAAAAACTGTCTTTACAGTATAATTTTTTGATCATAGAGCTACTTGTTTTCGTACATTTTATCTATAGACGCAATAATTAATTATCAGGTCATTCAATGTATGAGAAGTGGCCATTCTTCTTTCTGAAGAATGCGATATTCTAAAGTATAATATATCTTTGCGTGATAATTATTTGGTAAGTAGCTCAATAATAAATTAATCATAATCATTAGGTGACTAGATCATCACAATCAGGTGAAACAAATATTGAATAATATGTCCTGGTCACGGCTCCACCCACTTGAGCTAAGGTTGCCGCGACAAAGGCAGCCCGTCATGTGTGACTTCGATATACTATATTTCTGCAAAGTTTCATCTAAAACCTTTCAATTCTATCTGCGCGAAATAATTACAAACGTCCATCCATCTTAACAAACTATAGCATTCATAATAGTAGTAATAAATAAAATAAAATATTTGTATTGGTTATTAAGACTCCCTGAACAGTGTACAATACATAAGTGAAGAGAACGTATTCTTTACAAATGATACTCTTCAAAGAAGATTAATAACAGTAGGGTAGTTTCCAGGGTCAAAATAATTACATTTTATTTAGTCCGTATTTTAGATTATAAAAAAATATTGGATAAGTATTTTTTCTTTTTTCGATTAAATAAAAAATAACAAAGATATAGCCCATTAAAGTTACGTGTGACGTCACCTAGTGCGAAAAAATGCAGCACGGCGTGACGTAATACGTAACTTTAATGAGCTATATCTTGGTCATTTTGGTTCAATTTACAAATAAAAAAATACGTATCGCTTATTTTTGAATAATCTAAAGGACGGACTTATACACATTTTTTTGTCAACTAGCCTATTACAAGGCAAGAAGTAGTCGACACTACATTCAAGACGACTCCTGAAAACTGCTCTGCTGCCATTAAAAGTACCAATCAATACCAATATTCGCAATGTAAGTTAATCTTTCGTATAATAAGACAATGTAATATATGCCGGACTTAAAACAACTACGCCATTGCAGTCAAGCAAATTTATTATCATTAAAAAATGCAAAAAATCATAATTAAAGGGGTGGGCTGGGGTGCATCCCATTTTTTATTTTAATTGGCTTGTAAATTACAAAAGTTATAGTGAAAACGTTGGGAACGTTTTTTCGGTGTCATTATGCGGTTTTAAATTTTGTCGCCAACCAAGGTAAAATGTATTACTATGGAAATAAGTTCTGCCTGATTAAATAAGTTATGAGCGTAGTATTACTTTGGGAAAGGCGATACTGGGTTTTGAAGGTTCTCGTGTTTCATTGGTAGGGTTTTATTGGTGTCTGATGATAGTTTCTACATACAATGTATGCCATCTAAGCGTTCATCGCGCGTCATCATCATCATCGTTGCATCAAAGACCTTAATCCCATATAATAACCATCAAAGCCTTAGAGTCCAGGGCCCGCTCATTACTCTAACCAGTTTTTATAGAATTTTAACTTATCCTGACTCGTTGGTCTCGCGGCATAAACGTGCGCGTGGGGTTGGGAGGTCCCGGGTTCGATCCCCGGGTCGGGCAAAGTGGTATTGGGTTTTTCCGTTAGGAAATTCTTAGTAGCAGCTCGGAGTCTGGTAATGTGCCTGGAACGGCAATAGGCTCGCTAGTCCCACGTAATAGGGGTTACGTGGGACTAAAATAAATCTGGCGAAAAGTCGGTGTAGCAATATACCTCTGTTTACCTCTTCGGGGATTTAGGTAGGCGTGAGATATACATTCATATGTACGTATGTTTAACTTATCTTAGTACTGGCATCTACGCTTATGTGTTAGCCATAAGAATCTATTAGACGAAAGTCTTAAACACAAGTTTCATTATTGGGTCACCACATGTTTACTTTTCGTAAGCTTACTTCTAAGACATGTTAAATTATCAACATGAAACTAATATAGTGGTTATAAGAAATCTTCGGGTACCAAAGTAATAGATATATAGCAAATAATGTAACAACTTTATGCAATTCGCGAACACAAGATATCTGTATCTGCCAATATATTTTTAAATCTTTATGATAAAAGTTAAGGCAACCGACACTGAGGAACGGAAAATATTCTTAAGTGGATTAGTAAGTAAAAGAAAGAGACACTTGTAACGAAATATGCCTATATTTCAGAAAAAGATGAATGTATATTTAATTAAATCACCTTATTTTGAACTAGTTTTTAACCCCGCTGCGCCGTGCGTCAAAGTTTCTACACGAAACGTGTCCCTAAGTCGCCCTTACCCAAATTATGTAACTGGAATACAAAATTGCATGCTTATCGGTTGAGTAGTTAAAGTATAATAAACAGACAAAACAGCTCACTTCAACATTTATGAAATAATAGTATCTACCTAAATATTCTGTAACTTTCGTATGAGATATACCTATCATTATACCTATGTAGCTAAATAGTTTTTAATTCCTTGAAATAGAACGAATGAACGAATTATTGAAATTCGTGTGAAATGGAAAAGCGACAAAGCCGGTTTCATTGTTTATCCGATTTAGCTAATACTTAGATTAATACTATAAATAACTAAAACATTGATATATCGAATAGCAACATCAGTCTGCTTTCGAGCGTAAAATAAAAACATAGGTGGGTATACCTAAGGGGTTTATTGGCATGTTTAATCTTGGAATCAGTTCTAAGACTATAAGCAGATGAGCTAAAGCAAACTGTACTAGTATATCGTTTCTTCAACCCACATATATTTTTATTACATCATTAACTTAGGTTTGAATCTAGAACTTCTGGCTACTCCCAGCCTAACTGTTTCTGCCTTGCAGCCAAAAGGTCTCCAGTTTAACACAGTTAGATTTATTTCCAAGTATTTGTACTCCAGAACATGTTTTGTAATCCAATTGATTACAATCGAGAACTATAAAACAAAATTCCTTCACTTAAACTTTACTGGTGTACAACATTTAATGTTTCTTCCTGGGATTGTAAGCTCAGCAAACAGGATTAGATTATGCAGCACTTCGCACGTCATAAAATAATATCCTACGCATAAACCCATCGGCTTCTCACCAAATGGTTATCCAGGAACACTGCAAAAATATCTCGACGTCCAACATACAACAAACAACCCTTAACCGTACGAAAATAAAGTTCAAAATTGAATCAAAATTAATATTGACAACGGTAAATACGGTGTAGCGCCTCCGGAGCTAGGGTTGCTACAAATATAAATCTCGGGCGTCGCAGCCGCGGCCAGGGCTGCCCACGGAGGACGGACGTGATTGATCAAAGTCGTTTGTCAGGCTCGCGTCGCGACTGGTGGTAGCCCTGTGCAATTAGCACATGATTCTGGGCGTCTAATGCACGAATTTGGTTTTAATTATGGAATGCTGTTGCTATGGTAACTCAATCCGTTTTAGTGTTCGAATTTAAAGTTTGTTCTTTATTTGAACTTAACAGTTTTTTTTACTTTCGGCCAGTATGTATAGTTTTGTTAGTGTCGGGTAGATGTGTGCGTATGCATGTGTGTTTGTGTAGCAACTGGTATTATGAATGGGTTGGTATGGCCATAGAATACAAAACGGTTATTTTCACTTGATACAATAGACTTCCTCATTATCTACGACTTAGTCAAGTAATTCTTTTAAAATATTCTTATTATCACATAAATTGCGCGTTACCTGCCTATTAATGATAGAAGAAGAAGAGTAATATAGACCTTGTGTAAGGTTTCTAAAGTATAAAATCCATTCTCCGTGGTCTTGAAAACAGCAATAAAACATTAGTAATAAATTATATAAAGAAGTTATTAAGTAAAACGAACATGATGATATTGATGGTTCATTATATGTTTAATGACGAGACTGTGTGCCTGCATATAAACAGATAATAAGGATCGTAATGACCATAGCGCGCAGACGAATCAAAATGAAGAACATGTTCATATTTTGTTATACACTGATATGACAACGTGATATATTATATTTATTAGTACTTTATGGTTTTATGTGTACCATGTCGCAAGTTGTTTAGAGTACGCCCATCGCCTATTTTCTATTTTCCAGTTAGGTATAGATGAGTTAAAATGTGCAGCCATGTTGTTTTTCTTAAATCGGAGGACTGAATCGTTGATCGATAATGGCAACACATAGAAATAAAGATTAAAATACTGCTGTAGTAAATACTCAATATATTTATAGGGGGACAAGAAGGCTTAAGCTGCGTCTATATCAAATAAAAATTGCTAATTTTTTGCTAACAAAACAAAAATTGCCAATTTTGTTCCGTTTTACACATAGGTTCTTCCAAGGCATGTTGACAACACAAAAGTAGCGAATTTTCTTTTTACACATACTTAGGGTTTTTGTTCCCAAGACGTGTAGTCAATACAATAGATCGCTTTTTTAGGGGCGCAGCGTTATATTATAAAATAAAAGACATCATAAAATAATACAACAATTTATTTTAGTTTCCATTCATTTCTACTGCATATAAGTAAAGAACATTCATATGAAGAAAAATACTTGATAACAGTTTATCTGTCGTTTGGAGGCGGCTATAACGTCGGGCTCAGTGACGAGCCATTGGGGAAACCTATATCCAGCAGAAGACTACGGAAGGCTGATGATAGAGCTTTTATTCAAGAAATAACCGATAACTTTTAAATCTCTAAGAAAGAACATTTTACACAAAGGTCATATTAGAATACTATGCTCCCAAGAAAGACATTACCATAAAAAATACCAGAGACCTATGGAATATGGATCGGACTGTCAAAAAGTTATAAAATCTCATGTAGAGCCAAGCTTCTAACTGTATACGCCCCAACTCTACAAGCACTAACACGACCTCAACTCCTTGGTTTAAATATGTGGCTTGGCCGAAGTCTAGCACATTATACTTAAACATTTCTTCTTCTACACTTTGCAGGCAGCTCCGCTCGCGTGGCACATTTTAGCCCCTTACGGAGGAATTTGTAACAATTCCCTCTTAGTGCTCCAATACAATGTACACACCTCAAAGAACATACAAAGTTGCTTGCGCCCAGCCGAAAGCCAGCCAGTCAGTCAGGTTCTCAGTAACGTAAGAGTTTTATAGGTGTGTTCTATTATTGCATGGTTACTTTACTGATTTCTTAAATTAAAATTGCCTTCAGTTTTAAGGAAAGTGAACATGTAGGGATATTACAAAATATCTACGTATGCTGAAGTAATACCTATTGTGAATGTGATTATGCTCTTTCTCTGAGTATCTTACTGGCATTCGAAGGCTAAACGTCTAAGCCTGTTTTGATACATTTTGTGTGAAGGTAACTCAAATTGTACAAGGTTTGACGAAGTACCTACAGATGTCATTTAAATCCTGAAGGTGGTCGCTGTGATAATATCTAGCCATATTATTCACTGAAGATACAATCGGCCATCTTGCAGACTTCAACGGACTTTTACACGTTTGAAACTAAGGCCGACCTCACATTGGGCGACAGCGTTCCTCGAGCGTACGCCCAGCGTGCGCTTGGCGTTCACTCTGTAGTACAAAGTTAACGCCGGGCGCACGCCGAACGGACGCCGAGCGTACGCTCGAGGAACGCTCATGACCAATGTGAAGGAGGCCTTAAATTACATACTTCTCATATGTTCAAACCTTAGAAAACGGAATCTCAAAGACCTCCATGCACAAACAAGCACACATTAACCATTAAATCCATAATAAACAAAAATTCCAACGGACAAAATAAATTCACAACACTTTTACGATCTTAATAACAGAAATCCAATTAACTAAGAATGAATATTCAAAGCAGTTTACGACAAGAGACGCATCGATCAAATAATGGCACAATAGTATTAATTTAATGTTATATCTGTCTATCATCGTCATGCCACGATGCAAAGTGAGCATAGGTATGCATGCGGCCGTGCGCGCCTGCTCCTAAATAATGCACAAGGAAAAAAAACGCAATAAACGTTTAAAAAGGGAGATGTCCCAACATTACAGACGAATTAAAATGCGAAATCACGTACATTACAACCAGTTTTGTTTTTTTTTTTTCAATACACTTATAAATTCGCACAGCGGAACGCGTGGAGTGTGCCGATTCTCAATTCTATTATTTTCATTTTTAATTGTTTTTTTCTTGTTTGCTAAAGTTACTGTTCGATATCGCGTTTTGTATCATCGGTTTTTTAATTAAAATTGTTATAACGGTACTCCCGTAAGTTTAATTAAATTATGAAGTAACATTTCAAAATCGTTTATTTGGAAAGCGTGCTGTGTATATAAATGTTGAATATATTTAGTGTTTAGGAGACTCTACGGCGTTCTGTGCCGTAATATCGGCGGTCCACATTAAAATTAATGGAAACACTGCTTAATGGTCGGTTCTAATCCTGTATTTATTTACAATTTTCATTTTTATTGAATGTTACAGATAAAAATTATATCGCCACCGTAAAACATTGTTGTTTCGAACGTGTCATTATTTACACTCACAACATACACACATTTACAAGCATGTCGTAGTACAATTACCAAACTAGGAAATTTGTAATTACCCTAGAATTATACACTTTTACGTTTTTCAGAGAGCAATTCACAATATTATCGAAACTGAATAATTATTTATATAAATACTACTTTATACTATCACTTTTGATATAAATTCATAACTAAACCAAAACTCCAATAATCTCGCAACAACGTTCAACGAGACAACAAAGCCACCATATTGGAGCCTTGATTGCATTTGCAGATGCAGAAAGATATAAATTACAAAGTCCACCATTAAAAAATACAAAAGAAAAAACAAAAGTGTTACAATCATCAATGTATTGAGCAATAGGACATCTCCCATCGGTCGGGACTGGTCAGGAACAATGCATTTCACCTATCGCGCCCAACAAAGAACCTATTAACAATATGAGTAATGCACAACTTAGATCGAGTGGCTATCTGATATATGAAACCTTGGCACAGACGGGCAGCCACAACCAGCGCTTCAAACGCTCGAAATTATCCACGGAAATTAACATTCGACATGAATCTTTAAACTAAAGGCGATAAGAACCATTATAGGTTGGGGTCAACGAATGTAGGATTGCAGACTCGTTAAAAATTAAAGCAAAATAAAACTAATCTTCGATTTACTTAATTGAAACCGTGAATCATAAATGTTCGTTAAGACGAAATTTTTGACAGCCGATCACTAATTAATAATTGTGTTTGAGTATTTAATTCGATTATTATTAAAATAAACCGACTGTGAAATTGTTTTAAAACAAAAATTGTGTGAAATATTTTAATTTTATATCCGTTTTTGATTTTTAATAAATAAATTAACCTCGAATACCGCGATATGGTGAAAATGTGAGATTATGGGTAATAAAAACACACACTAAAGTAAGTTGGCATAGACTTCTATAGTGCATTGGATGTGACGTTGGGGTTAAGTATGAAACTAAATACGTAGCTTCATCCAAAGGACAAAGGAATTTTCTCGTAGGATTTAAAATGGGTCGTGTGGAGCGTTCGACCGCGGCGGTTGGCGCGCCGGTGTACTACTTTAGCTCTCCACCCATCCTCTGAAAATGGAGCGACCGATAAAAAAGGTAACGAATTATAAAAAAGCGGAGGCGCACAATCGCGAGCGCGGACGTGTGGGCGGTGGGCGAAATGAAATGAAATAATGAAAAAAATGGGCAAAAAGCAGTACAAACATGCATTGTCCTCGCCGCCACCCCCCCTTAATGAGAGGGTGCGGGGGAAACGGACACCCTCTGTACGCGCAACGTGTGTCTGAAGTGGCTGATTATCACCTGATTCCATCTGCGTCAATTGCGGTGCCGCTAAATAGGTCGTCCACGGGTTTTCTGTTCGAGTGCGAAGCAACTGCAAGTTCACGTTGAGCGTTATTTAGAACCGGGTGAGTGTGCCGAACGCTTTCTTTATTTTGTCGACGATTCTGTTTTCTCAAACGCTTTCGTATCAGCTATTACACTTTTCGCTCTATCTTGTTTACGAAGCAGACGGATCCTAACATCTTCTTGTACTTACTACATTCAGTTTGCATTCATCAGCATACTTGATTCTGCAAATAATTTTTGATAACTTTATAAGGAACTCTAAAAAGAAATACGCTTCCTATCATGTTTTCCATTTTATTATTCATTTATAAAATCGAAGTGACTACCTCGCAGGACTTCTGGAGGAAATGAAAGCACCGAGCCCAGTCCTTATTAAATTAATACTTATTCCCTGTAGGCACAGCGGCAAACAAGCAGAATGTAATTACAAACCATTCGAGTATAACTTGTTAATCCTCACAAAGTTTTCTTTACACCCAATTGGCGTCACGCGAAAAAAATCCCAATTTTCGAACATATTAACCATCAAAAACAGCGTCCGAAATTAATTTGTTTATGCGAAACAAAGGTGGGTGCCTGGCGCATGCACCCGTACCTCGCCCACCTCCCGAAAAAAAAGGAAAAAATAGGAAAAAAGGGGGGAGAACGGGGTTCCCACACCCCTCCCGCGGCGCGATCGGCATCAGACTTCTTTTTTTAATCGCGTCGCATTCAGAATGGTCGTTTTTGGTAAGCACACACTGCGCATTGCCTATTTTCCAATTTAGATTGCTTTGTATTACCGGTTGAGCGATGCGCAATAGTTTTTGAGGCTCGTGACATGTGAACGCAGGAACTTAAATTTCTCCCTTAAATATAAAACCTTAAACAACGCATAGGTTTTACGACGCACTGTGATCTACAGGCACGCAATAACACCTCCACAAACTTATAACCATCTAATGAGTTAGTAATACCTAAACACAGTAATAATGATCGTGTTTCTGACGGTACTTGAACGGTTCTCGCACTAGGCCAAAGCTTCATGGTAAGTTTAAAGCGCTAAGCTCGATTGACAACTCATGACTCTTCAAATCATAGAAATTAGACGACTATTTTACATTTATCGCAATTTATTTTAGTTTCATAGTTTATTCTAAACCAAAATATTTAGAATTAAAATGTTCACAAATATGAACTCAAATTTTTAAAACATCTAAATATTAAATAAAACGCATTTTAGCCATGAAGATAAACGTCGCGAATAAACAGAACGTATGAGAGTGCTTCACAAAGTGTGAGTCTCGCCAACCCTCACTAGACTCGACGCGGCAAAATGAAGAACAAAAATAAGGTTTACTCTTCTTTCTTTCCATGTCCGTGGCCTACTAGGCCACAATGCTACGAGTGCTTAATGTTTTATTTCTTAAAATATATTATGTTGTTTTCTCATTTGTACATGTAAGAAATCAAATAAGCTAAGCAAGGCGTCAAATTTTTAAGACTAAATATTTTTAGAAAGAATCTCAGTATTTTTACCACTACTTTTTCAAATAAGTTATGTCCATTTCCAAGCGATATTTGTTTAATTCTTCGGCTCTAACTTGCCTTCTTGCAACACAAAAGCTCACAAGAACAAGTCCCAAGCCTAAAAAAGCGAATATAGAAGGCACAATATTTATAACTTAAAACTACAGCTTACAAGTTAGTAAATCACCAGATTATCTATTCAAACATGCCATAAAATTAACAGAAATCAAACTCGAGTAATTAACCGACAAATGTCCGCCAACTGGTATTTCGTAACCATTAGACCGATCAATTATAACAGTATTAAAATTATTTATAATTAACTAGCTAGAAGGAGACCGATAATTCAAGTATCAAAATTCCTTGATAATTAGCCAGCTACGGCAATAAATATCTCCAAGACGATTATTAAGCGGCAAGTACTAATCACAAGAAGTTATAGTGACACCCTGTATACTAGAGACCATCTTAAAATTATAGGCTTGAGTTATTGTTGGGAAAAATATGATGTTGGAGCAACGGCCGTCGGACGGCGGCGGCGGACCGATGTCGTCTTTGTTTGTTCATGTGTGGGATTTTATATGAAAATTGGTACTTGGATCCTGATGGAAATTATCTTTAGATATCACTTCAAATATTATAAGTTAATTGAAGTTCGATTGCTACTGTAGTAGAAATGTTTAAAACTAAAAGTTTGATGCGCATAATAAATATTGATAATATTTATTTTATGAAGTATTTATGTCATATTTAATGAAGTATTTATGTCATATTCTTTAGGATAAGCAGATCATGTTGCATTTTTTTAGATTATTTGCCAAGTGTTGTACAAACAAACTTTTATATAAACTGACTTTTATAAAAATGTGTATTATCCAGAGTTAGTTTCACACCCTTTAGGACTACCGGTAAAGATATCTGTTAAACATGATTAAATTATATGTGAACAAAACACTGTAATAACATTTTATGACGTCATCAAATCAGTAATTAATATGATAAAGGCAATAATTCATACGTTTACGGTCTAAAATACAACTTTCTCACCAGTCATGACAAACCAGTATTCAACTAAGTTCTAAGTCCGTAGCTTTGCTGGACGAACCGAACGCCGCCTTAGGCGACGCCAGTTTTCTGCACCCTTCCTTATAATTAAAATGCACACTTACTCGGTATAATTAGAGAGTGGCCACAAAGAAATCGTTTCGTAGATAATATCACTTAAAACAAAGTAGCATGAAGTATATTAATGACTGTATGAAAGTGCCCTATAATAAGTAATTATCAGGACGTTGCGGATCGTAAGATTGAATCCACATTAAGACATTTGGGCTTTATTATGACGTAATCACTTCTAAGAGTGAATATGATATTTGTTATGGATGATATCCATATTTCTTGGGAAAAGTTTAGCTTGTAAGTATTTAAATGTCGGATACTTGTCCCAATACTTTGGATCGTAATTAAATCAACCCTGCAAATACACGTTCATTAGCTAAGCATTTAAACAAACCTAAGTAGCAAATCTCCCTCCTCCACTTAAAGTTCAGTAAAAGGAGTTGAAGGCTAGTAGAAGAAAATGTGCGAAATAAGTTCGGCGTGCGCTACTCAAAATTGCCGTCGACTTCGACTTTCCTTAGTGGTATTAGCAAGCATGTGGCCATATATCATTGGAACACTGTGGCCCAACAATTCAATAAGCAATGTTTAAGACATCGAATGATCTTAAATTGAATCAGCGCTGTATTAAGTGATTTTGTATATAATAATATGATTAAATCGTTCAAATGGCGTGCGCGCAAATCCTGATGAAAATGTCCAACGTAATTATTTGTTACAATAAAAGCGTAGCGACAAGTAGTCAGCGTAAAATATGCGTGTCATTTAAAAGGGACAGTTTTGCCGTGTTACCATACGTCTTGCAGGTCTTTAAGGTTTGAAATGGCCAATCTATTATCACTCAGACTCTTACGAAAAACGTCACTCCTTACACGTATTTAGGTTTAAATTTATTCTACTAAAATAAGTTTATCACCTTCATTTGTATGCGTTTATTTGACATAATGAATGTACCAAAACTGCTGCATAATTCATTCAAACCAAAACAAGATGTTGTATAATTCTGCACGCATTTCATTGTGTAACATGGTTACAAGCCTTATTTGCTAACAATTATGAAAATTGCTCACGACGAATATAATCTGTGACTATCCAAGCCCTAATCACTTCATAGTTCAAAGTCATCTTTATACAAAATACTAAAGCTCTAATTTGCATAATGTGCAGAATTTTAATCTGATCAGGGATCAAAACAATATAATAGGTAATTTTACCATCTAACTAACTATTTATTAAAATAAAATAAACGTTCACGCACCTCATAATATATACACTACAGGAGGACATCAAGTTATTATTTGAACAAAATCAATTGATGCCCTTACAGTCTCCCAGACAAGTACCTACATTCAAAATTCACTAAAGCAATTTTAAACCATGCCCGCTCAATAAGTATTATTATTTCATTTTCATAATACTTGATAAATTAAAAAAATACCAGCGTCCCTCGCAGCCAGTACGAAACATTCTTAAAGGCCGGTGAGTGTACATTTACTGGGGATATAAATGTGTATCATTAATCAAAGTAATTAGATCATTGTCGGATCGTGTTGCCGCTCCCGGGTGCGGAAACTATCTTGTGGACCACGCTTTTTATTAAATCAAGTTTCGAAGGTGCTTTTTGTTAGCGTACTGGCTGGTTAGAAAAAAAATAAACAAGGTGTCTATTTTAAATTACTATTCTTTCTTCGTTCTAAAATTTTTCGTAATTGTTCGTAAATTCTTTTTTCGAAAATCCTACAAATCACGTAGAAAAATTTAATATCGATGTAATAATGATGGAACACTATCATAGCCATTTTTCGATTTTTCTGTATGAAAAAGATCGATATCGCAATTTAGTCGATTAAAAGTGACTTTGACACGAAAACGAATGTACTTAGTCCACTAAGTGCAATTTATTATGGAGAAACGATTGCCACTATAACTGGAGTGAGCTTATCAATCCTAATACAAGTTGAAGCCAGATCAAGTAAAAGCTACCCGTAGTAGAAACGGTAGAACTACTTTAGTTGCCCTCTCTTGTGCAATCATCTTTATCTAATGCACTGACTGTATAATACTACTTACTTTTTCTAAAATAAACAATAGTATTTACGCCAATGTTCATTACACTAACAAATATTTCGAGGCTTTCTTCAACATCATAGTTTCTCAATTACCACTATACCTACAACAACAAACGACTTCAACATAAATCGCATTAGTACACACAAATCTATAATCTGTCACTACATTATTAGTTAGAAAAAAAAAGACGCTTAGACGACGGCAATTTTAATCGCCTAATTTGCAAATACTTTTAAGCCAACAACGTCACTAAACACATTAAGCGGGACAGACTGTAGGCGAGTTTTCAATCGACTAATTTACTTTTAAATGTTTTTTCCGCGTTCCTCAGTAATTCTATTCGATATCCAACCAGGCCGTAATTGGAACACCTATGATTTATTATCAGTTAATTTTATGATAATGAGACTATGAATAATCTGCGCAGGAGCCGTATTCTGATGCCGGTTAGTCGATTATCGAGTTATGTGTATATTAAGTAAAGAATATCTATATCGAGTATAATTAGCTCGACGTGTCCTATAGAAAGGTCACTCAGTTATTTCTGCAATTATAAAATGTATGTTAGATAAATTACATTTGTTCTAAGAAACTGGTAATTAAGTATAACTGGTAATGTAATGTAATAATTACATGTAGTGTGTTTTCTTGCTGAATTGAACGGCAAGCGGTTTTTTTGGGGAATCCCTGGCGTTATGCTTGTTTGGATCAATCGGGGTGCTATATTCACTCAAGGAGAGCCTTTCCTGTCTCAATAGATTAGTTTTTATGTCCTATCTACAGTCCGTGATTAGCGCATGGTTTTTATTTCCATATACCTAATAAACCTTTTTGTCTCCATCCTATTTGTTCCTGAAGCCTGATAATCTTAGACAAACAAAAAGCAATTGACCTTTTATAAATAAATATACCTTATCCACCCATCGCGACAGTCTTTATATTAAAATGTCAAATATAATTATATTATAGAATAGAGAAGCGAAAGTTGCATGTCAACGGCTACTTAAAGTTTAGAATAATTACTGCAACATGTGACGTTCGCAAACCACATCCGGATATAATAAATAGAAACTGGACTTTACATTAGCGATAATAATCCTATTAGAAAATCTAAGAATCACATTTATTACTAACTCGTATTTACTCGACCATAAGGTTGCATTTACGTTGGTCAACTGATCGTCAAGGCTACTTGAAACTCTGACAGAACAACGGGTAAGGAGTTATTGGAAGAAAAGTTGCATGAATTGTCTGAAAATGCTTGCGATAGTCTGTCTTTATATTTGGACCAACTGATAAATTATCATAAGATACTAATCCGACCACATTCTATCCTACCGTATCACCCGGGGGTACATACATACATACATACATACATAGGCCCATAATAGTGATAATGAAAGTCATCGAGTTTTGACAATCGTGAAGTCTCGATCAATGAATGCGAATTGGAAAATGAATAAACCAAACTACATATTTAATCTGCTAAAAACTGGTTTATCATAAACCTAAAGCACAGCTCTGCATTTTACTACTAAATTTTTTTATACTATTATTTTGGATACACACTTAAGTAATATAATCCTACTATAAGTAGGTAATACACTAAACATAAACCGAAATGATTTTGTTGCGTGCGGTGATGACAGTAGCGGTTACGATAATGCGGACACGAATAACCGGCGCTCCCGTCGCTAAACACAACCTACAAGCGTCGGCCACACAAGCGATGCAAGGTTACGACAAGGCTTACGATGTGCGGGAGCGCGAGAACTTGATATAAGGATTTTTCTAGATGCTCTGCACCCTTTCTGAAGGCAATATGGCTAAGCTACACACAAGTTTATTTGTTTAGCTTTTATTTCCGTAGCATGTCCACACATAGCATATTCTAGGCAAGATGGCAGTCGCCCTTTTAGAAAAGTAACTGTTGGTCAAATCGAGTTAGAAAACCAAACGGGATAACGCTAGAATGATGATGATGTTTCTTGGAGAACCTTCTTCAAGTACCTACTACGCAGGTGATTCCGTTTCTCCTCTTTCAATTCCAGAAGCTACCTCTTTTCCCCCACTTCCTTCTTACTCATATAGAAAGAACTTTTTGACGCGACCGACCTTCATAAAGTATCTTATAATATCCTCAATGAAAAGCCGTTACAAAGTCTACAAGATTAATTTTGCAGAATAAACCAAGAAACCAAGAACCTTGTTTAACGATACGATACAAAAATGGGCGTCAACAATAAACAGTTTATACATCCCACGCTTGTATTTATAATTTAATTATAAGTTCTAAATATCGGACAATCTCTATCGAAACTGTATCTATAATATACGATACTGTAGCAGATATCATCTTTGGAACGGAAGCCATAATTTATTTTACGCACTGCATACATTTGGAACGCGTATCTCTTAATTCTAACTACTAATCATGATATTTTACTCACTTGATCAGACATTATTACGGTTTGGTCCGCCCATTGTACTTTGGCCTCTAGCTTGGACTGGTTACAACGACCGATTGAATTCCCCACAGTATTGAGCGTTACGAATAGAGATTGGTGAACTTACGAGGTAATGTGTATCTGAGAGACCAGTGACCAGCGTTTTAATTTCGTTTTAGCGATACATCGATTGTAGGCCTGCAAATACTGCAAAAGTAGCTCGCCTTTCAGTAAGTTCGTCTTGTTGGTCTTCGTCTTCTTAGTATTCAGATTAGAATCAAGTAAAGTATGTCATTTTCTACTTTGTATGGTAGTTCTACGTCTTGTAGGTCCAATCGAAAACAGTCAACGGCAGCTGTCCCGTAACAAGCCCACAAATCATAAATAGCCCTCAAGCGATTCGCGATTGCATCTGCATAGAGATTTGACTATTAAAACTATTATTATAATCACGGTACTTTGTTTTTATGCCTTGTAATTATGACTATTTATATGAAAGTTGGAAATATGCAGATGTTTCAATACAGCTTACCACCATCGGATGTTTTACTTCAAAATTACTGAAATATACACACGTTTTTTTAAATGAAACTAACTTTTCGAAGTTTTCAATTAGGTGTAAAAAACTACGAAACTTTTGCTTCCTATATTCTTTTCGTTCATAACCGTCACATTGTGACCTAAATGAATAAATACTTTTGACTAATTGCCAATTTTAAACAAATTATAAAGCAAAATGATATATTTAAAAAATGAATGCTCAATATTAAGTAGCATGTCGGGTTGTAACTCAGCACCGCCTCGGGGCTGCGTGAATCTGCGGGAGCGAATTGTAATAAGACGCTATAATTTATCGAACGATACCAATGATACTGGCCGCTTTCTCACTCTACTGTTGAATAGTTATAGTTGTAAATAACATTTGAAAACTTTGTATTAGAAAATTTCTAGGAGATTTATATACACACAATATACAAGTACTAACTTCGAAAAACAATTACCCGATTGTGGAGAAGTGTAAAGGCAAAGGCACGACAAACTTGGCAAAAAAACTGATATTAAACTTTTCTGCTAGACCGAGTTTACATTCGAATCTGTGAAGACATAGTTGGTGTGACAAAGCGTGTTACTTTTGAATTCGTGCTTAAAATAAAACCAATTCCAGTTTTGAGAACTAAAACTGAACTTAGCAAGATAGAATATTTGTCGCACTTTTATAGAGCATCTTATCTGTATAGTTTTTGCGAACAGTGGAAAGAAAGGTGTTGTTTACATGTTTTTCACACAATAACTTAGTAATATTAAGGAAGTCACCGCTTACGAATATATTTATTGAACTTATACGCAACAGTTCCAGTTGCTAAGCAACTCTTTGAAGCAAAGGCATAGAGGTGCCAATATTTGCCAAAAAAAAGTTAACGCCGACAAAGCATACTGCCCGATATTCGTGTTTTACACCGAAGATTGTAAGCAATGATACAAGCAAATAGCTGTGATATGTACCTACCTTAGCTACAACCATTTCAAAGCTTTGGCAAGTGCGTAAACCTCTTCAGTTACTGTTAAATAGTTAGTTTTCTGTTTTAATTTAAAGAAAAATAGGGCAGTTTTTATGTATTGCGTCATGTAGACTATGATTTTTACTATCTAATGAGACATTTTCTAATGTACAAAACTCAGCTCTATATATCTACACGCTGTAGAAAAACCAACCACTGAACCCAGACAGAGCCTTCTTTCTATGAATGAATTTGCATTGCACATACTTTAGACATTTCTTAAGTGCTTTTTACTTTAGATATATTTCTAAACTTGAGTGTCAAAAAATGTCCAACTATCTCTTAGTTTGTGTATCGGTATAGCGTGTCGTACGACATGTCTGTACATAATACCACCTCGGGCCGGCGCGTATCGGGAGCGGATTGTAATAAGTCGCCATAATTTATGTTACACGCAATTAAAGTAAGATTGTTGCGAGCCTTCGCTCCGCTCCGCACCGCACCGCTCCGCTCCGCTCCCTGTAGGACGGGAGCTGTTTGTTTCTGATTGTTATTATTGAGTTTAATTTAGTACCGGCTTTTAAATATAGGCTATTGGTTTAGTTCGGGAGTTTCCGATGATTATTTATGTTTTTGTAGCTTGTAATCTAATGCGTATTTTCAGAAGCCGCTTTGATTAAAAATTGTGATTTTGTGGTGCTTGAGGCATTTCAGTTGATTATTTGATGAGTGAGTGTAGTTTGAATATACTTGGTTATGTTGATAAATTCTAGTCGACTTTAGAATAATCAGGAAGCATTAAAGTTAAACGTTTAGATTTTTCAGTTCAATGTACAATAATATAGTGTTTTAAGTTTTGGTACCCACATAATGGTAAATTTTATACAGTGCTTTAATTAACTTCAGACATAGCTTATGCTAACTTTACGGCAACCTAAAATTGTATAATAATTCAATCCTCTTTCGCTCTCTTAATTCTTATTCCGACAGAGGACAGAAAATCTGATAATACGTGTTCCTTAAGAATTGAATCAGTAATCTATATTACTGATTCAATATCAAACTACTACTTAGCTCATTTTGTCGATAAACGAAGTGGTATTTTCAACCGCTCAATTAAAATAGTTGATACCAGGCTCTCAGGGCAGCAACGCTCCGTACCTATAATTGCGGTTCTATTACTAGGTTTCCTGTCACTAAATGAGATTAAATGCACTGTAGTGAATGTTTCTCAATAGCATAAGAACGTTTAATGAAGCCAGCCTGTTTTATACTTGTATTAGGCTTAGTTTACACTGTAGTGGCGTTAATCGGTCAAATATGTAAGTACTTATTGGAGATTAGTCTGAGATAGTTTTTTTCTAGAGGAATATTAATTGGATGTAAGAATTGCGGAGACTTTGTATGCTGTTGTCTGTATTAATGTTTAGTCGAGTTTAAAAAATACCTTTTAGGAAATTTTTTAAACCCGTTCTGTACACAAATTATGTAGCTATACAATATGATATCGTAAAACAATTATTTTAACATTTAGCTGTAGTGCTGTGTGTGCACCTTTGAAAGTTCTCAAAGTACATTGTGATGTTTTCTACTATCCTACACTGTCACTAGCGTAGCGGAATGTGGCGTAACTCTTTTCATATTGAAAGAAAGCACGGTCTTCGTACAGTTTGACGTTATTAAACCTTTAACACTAGACACGACTTTCAGACTTTCCCAGTCAGATTCAATCGTACTTATAATCTTCAAATCGTTGATTGTTTTCCAATGCTGTGCCATGTCTGTTAGGAAGACTAAATATAAATTATAATTAAGTAGCAACGAATGAATAGCTTTTATTTATCGTCGAAGTCGTGAGAAAGATGTTGATCGAATCTAATAACTAGATGTACAGTAGGTAAATAAATATCTTCAAACTTTTGTGATTTTTACACATTCTAGCATTTATGTACTTACTCACTGGTCTCAATTGAAAAATTACTTATAATATGATCTGAGTGATATCTGCCATTCCAGACGACAACTCGCGTAACTTATGCTGAAACGTTGGAGCAACTATAAGGCATTTTACCTTTAGGTATATCGACCAAAGTCAAAGTCAAAATCTTTTATTCATTTAGGTCACAAAGTGACGCTTATGAACGTCAATTTTTAAAGTTAATTACTTAATGAATCTACATTTACATTTAGTGCCTCGTTCGCAGTGTGTAGTGTAGACTTTCCTTAGCTACCGTATCACTATAATTATAATGTGTAATGATTTTATTTACGGGTCCAATTACTTCCTTATTATGCAAATATATAACGTCGGTCATTATATAAAATTATAAAGGTACAAATATGGACATAATGCGGCCACATTGCTAGTTTGTTGAGATAATGCTTATCAATACTTATCATTATTTTAAATATATATAACGCTATTTAAATTCCATAAAACGCGTAAATAGCTAAGTTCCTACATACCTCTTAAAGTACATACTTAGTAAAATATGGTCAAATTGATCTAAAATATAGTTACTAATGATATCGAATAAAAGGATAAAAGGAATTAAAGCTTCACATAAGTAATACTAAATATTTACATGGGGATTTGGGGTAACGAATCCTTTTAAACCTACATCAGAAGTAATTAAATAACTAACCAACATAGGAGAAAAGCAAACTGTCTTGATGACGTAGTCGCATCATTTAATTTTTTAAACAACCGACCTCTTAAGTACTACGGGCAAATTAAACGTTATTCTATGGCCTCTAAAGACCATGTAAAGTTGATTGAGTACTCCGGACTGGTCGTTTCCAACCAGTTCATCAGTTAATTTTATTGTCCCATTGATCGATGTCCCAATCCATTAATCGCAAAGACAGCTTAATAAATCCAAACAGGTCTTAATGATACACTAAGAAACATATAATCTAAATAAAATTAACCCACAACACTATTGCATGGTATTAGCAATTTAATCTAATTATGCCAAAACTAGAATGTAATCTCATGAAACGGCAATCAGGTTTATTCGTCTCTTGCTGGCGTGTACGGTTAGCGTAAGTGTGAGAGTGATGGAAGATGGTGTGCCTGCGCAGAAAATGTGTAGCTTACATAAATTGTTTAAGGCGCAAAACACGGCTTCTGTTTCACGCGACACGCGACCATGCGCGTAATTTTCGCGCATGTTTGTGTTCCCACACATTTTCGAAGGCACCATAATAAACTTGTCTTGGCAGTTTTTCTTTGTTTTACAAAGACCTATGAGAACTTGTATCGCCGGCAAGTATCGTCCTACTTGATAGCTCTGAGAATTTTTGTTCGATTGAGAAAACGCGGCGTATTCCTGGATTTAAATATATTATTACTAACTTCAAGAGTTATTTTCTTTAGATAAGGGTATTTTCAAAAGTGGTCCAAAGCTACTACAACAATACCTAAAAGTGTTTGTCAAAACTCAAAGGCCGTATAGATGTGATAAGATCATTATAATTATGTCAGCTTCTTCAACTTTGCATCTAAGATAAAACCAAGCGAATAATCTCTGAATGGCGTGACAAACATAAGCAATGTAAAATTATGATTTAGATTGCAGTATATTTATTTATAGTTCGATGATTAAACCATTTAAGCAAGACGAAGTGACTTTAACATGTTAACTATTATTCCATTGGCATACAATTTACAACTGTTTTGACTAAGTAATTAAGATATGCTAAGTGTTATCTCGGGTACTTACTTTTAAAACCATATAAGATAGTCTTGTACCTATCTCGCTCGTATAAACAGTCCGACATATTTACTTTTTCAATAAACCTTTTATTTTTATTTTAATAGTATCCATGTTCACATTTATAGTCTCCACGCCTTTACACCACAAATTCTTACAAGATTAGCGCCATCATGTATCGACGGCTGGCAACCGGTAGCAGTTGCCTACGCAGGCCGCGATCGCCGATTCTAATCAATATGCAAAGTGCCGATACGGGATCGCGTGCGTCCGCGAAATACTCGCTCTTTGTTTAATTAAATGTGCGATTAATGTTACATTACGCGAGTATCTTAGTGCTACAGTTATAAACTGCTCAGTTTTTCTGTAGGGTACTCGTAAATATGCTGAGATGCTTTAAGGTGTCTATGTGGTCATTTATTTTTTGTCTTTATTTTTTTTGACATTTCCTTTTAGTGACTGATGAATACTGCATATGAATTCCATATATTTATATCTTTATGACAGCAAATGGTAGTGCTAGAGCGATACCACCCACAATACCACAATTAATAATTATGAATCTTGATATTTTTATAAACTTTAGTGTTCTGATCCCTTTTTCTCAGTTACTGAGCGAAATTATTTATTCTTGTGTCTTATTTAATGAAATAATCGACTTTAATGTAAATTTTCCTCGGGTTAATTCAACTTATTTACGCATAATGAAGTGCAACGGTGCGAAATTAAAGTACGGTAAACACGTGGCAAATTTAAAACAACAGACCCCTCTTACAAGTAGTGAACATAAATCACAATTAAAAGTAAAAACAGTGGAATATTTTACTTCATTAGCCAACATTCGAGATTAATGATTAAAGAAAATAAAATGCCCGACCAATCAAGGATCCAAAATTTTGGTTTATTCTTTTTGACTGGACCATATCAGAGAACACTTATGGATGCAATTTTATTAATTAATTTCGAGATGCATTTATCTTTCTCACATGATCCAAGCGTTTAATAAGGCCGAGGCGCCATTACGGGGATTGCGTTTGAGGGAAGTTGGGGGGATTCGGACAACAAGCTGAGTGGGCGATAATTCATCGCGCGGGAAATTAGGATTGGTGTTTTTTTCATACAACACCTCCGGGCATTCGTCGCAATTTGTGATGTGTGAAATTTTACATTTTTGATTCTTTGTCTCAAATTATATTCAGTACGCTAAAATATTTCTGTAGGGTAAATGTAATTTAGGAAAATGCCGTGCTTTCGTGAAATAACATTGTAACAAAGTTAAACAAATTATTTTAAATTTGTAAAATTCATTAAAAGCACCGAATCTAATCTAAATAACCTATAATTTTGTAATTGTTATGCTTCTTATCTTTATAGCTGAGCTGTTACCGAGTATAACATTTTATATGAAAGATTTAGCATTCCAACTCACATTTCTTTGTTTATCCATATCACTATCTAATATATAGTGTTCGGTGTATCTTTTAATGTGTAATATACCACACATCCAAAATATTCTTACCAGCATTAATCCCTCACCAAATATTAATAACGTGATTATCTCGATAGAGTTCTAAACGCAATATTAAGCAATAACACAGCAAACAATCTCATCAACTTACAATATTAGTATTTTGCGTCCACATAGGCCGAGCCTCCCCTAATTTGAATAATAATCTCACCATCAATCTGTTTGCCTTGCTCCTTGATTATTAAAACAAGACCTCATTTAGATTATGCGTTCAGCATTACGTTAATTCGGTATCTCGTTTTCTGGTATTAGACTTGACCATTTGCGCAATGAATTGTGCAATCGTTATGCAATTATCGCTTATAATTATTGCAAGATATTGAACGTTTAATTTTATAAGATATATCATGCTAAGATACATTGTATAAGATACAGGAAAATGGTTACACTCTGCATTGAAATTACTTTATATCAATTTATCGCATTGAGTGTACTAGTGTTCAAAACCTTCTCATTATTTTTGTATAAAGTACGATATAAATTTCCTAAATACCAAAAAACTATCTGTTGATGTAAATTGACTCGCACAGATATCAATATTACTATCGCAAAGGTAGCAACGAGGTTATAATTTAATCTGTTTTCCATTCATAGAGTCGACTAATATTTAACCGGATATTATGTTTTTAGGGGTTGAGTATTGCTGGGTTTATCAAACGTTTTCCGATGCAACCGCGATAGTAACACTCTCACACATAGAATATCGTCAAGTAACAAACATTCTTGCTGCCAATGTTTAATTCACCAAGCGAGGCTCAGTGCCAGTACCTCAAAGTCTCTTCTTATTTATCTACTTCTTAATTTGTCCAAATAACTCTCGAGAATTTCATCACCCTATGAATGCTTCATAACCTTGTGTCACAGGTCGGGTCTTAAGAAAATCTCTCCAAGTATGGTAAGCCTCCCTAACCTTTATCAGAGCTTCTCGTGAGGAATATTAAAAACAGTAATATACGAGTGCTTACACGATGTTTGAGTGCCAGTTCATCGTATGTGGGCATTACAGTAACTCCTAGCTTGGTTTACGACGGTGCGCGTAACCTATGAGATCTGGACACCCGTTAAGACCAACGGGGAAATAAAGTATGTGTAAGTTTATGCGAAGCAAATATCGGAGAACGATGCGACATATCTTACGTATGAATATTCAATGGTAATGAAATCTCGGTAGCCGGCAGTCGTTCCACGTTTTATAGCGAATGTTAAGACAATCGATTAGGTCTTTTCAATGCAACCTGCATCAAGCCTGACGGTTACAAATGTCTGTCTAATGATAAGATAAAGATGAATGAACTGTAAGTCTCGACTGTTTCTGTTTAGATCCTCTTTGTGTCATGAGCACATTTATTTGTTCAGTACCTGTGTAAACGTATCTTCATAAGACATACATACATACCTAGTCTCACGCCTATATCCCCGAAGAGGTAGTTAGAGGTTTATTGCTACACCTACTTTTCGCCAGATTTATTTTAGTCCCACGTAGTAGGGGGCGAGCCTATTGCCTGAGAATTTCCTATCGGAAAAACCCAATAACACTTTCCCCGACCCGGGGATCAAACCTGAGACCTTCCAATCCCACGCGTACATTTATGCCGCGAGACCAACGAGGCAGTCACATATAATATTTAAGATGTTATATGCAGGGTTATCAGTTATCTGGCTATTATAATACAGGGCTTGCCTGGTTTGGAATCAGATGATCGTGTGTGGGATTTTGTACGAAATAAAGCAAATAAAAAAATGGCGTCTGCCATAAATCCAATTATATAAATAACGTTGATATTCATTTCAGAAATATAACTATTATTATATTCGAGGCTACGTACTTTAGAGTCAAGCAAGAAAACTAATTAGACAGTATTATTAAAACGTTCTATCGTTTTCTTGCGGCCATTATTAGAAATTATGTGAAATTAAAATTAATGTAGTTTGTAATTAAAAGAACATTAACGGTATTATCACTGTATTCATGACGTTTTAATTTTGATTGCGTGGTTGGCGCAATAATTTAGGTGGTCACTTAGTTTCCTAGTTCTATATTTGCTGGTAATAAATCAAAATTGTGAAATTAATGTATATTCTGCAAAAAAAAACTAGAAACAAGTGAAAATGGTGTTATATCGTTTAAAAAGATATTTCGTTTTGCCGCAAAAGGAAATATTACAACACAAATTCTAACGTCAACAACCTGCTTATAATTACAAAAGTTTTACAAAACCTTTCTTTTCTATTGTTATACAATTCCAAATTACGTAAAAACCCAAAAAAATAAATCAATACAGAAAGAATACAAAGTCATTTTCATTAGAAATTCAATTTGTTAAAATAAACGTCAAGATACTAACTAACCCGAAAAGTTGTACAAAGTGTGGAAAAAAATGTTAAAAGGGTTGAAAGATAAAGTCAGCAACAACTCACAATGGAGGCAATCAGAAAAAAATTAAAACCGTTTTACAGAAGAAACTTTGTAATTTTGTATTGCTGATTAGAATTTCAGAACAACCGGTCGTTACGACTGTATCAACTAGTATTTTAGTGTAAAAAGGATTGAGAATTGCGAGGACAGACTATAATGTAGAGGACATTGTAATAGTCAAAGTCAAAATCCTTTATTCATTTGGGTAAAAATGTGACGCTTATGAACGTCAAAATAATAATTTTATAAATACTTAAAGACTCTACATTTACATTTACTGCCACGTTCGCAAAGTAAGGGCGTATAGCCATTAGAAACAACGGGAAATAAAACTCACGGTCACTCTTTTTCATCGCCAGGTTTTCCATAATACATATAATTTACATTTTGTAAGGTGCGGCAACTGTTACACCTTCTATATCACTTGTATATATTTACTGTACATAATAATACTCAAGCATAATATTAAATTTTAATTTTGA
This sequence comes from Euclidia mi, assembly GCA_944739405.2. Taxonomy (NCBI): domain Eukaryota; kingdom Metazoa; phylum Arthropoda; class Insecta; order Lepidoptera; family Erebidae; genus Euclidia; species Euclidia mi. The sequence goes on from OX123190.2 coordinate 62,598,658, forward strand.
TGTTCATTTAGTTAGCCTCCTCAGAATGGTGAAACAGGAACATCCACTTACATTATATTATATACCTAATATATGCAATCCGCCAAAGTGATCAGAACCATGATGGAAATGAAAACAGTTAAAAATTAAAATTTAATACCAGCCCGCAAGACCGTCATCGACCAGTCATCGCAAGTAGCACCCGTTCACGAGTATGACGCATGGGTCAGCCATCATCCCGAATCCCAATACTTAAAAAATCGCGTCTTTGGCATTACAATCATCTTATTTCGAGTACATGATCAAGAGGGAAATAGGTGGCAATAGGGCCACAGATACAACTAAGTTGTCGTAGAGTACATTTTTTTCGCCATAGATACCTTTTTGTTCGTCGACTGTCTTTAGTGTTTCTTTATGGTGCGAGCTTGCTGCAGGCGAAAGCAACCGCGTTGTCCTCAACACCACGTAACGGTAGAGTCGCTCCGAGTTTATAATGTACATCTTTTGTGGTAATTTGTATTAGTTTTAATTATAACTGAAATAATATATCGGCGATCATGGCACTTGCAACAATATCGAAATATCGAGTACTCGACATATTTACAAAATAAAGAAAAGGTAGTATTACTATTCGATTCTATACAAATGTTTACTTTACGTTTGTTCCTAATCGGCTTGATAAACTCAACATACTCCTACAGAATGAAACATGAAGGTTTGTATAAACTTGAATATCATAAAAACACTTCAGCAATTACAGAAGCAGATGCTAATACAGAGTATTTTTATTCACGATTAACCCCCGTTCACACTTGCGAACCGTACTTGGCATTCGAGTATAATATCGAGTATATAAATACTGCTTTCTTCATTCCCGACGGTATTAACATACTTATTAATTGCTGCCTCCGGGGTACACTGGTAGCTTTATAATATTTCTTCAATGGTTTACGAGTGCACGACTCCGCCCATCGCGTCCGACTTGCAGACATTAATGCGTTGCCAGCGTCGTCAGACAAATGAGTATGCTGATTAAACTCGTGTGCACTATTCTTTATTTTTGTTTGCTTTTATATAGTTTTACTTATTTTAGATACGGGTTGATTGCAATCATTGCTACCGTTGATAAATAACTTGACAATTGTTTTATAAAGGTTTCGCCATTACTTTTGACACACTACATTTATTACATTTTGTCAATATATTCAAGCCTATTTGGAATTTAATTTGTATGAAATTCGTCTTACTTGTCTTGGATTTCTTTGGTATAATATCATATTAATGATTTTCACCACAAACCTTTTATTTTTATTCATTCCAAAATCACATAACTAACAATTACAGCCGTAGGAAACCTTTTACTGACATACAGTGGCCACCCATACCTTTATAGGTGAAACGAATATCTTTTGACAGAAAACATGACGGTAGACATAAATATTCTATGCGTGTCTGAACGAGTTTTATACTATGTCTGGAAAAACTTATGCTATCGATGGAACTTGATATTTTTATGAAAATGGACCTATCCTTCTTTCAAAGCCATATTTCGCGGCCAATCTGCCAAATTGTTTAAAAAATAATTTGTTTATATATAATACGAATTAAGAGTCCGTGTGGTGACGGATTAAGAATACGGAATTTCATCACCCCATATCATCCCATGGGCGTCGTAAGAGCCGACAGAGGGAGCATATTATGCAGAGAACAGCACTGTAAGAGAAGGAAAACTTGATACAAACCCTATACCAACCCGTTTGGCCAGCGTGGAATAGTAGGCCAATTCCTCCTTTCAAAGGAGAGGCCTAGTCCAGCAGTGGACTGTTTAAGGCTGATGATGAATTGAATAATATAACAGATTGTCTTAAATAAAAATCCAGACACTGTTTGTAGAAAAAGGTGGACATCCAATACATTAAGTAATAAAAATATGTCTTCAAATATTTATCTACTAGAGTTTGCTCGCGGCTTTGCCCCTGTGGAACATTTTACCCCCTTAGGAGCGGAATTTCCAAAATTCCTCTCTTAGTGCTCTCCTACACAATTCCCCAGAAACAAACATGCGAAATTTCAGTAGTTTAACCTGAACCTTGTCGGTCAGTCAGTCAGTCAGTAACGCAAGAATTTTAAATACACAGAAGATCAACAAAAAGTCACCTAATTAAAATTTTTGCTAAGCGATATTTACTTCAAATCTGAAAAAAAATGCTGAAATATTACGAATGTATGTGTAGGAATCTACACATACTTTTCCTATAACTATATTGTTCCATATTTACAATTTATCAATCTAACCATGTATCTCGTTGTGTTCGCAGGTAACGTACGATCCACCGTCATCACCCGCAGCTCCCGTAAGTCGCGCACCTCACACATAAATCTCCCTATTCCATACAAAATTATGAGACCACAAACAAACTATTTAACGAACGTCACACAGACGAGCCTCCAATCAAGGCAAGTCGCATTTCGAAAGCAAATTATCAACCTAGAAGGGGGGAGGTATAATTAAAATCCGTTGATTAATATGTAAATGTAATAAGATTACCCTCCCTTGAATAATTTAAATGGAAGCCCGGGAGATGAGTTATATACCTCGGACTCTCATTATACTGTAGTTGTATTGGCTACTATAATGTATGTAGCGTCCCGTTTGATAAATGCTGTCTGTAGGTACGAGTAGGGCGGCTGAGTTTCGCTCGTGTGTCCCTGCCTTCATATCTGAGTGCGCATTGTTGTTTGAGGGCTTCGCGCGTGAATTCAATTGACAAGCTGAAGATCGCCGGAGAGGGTTACTCTATAATACTTGTAGAAAGAACTTTTCTCTGGAAAACATACAAAAATTGAACTCCAGAATACACGTACGATATGAAAAGATTTCTTAAATCGATTAAATATTCAAATAGAGAAGTTAATTAAACTATAGTATTCTTGGATGCAAATCACATAAGCCAGTATGTAACAGTTGAGCCACATAATCAGTTTACCAACGTCCTCGCACCACCAAAACGGGCATGTTTCCGCCATCTTTATTAAGAACGCATGGCCACCCGCCTCCTGGCGTTGGTCAACAGCCAGCAAGGCGTTAAAGGCATCAGCTACACCACCCACCACTAACGATAGAGCTTCCCACCCCCTTGCAACATCAACTGTTACCATTCAAGGAGGGGCGGCGAGACGGCGGCGACGGCTCAGCTTATACTGGTCTTAGGTGCTTGGCTCACTTGTCTAATGGCTTTGATTAAACTGCCAGTTTATTTGACGGTACGATGCGTGCGTGCGACCACGTATGAATTTATGTTTAGACGACGTCCGAATATGGAATTATGATCGAAGATATAGGATCGTTAGTCTATTCGTTGTGTGCGAATGTCTGCGATTTTGATGTTTTCTATAAACTTAATCAAATTTCCCCAATTGTCTGAGTCTAGTAGCTGCAAATATCATCCGGCAAATAGCTTTTGTGAAGTGAGGAATAAGGTCTACCCAAGCAAAGGAAACAGTGAAAAAAGATACCCAAAGAGAAGAACTGAAAAATTTTTTAAAGCCTATCCTACCGACGTATCAGTAACTTTGACAGCTTTGTAAGCGTTAAAAATGCTGCGTTCCATTTTTGAACGAGGCTTTTTGTAACTTTTTTTATTGTTTATGGGCGTATATCCATTAGAATTATCGAGTACGTGTTAGCGCATCGATGTTCTGTGAGCGAATAGGATCGTTTAATGATTGATAATGTTGTGACGAGCTATTATCCTGTGACGAGAAATGAGAGGTGTTATTTCGACACTTTGTCACCGGTCTAAGTCAGACGTGACAAAATTACTGGCTGGATATTAAAGGTCATCGAATCACAATACATCGTCACCTAGACGATTGAACACTTTGATATGTTTCTTAAATAGGTGCCGAGGTATTAATGCCTTAAATATATTATTTATAAGAAGAGTAAGACCCGCTAAGTAACCTTGTATAATGTATACCTATCGCGAAAGTTAAAAATCATTTAGAATATACCTAATTGACGGAATAAATTACTATACGAGGACACACAAATCACGAAGAAAACCCTAATTTTTGTGTTTTTGTTATAAGCATTATTAACCCTCTTCCCTTTTCACTCTAACATAACTGTTGATCACTATAATAAAAACTATATTTTATGATTAATACGTTATAATACTTATAATTCCCTTACTATTTTTAAACAGCACATTTATTTTACAACCTAACTACAACACCTTCACCATTTCTATCAAGCAACAGTTGCTTCGATGAAACGAATAACAATTTTCAATCAACAACAACGATCCGACAACTACTTAGATATTACTCACGATACTGTTGATATAGCTGCTACGCCTAATTGAAAATTCATAGGACAACATCATAAAGTACTTAATCTTGTTTAAATATCGCACGCAACATAGTAAATGCCGTTTACTTAGCATACATAATTCTGAATTACCAACAATTACTTGAATAGGTACATGTATGACTTAGTTGCCCATGTGGTCATCGTGACAAAAATTAATCGCCTTATTCGCTTACCACAAACATCAAGTATCTGTTTGATCAACAATTTATACAGTATTGGTGGTTAAACTCGAAAGTAATATCTATAAAAACCTTATCAGTAAACATTTTAACATACCTAAGCAACAAAGGTGCCGATAACTGCCCGGATCAGGTGACTTCTTAGATGTTACATAGAAAGATTCCCGGCTGAAATTGCAACATATTTGAATACTTTTGTAAGATTAACTTGTTGAATCTCGAATAGAGATATTCTAAATAATAAGCAAACATTTTTGTGGAAAAAATAACACACATAGAGACATGCATCATCCACATCTATTTTAGGAGTTTATTTAACATTACACATTTTTTTTGGACACCGTGTAAACATACATATAACTACACCTACCGCATGAACTGTTACCGGTGAAAACTATTTGATGAAAGAAACCTCTGTGTAGTAGTGACCTAAGGTCAAAAAAGTAACATAAACCTAATTTAAAAATAGAACTCTAAAATATTAAAAAGTCTCAATACCGCAAAAGCTTTGATGACCAGTGTTCAAATACCAAAACGTCAGCAAATAAAAGTTACAACCCTATTTACATTTGCCAACGTTTTAAACACGGCAAAGCTGCGCGTGTCACGATTTGGTATTTTGGCTACAAAACTGTGGGACATTGTTTTACTGTCTATCTATCGCATCTGTACCTAATAACAATAACCTTGAATGGATGAACGTAAAGTGACATCAAATAAAAAAGGTCGTAAGTTCTGTCGCGACTTGCAGACAATAGTAAGTATGTCATTAATGAAAGTAAATTCAATTTCCCCAATTTGTATGTATCATACAAGTTTTTTTAACGTATTCAATAAGATATTTAGTTTTCTCAGACGTTTAGACATCGGTCCGTCTATAACCACAGCTTCCGACGAAACGGTCAGTCTTAGTTATTTTTATGTGTCTAGAGAAAAATTTAATAGTATAAATAGTCATCATCAATCGTTATATCATGACTTCATGAGTCTCCCAATTTAAATTTCATATTCCAAAGGCACTGTTTATTTTTTTAATAGGCTAGTTTTTGGTAGTTTAGTGATTGTGTCAATTTCGTCCACTGTTTAAATGTTAGTCTACATTCTAACATAACCTTGATAAAGCAATGATTTTTCATTAGTGCATCAGTTCAGAAGTTCTTATAAATATATAGTCGGACAGACGAAAGGTACTACCAAATTCACTAGGACCGTTTTCATTCGAGAAGTATTTCCATGTTACTAAAGGTAGCAGCACAATAATTGTTATTTCCCGCGATGAGTAGAGTTCCCAACACTCTTTAAGCTCTGTATTGTTAAAAGGAGGATCCGTGTTCTTTGTATCTTGCCCTGTAACGCATAATTTAATCATTGTAGGGTCGGCAAAGCTAGAAGGATACCCTATAGACGTACGCATTGACGTAGAGCAGTATTATTAATTTGTCGGTGATAGCTTCTTAGTTTCTTGAAGCATTTAGAAAACCTATAACAGACGTAAATATGCACAAACCAAATAGACGAGCGATTTTAGAATCTAAAGCTGCAAAAGATTGTGCATTATTAACAAAAAAATAAATAAGTAAGAGATATTGAAATTGATATTTAAACTGTAATTTTAAAAGTCTAGGTAATATTTAAAAGCATAAGTAATCAAAACTCTTTGGGTTCTCGGCATAAGAATCGAAAATGTTGATATTTTTAAAATACGTTCACACATCGATCTTTGAAATTATGTATGTAAGATAACTATACAGAATAGTAAATAGTAATCGCTATAAATATACTCATAAACTTTAAAAAGTAGCCAACTTAACAAATAACTTATTATCCGATACGCCTACAATTACTGTTCCTTATAAGACGTTCAACTACAAACATCTACAGTCCGATATCTCAACACGTTGCGTAAAGAAACATCTCGAAGCAAACCGCAAAACAATTATGATTGGTTGCAGACGTACGTCAACAATACTGTTCGAAGCTTGCTCCTACCTCTCAATAATTAGGGTAGTGCATCTCCGTTTACCGAATGAGAATAAAGCCTACCCTTTGTGTTGGTGTGAGAGAAGACCCCTTGTACACACATACGCATGTGTGTACGTTTATGCATGCATCTTGATTCTGTGTATTTATGTGTGCTGTGCAGCGTGGGGGCCCGTCCTCCGCATGCCACTCTCCGATAGTAATGTCGTATATTTCGCTCCGTGCGAGCACAACCCTGTCTTATTATGCTTTGCTGGACCAGACTGACGCTTAAACACCCATTACCTACAACTTCCAGCCACAATTACGTATGTTTTGTCTAGCTCTATGTGCACAGTAAGCTAGTTCCATACTCAACAATATTATTGTCCGTCTAGCCATTCCATCTCAAGAAAGTATTGCCAATAATAAGAACGAATTTACAAATTCGTTTTATAATTTGTCCGTCGAACATTTTCTAATCAGAAATCCTTTAGAGACTTCACTTTTTTATTGAAATTGGCGTCTCGTAATTAAAACCAAATCGAATTAATTACAGAGCGAAAATTATTCCACCCCCTTCGACCTTAAAAATGTAGTAAGACGTAGGATGGGGTGAATGTACATAAAATCGTTACATACATATTGTTGGAAACACCGCATGCCATAAACTAATATTCGCTCGGACACTACTTGGAGTTATTGGACAATGTAAATGAACGCTATCTCCTATAATGCCTGCCTTATTTCCCCCTCAGCCAGGCCAGTGCCCGGAGCGACCCCACCGGGTGGGGTGCCCTCCCACCCCGACCGATGTCTCATCAGTAAGGATTGAACCCTTTAATGTATTCACCGTAACTTCGGGATGAGTCTTGTATTAGTGTTATAATGAGACGTGGCCCTAAGGAATTATGGCTATACTTGTGGATCTCTGGGGTCGGGATTAACCCCAACCTAGTTTCAATTTCTATATATGAGAGGTTTCAGTGGATGAGGTCGATAATATCATATCTCAATGTTTTAAGTTGATGCTGCTGTTTTGATTTCGGAGAATATTGCCCCGACCCTAGTCCGTAGAATCTTATATGTTCTTAGAAATTGTATTAAACTGCTTGGTGTGAAACCTTACGGTGTAGATGACCAGAAAAAAATCTCTAGTCATCGTTACCAGACAGAAGCATTTGATTTGAGAAAGACGACCTTATTACAAAACATGGGTTAAATGAAGTTCGAAGTTTAGAACTGGCCTTATCTGTGTAAAAGTTGTTATGCGAAGACTAATGCAAATATTTGCAAATAATTTATTTCGTAAATTCTAATCACAAATTATGAATTGAAATAAATGTCTTCATATAAAGATATAATATAAACAAGGTCAAAAAATGTTTATTAATCTAGAACCAAGCCTGATGCTATATAAGTAGTCCGTTTTTGTCGAGAGCTTTTGCAAATCTCACGCACTTTATAAATGTTTGTGTAAGCGCCGTAGTTAACAAACTACTCAAAAGTGTAAGAAACGCGATTTACATTATCTGGTTATTAAGTCACTGAAATTACTTTTCTGAGAGTCTAAATTATATTAAGAAACAAATCTTGAAGCACTTTAAAGAGTGCCCTCTATTAAAAACTTCTTTGATTAGACTCCATTAACGGAGTTAGAGTTCAAAATTTTGGCTTTAAACGTTCGCCAATAACCGAAAGGTTTTCGTTAAAAATGTTATTTACTCGAGCTCCTTGATTCGCCAACAGATCGATAATGCTGCCAATTAGCCGGTACCAATTTTCCAATAAAACTTCAAACTGTTTTCCATTCCATTATCTCTCACCACCCTTTATTGCTGGCGAAGTTAAGCTACGACTCCTCTTTCCACTCCGCTCCCAAATTATTACAATAATAATATTATTATATTAATAATTGTATTGATAAGGAGACTCTCGTAATAAGGGTAAACCGTCCCCTTTCTGCCAGCCATCCTCAATAGGAGAATTTATGTAACTAATGAAATAAGCGAAGTGCCGCTCCCCCGTCCCGCAACCCGCGACCCGCCCCAACCCTCTCCCATCCACCCTTCATTATCGGAAAGTTTGAAATATAATTTGAAATTATGCTCAATGTTATATTGAAGATAAGAGAAACACAAATTCCTTTAATTGGACTTGTTAAAGTGAGTCAAATTAAGTTAACACCGAGTTGATGGTATTACTTTTGAAGTTGGAAATTATGACGGACTGTCCGTAGGTTTCTGCGGAATTCATGGGGTGATTAGCGGTTGAAAGAACAGTTATCGGTTCCTCGACCCGCGTATTTTATTTAACGGCCTGGCGTTTATGGGAACTTATAGCATTGTATTATTAACTTTGAACGACGTTAAGTAGAGCGGAGAAATACAGACTCGTGTGTACTGAATCAATACAATAGATTTTGCTTTAATCATTGTAATCAATTAAATTTAATGAATTTCACTTACCATTGTATACGTCGAGGTCTCCTCAGTTAATTAAATAAAAATTGCCGATATTTTTTATGTGAAAGGGCGATTGGTAACTGGGTTGAAACAATGTTCTGAGACAACCCGTCACGTAGCGGTCCTTGCAAAACATAATTAAATATTAATCACATTTGTATAGTGAAATTCTTGCGGGGTACGTTAGGTCAACTATTGATTTTGGCGCTCGCCCGCAGACTACGGCACCTAGGGGCTCGCAACTTGAGACCATCACAATTAGGCGCCGCTCTCAATCTAATTATATTTCTGATTGGACTAGTGAGGACGAACTGCTTGTATCCTTGTGTGTTGTCGTGATTTACAACGTACGCGTCTGCTCTAAATATCTCGTAATACGATACGCCATTCAGGATTATTACTCTAATTACTGTTTTGAGATATATGATTGACGAAATACCTCTTCTTATTGTGAATGTCAGAGAGTAAGTGGCGTATTTAGTGATGTTTTTGGAATCACCAACGAATAACGCAAATGTTCCCCATTAATATGTGAAGATCTCATAGAACTATTGTACTTTGCAACTTCTTATACTTTAATGATTATGGAAGTAGCACGCGCCAGAAACCTGTACATATACTATTTACATAGTTTTCGTAGTTTTCGAGCGTTCTTCTACGATAAGAACATATCTTATACATTGCAAAGTCATGTAACGAGGAGTTTGATTTGTTAAATATCACGTCATATACCTAGTAGGTTTGTATCTCATAACATTAATAGGTATGCAGTAAGCTACAAGAATCCCTTAAACATCACCATGTCCATTGCCATTGTCCATTTGGTTTTAACTCGGAAACTGTATGCACTACTTAACTGAAATTTGGTCAGGTTACACATTTTAATCACACCTACAGAAGTCAATTTAAATAAGAGAGCTTTTATGTATTGTTATGCAAGAAAAACGGTCATAATTTTGTCGTCAATTACACTGCGCGGGGCATCTCTAGATTGGTCTTTCAAAAATATAGGGAATAACCTTCAATATTTTTACATTTAATGCTCTTTTAAACTATTGTGCTAAATATTTGGTACCATCCCCAGCTGCTCCTACCAACTAACCTTGAATATTTGAGAGAGTGCAAACTGCTCTAAATACTAGTGAAGCTGCAAGCGATATTATCGCAGCTAAGTTTGCTTTACAAGTTAATAAGTAACTGACGACTTACTTGAACTTATTTTGCGGGCATTACAATGTAGGTACACTGTACTTAACCAAACTTTGCGGAGGCCTACATTCAATGTTTTCCTTAAAGTACTTATATGCCGCAAATGCACCTTATTCACATAAAGCTTTCATTTTATTTTTTACGTTCACTTTCTTACAGAACAGATACAGCATTGATATACTTGCTACATTTCGCTTGCAATGAAAAATTCAATGATTAGATATTCTTTCATATATTTTTTGTAATATTTTTGATCGCTGTGTTTTGTTGTTTTGTCTCAAATAAAATTATCCGTCACCAAATCTTAATAGCACAGTAGTGTGTCATAATGCGATGGTACATGATATAAGGACTTACAGCGGTATCAATTAGATGTAGATCGAGATCTAATTATTCGGATTCGGCTCGGGCTGGCACAGCACTATTCTGATTGTCGACAAGCGATTTCGGAAATTACTAAGGCGTCGACGCCGCCCGCTCATTCCAACCGCCCGGCACCCCTGTTCCTTGCGTTTCGGTTAGACGGTCAGTCACTGGTAGCGTTACCCTGCACATTTTATTGCACCGAGCAATAAATTTTATTAAAATATATTTTTGATTTTATTTTTGCAATTTATCATATTACTATCTGAAATAGAAGATAGATAGATGATATACCTATTTAATATGCACAGCAGAATATTTTTTCATTAAGTACTAATTTATAAAGTGACTTAACTACATATTTCCAAGTTTTGTGATACTTTTAAAAACTTATGTTCGAGGATGAAGTTCTGTATGTTTTAATAGACTTGCTAGAAGAGCTATCATGACCTAAAATATAAGTCCTAAGACAATAATAATAGAGTTCACATAATCACAAATTTTACAACTTCCCACTAAAACATAATTTTAAACCACATCAAACACATAATAAAATAAACCAATTTAATAATATTAATATAATATAATCAATCAGTTTGTATAAATTTCCTGTGCCTACAGTAGTGTAACAAATAAGGTATCTAACCCTACAGTCGGCAGTGGGGACGCTGACGTAACTAGAACGTAGTCATATCGACCAAAAATCCCGCCTGGCATTAGCATAACAATTTAATTAATCAAGACCCATTCTACATTAAGATATGTAGCTATTATTATAATCTGTTCTTATTATGTCTGGCGGTGAGACGAATCTGTTTAGTGTTGTGTAGTTTCTTATATAAAGACGATGATTTTTCTTGGGATGCAGAAATGTAGTTTTTTTATACATTTCGTGTCTTATTTAGTAGAGAGAGAGACAGATGATGCTTACACTACTTATATTCAGCGTTTATTTCGTCATGAAAAGTTATTTACACTATCACTTTTCCGCTCTACGCCTAGAAGAAATGTTTTCAGGTTCACCATTGTAGTTAAAAGCTTCGTTCTTGGAACGATATTTTTCGGCCAGTTGGTCGTAGAGGTTGTATACACTCAGTACGAAGTATCGTCGGCCAATAATCGCAGCGTGCCACCCGTCGCGTTTGCCCGCGTCTCGCACGTCTCCCCGAAGACCGGCCCGCCACCCCACCCTGGCTGTACATCATCTCATTTGAATTTCTAACTAGGAAACCTCCATGCAATTATTGGATTAATGTAAATTACGCAGTCTACAGCTCCACGGTGCACTATCAGGGACAGGGTTTAATTAGAATCCGGTTAAGTCTAATAATTCTATAGTGTTTCGCAAAGTCGCTCTTATGTTGACTAAAGAATGGTCGAGTTTACAAAAATCTAGTGCTAGACAATTGAAATAATTATTTTCGTAAGTAGGCATTCGGGTCCGTCGCCCTACATTAGAAGAATCTACTCAATTTCAGAGCCGAATGTAAATTTATTTCAAATTAACTTCAACAAAATGAATCACCTGAAGTAGAGATAAATGAAGAAAATTAATAAATTCTTGGTTTAATAGACCACGTCTCAAGAATTAATGAAATAAACACAACACTTTCAAAGACTTCTTAAAACATTAGTATCAAAAATCAATGATCTTCACAACAATCACATGCCTACCAAAATGCCTCTGTCCCCATCATTTAAAGACAAAGATTCACCCAGTTTCAAATACAGAACGTAGGTACCTACCCTCGCGCGAACACTTCAAAACATAACCTCAAAACATTCCCGACGTGACCTCGAAAATGCACGTAGGTGAAAGCCCTCGGGAGTTCACGTAGGGGAACAAAAAAACCCCTAACCCCCGCGTAAGGAGCGGGGGGCGGCCCGCCCGTGAATGAACGAAGGAGGATTGCGTCCTTGGAGCAAAAAAGTCACGTGACCCCGTTCAACAGGTGGCGCCGTGAGTGTGTCCTTGCGCGCGGATTAGAAAAAAAAGTGAACGTTCGGAATTCTTTGACTGTTTGGACGCATTCTTTTAAGAATAGTTTTTTATTTGTTTTGTCATTTGAATGGAGTAGTTTATTGATTGGTATCATATAAATATTGATTCAAGGCAACTTCCAAAGCTGTTTTATTGAATCAAGCAATGTTATTATGCAAATTAACCGAAAAGTAGAGCAGAGTGAATCTTTTGTTTTTGGCAACAGACAAACGTAATTAGAAGAATAATTAAAAGCCTAATTAGAGAATCGAAAATCAAATCAGAGTACACGACTGCATTTTATACTTCAAAGCCCATTAATATAAGTTTTAGGAATTAAACATCATGTACGTTTTGCCATTAAAATAACTTTGTCACCATAAAACGCGATGCACGGATATTTTAACAGCAAAACGCAAATACACTAAAACGGTGTGTTTAAATGAAAATCATCACTGTTTTAAATAACATTTTATACTCACATCAAATATTAGCGAAAATAGCTACTAAAATGCGAACAATAAGCCTCCGCTACACTCTTTCAAAACAAACGCGTAACAAAGCAAAGTTCTGTGCAGCCAAAAAGCGTATATCCAAAAAGTTTACTTCGAAACAAGTAGTAGGTTGGTTCGATCCTTTATGAATGGCGGGCTCCCTCGGCCCCGCTTAACACAAATGTCACGGCGCCCCGACGAGCCGGAAAACTCTCTTTTCTTCCTGAATTACCGCACGAACCGTCCAATTCTAAACTTACTCTAACACTAACGCCTTAGAGTTGAAAACTCTTTGCGGCTGTCGGGAAAATTTAAGGAATTTTCTACACAACACAGCTGTTGGAGTTGCAGACGTATAGTGCTAATATAAGGTTTGTTTTTGCGTGTCACTGTTGGCGTCGAAGGCATGAAATCTTGCGTCTCCCGCGGCAAATTGTTTCCTCGCTCCGCGTGTTTGTATTTTATTATACATTTTTATTTCTCGATAACATTAGCTTAACCGACTTTTCATTGCCTCGGCTAGGGTTGCCGCTCGAGTTGTTAACTTTGTTTCGTGTTCATGTCTTTTTATGGTTGTTGCTGTGGATGTTTTTACTTTTTCTTGTTGTTTTACATTTATGTAGATGTTGAGAACTTGGATACTAGCTACATTAAATTGCTTACACCGAACAATGTTACTAAATACGATTTAGTACTGTTTTGTTAACATGAAGTTGGAATATTGTATTATTACAGTAATCCAACTTCATATATCATCTATCATATATACTTCAGCATAAATTGAGGTAAGGTGAAGCATTTAGGTATACCTTAATAACAGAGGTCCATTTTGAATCTAGATTTTATGTCTATATTTAATAGGGTAATGTTATTGTACGAAAAGCTGTATGTAAGTTCCAGTAAGATTGGATACTCCTGCAGGCCAGCTAGCCTTTCTTAACTAATGCCTCCTGCAAAGGATAATTCTAACATCACCCAGCAAACAGTAGAACTACGAACATATAGGACACTCGTCTACGAAACAATTATTAATTTGTTTTTATCCCGTGTAGCCTCCACTTAGAACATACATAAAACGCCAGCTAACCTCAATGCCAAAACTCCAAGCTGTGGCAAAACCATTCCACAAGTTTATACCTATCACATCCATATCACTTGTCAACCATAATAAAAAACTACAACATCCTCTTCAAACCTACAAAAACAAACGTTAAACACAGAACTGTACTTATTTACATCAGTAAAAGTAAGTCCGCTCTCCAATTTAATTATCCGACATCAACAATCTTAAAAATACTTGAAGTGACCCCCGAAAGCACTCTCGGCAACCCTAATCAGGTGTAAAGTTGGTGTAACAACCCTAAGAAAAGTTGAGGCGAGGTAGGAATGTCAAAAACGTCGGGGTGCGAACAAATATGTGCTTTGCCGACGGGCCGGTCGGTCGCCCCGCGGCTTAACCGACGCTTAACTGAGGTTTACGTAGCCGCTGATTTTGTGTTAGAATAATATTTTTATCGTACTTTGAGCATTTCAAAAGATACAGTTTAACTTTTTGAATTTATGTTTATTTTGTATATTCTACTTTATCATTGTAGTAATTAGAAAACAGTATATACGTAATAACAACGTTGACTAAACAACAAAAATAAACTTGTATAAGTCTCAGCTATTAATTTAATATATTATCTATGTCGTTAATTTAGATTGTAACTTTAAAGAATAGCAGTCGATCGATAGTGCTAATTTTACTTTATTAGACCTTTCAACGTTTGGATTATAATGCTCTGGAAGTTTATGTGTTAATTAATTATATTCTGCTACAAAAAATATATTCTATGAATATAGGCAACATCGACAAACGGTTATAGTAACATAATCATTATAAATAATTGCTCCATAAAGAACTAAACAAGGCTACAAAATACTAAAAACGAATGCTACATGTTCGCTAAACTCCAGTCGGCATCCTTAACTTTAGTCGGTGCATTCAGTCCGTCGGCGAGAGCCGGGACCCTCAACGGAATCCTTTGCATTTCCCTCAGCACTTCGGTACATTTTTTTTCCATTTTATTTACTTGGGCGCGAACGTTAGACGCCCGGGGCGCCACTTATACAGCCTTTATCCGTACCTCGGACGGTTACCACTGTTTCGGATGCCAATGATATTTCGACAAATTACGTGATCTGTTCGTTTATGTAAGTGGTTTCTTTGCATTGGTTTATTCTGCTAATATAGTAGGTTGCTTTTTATTGTGACGTGGGTTTTCTTGTTGGTTATTTACTTGCTTTTTAGAGTGCGTGGTACTGCCGATTTTTTCTTTCTCTTTCTTTCGAGAAGTAAACTATTTAATTCAGAGCTTTTGTGATGGTTTAGACACTGGATCATGAGGCCAGTCAAAGCTGTACTACAACGGTGATAAGTTTAAGCTTTTGAAATATTCTTTGTAAAGAGAACACCCTTTAAACTGCTATGGTTCCTGGTTAGTCGGGATTTAGATAAATAGTTTCTTTAGAGGCTGCTGATTAAGCTGCAAGCTGATTTAACCCTGAAAAGTAATGCTGATATTACTTTACAGTGTTAAATAAGCTTGATATTCAAACCGGTACATATCATAGACAAGCACGGAACAGTACCAAATTGTTAGTTGATATTTACGCAATAATATTAATGAGCAAAGTTCAAAAGATAGAATGCCGAATCATACCGTCTAGACGAATGAATCGATTTTAACCGCGAGAGGTTTCACGATTCGACTAAATCAAATGTTTGTTCTAAATTCACTGCAATTGGTGGCAAAAATATCAAAATGCCGTACAATATAAGAATCAGCTCAGAGTACCCAAATATAAATAGAGCTAATATCATCATGAGAAATCCGGGAGAAACTCTCTAAGCTTGTTAAGTTTTTAAACAATTTGAAATAGTAAACAATTTAAAGTAGTGTCTAAACAATTTTAAACAGTAAAATATAATTGAATTTAATTTGCAAAGCTCGCGATACCGTCATACTAACGCCTGTGTCTGTGAATCTCAATCTAATCCATCTAATGGGGTGACTAAGTTTGCAGTTCTGTTACAAATAGAAATGCGACTATTTTCCGAAGGCATTGGATAATTCATTAAACATAAATAATTCATCTAAACTAATCTTAGCATATATTCGCTGTACTTACCTTTTCAGATTTTCAATCCTTTCTGAAATGGTGTGATGCCTTTAAAGCTGATTTAAATAAAAACCAAGCAAACGCTTATAAACATAAGAAAGTATTAGATTTTACCATGGATTCATCCGCATGGGTGTCTGTTATGACTATAAAAGGTAGTCTTTGTACGACTGTCGTTTATAAGCTGTGTTATTACAAAGTTTGATTAACATACGTGCAGTATTTTCTACGTGCAACCAACATTTATTCTTACAAACTTTCGCGTTTATGCAAATCTATTTTCTACGTGTAACCAACATTTATTCTTACAAACTTTCGCGTTTATGAAAATCTAATAAATCTATCAAACCTATTAAAATATTAAAGCGCATTTTAAATCAGTATCCGTCAAACATGCCCGTGACATTGTTCTAGCTGAGCGACACCGCTGTCTCGTGTCGCGACGAGTCGCGTAAATATCAAACTGCAAGTTCAAACGTAGCGTCGGTAGAGTCTATGTTGTCGCGTAAATCAATTAGTGACGCGACACGTACACTTGTTTTTCTTAACTTTGTACGTCAGTGGTCGCACTGCGCATAGAACAGTGTTTCGCTTGTCAGTTTTGATATCATAATTTAATGTTGCTTGAGATGTCTTGTGGTAAAAATACATCGCTATGCAGGCCATGTATCGCTGAACGTCGTTTTCCGTCGCTCAACTCGCGATATCGTAAAGTAATTGCTGAAGATACACATCTTGAAATTAAAAAAAAATATTGAAGTAAATTCAGTAAAAAGATTTCAAATCAATACCTATTGGTTCTAAAGGTTTTCTCAAGAAAATATCAATGCAGTACAGAAACAGAGTCTTAAATCGCAAGCCTACTCAACACCTGGCTTGCTCGGGAGAAAGATCGGCATACGTGCGCTTCGAATTAGAGCGGTCCGTCTCTAGACTAGATATAACAACAGGGGGCACACCCCTCGGGTGGTATCGATTTTGGATGAGAAACTGGACTAGAGACATGCAGGGCTTAATAACAATGGCCGATAACCTTGCGTTGCAGCCTCTTGTTCAGCCTTTGTTTTGTTTCAATATTTTATGGTGCATTCTGTTTTGTTTACTTGTTTGAATTTTGAAGGCGTTTTATTGACAACGATTAGGTATGCCGTTAAAGTTGGTTAGTTGTTTCTTTTAAGTGTTCTAAATTTAAGCAACGGTAATATTTAAATGTATGTATAATCTGTGAAAAGTATGCACTGAAACTTATTTTGTTACAGTAGATAATTATTCAAACAGAAATAAAATACGAGTCATATGTGTAGAAATGAAAAAAATCTTTGCCGAAATGACTTGTTAAAAATATGATGCAGCTTTGTAGGCCACAATATTTCTTGATGTTTAAGGCCAAAGATTTTTTCGGCCCTAGAATTAATTCACACAAATAAATACAAAGAACATGCAACTCGACAAAACTACACATGCATGCACGTAAATTATTTTCAATGAGTTGATCGAACTATTTTCAATTGACGACTTAAGAACTCCTCAAATCACTGTGCTGTTCATGCATTTAATTTGAGTATCTGTTAAAGTTATGCGTGATTAAATTTTTGATGCTACAAACATTTTCCAAAGCTCTCAGAGATATTCAATCGCAAGAAGTATATAATGTTTATAAGTGTTTCTATTAGCGTACCCGCTCATCCTCCTCTGTGACTACAATGTATACAAATGACGTCACAGGTCTCATGACATGTCTACATCTCACCCCTTGAGTCCACTTTATTGACATTTGTACCATGGAACCAATTCTCGCTATAAACTCACTTCTGAAACTGCGATAGTGTTCTTGAAGTGAAAACTTCTTCAAGTGCACTATGTACACTTTTATTGACAGTAAAAAAAACTTTCGAACTCGAATCTGTTAGATTGTATCGAGAAAACTAAAATTGAAGAATTTCTTCGACAAATATTTAAACTTATTTGTGTCTATTTCGCTAGTCGTGTAGTATATAGAAATAGGCATTACTTATTCTAGTACTTATTCGTTATCGGTCTGCGACCAAAACATGCGCAAATAAATGGGTGTTATATTTTACCCAACTTTGTAAAAATTTATTTAATTAATTATAATTACATGCACATTTTATTGTTATTTTTAAATCGTATATTCATTATCATAACTTCAAATAGCACAAGTTGCATCGACACGAAAAGCCGTGATACCCTCCTTTTAACAATGAAAGGTTTGCTTTCCTAGGATTAAAACTTCTTGACATCTTTGCTGAACAATATTAATTAGTTTAATTTACTCAGTCATTTAAATTCAGAGATTCTCTCAAACACTTATTAAGCATTTAATATCCTTAAATTAAAGGAAAATGTATATTATTATCGTCATGTTGATTTTTAGATTTTATTATTAAGATTTAATATCTTGTAACATTATAATAAAGGTTCTCCGCGAGTTCATTATATCAAAGCGATTATTATATCATTTATAATTAAAGATTATTAATCAATCAAAATTAATTATACTGTCATAACAAACTGCTCATAATGATATGAAACGAAAATCTTTTTATACCCCAAAAAAATTATAACCGACCAAATTGAAAATCGTCGAATTGGCTAACGAAGTTAGGCGAGCGGCTACCGTCATTATCTAGCCGGGTAGCATTCTGAACTACATCGACCTCAAAAACTTATTACAATCCGCCCTACCCAGCTCATTATCTCTGGCCCATAGTCTCAATCGATACTAACTACAAACACATACAAACTATTAACACACACAAACATAAAGTAAATGAAAGTCTACGCGTACCCGTAACCGGCGCGTCAACTTAAAACTTAATTATAATTAATTAATTCCAATTGGACGTTATCTCTTTCTAACGCTGTATATCTTGTATACATCCGTCTCAGTCTGTCGCAAAGGGGGGTAGACGGGGTATTGTGTTTTCGAAGACCTTTTATCACGAGGCATTTCACGAAGTAGAGTAGTCGTTAGTTCGATTCCAATACGATTTTATTAGTCCTCAGATTTTAATTGGCATCCCAGTTTAATTATTTTTTTAAGTATGCTACTTATTGGTGGTTGGTTTTCATTAATATTTCGATGAAGTGATCGAGAGGCGAGAAGAGTCGAACCTAATTGAATTAGTGAGAGAAAGCGTTTTTGTTTAATAATGGAAGAGTAAATTACGGTGGGAATCACATAAAATTAAAAGTATGTTTTTGTTCGTAATGGCAAACTAAATTGCAGTGGGAATCAGTGAACTATAAATAAAAGTAAAGGAGATTTTATAATTGGGTTAGCGAAGTTTTGTATTGAGCAGAAGTTCCGTTTCCTACTACTTTCAGCTTTGATATAAACACAGAAGTGAGAAGTCGAACGTAGAAGTAGTTTTCGGTTGCGCTCACTAGTATCGGATTAAAGATTTAATTAGTGCGAAAATTTGTTTGTTTGGACTTACATGCCTTCTTACCCCTGTAAGCCCAATAACAAGGCTGCACTTAAATTATAAACTAGTTCATTGAATGCATACACCAACTTAGAACAAAGTTTCGATCGCAAACAACTATATATTATTTGAATCCTATTTGCAAAAATTTGAGTATTATGGATTATATGTACTTGTTCACTTTATGGATCCTCGAAGGATTATGGTTCTGGTTCTACCATACATTTACAAATCCCCTATTCCTTCTCCCTCATCCTACTCCTCCTCCTATCCCTTTTCCTTACCCAAAGAGAGGCAACGCACTTTTTGTGACTCCTCTGGTGTTTCTTGTGTCCATGGGCGACGGTAATCGCTTATCATCAGACGATCCGTCTGCTCTATTGCCGCAAATGTTATAAAATAACCACAAATCAAGATTAAAGTATAGATTTTAGGATTATTTCAAAGCTAAAACAACGTCAAAAATCCTTTCTACCCTACATTTGCATATTGCACTTTTCCTCACAATTATTTCAACGCTAAAATCAATGACTTTCCATAAAGTTAAAGTCTTGTCACTCGGGATTAAACTTAAACCCTCTATGCTTCGGATATCAACACTGCTGTTGCTTGTATTAAAAAAAATTAACATTGTACATTACCTATACTCAAATGATGTTTTGAATATAAAAGTATGTTATATACACATCACTTACAAATAAAAGAAATGCTTACTCAAATAAGTTATCAATGCAAGAAAACAATAAACCAATAAACATTAAGGTTTATAAATGGCATTTATTTGTCTTGCCTGTCAAGGGTTCAAACTAATACCTTTTGTTAATACTAAGCCAATATTTTTTGTTGTTACTAGACTGCGCCCACGCCTCGGCTCTCGCGGAATTGGTTTTCGCGGTAAATGTCACTGTCTCTAACCTCCTAACTATCTCCAAACACAAAAATTATACCAAAACATAGCTCTGTTGCTACTTAAAAGAAGGACAAGCTTCCACTATTATATTAGTATGGGATATACACATAATATACTCGTATCTGCTAATATCTCTGAATAAGTTGAACATTTTCACAGTTCAATTTTTGACAACCTGGATGGCACAGTGGTTCAACCTCCGTTTATACTGCGCTTAGCGCTGCGGGCTCGATTCTAACATGAGAAAAATTATTGTGTGTGATTCACTCATTGTCACGTCCTTTTGTTTCTTCTGTCCGTTGGTCGTTAAATTCATTCCGAAACATCAATTAATCTTACTGCTAGCAGTAAGATTTATTTTAAGCGGCAACGCTAGCGTTGCCGCTTAAAAAACACTGGCCTGGTCGGCAAAACTTTAAGCTCCCTGATAGGCCGTAAAAGTGAGCTAAAAGTTTACTAATATAGGACCTACAAGGTAGTCTAATACAGAATAAAAATAAAGGAATTGTTTTTGCACCTTTAGCTCAGTTACAATGCTACTTCACCAGACGCTTAGTATTGTTAGGTGTCATATGAAACAAAATATAATTACTCATCATCTAATTATTCGTTCCTGTTTGTGTTATTATTGACAGAAAATGTAGGTCAAAAAACTACTTGAAGCGAAACAAAACAACAACATAGATCGCACAAAGGGGGTATAAAAGCATTAAATCAGAACAAAATGGCCGTAGCACCCTGAATGGCGTATAATTTAATTGTAATCATCACTACATCGGCCTGTGACGAGTATCAACGAGATGCGACTAGAAGGGACCACCCTGGCACCCCCACGACAACTTCAACCCCCCCAAGAAGGGGTTAACACCCCCCTCATTACCATATTTCATTTACTCAACGAAATTATGCTAATTACTTATATTGCTTTGTGTAAAAAGGAAATTTATAAGGATTAAACTTACACCCCCCCTCAGGACCGGTTGGTTCCAGACATAACTAGTTTGAGCGAGTTCGAAGGATGAATTATTTAAGATGATTCTTCGAATTAAAAAATCGGGTGGTACGAAGGGCTCCCGAATTCGCGTTCTCCTTGATTATAATCGCGCGCAATTAAAATTCAAATTGGAGAATTTTTAATTTTGTTATTGATGACCCTCTTTTGCGGATGGATTGAATTGTGCCTTGTTGAAAACTTTTTTCGAACTCGAAAGCTGTGTTTATCGAGAAAATTGCTTGTTTATTTTATAAATTTCATATTAATTTATTAAATGTATTTTATTGCTGTGTACCTTATTGAAACTCAACGATGTCTATTAATCACCATGCGTTACATAATAATGAAAAACTGGTTCTGATAAAATATGCCTGATGATACATATTAATGTTATCAGTTTAAATGTATATACATAACTAGAATGAAATCACAGTATGCTTTAAAAGGTTATACAATTTGGGAAGGTTAGAAAAATATATTTACCCCTTTTGTGTTTAGAAATCAAACGAAAATATCTGAGACATTAAAGGACGAAAACGGAGCAGCAAGTATAAAAGTACAACCTTCTTTGCTGTAATGTAGAGACATGTTAACTTATTTTTTGTTGCATAATTAATTGCATTAAAACAAGAACATACGCAATGTTTCTCATATTAACGAGAACGCTCTTATAGTAATGCTGTCTTATCTAAAGTTGTTAACATTTTTTAAACATTCAAAGATAGTTCGGACATAAAGTGCGCGAAGAAAAATAAAACGAGCTAAAGGCAGCCACATCAATCAGTCCGTTTATCAAGCAGCCACCGAGATACGTCGAAACGCACACGTTAACACATCAAAATACACGAAAATATATGTTGAATGTTCGAATTGAATTATAGTAATGAAATAGCCGGTTGCTTTGGGCTTGCGAGCGCCTCTGGCCGCTAGTTTCGCAACTTATCCCGACTAAGGCGAGTCCTTATTTAAATGTAAATTAGGTTCATTTCACGAAATTAATGTCGTGAAGGCCCCTCCCCCGGAGTGCGGTGACCATCCCGCGAACACTTCTCGGTACAAGTCCCGTTCGCCAACTTATTAAGTTTTATCATTGTGTCATGTTTAATGACTCTTTATGATCACTCGCGTTTAATTTTCGACTTTCTGCTCTTGCTACTTTGTATTGAATGTTTTCGAATAATTTATGTACCGAAAGGCCTGATTCGGGTGTTCATTTTTAATTTATTTTAATATCTGTCTCAGAAAGATATAATTGAACATTATATTTCATTCATACTATCCGGAGCAATATTTTCAAATAATTTACACGGTTTATTATAAGAATTTATGCACGGATCACGTTCAATTAATTTGACACGAATTATTTATCATTCATTTATTAAAATTACATGAGAACGATTAATAAATAATCAACTGTATTAAATTATTAATCTTTCCACGGCTGCAACTCTACTTTTCACTTATAGAAATATAGTGACATGTGAAAATTTTTGAAACATCATCAGAAGCAAATTTCTCGCAGTGGGCTTTACTTTAAAATAGCAAGGTACGGCTAACAAACCTATTAGTAGCTTAATAGCCTAGAAGGAGAAGGCTTATTAAAGGGAATCCAAATTACCAAAGAACGCTCTATATGTCGCGCATAAATATTTTCCAGTCAACCTTCTCAATGAGGTGACCACTCAAATCATCCCTGTAAATGAAGCGTGTGAAAGTGTCCATAATATATTTACAGCATGGTGTCCTTACAGCGAGGGAGTAATGGCTGCTCTATGATTATATGGACAGACGAGTCATTACTCCTGTGTAAGTGTTGTTGCGAATTGCTAATGTTGTGCTTTCACAGTTTTACACACACAAATTAATCGTTACTTTAACTTGTATTACTGTTTTGGGGCGCGAGTCTAATGGCTACAACGTATGTGTGTTACGTGTGTACAATTGAGCTGTTACCCTTTTTATCATTATACTATTTCGTGGGAATTGTAGAGGAGAATATCGTACTTAATCTTCTATTCCAAATTTCGCTGGCTTAGTATATGATGGCTTGGTCCTTTTAAAGAAGAGAGAGACTTGAATGCGGTTCCAAGTCAGTGTGCTATGCTAAGAGCCAATAATGTTTGCTATCAGATTAATAAAGTTTAGTTGATATTGTCAACGGTGTCGTAAAAAGCTCTAAATATTTTACATTGTTTTTTACTCGTATTATTTGAACGTTTTAAGTCGTGTACAATCGTCGACGGCTATATACGTATAAAATTTCAATTGGCTTTGATTTTAATTTGTCAATCAACATGTGATGAAAACCAAAACTACCAAATTCATATAGACTGTCTGACTACCACTACAAATATTAATAGGTATTTAAACAACTTAAAAAACGAGGTGGTTTTCAATTCGCCGCAATTTTTTGTGTGTATGTTATTAGAATTACCGTTCATACAACCATTAGTAGTTCAAGTAGCGCATTAATAGATCCAGTTGAACGACTCAGACATTGTTAAACTTGCACTCATTAAGGCGAGGCGTCAAACAATAATGATACACTTACAATACAACGTTTAAGAACTGACACCTCACATTATAAGGCTTTGAATGAGTATAAAAAATATAAAAAAATAACGTTTGATATTCTAAGCAAATTGATATAGATGGCTTAGAATAGCGAACTGTTCCAGATAACCTTGAGTGTTCGAGATTTGTTTTCCATCGAAAGATTTTGGTCTCTTGTAAGCTGGTGGGTATTGTTTAGTCTTTTGTAAGTGAATTTATGGAGCAATGTCTCTGTCTTTATTTGTTATTGTCTGAGTATTAACAAGCACATCGCAAAATGTGTGAGTAGCAAATAACGGAATTTGCTATTAATATTTGTTGTACAGGAATCTAGCAAATACGAAAAACGCTGAAAGCAAGTAAACTGATTCAAAACCACATTGCCAAAGAGACAAAGTAACACATTTTGGTCGATGGCAGATTTTTTGCACCGCTCGTCTATAACATTTAACAATATTCTATCATAAGACTCTATTGTCAAATAAATTACAACGCCTAAATATTATAATAGACGTTGTATCTAGATAGTTTGGTTAGTGACACTTAACTAACATTTAGTAATTAGAGGCTGATTACATAGATCCTGATAGCTGACCGCGGGCTCTCCGCTCATTGGCACAGTGGTAGGAAATGGCTGACTGTGACATCCGCCCGATTCGATTACCGGGTAAAGCTTAAAGCCATGTTTATACTAGCGAACTTAGTACATAAAGTAGTTAGTGATAGTTTCACTGGTAGGACAAATCATTTTATTTTTTGGTATGATACAGCAAGGAATCTTATTTGGAGATTTTTATGGAATATTATTTTGTAATTGCTCGTGTTTACCTGAGACTATAAATAAATAAAAATTTGACTCAGGATTGTTTTCGATATTTTCGGATATCATAATTATATGTATGTACAATGTGATAATTAAAATCAACTGGAGTAAATTTTCAAGTTACAAGCACAAAAAAATGCCACAAATAATAACAAATCGTATTAATTGCACATCCATTATCACCACATACATCGCATAAAACAAAAATAATACAACGAAACTATGTTATTAATCGAAACATTAGGATCGCGATCGCTTCGCGACGAGCGATATGAAGAGAAAGGGTTACCACCCCACGGTACATAATTACAAACGCACACACTTACACACACACAAACGTACACTATAAAACAAGGCAACTACTTAGCATTTTCAAATTAAATACACTAATCACTTGTATAAACGTACCGTGTACGTATAGGGTTTGGATCGATAGTGCGCTTGTGTGCGTCGCTGATTATAATGAAGGGTAGAGGGTGATACTAAGTGCCTCTATTCGTGTACCCCTCGCCACTACTTGGTGTGTAGTCATGCTTTTGCCACTTCATACTTCGGTGGTGATAATTTTGTCGTTTTATTTTTATTTCTCTGTAGGTTTTAATTTTGTGGAGTTTGTCACTAGATAGTTGCGGGGTTTGCGGTCAATGAAGGATTGTACCTGGTATTGTTGTTTATTTATATGTTTAAAGAAGAATATCTAAGGAGGCGTTGTCCTTTTAATTACTAGACTTAAAATAGACTGGTTATTCTAATCAGGTAGGCATCAATAGATCTACACGAGAAAGCCTTCAAAGGAATGCTCATCATCCAAGATTCGCTTTCATACTGTGCCATCTTCAGGGATGATGTAGTAGTTCAAAAGGTCTCATCGTTAACCAAAACCAAAATTCACCGTACAAGAGCGTACGGTGAATTTTGTAGACCCGATGCGTATAAATAGTCAGATGATATTCAAATGTATGTCTCTAAAAGTTCTTGGGCCATTTGTTTTAAATAAGCTATAAATGAAGGCTTGTGCCTACCTAAGATTGCCCACTAAGAAAGTGCGGTTGTCCTAGTTTAAATATGGCAAATTAAAGTCTTTTGTAATAGGAGTGCATTCAAGTTTCGAAAACTACTTATAAAGTGAACTGGGTGTTTTCTTACAAACAAGCGATATAAAAAGGATTTCAAGGAAAGGATGACAAATACGTATTCTTGTTTATCATAGCTTCTCGTTAATTAATTCTCCATTCAAACATGTACACATACATACATATCGTCACGCCTTTTATCCCCGAAGGGGTAGGCAGAGGTGTATTTCTACACCCACTTTTCGCCAGATATACTATAGTCCCACGTAATAAGGGGCGAGCTTATTGCCGTACCGGGCACATTTCCAGACTACGTGCTGCTACTGAGAATTTCGTGACAGAAAAACCCAATAACACTGCCCGACCCAGGAATCGAACCCGATCCCACGCGCACATTTATGCCGCGAGACCAACGAGGCAGTCGTATAGGGTTTGATGTCGAGTTTTCCGTCTCTACGCAAAGATGGTATTTGCATCGTGTTATCCCTTAGTCGCCTCTTACGACACCCACGGGAAGATAGAGGGTGGTGACACTTGTATTCTATGCCGTCAACCACACGGCAAATACTGTTGATTTCCCGAAAAAAGTAAAATAAAAATAAAATCTTCTAAATAGGCACCTATCTTTTATCTATTTTACATAATATTTTTTTTTACCAAACATATTCAGAAGATATATCAATATTTTATAATAATATGTATCTTTGTGAAAAGATGGCCAATTCATCTGGCCCTTTGGTCAGCATGGTAGAGTAGGCCAAAGCCTTCTATTGGCTCGCAGTGTTGCTGTAATTTTACCAATACAGTCTCTCGTCAAAGAATTAGGGAGAAACAATTGAATCTCACAATCGCAAGCATATACCTACATATAAACATAAGCCAAGAACATAATGTAACAATAATAATAAATATGGCGAAAATGGTGCATTACAATGAACAAGCAAAGGCTAAACATTATATTTTAATGGAAAATAGCAATATCTACGCGTTCGATTATACCAAATTAATAAATAATTAATTTTAATTTGCACCAGTGCGTAGTAGTTTTAAGTTTGACAACAAAATTGTCCGGCTTGCCCTACACTCGTCCCCTAGGCACATACTATTACTCACTGTAATATCATATTAAACTCTTGTTTTGACATTCACTACGATTATTGTTTATATGCTCAGCAATTTATAAAACTACAATACCTATTACTACTGAAACTGTATTACAACTAGAGAATACTGTATTACACCTACGTCCGCAGATTTTTTTAAATAAGACCTTTTTTCCGGATTCCGTGGGCATTTTGAGAAATCACTTCTTAGTGCACCTCTACTGTCCTCAAAGAATTCATCATCAGCCTTTAACAGTCTACTGCTGGACTAGGCCTCTCCTTTGAAAGGAAGAATTGGCCTACTATACCACGCTGGCCCAACGGGTATAGGGTTTGTATCAAGTTTTCCTTATTTTACAGTGCTGTTCTCTGCATAATATGCTCCCTCTGTCGGCTCTTACGACACCCATGGGATGATGTGGGGTGGTGACATTCCGTATTTTTAATCCGTCACCACCCGGACCTCAAAGAATAAGCATGCCAAATTTCAGCTTCCTGCGCCTAATATTTTGGGCTGAAGCTTGTTTGTCAGTCAGTCAGTAACACAAGAATTTTATATAATACACATAATAACACCATGTAAACAAGTTATAAAAAGCTATCCCCTCGTAACACCATAACGAACGGATATCAATAATTCGTCGCCGAGCCCACTCGAAATTCAAAAAAAAGTCCTCTTACAGCAATCAATTAATTAGCGTTATTACATACTGTACAACCATCCATCTGTCGTAATTAGCCGATCCCTTTCCCAGCGCAAAAATAATGACGCACCCCTAAAACACTTTCTTTTTTTTCATCATTTTTTAATCCAATTTGCCGAGGATTATGTTCGTAATTATATTTTTCCAATTGCTCCACTCTCTGGTTGAAATTCGTCCGCTTGATTGGGAAACGAAAAATCCGCCGTTGATTAGGCTTTTTAAGCTGTGATTGTGTGGGTGCTAAATACGGACGTATGCTTACGTGCCACGGACGGATTCTGACGTCACTGAGTCTGTGTGGGTGCGAGGAAAACTGGAGGGCTAGGTGATTCCCGTCAGTAAGGAAATCGGTCACCTGGTTGCAATTTGTATTTACAAACCGTATGTCACTACTGCTACTATATGTTCGGAATATTAGGCAATTACCCGTAGTAGGTATCAAGGTACAGAAATTATATCGAACATCGTGTTTTACAGGAATGAAATGGTACAAAAACACTGTCACTGTGGTGACATCATCATCCTCTTAGCGTTATCCCAGTTTTCAATCTGGGGTCCGCTTTCTAGTCTAACCGGATTTGGGTGAATATTAGCTTTTCCACGGAGCGACTGCCTGTCTGACCTCCGCAACCCGAAGGGGTAGCGATATTCCATGGTTTAGACTAGTGTCAGTTTATTTAGAAGGTACTGACGCCCTGTAACGACTGTCAAAGATCTTCATGACAACAGGGACCGACGGCTTAACGTGCTCTCCGAGGCACGGGACAAGCGGTAATTAACAATTCAATTTTTATAATATTTGTCACTGTGGTGACAAATATTATAAAATAATGTTTGCACCAAACGAGTTTTGTAAACCAGTATTGCCTTTATTTTCTTTGTAATTATTTATTTATAGACTCACGCCTGTAATCTCCGAAGGGGTAGGCAATCTATTGCTATAAAGTCCTGAATACATCTCTTGTAAAAATAATGCGCACTAACAACGCTTAAAACATCAAATATCAAATAAATATGTTGGTAAATTAAGCTTCAACAATAAACTATTGAATTAACCTTGAACTTCTTGCAATGTTTAGTCCAAAACCATAACAGCATGTTCCTCTTCCAAATAATTTTATAACTCGTAACTTTTTAAAGGAAAATTGCTCAATAATAATAAGGAAAAACATTGAAAATAGACGTTCTTCGCATTAAAATACGAGAATTACACTGCGGTTCCGAGAAAAATTACTAATGCCGGGATCTGACACACAAGATGACATGTAGCGGGTAATTTTATTTACATACAACATACTTAATATTATAAAGCTAAGGAGTTTGTTTGTTTGGTTGAACGCGCCAATCTCAAGAATTCTGGTCCGATTTAAATAATTATATTTGTGGTAGCCTATTTGTCGATGTAGGCTATAAAATACATACCTACATCTCATCACGTTATGATTTACGGGTGTAACCGCGGACTCAGCTACTTTCTTATAATAATATACTAATCTTATAATCTTAATATATAAAATCCTTGCGTTACTGACTGACTGACAGACACGCTACAGCCGAAACTATTGGTCGCAGGAAGCTGAAATTTGGCATGTATTCCTTGTGGACTGTAGGGGTGCACTAAGAAGGGATTTCCCGAAATACCCACGGGATCGGTCAAAACAGATAAATTAAAAAAAAATGTGCAGGCGTAGCTGCTGGCGTCCTCTAGTAATATATAAAGCTGAAGAATTTGTTTGTTTGGTGGAACGCGCTAATCTCAGGAACTACTGGTTCGATTTGAAAAATTCTTTCAGTGTTAGATAGCCCATTTATCGAGGAAGGCTATAGGCTATATAACATCACGCTATGGGCGATGGGAGCAGAGCAGCAGCGTTCAATAACGCGGGTGTAACCGCGGGCATCCTCTAGTATCTAATAAAGCAAAGGCTTTATACTGTAAAACGTGAATGAACTATTTTAGAGTAGCTTGATTTTCCTTATTCAGTATCTTACACTAGACATGAGTCTTTGGTCATAGCTGGTGCATACACTGCATAGCATAGCTTTGTTTTTACTACTGTTTATAGTTACGTATGTAGGCATTTAGAGAATTGTCATTGAAAAGTTGGTATAGCATTTTTTTAAATATATCTTTATTTGTAAAGGACTTTCATCTGTAGAAATGCCAGACCTATTGTAAAAAAATAATACTTAAACTAATGTATAACATTTGCACATATCATATACAAGTTTGGCCACCTCTGAGAGTGGTATAGCATTGTTTGCGATTGTATGATTCTTACTACACTTATGGAGTAGTGGTTCTAGAGCTCGCCTTGTCGTTAAAAACTGCGCTGAGAGTTGTGGATTCGATCCACATATGGGATAACACTTTGTGCGATCCACAATTTGATTTTTTTACAGACTGTTTGTGCTTTGTGTCCGTTGATTAAATGATGTATAATCCTCTGCGACAGAGGCTTTATTCCTGAAGTGGGAACCCTGATTGTTTTGAACTGTCTGCCTACCCGTGAAACTTATTGGACACATGTTTAAGACAATGTCACTGTGCGATAGCCTAGTGGATATACCAACAGACTGCCATGCAGAGGGTATCGGGTTCGAATCCACGGCATGCACCAATGACTTTTCGGGGTTATGTGCCTATTGAATTGTTAATTATCGCTTGTCCCGTGCCTCGGAGAGCACGTTAAGCCGTCGGTCCCGGTTGTCATGAAGATCTTTGACAGTCGTTACAGGGCGCCAGTACCTTCTAAATAAACTGACACTAGTCTAAACCATGGAATATGACTATCCCTTCGGGTTGCGGAGGTCAGACAGGCAGTCGCTCCGTGGAAAAGCTAATATTTCAGCCAAATCCGGTTAGACTAGAAAGCGGACCCCAGATTGAAACTAGAATAACGCTAAGAGAAAGAGTTTAAGACAATATGAGCATTTTTGTGATTAAGCTGAAATCAATATTGATTTCATCAATATTAGGCTAGAATAATTACATGAACTAAAACCGAACCAAGATCATTAGATATTTCATACCGATCTTTGGTAAAGCAATTTATTTCATATTCTTCATCTGTCATTCATATAATACTTATTTGACCACAAATATAAGCTTATTTTAAACCCCGCGAGGCGTGAATGATGTCACACTGTACTATTGTTTCACTCACGACTCTCGATGCACCGATAAACCACTACATTCCATTCCTAATTACATGAAGACATATTAATATTGTCCTACCTAACATTAATGTGAATGTGAGTTTGTTTGTTACACTCACACGCCGAAACTGCTCGACCAACCATCACTACAAGTTTGTATACACTTTGTCAGGGGGAGAGAAGTTTTTGAGAAATAAACTTTCCCTTTTTAGGTGTAAAACAATATGTGTTTCGTCTTGTCAACAATTATTGATGAAATATTTAAACCCAATTTGAAGTAAAATTGGACCAGACAAAAACCTGTTATTTAAAATGAAACGTTAATTTCAAGAATAAAATAAACTTATTTTACGCCTTGATTTATGAAACTACATACAGTATAAATTGTACCTGTCTAAAAGCTACACGGATACTCAATATTATACTACTTAATAATAAACCGTACCATTTTCGTATATCTAAACTTAGAAAATTGCTTCTAAAGAAGCTTATCGTTAGCCCAAAGGCAAACATTTATTGATACCATAATCACTAATACATATTTATCTAGAACCAACCGATACAAATTCTTAATAAGCGAGCATTCTTGGTGTAACCTGGCCAAATTGGGAAGGTATAGTTTAAAGTGGTAGCTGTACGGTGGTAAAAGCATCGTGAATCGGTCGCCTGTACTGATTAATAGCAAGTTATTGTCATTAACGCGCCCCGGCAAGGAGCGGGCGATGGCTGGTACCTCCGAATTAATGATGGTTTCCATTTTACTGCACGGCACGAAAAATAATATTTACAAAGCAATCGTTTCAAAGGGGTATACATTTCTCAAGATATTCTGAATTTGGCAAAACATAAATATATGGTAAGACATGTCAATAAGAACAAAATATCACTTGTAGTTGATTTGAGTCACAGAGGTGGGTAGAGACTACATAATTATTTCCTCTTGACGCCCGTCTTAGCAATGTTATTTTTGGGAATTTCTTATTATTCATCAGTTTATGATTATTTTCAATCACTGTTTTTCCGGAACAATTGAGTTAGAAACCTCGTCTCTTTTTAATTGCCTCTTTTGTTATTAGTTACATACAATGTATATTAATTCTAGCTTTACACCAAATCTATCAAAAGCAACACATGAAAAAAGAGACATCTGTCCAAGTAGACCAGTTACATTCATGTATACCAATTTTATCACCAATACACTCGATTTCATTGTGTATCTATTTGTTTTACGTTACTCTCTACCTTTTACTCTAGCGTCGGAACAGTCGCCCCCATCCACGAGATTCCCGTGCCGCGTGAAACATTGGAGATATACCATGAACAGTAGTCGGTGTGACGCGGCGATCTCGCCCGCATACTTAGGACCATTAAGCATTCGACTAATGAGAGCTGCGATGTACACTCGCACCACCTCATACCACGATATAATAAGGCTTCATATAATGTGTGGAAGTGATGCATTAAAATATTGTTACCCGATTAGCTCACCGGTAACAGAACTTTGCCTGCCTGCCTGCACGTATAACGTACTGGTTTAAGCGGTTTACTCGTCGTTTAGAACGGCGCCGACTGTTGTGGGTTCGATTCCCACACTTTGGTACTTATTTTCTGACTTAACTCTGCGTCTGTTGGTTGAATGTTTGCTAAGTCCCCCGCGACACTGGTTTCATTAATAGCAAAACACTTGTCTTTCAAAAATCACACTCCCTTATTCACTTCACCTGAACTTCGTTCGAGTGAATTCAGAATCCTGTGTGTCAGCAACCCTGCTCCGAAGACCGTCCGACTCCCCCAAGAGTAAATTGGCTTGTAAGTAATGCTGAGTGATTCTATTTTCTTGAAAACCCCATGGTGTCCTTCACTATCTCAATGCAACTAACAAGTTAAAGTTAAGCAAAATGATGACGACTTCGTACAATCAAAATATGACATAACTGCGCCTTATTTATCGAAGGACGTGAGTAATTAAGGCCACTTCAAAAAGCGCATCTATTTTGATAATACCACAATAATTACGGGCAATATTAAATCCAAATTAACATTAGCTATCACACACAAAAAATCACAAATAAGACAAGTATAATTATTGCAATACACACGCACACACGTACAATAATGCCGTGGTCTGTGTGTGTGCGTGCACCCTAATTGCTTTTGTCATTAATAGTCGCGAATACTTCTTAGTTGTGGGTACAATTAGTAATAATGATGTATAATTAGCCTCGCGGTGAGTCCGTAATGTGTATGTATGTGTGTGTGTTTATAGAAATGTCTGTGTTCGCCCGTCACTGATATTGTAGTTTCGTGTACAATGTATTCGAGTTGTATCAATGTTGTGATTCGTTTGGATATTATAATGTTTGGTATACGTATTAAACAAGTTATCGTGGTTATTTATCCTCGAGGCAAACACGTGGTGTAATAATGATAATTCTTTGCCGCTACTTTTAAATACAATTTAGTAGAGCCGATTATTCTACAGAATACATCATTCCCGTTTGTCGAACCAATCCTATGTCGCAGGGAATTTAACAAACAGTCAATCAACGGACACAAAGATCATCCAAACTACGAAAAAATATTTCAATCACCTAAAGTGTTGTGTCGTGCGGGAATCAAACCCACAACACTTGGCGCAGTGGTGATCGGCGAGGCAACCGTTTAAACCACTACACTCGTTGTCATGTTT
The DNA here is from genome assembly GCA_944739405.2 of Euclidia mi. Classification (NCBI taxonomy): domain Eukaryota; kingdom Metazoa; phylum Arthropoda; class Insecta; order Lepidoptera; family Erebidae; genus Euclidia; species Euclidia mi. The sequence continues at coordinate 62,632,284 of OX123190.2, forward strand.
TGATTTATATTATAGCGCATTATCTCTTAGCATTGGATTATTATTATTGTATAATCAATATACGGTTCGTGTGGTGACGGATTAAGAATACGGAATGTTACCACTCTATATCATCCCAAGGATGTGGTAAGAGCCGACAGAGGGACCACACTGTGCAGAGAACAGCACTGTAAGAGAAGGAAAACTTGATACAAACCCTATACCAACCCGTTCGGCCAGCGTGGTATAGTAGGTCAATTCCTCTTTTCAAAAGAGAGGCCATGTACGGCAGTGGACTGTTAAAGGCTGATGATAATCAATATACATATATTATATAAAAAGCAAAACATATACGTATAAGTCTCACTCACATCTAAACGACAGTAAATTCAAAACGCAAGTTCAGCATCCATAAAGCGTCTTAAAGGCCGTTACGCCATTACCAAACTAAACAACCACACTGATGTGCGAAACAATTCACATTTGCAAGTATTGGCAACACAAAACAAACCAGCCCGCTATTAAAGCTCTCTCAAAAGGCTATTGCACACCGCGAGCGACGCGGACGCGAACAATACATGCGATAAAATATGCAACGACTCGGCGCGATCATAATCGAAACGTAATTAGCTGATAATGCATGCGCCGGTATCCAAGTTAAACTTACATGAACGCCACGGGCCCGTATATTCCATAGCTAGCGGTGGAATGCTGTATTTTATACTGACGTAGACACATTAAGCAGCGTCACCGAGGTTTGGATTCGGATGGGTGACCGTTTGCAAAAAGACATAAGTGTTTAATTTTGATTATGCAACTGCAGTTGACGTCCAGCAGTGGACTAATACAAGCTGATGATGATGATGACGATGAACTGCAGTTATGTGTATTTCTGTGGAAATGGCGCTCAAAATATTTGTCCTGCTTCTGTTGGTATCGAAGTATCTACCCGTGTACCAACATGCAAAAATGTAGGCAACCGACTTGTAGGCAAAACGTGTACCGAAGTTAATCGATCAATGCAAATATGATAATGACATGTAATTTTAGTATTGGGTTATTAAATTTTCTATTATATATATGATAAACATTCCTCAAACAAGTCACAGGAATTCATAATAGAAACCAAGCTTATTGCACTCTTTACATAAGCAAATTCTTTGATGCTATTATCGAATTATCTAACAAAAATTGCCCACCCTGTAACACTTTTGCTTAAGATGGAGCATCGAAAACCCTTTTCTTGAAAGTATATTACGTTAAAATACCATGACACTGGTAAGTGTGCAACTTATTGCATGCCGGGCAATTACCTTGTTTTGATCTTGGCAATATAGAGCGCGTGTAAATTGCTTATAAAAAATCGGAGGACGAAGCCTCAAATCTATTCCACCAAAGCTTTTACCTTACCGGACAACCAATAAAGAATTTCTTCGAAACATAAATCTTTGACTTACTATGCAAAGAAACCGTGAATAGTCAGTACCTAGTTCTAGTACGAACTGCACTAGTATTTATATAACTCTTTGCATCTATTTACCTAAATGATGTCTCGAGCTACCTTAACCAGTTTGTAAACCTAATTACCTATTCCAATCGCTATTAATAAATACACAAATTCTAGTTCAATATAAAGTTGATCGAAGAAATAACAATCTAAACTAGGTTTAAATAGGTAATTAAAAATATCTATAGCAACTTAAACCATGAGCTGATTAATTAAAGCATATTATCTGTGATATTATTATACGCACAAATGCGCAAACAGCCACTGACACACTCTTAAACATTCACTTATACATACATACATAAGCACACATGCATACTTACTGATTTTTATAGCCTTAATGAGGATGTCGAGGCCAGTTGGCCTATATTATTCATTAAAGTATTACCTATTGATTTCCTAGTAAATCATTATTTGTAATGAATGTATTTACTGGAAGTGACATCGCCAGTTCATTAAACGAGTTGACTCCAATGTCGCGAAACAACTTAATACAAGTAATAAGACTTAATTTCGGCGTGATGAAAGTGTGACTGGTTTATAATCAGCTTGTATTATTCATTAATACAAGGATAACGGACTCTTCATGAGGAAATAATTATCATCAATTCATACATCGACAAATTTCTCCAAGTACTTATTTCTCAAGCCTTTACCTGCTTGTAGTATCACGCTAATATGAGGTGCTTTGCCATCATGACTCTTTCTATCTTCCTCTTTATTTGTCTCTCTTGCTCACCTTGCAGACTCATAAAGGCTGATCAGGCTTTCGTCTTAGTTCGTAATGGCACATGTGATTGTTTTGTATGCCGATACGCACATGGCTGCAATTATTCGCTTATAGCCCGACATCGCTACACGCGCCTTGATCGCCAAGTTTTTCTACACCATCCAACGCGAATTCATGCAGTATTCAGTACTCCTCTCCACTTCAGATGAAGATACTATACAATAAATGAATAATGTTTGAGATTCTTATTATTAATGTTAAATACCAATATTTTCATCTTATCTGTATATATAAAATCCTTGCGTTACTGACTGACTGACAGACAAGCTACAGCCAAAACTATTGGGCGCAGAAAGCTGAAATTTGGCATGTATGTTCCTTGGGGACCGTAGGGGTGCACTAAGAAGGGATTTCCCGAAATTCCCACGGGATCGGGCAGAAATTGTTAAATAAATAAAAAATGTGCGAGCGAAGCTGCGGGCGTCCTCTAGTCTTTGAATAAATGTAAAGAAGTAGTTTGGGATCGGTAGAGTGTATCTCAAAAGACAATTCGGATAGTTTAGAAGGGATTCAATAACCGGATAATTGAAGAAATAAATAAACACGTGCGTAAAAGCGTTCAAGGCTTCGTGATCATTACCTAGAATGTAATAATTATAATGTTTCATTCAACTTGGCATTCTCAACATCAGTCAGATGCATGTAAATGACTCAGTTTCCTTCACTTTCGTCCTTTGGCATTGACATACAGGATTTCGTATATCTATGCCTTCTCGTATTTTATATGTCTTGACAGTAATAAAATCTCGCTTCGCGGCAACTAAATAAATATTGTTATTTATTGGTTATTTCTAATTACAGGCTTAACATGAATAACAGTGATTCTTACTATGTATATGTAACGGATAACACAATAAAAAATTGTCAATAAAAATCTTAATGAAAAGAGAATAATAATAAAATGAATCGTTATGTAAACAAGTTATTGTAGTAAGTGCAACAAAGTGAAAGTGATACGTTACGGCAATTCCACTCTCAGAACTAGAACATCTCATTATATCGCGATTGAGTTGCAGATAATTACTTGTAAATTAACGTCAACTAATGATTTATAAGTATGATAGCAAATTCATAACTAGTGTATTTTTGACGGCCCATTAAGGTATTATCTGTTTCGCGAGGGCTTTTTGCAAACAGAGTAATCACTTAATCAGTCATAGGTTCCTTCAGCTTTAAAAAAAATTGGCATAGTATACCTACTGGGGCATACAAAGGCAAACCTGATAATATGATTCGAATCCCGCGTTCATAAGATTGATATGAAAAGAACGGTAACATTTTGCCTTTTTATTTTGGGCATTGACACCTTTACAGTGCGTATTATTCTCTACCATATTCTATATTTCATCTAAGTAGATAACTACTGATACCTACTTATGGCAACCGTAGGTATCCTTTTTATTGTTGACTATGCTTTCACGATTGGTATCGTTTGTAGGTGTCAGTTTTAAGATGAATATTTATATTTTATAACTGTCTATTTAATCATACGTCTAGCTTCATCTCATGATGTCTTTGTCAACGTTTCCAATTATACATACATTTTCTCACACTGTTTATGACTGGGATTGTTGAAGGGATCACACATTTGTGCTTATTACGTTAGTACTACAAAATACATCTAAGCCGCCATCACCATGTAGCGCGAGTTTCATGGAGTTACTTCCTTTTTGAAGAAGATGTATACAGGAGGCTGCAAAATAAGAGCGGAACAATTCGACCATATTGATTTTATTTTTGTTAAAATAGAAATAGATTTTAGCTGTTAAAATTCGAAGACGGATTAAGGTACCAACATTGAGCTGTAAGGAGGAATTCGACAGATTATTGGTTACATGATCGCAAAATTCTTTCTCAACCGCATATAATCACATTATTAGGTAGTCAAGAATGATAACAGACCATGTTTTACCGATCATTAAGAATAATTGCATCATATGTATTAAAAAAGCTTAATTGCAAACAACTTCCCACATACTAATTATCTATCTAATTAGCACACTTCCATAATTAGACACATAATTGCAGGACCATTATAAAAAAACACACATAATCTGCAATTTGAATGCCATAATCGTGAATTGTTAAATATAATTAATAGCCAAAGTAAGGTCGAGTATTAAATTACATATTGATTTCATATTCAATCTTGATTATTAATTATAATTTATCGAGCATTACAATGTCTAGTAATTTCAATAATTATTGATAATTATGTTTTCCTTTAGTTATAATAGCTGTAGGTGTTTGAATACTAATCTAGGTTAAGTTTATAATCATTTGAATATGTTGTGCATGATTGCGGCTATAGTTGATTTTCTGAGATAAATGTGACCTGAGATCTTTCGTATTATAATGTTCTTAGTGTTATGTAATTATGACACATTACGCGAAAGGATTCTGTTTTATTGTGTGGAGTAAACAAAAAAGTAACTCGTGGCAAATCTTTCGTTTACCTTTCGTGGTTCGAGTTCGATTCAATAGCCATATTTGACATCCTAATAAAATCAAGGTGGCCATAAAGTTGTAAGACTCAAGAGAGACTTTGAGATTTGTATGTTTATTTTTATAGGCAAAGAGTTATGTTGTGGCCTAATATTTTACGTTGATTAAAATATAACTCAATTATGAAGCTCTTATTACAAAACTAACCTGCAACTAAAATATATTTTAACAATAGACTTTTTTCAACTTTAATAAGCTTTAATTCATCTAAGTACTAAGAAATAGATAACATTATTTCTGTACAATACACAAACAATTGGCGTACCTACTGATTAAGGGTTGTTTACTAGAAAATTCCAATAACAGGTTGTTCACACAGGAAATGAAACTGGCACAAATGCAACGAAGAGCATGTATATAGGTTTATACTGTACTCAGTATATCATGTTTAAGTGTTAATAGAAAGCTACATCAAAATCGGTTTATACATTTCACATTATTTGCCTTTATTCAAACCGACCGACCCTGCAAAAGCTTCAATTAATACCATTCAGTATAAACGCTTTTGATGAACAAGTATTTTACTAGATGGTATTGCTGTCACATACCATTATGTATGTAATACACATTACTTCAAAAAACATAATTACCTATACCATATCCTAGCAAGTAGTATTCAAAACTCAGCGCTCTCGTTCTATAACAAGAACGTACTCACACGTATAATGTTTAACACGCATTTTAATTATGCTTATTAACAATTAAAGGCAATACACGAATGTGGGTCAAGACGGTTAAAAGGAATAAATCAAGTACTGTGTATGATCTCATGAATTATCGCGATATCTCATAACACTTACGTAGTTAGTATAAGGTTCATTTTCGCGTGGCAAAGGCTCAGGTTACATTAGAATCTGTTAAGGCCAGCTATATCATTACGTTTTATATTTGAGATCATTAAATCGCAAGCTTGCGAGAATACGTGATTGATATAAGTATGTACCTGTTATTGATATCCTTATGGAGCTTGACTGGTTCACGCTATTAAGTTCTATTGCACGTTTAAAGACATTGCAGTAATAAGAAAAGTGGTTATCTTTCAAAGAAAAATCAAGCCTAAAGAAGCAACTGTTGGATAGCCGATTGAAGAGATGTTTGGTATAAGTAAATCGAAATATATTCTTGGCTGTAGTTGTTATTCATTGACAATGAACTTGATCCGGATTCTCTCTTTACTAATTTTGTATCAAATATTATACATGAAGTGGCTTCTTTGGCCGATTACAATTATCGGTCTAGCAGTCTTGAGTGCAAATACTAAAGCTACCTAGTAAAGAAAAATTGTACTGTTTTTTTTTAGTTTCGTATACCATGGAAGTCAAACTACGCCATTCCATTTCATGATAGTTATAACATGCTTAGTATTACGTTGGACATATCCTGTCGTATGTCGTATTGCAGTATAGTCTTGTCGGCCAGAACACCCTACGTCAATCTTTTTGAAGGTTGAAAAATCTGACAGCGCATGAATGTAGGCTCTAGTAATCACTAGACACCTACGAAAGAACTAAAGGCCGTTTGAAAACCAACCAAGTAATAAGACAGGGAAGAAAGCTCAGGCTGGTGAGTATTGCGTAAATAAAATCCAAACAATTCGTCATACGTGTATTGACACATGTATTTTTATTGCAAATATGGCGTAGCGACCGCTTCGTGGTTGCGCACCCACATAGTGTGGGTTCGATCACCAAATGTGGGAAAATACTTGTGATCCGGAACTGTTTGTTCATAGACCCCAGTTCTCTTAGTGTAGGAAGTCTTCCTACACTAAGAGAAGTATTCCTTAGGTCTCGCAAAATTGAAAATCCTTTTTATAAATTATATTTATACATTTTGTGGACAAAAATACTCATATAGGTCACGGAACCACTGACGCAACCTGCAGCTTCAAGTTAGCTGTTTTATTAAATGAATCAGCTACTGTTTTAATTTAATTACGCCGTAATTCATATAATAATGATCTTATAAATTATTTACTGGAAGCATTTACAACAGGTAAAAACCCTTGACGTATGACTATTAAATGAATAGACTCGTGATTAATTATAAAAGTAAATGTATTTATGGTACAAGCACTACAAACAAACCTGATTACTTAAACATAATTACCTACTTAATGTGTTATGTGATTATCTGACATGATACTGTCCAAATTGATAGGATACAAAGATTACAAACGACATAAGTACATGACTAAGTATGCCTTTTTACGAAGGGGCGAAGACGATATAATTATATAATGATGAAGTTATTTCTGTCCGTAAGACAAACATTGATTTTGAAACTTATGGACTGCAACAAGGCTTCAACAAAGCGTACTGCCCCTGCCTAAAAATAGGAATCTGTTATTTAGCTTGTCTTTCTTGCGTACGTGAGTAGAAGAAGGCCTAAAGCCTCTGGCGTTTGAGTTACTAAACTTTAATCAGATACTCTGACATTCTAATCAGTATACACTGGAGGCTACCATCTTACCGAATACCAATAAAATGATCCAGTAGAGTCTCTCTCCGAAATCTCCCTTTTTTTCCATAAAATAGAACTCTACCACTACACGCTTACACTTAGGTAGTTATTATCGTAGATAGAGCATTGAAATGTGGAACCTTGACCATTTCTAGTTCATAAACATCAGCTGTCTATTGCCCTGTAAGCCGATGGATCGTCAGCCACTATGAGCAATGAGAAATGATTACGGATCTCCGAGTAAAACTATAGGAAAATAGACCATTGATTTTATAGATTACTAGAGAACGCCAGCAGCTACGCCTGCATTTTTTTAAATTTACCCGTTTTGGCCGATCCCGTGGGAATTTCGGAAAATCCCTTCTTAGTGCACCCCTACGGTCCCCAAGGAACATACATGCCAAATTTCAGCTTCCTGCGCCCAATAGTTTCGGCTGTAGCGTGTCTGTCAGTCAGTCAGTAACGCAAGGATTTTATATATTAAGATTAAGATTATTGTGAGTAAGTACTTGTGGGTTCATACACTCACGCACCTGTTTCTCCCAAAGGCAATATCAACGCCAACGTATACGTAGACAGACATAGTTGTCGTAACGAGGGTTTATTGTTTAACAATTTTGTTACGTACCAAGATTGCACCAATCTTGTTTTAGGTCCTGCGTAATAAGGTTTTTATGACATCCTTAGGGCACGCTGACATACTCTGATCATTATTACTGCCTCTATAGGCAGTAATGTCCACTACTAGACTTATGCCTCTGCCAAGCTCTCCACATGGACTAATAGACCCTGGGTTACTAAACATACCCTTACAAAACCTGTAAGTACCTTACAGTAGCCACAACCGCAGGCATAGGTATCTACGGCCTTTCAAACTCACTCGCCACTAAAAATATGAAATCACATTCTATCGACTTAAAAAGAACATTACAAATAAAATACCAAACTTCACCGATTACAAAACACTAACAATATGAAACAGCAGTCTCGATCAATAAATTTTCCATAAGTGAAGAGGTGGATATGTGCAATTTATGCTATGTTAATACTAGAATACCGTTTTACTCTGAATAATTAACTAAATACGACCGGAGGACTACACTGTTGGTTTGAGGAGAAAATTATTGATGACCCACTCGATTTTGTGCATACATCGTGTGCGGAACTTCGGATACGTCTTTAAATATTTTATTTAACTAGACAAGTAGCTTAGTAGCAAGAAAACTTATAAACGTCGATGGTGTTAGTGATGATTGAACATAACGTCACGCCTTTTATCCCCGAAGGGGTAGGTAGAGGTGTATTTCTACACCCACTTTTCGCCAGATATACTTTAGTCCCACGTAATAAGGGGCGAGCCTATTGCCGTACCGGGCACATTTCCAGACTCCGTGCTGCTACTGAGAATTTCGTGACAGAAAAACCCACTAACACTGCCCGACCCAGGAATCGAACCCGGGACCTCCCGATCCCACGCGCACATTTATGCCGCGAGACCAACGAGGCAGTCGTATAGGGTTTGATGTCGAGTTTTCCGTCTCTACGCAAAGATGGTATTTGCATCGTGTTATCCCTTAGTCGCCTCTTACGACACCCACGGGAAGATAGGGGGTGGTGACACTTGTATTCTATGCCGTCAACCACACGGCAACAGTGATGATTGAACGCCAATAAATATATTTTTGCATAAACGCTGCGGCTTATTTCAATATTTGTTTAAGTTATATCTTTTACCTGTATTTAAAGGAGGCAATTCTCGTGCAAGAATGTCTCAATAGTCCTGCTTTTTATACTTGTGCTCTATCATAGTTAGACAATTTTTTATCTCTACGCTATCCATCGATCTCTGTCTCCAGCTGTTTTGGTGAGTTCGAAAATAACCGAAAGAAAGACAGGTGTAAAATCTTAGTCTCTGAACAAATATTGGAATGACTTACTAATTCTTGAACATATTATATCAGAACTACTCTTGCACGTGTGATCAAAAATTTCACACACGCCCAAAGATCAATTAGTTTCACTTTGCCCCAAGTGTATATCAAACCCATAACACCGATTCCCCATGGTATTGAGGAGATAGCGTTGACACTAGATCTGCGTACAATCCTATCAACTGTTACTTAGGGCGAAGGTAAACAGGACTACTTTCATGTTTGATAGTTCTCTACATTGTACTTGAAAGTAGATATATTTATTACATACTTATTTCAAGCAGCCTCAATAAAAGTAAAGGGCACATCGACGCGGTGGCTTCCATAATGTGTAAACAGTGTTAGTATTACATTAGATCGTGATTTAATGATAATACCTGCATTATATGTATATAAATTATATATTATGTAGAAATCCTCGCAGTGTCATGTAGGTAGGTATATACAGAAAAAAACACTGTTCTCTGTTACTCTGCATCTATCTTAATAAGTTTCTAGGGTGGTGGATGTCGCTGAAAGCGACTTTAACTGTCTTTGCCACTATCTTTTATTGCCGAATTTAGCTAAATAAGGCTTCATTCCTTGACCCTTCGTAATTTCATCTCATCTAATTACCTCATCTCTATCAAATCGCATGAAATCTAATTCCGTGGTCTCTTGCCACCAAATACCGTTGATCCAAATAATAACTTTATAATGACCAGTATAAATCAGTGTTGTGACCACTCAAGCTACTTACTAAAACAGGTTCCAACAAATAGTTCTCATGACATGTTTTATTGTTTAATCGGCTCGATAATGTAACGCTGTCGAAAACTTAATATATTATCTGGATTATCTGCGTAACGGCTTTGGCGAAACGTGATTACAAAAAAGGTGAAACAAGTAATTAGTCGATGTTGTACTTTAGTTGTTCTTAATCACAATCACTTCTCCAAAGGTCAATACATTTAAATCGGACCTCATTTGTAAGTTATTCACTTACAATGCTATTAAACAATTCGAATAATCCCTAAACTATCGATCTGTATACAAATTACATATTTCCAATGAAACAAAAGCTGCTTTTACATAATAATTACCTAAACCAACAATTTAGACGACATTATAGTAAAAAACAAACAAAATAAAATGACACCCACACGAAATATTATTCGATGATTATACGGCGCTAAACTACAATCACAATTTTACGGGAAAAAGATCTAAATAAGAACGTACCTACTGCCTAACTAACCTACTTTTCATAACAATTCGTAATTATAAAGCACACGATAAGTTTTTAATAAACGTTTAGAAAAAACTCTTAATTGGTGAAATCGACTAAAATAACATGTTAACAATCAATTTTAACTAACTATTATGTTGAAAACTAATCGGACGGCTATAAAGAACTCGATAAAATTACAAAAGAAATCTATAAAATGATTAAAATTTCTAATCGTGCCAATTAGGTGAATTTATGGTTTCACTTATAACAACCGAGGCGGAGCACGGGTTACAAGTTTATAAGAGCACTTCGAGAGTGCGTGAGGAAACTCTTTTTTATTCTTATTTTTACAATGTAACGCAATTGAGCTATTATTCTCGCGGTAAATGTGAAAAAAAATAGTTGAGACGGCGCTGACAAGACGTCGTCGGCTCCACGAGTATCCGATGAACGTTTAAAAACAATAACGATTGAATGTAATAGCGCGCTAATTTCCACGTGAGAAGTTCTATTTCTGCCATTTTCCCGTGCGCGCTCGCTGCAGTTACCACAGATTATATAACAACCACATAGATTATTACTTTAAGATAATGATACTAAACAAACGCCTGCTTGTTACACTTATTTGATACAACAAATTTCTCACTTTTACATTTCTTATATTAGCTACCTGCCAAAGTAATAAATTGTTGAAACATAGCCGCTATAAATTGTTGACCATAACAGCCGATGGATTTATTAAATATTTTTATAGATATTGTTACAAACTTACTTAACCAAATAGCTCAGACTTTAGATATAAAAAACGTTCTAATGAATTAGTTCTAAATCAGGAAGGATTAAGGTGTAATTAATCTTAAAAGGCATTAACCAAAATGGCGTTTAAGAAAAATAAATTAGAATTCTAAGTGGTAATTCTATACAATACGAATTTAGAATTCTGGCGCGAAGCGGCGCGACGGCGCGCACATAAGTGCCCCCTACACACGTACCCACACAAACCTCCGCACACACCCCAATGCTCATAATTTGCTGACAAGAAAACAAAAAAGGAAAAAACTCGGCACCCGTTCTAATTAGGTCGTCGAGTGAGAACAGGGCGTTCGTCAGCACAATAATAATTAACACTGGCTGTAATGAAGCGTACCATAAAAACTAATTGGAGACCCTACGATCGTTGTGTCGCGAGGGTGAGCCGCGAGAACCAGTTCACTACCATTTTCGATTGCTTCGGCTTTTGTTGATAGCTCTCTATTCATTCCTAAAATGGAAATTAAATCATAATCAAGCCAAACCTTATTATACTGTTCCAAATCAGTCATGGATCGTTCTTAATGAACTTACGTTCAGAGGGTTAAAATTGTACATCAATTTAATTTGCAAGAAAATTTTCTGGCAAATTATATTGATAGTAAAATATATATTGATTTAGGAAAAGTAATGAAACACCAGCCTGTAGGTGTGATGTTTACTTAACAGTAGCCTTATGTAATCAACTAATCATTCCCAATTCAACATAATGTTGATGAGTCCTAAAAACAAAAAGAATGACAGCACAACAATAATAACGCATAAAAACCACAAGTACATAACAATACATGCAATAAAGTTGTTAAAAACCACCCTTCACACCAACATTGGCGCTTACTCATAAAAAAATAAACATCAAATGTAATCGATCAAAGCTAATGCAGTAAACATTCAGCCAGCAAGTATTTTAAATCAAAATGCTGACGCGAACTGGCGTCTATCAGCTAGTTGAAAAGGGAAATCAGTCAATAATGCACTAATTTCCCCTCCTTAATGGCGTAGTCCGGCCCTCTACTCAGACACTATTACGACACAGCAAGTTAGTGTTTAATGTAATAACTTCGAACACACTAGCAACGTTTTCATGTTAAGAGTTTAGTTTTACGAGTTTTCGTCTCGTTATAATATACTTGTTTGATGGCTTGTGTGATTATTTCGAGCGATAACCAGATAAATGTTTCGCTTTATAAACAAATGTTTACTATTCCAAAAAACGTAATATATTTTGTGATGTTGTTTTTAAATTGCATAGTAATTTAATAGTAGATTATTTATCGTCATGCCGATCTCTATTGGCATTGCTAACACTGATATCAATGTACAATTGTACATGTTTGAAATGGGTGTCTTTGATTATTCATATTATACAAGTGTATATGTTAACAACCACTACCTATAAAATTGTTGTTGCGTGTTTAAGGAACTCTACAACAAGACCCAAATCACATACTACTATTTACCCTTAGTACGATTCAAAAATTTATAATTTTCAACGTTTTGTAAAGATAATGACTTATTATACCTACAAGTTCTTTTACTCTAGCTGAGCTATGAGTATTTGCACGCCCATTACCCGGCAAAACATCTTGCACTGTACATACCTTTCGTCTTTCAAATCGTGTCATATGAAAGTCTAAAATTTATTATAAATTGTGAAAGAAATAACATAAAATAAACTAAAGCTGATAGATAAAGCAAATAACTGATATAACATGTTCTTTTTATGAACTGAAACCAAACATAATTCGATCATAGCGGCCCCTAATGCTAGCCCATAACTCTAAGGCGTTTTTCATAAGATGATTTTCTAGCTCCTTTCTCAAAAGTTTTGGAAAATACTTGCAACTCACAAACCATTCCGAGAAGACAATACAATTATTACTGCCTACTTAATTAGTGATGCGAAAACGATGACATACTATTTGTCTATGACTGACGTACTTATAGACAAGACAGACACATGTCATGTACGGTCCTGCCTCTTTCTTGGTGTGGTATTTAAATAAATACGGCATTACAGAACGAGCTGTCAAAACGTCTTACGTTACGCAGTATGCTATAATTACCAATAAATACCTTAATGGTCGTACTAGGGGAGAAAGTTGTATAGGTAAATAGCTTTACTACTGTTTTGAGTCAATGTGTGTGGTTTTGCAATGAAAGGTTGTTTGTTGATACTCGCACTTTAATATAATAATTCATTATTTTAAATGTAGACGAGGATGGCGGCAAAAAGTTTGTTATTTTATAGTTATGTTATTCGTTGGTGTAACAGTTTTCAGAAAATGTAAATGATGATACAATGTGTCATCTTTAAAAAAAAGCTACCTATCGTCAGTCCGCGAACATAAATTCGAGCAATACTAATATTAGTTTATAATCTACGATAATTACCGCTTACCATAAAATTTTACTTATCACACTGTAATCGCGGTGTGTTAGGCGCCTTACACACCGCCGACTAATACCAACATAAGTGGAAAGCCCAATTATTTCCCCATTAGAACTTTTGCTCGAAAGAAATTGCCTATTTCGATTATTAAAAACAACGTAGGGTTTGGTAACAATATTCGAATTTTATCGTTCGATTTTCAAATGAATTAACTATGAAATTACGCGCCAATTTGTTAAAATACATCTATCTTGTGACAAAATTTGGCGCGTGCCTCTTAGCGTGCCTCAATACATGTTTTCGACAAAGTTTGCTTTTTAGACTTTGATAGTTGTTGAGAGCGAAATTTTTCGTTATTCGTATTCTCTAACTAGGAAATCTATTTATCGTTATTAACTTGCAACACGAACGAGATAAAATAATCATATCAAACAGATACATAATTACATACATGTTAAGTATGATTTTCTCCTTGCGATTTCATTTAAGTACTGGTGATATGCAAGACCGTTAGCGTAGTTTATTGCTAACTTCATCAAAGTCATATAAAAGGCGAAACCTGAAGCTTAATACAGTTTATTAAACCAAAAGGCTATAATATATAAAAAGCCAAGACGCTATAGGTACTTACAAAGAAACCTACCTGTTCCAAGTAACAAATAATGACAGCGCAGCGTGTATTACAGGTCACTATTAAAAACATATAGAAAGAAGCACAAGCGTCAATTAAAGCCTCTGTTTGCAATTAAAATAATGGATGTCACACCTATGAGACAATTAGTACGGAGGAAATAAATTCTATGTTTTGGTGGCAGTCCATCATGCTTAATTAGGGCTAATCAAAAAAACTTAATATACCATAATGGTACGTAATAGCTGCTTTAACGCGGTCTCCTGATACGTTGATAATTATAATGTATGCTAATTATTAGTGTTTCGTTGTGTCATGCTAGTTTCCTTTGCCCACATTGTTTTAAAAAAGTAACTACCTAAAATGTTCATTGTCTACGGACGGTGGTTGCTTTATTCGCATCAATCGGTGATAAAACAGTTTACCACGAATACTAACATTTGTTTGAATTTTTATTTATATTGTAAAATCATAGCGATAAACTCATAATGCAGTTTTAATAGAACGTTGTGTATATTTGCTTTATTGTTGCTAATTCGTGTTAAAAGCGCCTGTTACACGAACTGAATGAGGAAATCGGATGAAGTGCCAAAAAGGTTACCTTGTGCAGTTCACTGAAATAGCAGATATTTTGGCTAGAAAATAGGATATCGACATTATTTTTATAAAAAATTACCACGCCCTCACGCATGTTACCCAAAAGGGTATACGCCGAATTCTATTTACTGCAATTGATACTAGGTATGATATCAGTTTCATTTTATTTTCGCCGTGGTATAAACTTTTACTTGCTGGACTAAGTATGTAGATCCAAAAAAATTTATTCCCAACTGTTTCCAATCAACGTGCCTTTGTGTACAGTGCACATCAATAAAGTATATCATTCGTTACCGTAAGACCATTTAATGAGTACTACAACGAATAAAGCAAAATAACATCACATATAAATGTCGGCAAGTTAACAAACAAGCAATTGCAAAACTTCGCACTAATTCCAACAACACTGAAAAAAATACACATCATTAGCAACAATAACTAGTCATCACCGACTAATCGACTCGCAAACAATCGATCGACAATAATCGCCTAAAAAGAGATGCACTTAATTATATCGCCGTCCCTTTTACACAGCAAAGTTCATTGCACACCCCCTGAACTTAAAAAAAGAGTTTAATTTGCTTACCAACGACTTGCTATATCGTATAACTAGCCTGGCAATTACGGCTAATGATAATAGCGCCTTTATTACTTATGTCCATTAGGTTACGTTAGCGTATTGTGAACATTACCGACTACTTGGCTCAGAAGCCTTGTGTCTGTTACAAGCTTTTCATTCTTTTTAAAAAACAAAATCTTTGTAGGGTTGATAAAGCGATGTAGTGATGTGCTTTGAAGTTGCGGTAGTTTCATTTATGAGAATAACATGTTACTTGGCATTAAAATATATGTACTTAAAAATATTTAGTGATTTAGCTTGTCACCTGACTGTCTCACAAGATCGCGATATTAGATTTTTCGTTTGAGGAGCATACAACTCGCGTAAACAGGGAATAAGCATACTTGCCACTGTTTTGGAAGGAGATAAACTTTACTTTCGCGTTTAAACTTTTTATTCTACCACCATGTTAGGGCTAGAATATATATCATGGCATGTATTTTATTCACCTTTTTATAGTAATCGAATATTGTTCAGTTCTAAGTAGCAGCTTAGTTTCGTGAACAGTTGTGTTGTAGATAGATGGCAATAGGGTTGTTCCCCTTCAAATCTGACGAAGTATGACAGGGAAGTAAAAAGGTTACTAACGTTATGGATTGCACATTATTAGTTTTCCTGTTAAGCTCTTGAACTAAACTTGTGTTAAGAACGGACTCTTTAGCGTAGGTTACGAATGTCACTATATTGCATAAATAGTTGTGTATTCTATTAAAATTTCAAACAAATCATAAATTAGTCATTCGCTAAATTGGTAACTTTACAAGTTTATACATTTTTAAGGTTTTACTTTTCACATTGCATAGGCGTACGTACAGTGTAGATTAATGCCCTGACGGTATAAGTAGCTTTTATGTACAAATATTAACATGTCAGGAAATCTGAACGTTCTTGATAAGTAAAAAGATATGTCACAGCATCTTGTAGTGGTTACACTCATTGAATGATGAGACATTAAAGTCAATAACGTAGAACGAAGAGTAACGAATTAATACGGGCGGGCGAAGGAGAGAGGGGTTCAACATTCAACGCTATTTACCATACGTGGGCCTACTATTTTCATGGTTTTATTTCGTCCCGTTTTTACGCCATTTTCCGTGGCCCCACCGGGCGACCGACCCACGGGCTCTCAGTCTTCTTTTTTTTTAAATCAGTAAATTGCATATTTGAAAAACTACTGCATGCTGCTCGGCTGAATGTTGATTGAACAGGTGTACTTAGTGAGTTTCGGCTGTTGACTATTTACTTCGATTCGAATGCTGCTTCGATTTTAATAGTCATAAATATATGTAAACGAGCTGCATTCATTAAGGTCAATAATTGGTTCTGATTTCTAGAAAATATTATATTTGCTGTAACTTTTATCTGAGTGGTATTTGTCTAAATTAATGATGTAGTAAATAACCGGTTTCTTAATTTAAATCAAATAAAGTACCTGTTTTTGAACGGAATTATTTAACACATGCATTCTAATTTCTTTTGTTTGATTATCACAAAGGAATCATAATTACAAACGTGTACGCTAATTGCGTCGTCGATCAACATTTTAAATAGAGAACACAATGGTAAATTGTAAAATTTAAATTTAGTCGATTATGTTCGAACAAACGAGCGGGTAGTCGAGTCGAGTGCCCACGCGCCGCGGCGATGGGGGGTTTATTCAATATCGGTGTCCCTATGACGTCAGTTAAGTGTCGTAAACCTGAGGGTTATGAGTATTGTGTGAAAAAATAAACACTGGCTTATATTTGGCGGCACAATTATGTAAAAGACATAACTGTAGCTTATTATATAAATTTGTGAACGGGCTTTGAGTAAACGCTATGAAATAGGTAAAGATTATACTTGCTCAGGTATTATAGTATCTTATCGTTAGTGCATGTCAACATCCTAGCCGACACAGAATATCTAACGGTTGCTTGTAAGATCACAATTTGCGATACAACTGTTTGCATACGTCCCTTACGGGGCCTACAAAAGCAGTCTTAGCGTAATTGATTTTCGTCTATAATAAAGAGCTAGTTGATTTGCGTATCCGTGTAATTTAAAGATATTAGAAATAATAAACCTACGGAACAATAAAAGTATCCTTCCTCTTCTCCCCTTTCAAGACATTATCATATTAATAGACAGTCTTAATAGCCCAAAAGAAATTACCCCGATATCATTACACCCTACAATACAAATGACCGAATTCATCAAATAAATTCATTTCATACAACATAGCCGGATATGTTGATAGCTCAAATATATCAATTTGATAACATCGACTAACAAATTGACTATTTAATAACAACACTAATGACTAATGTAATGTTACACATCATGAATAGACTGAAGTAACGTAAGGTTATCATCATCTCAAAATGTATTTAAACTTAGTGATATAATAAACTAGATAGCTGTATGTTTATGACAGTTTTAATATTGAAACGGTTGATAATAAATGATTCAATTTTTTAAGAATAAGTTAAAACTTTTGATAAGAAAATAGCAATAATACATACATTTCCCACCTCTATTACATATCTGTCTATTGTCTAGCACAAAATCTGAAACCAAGATATTATAAAAACCGAAATTGATTCCCAATATCATCTTTACAAAAACCGTGGTCTGTATTTTTTAAGTCGAAATTACAAAAGAGAAGTACGAAGCCAATGGATACATACATTCCACTGCCTAAATTACTCATCGCCCATCGTAATAATAAAAATAGGGTAAAATTGAAAAGTATAAAGTGTGCTAGACAGAGTCGTTCGATCGTTCATCACATTCGTAATCCAGTTACAGAGCTATAAATGAAAGGTAATTGAAAGGAAATTACGCAATAAATGGGAAGGTTATTATTGAATTTAATGTTAAATTAATCGTGAGCCCCCCTCCTAACCATCTGTCGTATGTACCCCCCATCGAACCGTTTTATTTTCGAGATCTACTCTTGATGTTACAATGAATTTGATTATTTTGTTATTGAGTGCTTTTGTGTTTTGAGTGTTCTGCGAAGATTTCAAATTATTTAGAAGCTAATGTTATAATTATGTTTAGGAAATATGGTTAGGAAATGTTTGGGTTTTAGAGTTATATACTTCTTAATGATGTCAAAATCTAGTTTGTTAAGGAAGAACGAAACATAGAGAATATAAAAGTCTGCTTGCAGTGGACATTGGCACTACTACTAGGTAAATCTTGAATACTCGCAAAGATATCTTAATAAAGTTTAAGATTTTAAGATTCTTTTCAATCCTCTCATCTAATTTACTTCAAATAAAGAATGGGGTGGGATAAATTGGGGAAAGGGTAAAGGGCTGCCGTATCAAATTTAAACTAGTAATCTCTGCCTGCAACCAGTTTACTAAGAATGGTCAAGATCATGAAGACAGCACAATTGACAGACTATTAATCATATCACCTAGTTACCAAGTAAAACAAGCATTAAACGTTAATTAGTGACAAAATGTGATCGACAAAATGCTAGCGAAGCAACTGACTAAATTATAAGAGCACAATAGTAGAGCCGCGAGAGATGTGGCCAGTATGTTCGACACAAAACACGCTGTACTGGCCACTCGCGACACCCGAGAACGCGTCTGCATAATACATCGCTGTACGCTCTGTTGCTGTACGTTGGACTTTAATTATATATCTGCTACAATTTCGCCTTTTTTCGAGTATTTTTCACATTTCGTCCCCCCACGACACCCCCCTGTTCACCCACTGCCGAACGGCCGCGGAAAAAACGCTTCAGGCGTGTGTGTCTCTACGTGACAGTGTATTGTTGCCACTACAAACGAACCGGCGACGCACACTCGCGCCAAGACATCCGCTCTTTAATAAACAAGACAATCGACTTCTCGCGAGTAATGAATAGAAAAATTGTCGTAATAAAAAATACACTTTTAATGCAATTAAGCTTGTAGAACACGGGCAGGAGAGGCCGATAAGCCGCGCTCAACTTTTCCTGTAACAGGCTGTTATTTCACGATTTAAAATCGGTTCTCAACCCGTTAATGACGCGAGGTACAAGTGCAGATCGGCGGCTCCGTTCGGCCGCGGACCAATCTATTTAATAACCCCCGTCGGTGACACCCCACCCGGCGGCCATCGCCAATTTTCGCCTCCCTCGGCCCCTGCTGGCCCCCTAGCACCCGCCCTGAAAAAAATCCAGAGCGTTTTAAAATTAATGAGTAAAAATCTACACACACACCCGAGCGGACAATGCGACGCGTGTGTGCGCGAACGGCCGATAATGACCGCGCTTTGCCGCCCAAATGAGGACGCCGTACAATCTCGCGTTTCTTCCGCCGATCGCGGCTACCGGCTCTCGTCCGATCGGTGCGCACATATCACTGGACCCCTCAGGCGACTAGAAAACCATAGCTTGTTCGCGAGCTCCGGTTCACTCGGAATCCGTGATCGCCTAGCCTTTTCCATTAGGACCAACTATCCGAGAAAAAAATGGAGTACAAATTGAAATTTCGCCGGTTCGGGCGCTAATTCAGAGCGAAACGGCGCCGCGACGCGAAACGAACGCAGTTAGATAACATTTGTAGAGGCGAGGGGGGCGGGTGTCACCCCTACGCAACGCCGTTTTTATTTTGGCCGGCCCTTGCCCCCTTACCCCCTTCGTTCGTCCAACTTCATCTGAATAATTACTGATTTTTTCCGTGTACCGCTGATTATTCCGAATGTTACTTGTTGATGATAATTTTTTTTTTCAACTTTTTTCATTAGTCAGCACCCGGTGGAGTTTTGATTGTGCTTTTAAGCTTTTTTGTATTCAATTTGTTCCCAATGTTTACGTGCTCCAATATGTATGAAATAAATTTTATTTATCCATTCTTCTAATTCAAATAACCGTGAGCGGCTTAGCGCCTTTACCCGAAGGCTCCAGCCGTGTTAACGAGTTCACTGAAATATTTTGTTCGTTTTCTCAAAATGCATTTAGATAAAACTAACACATAGATACCCATGGTAACTACGACAGAAATAATTTACATTTTAAATCATTGCCTAATTCTGGTTTCTCTTACTAATGTAGTACAGACTAATATTAATAAGTATTTATTGCATCAATACAAATCTCGACTTCACTTATAGCAATCTTGCATGAACCACTCGAGAAATGCATGGCTACAATAAAAATATTTGGCACGAATCCACACTCCTCGCAACGTAATGTTAAAAATTAGGCACGTAAAGCTAATTTCTATAAAATCACAAAACTTGTGTCGAAACAGAAAGTTTAATCACAAATCAAAGCGCTAACGAATAAAATAGTGATCAAGTTAACTGAAAGTGAATTTGGCCGCGACACGTGCTGAAAGCTCTAATAAACGAATAAAAAAACTAATCGAAAACTTTAATTATCATGCTTATTCGACAAGTGACAAGTCGGGCCGATGCCGATCGCTTTGGCAAGGATTTCGGAGGGACCACCCAACACCCCGCGGGGCCGCATTTTTTCCACCCACCACCAAAGGGGTTGATTTTTTAAACTGATGACGCGCTTTCATTCCGCGCTGTGCAACTTGGCCGCGCGGCTGTATGTGTTACCGGCCGTTGATAAATAAATTAAAAAAAAAACGTGAACGCTTTGTCGATAGTGCGCGGCGTTTCTTTTTCGCGGCGTTATCTATGGACTATTTTTCCGTTCTAAATACAACTTTTATAGAGTAAAGAAAGTTTTTCGCGCGTTCGAAAACCGTGTGCGAGTAAAAGGATTTGAATTGTTTATTGTAGTGAATCTGTTAACGTACGTTCGCCGGGCGTGTCGAGTTCTTGCAAGTTTGCCTGAAGTTTTAAGGAAGCACGTGTTTTGAAACATTTCTGGACGATCGGTGTTTTCTAAATATTTTTGTCGAACTATGATAGTATAGAGACAGTTCCAGTGAAATTATTAGACGTGGAGAGAATGACATTATCTTTTGTGAGTATTTAGGTAATATTTTATAGAAATAATAAAAACAATTTTTAATAAAATATCGCAACTCAAAGACAATTAAAAACTTGTTCCAGAAAATGAATAAAATTTCATGGCGCATGCACATTAAAGAAGTGTAATTAAAAACAGTAATGTATTATTAGTTAAACCTTTTACAGGTGACACGAAATAATGTACTATTTATAAAAATAAAACAAAATAAGCCGATAACTGTCTGCTATTTCTTAAAAGGTTCTTTAGAATTGCTAGTTTCAAATTACGCGCAACAGAACTCTATAATTTAGATTCATAATTTATAATTATATTATTTACGTGAAAATATATTTACGAGATTATTAAAAGAAAATGTGGCATGCCCCGAGCGACCATAATTATTACGAATTAACCATTCAAGGTGTTTCCTTACAGTTATAATTTAATAGGACTTAATAATTAAAAGTCAAGTAGCCTGACCTTCTTCTTTACTTATAATAATTACAATATAAATACTTTATTGCTTTACAAGTTGAACAATCATTGTGTTATAAGAATTGAAATAAAAGATGGTTTCCGTAATTAAAATATAAATGATACGCTGCAGTCTGAATGAGACGTTAAGTAGTTTATTTTAATGTTCTAACAATAAAATAAGCATGCAGTACAGTTTGTATTAAATTATTTTCTTTCATTGATTAATATACTAAAATATAAGAGCTTTTAAAACAACAATAAATTTGAGAGGCCGTGAGACTTTTAAACCCGGATATTATTTAACCCTATACCAACCCGCGTGGCCAGCGTGGAATAGTAGGCCAATTCCTCCTTTCAAAGGAGAGGCCTAGTCCAGCAGTGGACTATTAAAGGCTGTTGATGATGATGATGATTATTTAACCCAATTAAAAGCTTGACCAAAATACTAAACCTAAGTTAAGTATATCTAACAAAGTACAAAAACTCAAAAAGTATAATTTTTTTTTTACTGACATTTCTAGTCCTGAACTCCTGAAAAACTAAGGGCAATCGCTAATGACTGATACTTGATCACCGTTTTAATACCTATACTTTTATCTATTACCTATATTACCTATCGCCATTCGTCAATTTCTATAAATTACCAATATTTGGCAATTGTCTGGTGCAATAATTTTCCAACTAGTGTCATTTCATATGTATAATATGTAAATATTTCCAAAAAAAATGTATATATGTATGTTTATCCATTGTCTAGTACCCATAGTACAAGCTCTGCTTAGTTTGGGACTAGACGGTGTTGTATGAATGTGGTAGAATATTATTATATTATTTTTATATATTTCTACAAAACTATTTCTCGCTAGTTATGAAATTAATAAAAAAAGTCCTATAAAATGTGTTGAACCGTAAGTCAAAAAGGCATAACATGCCGCCCCTGTGCTATTAAGGGATTATAACGCGATACCGCGTGTCCGCGCGGTCGAGCGGTGAAGCACTTACAAACTAATGCATTTCGGTATGTACTGAGTAATCCCTAGAGAGCCAACACATACGATAAACGCCTAGTGCGAGTGAGTCATAATAATATAAAAATTATAGTTTTAGACAATTACGCATGGTAGGCTCTACCAATGCCTTAATTTTTTTTTATAGACTCATGCCTGTATCCCCGAAGGGGTAGGCATTACATTACACCCACATTTCGCCAAGAATGTTTAGGTCCGACGTAATAGGGGTCGAGCCTATTGCCGTACCGGGCACATTACCAGACTCCGTGCTGCTACTGAGAATTTCCTAACGGAAAAACCCAATAACACTTTGCCCGACCCGGCAATCGAACCCGAACTCCCAACCCCACGCGCACATTTATGCCGCGAGACCAACGAGGCAGTCTTGCGATTGCGAGGCAGAGATGCCTTAAATATATAAATTACATATAACTTAATTCCATATGAATTTTAATATAAGGTTTTATAGAAAACAATTCAAAAAGTATTCGGCCTAATCTTATGGCGGCTTTTCAATCTGATCTACATCAATGACCATGTAATTTATGTAAACCATAATATTTTCACATAAATATTTTCACATTATTTTCACATAAATATTTTCATAAAACACACATAAAAAATACACATGTAAAAAGCTTGAACGATTTTTAAGGATGTGTCTATCTGCGAAAGAGACATGCCAGGTCAATGATTCCGTTGACAACCATAAAAATAAACCGCACAAAATTATGAACATTATACATAATATACATGTTATTCTGCTAAAATCCTACATTTACTTAGATTGACCCTACGTCCCAAAATACAGAAATCTCTGGGCCAGTGGAATATTAATCTCCTTTTTCTATTCGTGTGAATTAGGCCGATTACGGTGTCGGAGTTTATAGACCGTCCGCAGGCCGCTGACATGACCTAACGATTGACGTCTTAAGACAAGAATTGCGCCACGACAAGAATCGGGACCAACGGCTTTACGTGCCCTCCGAAGCACGGCAGCCTGCTGCAAATGCCACTAGCGGTCAACCGTCCAAATGGTGAACTTTGCTTAACTTTGCCGACGTATTGCGAACGGGTGACTGCTAGTTGCATCGTCATCGTCCTAGCGTTATACCGGTTGCATCCAAGACTTACGCGCCTTGAAGCTTTATCAGCCGACTGCTAGTTTTTTATATGTGTATGTAAATGTGTGTGTTGTCCCCAGGCGGAGTCAGACCGGGAGAGCGGCGCGAGCTCGCCGGAGGGCGGTGCGCGCGCGCAGATCGCCGAGCCACGCACGCCCTCGCCGCGCGCGCGCACCCCGCACCAGCAGCCGCACCTGAATGGCTCCAGTGAGTTCGTACTACATTCTTTACGCACTTTACTAGTTATAAGTACCTAGCCTTATACCCTATTAAGAATTTAGTCCAAAGTTCAGACCCAAAAATGTTCTTATTCTGCCTGACATTTTAAGCTGTATGTCACTCATAAGCAGCTGCACGAATGACTTCAGTGAGTTCGTTCTACTTTCTTTACTTACTTTACTACTTATAAGTACCTAGCTTTACCTGTATGTATAAAAATCTGCGTTACTGACTGACTGATAGACAGGCTACAGCTAAAAGTATTGGGCGCAGGAATCTGAAAGGCACATATTATTAAGTTCTTTGGCGACCGTACGGGTGCACTAAGAATGCATTTTAATTCCCATGGGATGATGAAGAAACGGTTAAATTACAAAAAATGTGCGGGCATCCTATAGTTCCTCATACATTTCGCCTAGTTCCAGCCAAACACACGGGTGTTCGAGGACTCATAGTGGTACCCGTGTGTTCGAGCTATGCTTAAGAGTTAAGATCATAGTTCTAGGCATGTTCAAGGGTCAGACCTACAGGGATGCTCTTAGTTTGCCTGACATTTGGAACCGTTAATTTCTCAGCCAAGACGAACTTTTTTATTCACTTAGGTCACAATGCTACGCTTATGAACATCGTGATAGTTCCGATTGATTGTTATGATAGAGCCTAAGCGTCGAAAGTGAACTGCTTAACAACTGTCAATATGACAAATTCAAAGCGCAGTCATTTTTAGCATGCCAGTTAAAATTAGAGCATTTTCAGGTAAATTTTGGCCAAATAAAATTAACAAAACTGGTGAGACTCTATTGTCAATTTGCGAAGATTTTATTTTTGATACATTCAGCATTTTACGTTGACGAATTCTGGTAACTCACATACACATACATACATACATATCGTCACGCCTTTTATCCCCGAAGGGGTAGGCAGAGGTGTATTTCTACACCCACTTTTCGCCAGATATACTTTAGTCCCACGTAATAGGGGGCGAGCCTATTGCCGTACGGGCACATTTCCAGACTCCGTGCTGCTACTGAGAATTTCGTGACAGAAAAACCCAATAACACTGCCCGACCCAGGAATCGAACTCGGGACCTCCCGATCCCACGCGCACATTTATGCCGCGAGACCAACGAGGCAGTCGTATAGGGTTTGATGTCGAGTTTTCCGTCTCTACGCAAAGATGGTATTTGCATCTTGTTGTCCCTTAGTCGCCTCTTACGACACCCACGGGAAGATAGGGGGTGGTGACACTTGTATTCTATGCCGTCAACCACACGGCTATCAACTGGTAACTCAACTTGCCTAAATAATGTTAGAAAAGCATTTATGTAATATATTCTGAAGTCAGACACAAGGTTTTGTTCTTCACAGCATAAATACGATTATACTTCGTAACATTCCCTTTTATTCCAATGGATCATATGTAAAAAACATGATGTAATTATTCATTCATCTACCGTTTAACTAAACTATTATTGACCTGGTATGTCTAAAACACAACTAAAAAAGATGGTCATTGAAAGTTTAACTTCAAAATGTTTGATATCGAATACAAACATACGAACAAAATAAACAGTGTGCGTAAATTGAAAACGAAAATAGATTTTTTTACGTTAGAAGAATATTTATTGAGCAATTCCATACCAAACGTCATACTAAGAAAACATTTACGTGTCTATTAAAGAAATATTGACACTTAAAGGTTAAGTTTAAAAAACTTAGTATATCAGTGGAACATACTCATTCAAAATAATTTAAACCAAAAAGGTCGTTAATGCTCAGCTTAAAAAGAAAAACGTTTATGACCATAGCCTACCACACTGCCCAAGTGCGAAGCATTTAACTTATCTTAAACATCAAAATAATCTTTATCGTTTAAATAATATAGGTACATTAAAATAATTATTTTCGTTCACATCTTAATGTTTATCTCAACGGTAATGCGAAGCCATATATAATTGCGACCACACAAACGAATCTAAGTGAAAGACCAAATTTCTATTAAATTTTAAACAGCAATAGATTTTTGTTACGAAATTCATTGAGATAACATCGATAGTCGATATATTCTAAGTGTAATGACGTCGTAATATTTTATTACTAAAGTTTTTATTAGATTCCGATGATATATTTACATTGTGATGTAACAATTTTGTAGTTAATTGAAACATTTCGGAGAAAGAAGTAAATGATGTTACCAGCTTTTTAAATATTTCATGTAAACATTGATTAATAGCACTAATCTGATGCGTTTTAGTCTAATATGGAGAAATAAACTGTATTAATTCATAATAGGGAATTTTTCGACGTTCATTACAATACTTTGCACCGTATAAAGCTATGATTTTACAAATAGCTTAGTCCTTTGGAAATACTGAATAAAAACAATTTAAATACAGTATGCAACACTTTTTAAGTTTATATTTTTTACAACATAGAGTACCTTTTGGAATTATTTACTATAAAAATAGTAATATTAAAATCACCAATCATAATAAATCGAACGGCCCAAAAAGTTGATGCGTAGTAACAAATAATTCAGTACCTCCATCGTTGTCCACAGTGGCATCCATGTTCCAAAACCTTCAGAACCTAGCGAACATGCAGCAGAACATGCCACCGATGTCGCAACAGTTGCAGCAACAGATGTCGCAACAAATGTCGCAGCTCGCCGCCAACCTCCAGGGCCTTACATCTATGCCCAGCAACCCTGTCATCAATTCACCGCTGAATTTGAGCGTCAGTGCGCCAGGTCAGTATTTTAAGGTTAATAATGCTGTCTTTGTCTTGCAAGGAATGCAAAACAGAGACGGAATAACACTCTGCTGTTTCTTGAACGTTTCTTTTATTGTTTGACCCATGACCAGTAACATATTGCCTTACTGATCTTTATGTTACGGATCTAAAGCACGTAATTTTTTTTATTTTTCGAAAATTAAGGTGACATGTTATATTTCTGCCCCAACGTTTTGTAACGGGTTACACCAAGAGTGGTTCCAAGGCGACCAGAATCATCCTTCCTTGCTTTTTAAAATAATGACATGAATTGCAAACATTTTCAAATATTTTACCTTTACTATATTGCTTTACAAATAACTATACAATTTGTTTTCTATATCATTTAAATTAGTTTTTAGACATTGTAATATTTCGAAACGAAATATTTTCTAAATAATCGAAACACATTCGTCACCTGTTATAAAGTACAGTAAACGATTGCGCACTACGGTATGATTGGAAATATCCGCCGCTTAACTATGTTATTATTCTAATAAAATTATGACACTTCATTAATTAGAGTCGCAATACTGCGATCGTTTGTGTAAACAATGTCTTATAGCATAATTGTATCGATATGTTCAAGTACCCAATCTACTACGCAAATGTCAATACGTTCAGAGGTCACCCCAAAAACAAATCATAGTTCAAAATCGGAGTAGGGAAACCGAATCGCGCTAGATAACCATCAGAATGACGCGGTTTTTTTCCTTGAAGCCGATGAACAAATTTTCCTGAACAAAAAAACAACTAAACTATTAAGTTTCCGACATCTCTACGCGCATTATACGCAACGCAATGCCTTAACGTACTTTCGGTATTAGTTTTTTGCCACTTTATGCTAAACAGATAGCAGTTTTGCATCATCATCACATCAAGATAAAACAAACATTCAAATCGCGGCTAAGCTACGTTGACAGGGAAATGATTTAAGCCGACGTTAATTCGTAAACGTTGAACACAGAAAAGATTTTTCTATTCAAGCTAATATTATGCGATAAATGCCGACACCATCTTCATTAACATTTTTCAGGACATTACCATTTTAAAACGTCTGTTATTCTTCTACTGAGGGTATGCCACTAATTAGAGTGAATTAGAAGAATTGGGATAATCAGAAATACACGGTTCGCGCATTAAAACTCTGAACTTGGAAATCACGTGAGCCGTAATTAGGTGATTACCGAATCCAATCGATTTAATGAATTCAAGATAGCGGCTTCACTCACCCGCCCATTAAAGCTATGCCGTAATGGACGAAAAAACCTATTTAAATAATGAGTATAATTACATATTTTTTTCACGAACGCACGGATATTACGACTGTTGCGGTATCATTAAGAGTTTTATTGTCTTAATAGAGCTAATTATACATTTTTTTCGGTTCTTAATTGATGCGCCGTAGGAAAGAGCATTTATTACAAAATGTGAAATGTCATGGTTTAAATGAATACGTTATGTTAATGTCGAGTTTAACGGGCTTGTAAGGCATGCAGATAATGTTTTAGATTTTCTTTAGAGCCGTTTTGTTCGCAGTGAATTAGTTGTGCTCGGTTGCGTATGGGTTTTGTGTAATTGTCTATCGTTACTTCACGTTCGGTAAGGCTGGCCGGCCTGGCCTGTGATCACAATGCTATTTTATTGTTTAATTACTTAAGTAGAAAGTCGTCGGTTGATCCGTGTTGGTATAATGTTTCGTCACTTTGCCACCATGACCGATCCGTTAACGTAATAGCAGAACAGACGTCAATAATCACATGTTTTATTTACCAAATCTAATTTTATCTTATAAGACTATAAAAACAGCATATTTTATTAGTTTTACATGTTTATCGATTAGGTATGAATTGGCGTTCATACAAAGTGCTTGTAAAAACATCGTGGCAAATTATCAACGCGCATTTACTTAGTCTTTTTTCTAGTATTATGTAGTTAAAATATACATTAAACAGCGTTAATATTCCACGATTATAATACGTGACTAAAACTTACAAAATGTTACGGATGTATTGTTAAAATATAACCAAGGAGGTAGGTATACCAAAAAACTTAGGCGAACATACGAAATTAATGTGATTGCCGAAAAGTAGCAAAAATTGTAAAACACACCGGCCTTTGTAAAATATTAATTATGGTCTGTGGGTGATGTCATTGTTGAACAATAGAATGGACGTGTTTATTCTTATTATGCTCATAAGTACACCCACGTCTGCGGTGATATACCGTCTACGTAAAATGCTCTACTTATTTCTGTTCTGTATAAAAATAAAAAATCGATGCGTCAATTCTATCTCATTCAATCATTTAAAACTTTTTCGACTTATAAATTACTAATATTTATGTAACGATTCTTAAATTAATAAGTAGAGGTGAAATTTAATAACCTATACTCAAATTCAGCATGGCTTACACCAGCCGTGCCTTCCCGTGACAGCTACGAAACGTTGGGGCAAATACTATGTATTTCACCTTTGTTTTCAAATGATTACGTGACGTAGATTGACCTTTTCATTGTGTTCGTTGTCTGATTGCCATCTCTTTCTCTCGCTAGGTATGGGTTCTCCAAACCCGGTAGCGAACAACAACATGTTGCCGCCAGCGATGCCGTCCCCGATGCCGCAGCTCATCTTAGCGTCAGGGCAACTGGTGCAGGGCATACAAGGCGCTCAACTGCTGATACCAACTTCACAAGGTAAGACATCACCAGGAAACATCTAATGGAATCCGCGGATTCTGACTTATTATTGGTAGTACTTGAAAATTCTTGTAATATATGTAACAGTTATTTTGTCTTCTTCTAACAGGCATAGCGACGCAGACGATCCTCACAATACCAGTCAACCACGTGAACTCCAACGACCAAATGGTGAATCTAGCTCTAAACAACGGCCAAGTCGTGTCCACGTCCTTAGCCAACCTCCAAGCGATGGCCCAACCGCACCAGCTGCTTAACTCCAACCCCCAACAGTCGGCCAACATTCGGCCAAACATGTTGAACCCAACGTTGTCGAACGCCCTTCTCAATCCGGGTCTGCCAAACTTTTTGTCAAACGGCGCGGCCAATGCCCAAGAATTGCTCCAAGCATTGCAACAGCAGCAGCAGCAACAACCTCAAGGGAACCATAACCTACTGCAGACGGTTCAGCAGAATAATATGCCTCAGCAAATGCAAGGGAGACGATCGTCGTCCCCTCGTCCTGAGAGGCATTATAAAGAGAGAGAAAACTTTGAAAGATTCGCCGGAGTTTCGAGGGAAAGGAATGATAGGGAAAACGTCGGCTCATCCGCACTAAACAGTATCAACAGGTGAGTTTATACTTTGTATCAGACATTTCTTTCATTTTCAGTCGGCTTTGGAATATACAATGGACAGGATTTTCCCCATACACTAACCAATAAATGTGCCACAGTAGATTTAAAAATCAATTACGTCATAATTGTCTAAGTCTAACAGTGTTTGGTTTGTAGGACCAACATAAGTGTACACTGTGTCAGTGGAAAGTAGGTCTTATGTGGTAGGGTTGAGGGTTGAAGCGAGGTGTAACGCGATGTTTGGTGGCGTGGGTGCAGCGACAAGTGTTGCCAGTAATTATGTGACAATGAATGTAATTACTCTGTGCCGGCACTACACAGATCTTGTACGCGTGTGAGTGAATTACTTATCAACGTTTTGCTGCGTTAGGACATTATTTTTCAAGTCTAATCCTTTTACTACTTAAACATTTTACTTACTTTTAAGTAGGTATATCTCGTAAGGAAGATGACTGTCTAGTGTCGTATAGTCTTTGTATATATATGATTATCACGTATTTGAAGGTATATACGGCAATTTGAATCCAACTTTATAATCGTAAACTGTTTTTTTACACATAGGTATACCTGTTGGTATGGGTATTTCCCCGCTGCACATTAGTATAATTTCTTCGACAAACTAGACACAGATAACGAAACGCACTAGGCAGGCAGGTAGGTTAAGGTTTATAACTATTATATTTGACATTAAAAAAGTATAAAATATACGTATTTAGTAACATAGCAACGATGCAGTAATCTCTATAAGAGTCGACTTTACAGATCTGACTCTTGATTTACACTAATGACACTAATTTTAGCGTATGTTAAAAGATGATACGATAATTACGCGAGTCAGTGGACATGTCAAAATAGTTTTATTTCAGTAGATATACATAAATGTGAAGTAATTATTTAATTTGGATCAAATTATTGCCATATTTATATTCTCTGGCAACACTTTTACTGATCCAGACTGTTTTGTATGTAATATCAATAAATCTTCTTAGCATACCAAACGTACATTGTTTGTTATGTCAAAGAAACAGATCCAAGCCGCTAGGTACATCATGATTAAGGATGGGCAGAGAATGAGCATAAAGGTGTTGAAGAGAGGGGCTGATTGCAGATTCGATCAACAATTTAGACTCCACACATCGCGCGGTTGAAACCTTAAAATATTCATTATCATCATCATCAGCGCTTTATGTGCCCTGTCCCACTGCTGGGCACGGGCCTCTTCCCATTATGAGAAGGGTACGGCCATAGTCCACCACGCTGGCCAAGTGCGGGTTGGCAGACTTCACATGTCTCAGAACATTATGGAGAACTCTCAGACATGCAGGTTTCCTCACGATGTTTTCCTTCACCGTTTAGCAAGCGATAATTAACTGGATGGTAAGTAATTAAGTGGATTCGAACCCGGACCCTCTGCGTAGCAGTCTCTCCACTAGGCTATCGTGCTTTGCTTTGCCAAAAATATTGCTGGTGACAAATTTTAGAACAATATCGAGACAAAGTAAAATGTCTTGTATGTTGTCAAATTATGAGTCGCAACCGGCGTAACCATGGTAATCTTGCTGTCGTATTGCAACTTCACAAAAACTCTACAGCCGGCTCATTAGCATTTGATCGCCGCCACAGTATAACTGACATACAGAAGATCCACTCAATTCTACAGATGACACAGTTCAAACATTGTTCTCAATTTTAAATAACATTTGTGGCAGTATATTTTTAGCAATATTATAAAAATAGAATACGTACATAATAAAAATTATGGTTAAAGTACTTTAGCCAAATTATAGCAAAAACGTGCAATTATCAGCCTAAAAATAATTTGACATTTAGGGATTCTGAATCCCTAAACGGCGAATTTAAAACCATCAACCTACCTGTCAAACATCAGATAATTAAAATATAATTAATATAAATTATTCTTATGCCGTCATAACATGGCCGAACGATTTCAGTTTTCGTGGAACACAAGGTAATTGTGCTATCATTTAGACTGAATTTAATATATATTTTTTAATTAGTACGTATGTTAATTAATATGATGACTAATGTGACTCACGTGAGGGATATCACGCAAATAATATTATTGTTAACACAAAAAGCTGTAAAAAGATGCTATCGCTTAGGGGTAATGTCCTTTATTACACGTAATTATGCACAAAGTGCATACGATATGTGGAAATGTTTCGTATCAAACAATAGTGTATTAAAAGTTTTATTGAATGAAAAGATATTTTATATGGTACTGTTACACACCACACGATTTTATACGTTGTAAATGGAAGAAATTATAGGTCTGCGAGGAAGAATTAGTTCCTGTTCATACCGTAATATAATAATTTAAAGATGTAGCGTTTCACATCGTTTATGTCTTTAGCTAGCCCATCAGGAAAGATGTCATGTACAAAGGCGAAAGCATTTTTTTTAATGAATATGCGTATAGACTCATTTTGGTGTGGTTTTATTCCGTGTGGTGACGGATTAAGAATACGGAATGTCACCACCCCATGGGTGTTGTAAGAGCCGACAGAGGGAGCATATTATGCAGAGAACAGCACTGTAAGAAAACTTGATACAAACCCTATACCAACCCGATTGGCCAGCGTGGTATAGTAGGCCAATTCCTCCTTTCAAAGGAGAGGCCTAGCCTAGCAGTGGACTGTTAAAGGCTGATGATGATGACTCATTTTGTTGTACCGACACGAAAAAGATTAAGTATTCATTGCTATAAACAATATCTTCTAATGCAAACAATTTTCCTACATAAAATTCATATGCGATAAGTATAAACCTAAGCTAAGCAAATCAAATCTTCACGACGATCGAGACATACTTAGGTACCAACACAACATCAAAACTGATAGTTCAAAGTCTTCCTCAATTACATAGTGCAAGACATACTACGTCTACCCTTCCGGGAAGACAGGAGGCGTGGTGTCATATTATGTTATTTTCCACATGAACAGCTACAACCTACTACGTAGCGCAGCCTAAGGCTAAGCAAAGGGGCTGCGACCTGTGTCCGCTCTGTAATTCTGTGATTGCCAATTGGATAAAGCTGTGGACCGTCTTATGTCGACTTCATCCGTCTATTTCTGGCTCAGATTGTCGCCATATCGCCACGCAGATGTCCGGCTTAGTTCTCTATTACTAAGACAAACTGCTTTTTAATACACATTACACATTACAACGTCTCATTCTAATTGGACACTCTCATTCATTATTGTTATGCCACAATCGTGAATGAGAGAGTGTAATTTACAAAAAAAGACATGTTATAGTTCTAGCTTTTACTACCAAAGAAAGCAAAATAAATCTGTGCACTGCTGTGGTAACGTTAAATTGTAAATAAGAGACAATGTTGCAAACCTAGAAACTAGCAACGAAAAAAGTAGGAATGCAGAAATGAGAATGATAATCACTACATAGTATTAAACAAAGTCTGTCTTCTGTCTGTATGTTTATAATATATTAAATCTTAAAAACTACGCAACTGATTTTAATGCGGTTTTTTTAATAAATATAATGATTCAAGAGGAAGGTTTATATGCATAATTGACGCGGGCGAAGCCGCTGGCGACGTCTAGTTATGAATAAAATATAACATCATCTTATCAGTAGAAGAAGCTGTTATCGTTCTTGATCAAAACGCAACACAGTTATCGGAATTTTTCTTTATCTCAGTATTTATTAATATTCTTTCAGTAAGAATTAATTTATCAAACAATTTTATTGAAACGGGTGTTACTTGCGATATTTAAGTAATTTAAGGTAATGAGTAACACTCGTTTCAATACTCGATTTGTAAACATTGCGAAATAACTCGATGTTTACAAATCGCGAAGGTCTAAAAATGAATCAATTAATTTCAATTAAAAAGGTATCACAAGAACAGGTTAAGGATAATGATATCTAAATACATTTCTTTCCTCATTACATGTCTCGACGCTATAAATACAATGACGTGCACATTATACCATGTACATCCCCGAAGGACTAACGTGTAGATAAGCTTCTGCGTAGAAAAGAAGTCTCTAATTGAAGAGACTATTTAAATACGAGAAAGAAAAGAACATAAAATGCTACGCTAAAGTTGTTTTGTCAGTTCTAAGTCAAAACTTCATACCTATGCGTTAGGATTATTGAGGCGAGTCCCTGTTAACGATATTCTTATTCACTTGAAACGTTTGGTGTACATTTCTGGAAGTCTTCTTGGTAAAATTAACTTAAGTACCTACCTATTATCCTTCGCCACTGTTTGACCTTTCAATAATACGCAATAAATAAATTATTCTACCTTAAATGCGTCTTCTAACATTCTAAATTATACGGGCGCCACTTACACCACGGAACAAACAGTTATTTTTGTTATAAGATAATCAAGTACGGCGTAGTTATAATGAGGAAAACCGAGGCATTTGACTATTATTTATTTAATGATGTATTTAATGTTAATTATGTACAGGATGGAATGTAACTAGTCGTTGCCGATATAATTACATAAATAATGCCATGTTCACGCACTTTATAAACAATTTTCTGGTGTTGGCAGTGCGGAAAAATAATAAAAAAATTGTGTTCTTGCGACATCGTCGGCTTGTGTTTAAATTTTGTTGTGCACTGTGCCGCGGTTTACTGCATAATTATAAATGTATATCGTGATTTTGATATTGAAATAAGTGGTTAAATAACAATACCTAGGTTTATGGTAGTAGTTGTAGGTAAGGTCTAAGTTTAAGCAAGCACGTACTGCCGTGGAAGCTTGCAAGTTTAAAATGCACATTTCATAAAAAATACTCTCCAATGTATTTCCAATAGTAGATGGTTTATAAAATTAATAACATTAGCAAATTGCGGACCCCTAACAAATTCGTCACCAAAACAGTCCATGTAATCAACTTGAAATGAGCTCTCATTAATACGATTAGACATAATAATAAAAGAACAGGAATAACAACGATTAATAAATGTCTTGATTAAAAACAAGTAGAGCATTCTCGTCAGACTTGCTCGCATACAAACAAACATACACACGCACACAGAGACAGATAATGGTGTGGAGTAGTTAATGTATAATTGCTTTGCATTGCAACGCGGACCGCTTTGGGTATTTGTCCGTTCATGTTAGATTTTCTTGCGGTGCCGTGTGTTTCGAAATAGGTGGTACATTGTTGTAGGTGGGATTGTTTTTAGAAGAAAGTGTGACGCTCTCATTGACTAGATTCAAAAGAATTTACTATTATTTGTTTATAATTAAGGACTCTGAACATTTTTAAAGACGCTTGTAGTCTGTCACAGAAAGCTTTTGGAAATAATAACTACTCTATCTATTCACCTATATTGTCTCCATGTCAAATCATAGCTCATTACTCAAAGCTATGCTAAGCATATTATCCTATTTGTAGAAATGTGGTGCATATTTGCAAAAAATACTTACATCTTAGGGCTCTCTCTAACTTTCATACATGCATACATAGACTCACGCCTTTTTCCCGGAGGGGTAGGCGAAGACTACGGAACGCCATTTGCAACGATCCTGACATATCTCTCTTGCTTCATTCACTCCCGTCAGATTTCTCGTCCATGCTCTTCTCTAACTTTCATGTCGTAATAATTTCAACTTCCATGCTATTTAAGGAATTTACTATAGCAATGTTGTATATTGTGTTGTTGTTTTCTTTATGACGTTTATTATTGTAAATCTCTTGTAAACATTTCAGACTGAAAATTGTTTCTTTAGTGTTAACATCTAAGTCATACTACGAAAGGTGTAGAATAGGTTCCTGTTTATTTAATTTATTAATGTCTTTTTTTACAACTGGGTCTTGATTTTAAATTTTAATTGATTTTTAATTTACGGATTTGTAACCCGCATTTCGAATGCGGCGCATCTGTATTGTCAGCTAGCGATCAATTTATTATTCTTCTAGTGTCTATTTTACATTGACGTAATTATAGCTCCATGATTCTATTTCAGAATCTTACCTACTAAAGTTATGAATCCAATTTTTCTCTTATTCTAACTTATTATATAGTTCTTTCTGAGCATATGCTACGAATATGCACACACATCGATAAAGTGCAGTAAACATCTAATGCATCACGCTAGGTGTATAAACCGATCTAAAAGTGTTCACGACGGTTGTATCTATTCCTCGGAGACAATGTTCTAATGCTTCTATATAATTAGGTACGGTTACCATTAAGTATTCCTGCCTATAATTACCGCTGCGCCCGTGACGCGTCTAATCCGCCAAGTAATGGTGATAAATAGATCCTATGCGGGGATATCGCATTGAATATATTAGCGTTTAGTAGATTACTTCGTATGCCGTAAACAAACATGTGCTCAGTTATTTTATAATACCTAGCTTCTATTAGCTTTAGCTACGTGATGTTATTGGACACATATCCCCGTTAGCGTAGTAGGTTATGCAGTTATCGTAACAATGTGAAAAGAAGATTTAAGTAATTGATTTAAAGAACAATCTCGATTATTGTTCCGTATATGGATGTAAGGAAATTCTTCACCCATCACTTAATGTCATAAAATATACTAGAGATTATTCCAAGCAATGATTGTGATGATGAAGAAATAATCGGGCCATGAAAAGACTATTATTTAACACAAATGCTAATATTTTAAGAATGAAGACTACACACTCCTTGACTAGGAAAATTATAAGGCACCTTCTTCTTTCATATAAAGATGACAGGAGGTTAACACTTTTCAATAGCTAGTATATTAGCTTTGTCATTATTGGCAATGTGTTAAGGGTCACAGGACTGTTAGCTATGCGGGACAAATAATTATGTGACCTACGTACTAGACAGTAAGGTCATAGTTTTATGTCTATTGAAAGTTCGTATTTCAATCACTTCATTACTAGTAAGACGCTCGTGATACTTAGGAAATATGTTGTAAAACAGTTCTTTCAGCTAACTATACTTACTGATATTCTCACTTAAGTGTTAAGTAAAAAAGTACACGATTACATAAATCCATCAAATATTTCAAAATGCTTGTAGTCGTGGTCTAATTCTAGCATATTAAAACTACTATAGGAGCTCGTAAAATAATACTGTGTAGAAGAGAAAACTATGATGAAACTTACGACATTGATTCCAGTCCATATTATCACTATATATGTATATTATGCCTATTTCAAAATATCGAAAGCCATGTTTTAATATTAGTACTAGTATATATACTACTATGTCTTTATACTGTGCTACTATAATGATACGCTTTAATAAATACAATCTAAAAGTATGCGTAATTACTCTAGCATTACATTGAGTAGAGTCCTTAATATCATCATATATTTCAAAATTCTGATAGCCATAGTCTAATAAGTACCTTTTAGAATATTGATAGTAAAACAGATACTAGTATAATAATAATACGTTTTAATAAATAAAACTATGTGTAATTACTATAGCATTATATTAAGCTCTAAAATACGACCGATAATTTTCGACGTCGTCGTCACAATAATGTTATTGTCGTACATGTGCGTATAAGTGTGTATCTCTATTGTATCTATGTGTGCGTGTACTTCGTGTATAGTCAAAGACATTAAGTTAATGCCACCTCATAATTACTGGTTGGGAGCATTAATTCTCGCATCCATAATTAAGTTTAATACCTCATTTCTGTTGGCCTACAATCTAGATAAATATTGTCTGCCGTTTGACGTCTATTAAAGTTACATTAAAATTGTAAATCATTGTATATAGACGGTTTTATATGGAGTTTTATAGTGTATCTTGTTTTCAAGGCTACGCCATTTTACATTCATATTAAGTAGGACTTATGTTATTAACTGATTTGAAGCGATTTTCCTTATAAATAATTATGTTGTGGAAATTTTATGAACGCTGTTTGGAATAATTTATTTACTATAATAATAGGTAATTATTGAAAGGATTTTTATAAAGGTTTAGACAGAGATAGTGTTAGAAC
The DNA here is from genome assembly GCA_944739405.2 of Euclidia mi. Taxonomy (NCBI): domain Eukaryota; kingdom Metazoa; phylum Arthropoda; class Insecta; order Lepidoptera; family Erebidae; genus Euclidia; species Euclidia mi. The sequence goes on from OX123190.2 coordinate 62,670,512, forward strand.
TTCTTCTAGATGTGTAGTTAGTGATGTCATCTTTCACTTGCATACTTCATTGGATCTCTACATACATACGTAGTCTCACGCCTATAACCCCGAAGAGGTAGGTAGAGGTGTATTTCTACACCCACTTTTCGCCAGATATACTTTAGTCCCACGTAATAAGGGGCGAGCCTATTGCCGTACCGGACACATTTCCAGACTCCGTGCTGCTACTGAGAATTTCGTGACAGAAAAACCCAATAACACTGCCCGACCCAGGAATCGAACCCGGGACCTCCCGATCCCACGCGCACATTTATGCCGCGAGACCAACGAGGCAGTCGTATAGGGTTTGATGTCGAGTTTTCCGTCTCTACGCAAAGATGGTATTTGTATCGTGTTATCCCTTCGTCGCCTTTTACGACACCCACGGGAAGATAGGACGTGATGACACTTGTATTCTATGCCGTCAACCACACGGCTAGGATACAGGATCTCTACATGAACAAAATAAAACTTTTTTCCTAAAGCAGGTACAGCAAAAAAGCTTCATTCACTCCTACTCGTACAGAAATGGATAAGAAATTAGACATAACAGCATCAGCCATCGATGTACACTCACCATACAAAACGCAACAGTAGGATTGCTTTTTCTTCACGGTTTTTTTTTCTGAATGAAGATAGAATAGAAGATGATACTCCTTTACTGCTGAGACACCATGGTACTATATGTTACCACAGTGTACAATTAGCCAAATAGCCATCGTGGTAACATAGTGTTGTAACCAACCTCTATATTAAACAAGAAAATTGTACAACTCTTTTCTCTACAATAGAAACGCGTGCAGCTCATATATGTTTATTTCCACGAATTTATTGCAATAATTAACCGGATGTTAGTATTTGTCGCTCCCGATCAAAAAACGAGCGTCCAATTAATCATGACCTTTAAGTTCCACTCACTTGGAATGTCACGCAACAATTTATCTCATTGATGTCTTAATAAATAAATATAACCGACAACTATAATGTGATCATCAACCAGTTAATTTGCTTGTAATTCCAGTTCAAATCCGTGATGTGTTATAATAAATTTTCGATGTACTAAAACTGTGCTTAACAATAAACTTTATTTATTTCTTCTTTCTGTATCCCATCGCATACTAATGAAACGTAAGCAGCGATAATCTTATAGACAAACTAATAAAAGGCTACGCAAAATATCTTAGGTTCAAAATTACAGGTCGCAGGTTAGTCCTCGCTTGGTAAACGGTGAAGTAAACCATCGAAAAGAAACTCACAGTTCTAAAGCTGACTGCACGATTGGCGCAGTGGTTTAAGCGGCCGCCTCGCCGCTTGACACTGCGCGAGTGTAGTGGATTCGATTCCCACACGAGACAACACTTCGTGTGATTAATAAATTGTTGTTTCGAGTCTGGGTGTTCATTGTGTCCGCTAGATGTCTGTTTGTAAAGTCCCCCGCGACACAGGATTCAGTCCTATTACGGGATTTGTCTTTTTTATGAAGTCTGGCATGACATGACACGCAGCATGAAGGACTTGGGCCTAACCATGAGGGTTAGGCATGGTGTAAAGAGACAGAGATGGACAGTTTATTGCATACGTATAAATTGTAGACTAATATTATTATACTCAAGACTCTACTTACTCTAAATAAAAGAAGAATTGAAGGTAAAACCACAGTAAAGGTGCTATACTTACTCTGATGAAGTCAGAGATTATTTTCATTCTCACGCAGTAGGAAGATCTATTGCCATATGCTCTTGCAAATCAAATGGCAATAGCCCTTCCTACCGGATTGAGTCCTCTCTAACGGAGGCCTCATCCACTTACTGACGTTAAGGTCCAGTCACTTCGAATGTCAGGTAATAATTTATCTTTTTGGTGTCATAATAAATTTATTTATGCCATTCATGAGCATCAATGCCTTTAATTCTAGTTAAAGTCGTGGTATTATAAGCTTATATTTATAAATATTTTATGTTATTAAAACAAATAATTACATCGTGACGTCTATACATATAAGAAGTCCTTAAATAGTTATAATTGCACAAATCGCAAAAGTGTGTTAGGTTATTTGAATAGGTGTATATCTTTTCAATACGCGAGAGAACAAAATTAAACATTCGGACAGTGTGTTCTTTATATACCGTAAGCACCCACTAAGAAAGGATTTTCAATATTTCACCATTGCGAAGTAAAAGTAAAGTATTGCCATTTGCCTTAATAATCGACATTATAACTTATGTTTAGCTACAACTATAAGCTCTAATTGATGGATGTCATACAAAGCAATATAAAATATTTTTAATTCATTAATAATAAAGGTGTTGTAACATAATAATATTTGCTAATCTAACCATAATGTTCATGAATACCACGAGGATAACACAGGAATCTATGGACTCGATATTGAAGAATATTTTTGTTTTATTTCATAGTAAAATTGTTGTAAACTGATACATTCAGAAATTTTCGTTTATGGTATCGCCAACGATATCTGGTAGTTACGGCCATGAGTAGACTATGTATCACATCGCCATATGGAGAAAAGCGCATGTGGATTCGAAAATAAAAAAAAAACCCCTAACAGTTTATTGCAATCAACTTAGAAAGCTATGCGTAATAATAATCAATATGCAGAAAGTTCTTAAAATATTTCATAATTTAATAATAAATAAAAATACCAGAATTCTTCGTATTCTAACATTTGACATTTTAAGTGTCAACGTTAATATGAAAATGTCATGACAAATGCAAAGTGAAAGTTTCATACCGCAATTTAGAAGCCACGATGTTTATTTTATACATTTATGTAATGTTTGAAAGGTTACAATAGTTAAATCATCGTATAAATGAAGACATTAGAAGAAACTATTTAGTCATACTATAAATAGTCGTGACTCTACCAAACCGTGAATGTCTGAAGGTCTTCAAAGTCTTCTGCATTGATTCATCTTGGTTAATAACAAAGGGCTCATTTAGTTATTGGCGGATATGTAATGCTTTGTAATATATGATAATATACAGTATAAACGTAAACATTTGCTTAAACCAAGGCAATAATATATTAAAGAATAACTTCTTAAAATACCAAGTTGGCAACTGGCTTAATATATGTAATTGTAATAGTCTAGCAATAACGTCAACTCCACTTCACGTTGTGTTCTTGCCTCTTAGAATTCAGTGCCAACTTTTTACTTAGTTTTTCTTTTTAACTTAACACTACCGATTCACAGCTTTAAATATTTATGGCATTGAATTATTTCGAAAACACTGAACAGCATTTTAAGTAGTTCTAGAAGTAAATTAGATATACGACCAGTTATTTGCGTGCTACGTAACCGAGTTGGCATTTATTCTTGCTTTTGTTGGTTTCGTTTATTGGTTACTTTTTGGTGTTGATTCCTTTTAATACTTTATTAAAAACTTCTCTTACTACATTGCTTTTAAAAATCTATAAGGAAAGGACTGTGCTTTAAATTTGTTTATACTTTTTAACGTAGGATTATTTGGAAACCAATTACAATTGATAATATACAATACAATATAGTATTTTCGTGATATTTTCTATATTTAACAACTATAATTATATATTTGTAATTTTATATATATTTGTAATTTTATTTATTTTGTTTTGACATTGTTTCATTTGACATTGTTATTTTATTTATTTTCTTTTGACATTTAAAATTACTTAAGTAATATATTATTATTCATAAATTGACATTCAATATTTTTTTCTGACATTTAATAATATTTTCTGATATTTTAAATATATGACATTTTATTGTTTAAATTTTTATTATTTTTACTTATTGTTTGCAACATGTATTTTACTGTGTATTAGCATGTAAAGTTGTGAGTATGATGCGGGCATTATTAAACATATAAACAAATAGTTGTGGCAACCTGTCTGATGGCTTAGGCTGACATGCTTATGCATACACCTTCTGATGGCGTGGAGGCATAGTGATACAGATCGTGCTGGCTCCCTCAATTAAGGTTGAGCCGTACGATTGCTGTTGAATGCGGGCCATCAGTGGGCCGAGTCAGTCAAAAGCGTCAGATAATTTCCTGCATTGTACTTGCATACTAAACCCTTTTTTGTCTGGACTTTAAAAGATGAAGAAAAGACTAAAGAAATTGAAGTGACAAAAAAAACAATGACTCTGAGTTTGTTTCGGCCTTTCTTCTCAAGAAGTCATTTAGCTAGGAAAAGCCGGCTTCATCTAGAATAGGGTTTTGACATGTATAAGTGTTGTAAACAACCAAAATGCAGAAATAAATATGTCTTTATGTCTTTATGTCTTTATATGGGGCGAAGTGATTACAGCAAAACAAATAGTATACAAAATATTATGAAGCTGAGAGCAAATAGTTGAAGCCACAGAAATATTTCTGTGGTTGAAGCATTTTTTGTACACCCTATGTGTAACGTCTTTTAAAACTGAGAATTACTTTTAATTAATAATTAATAAAAAAATTCAATATTATTATTGATAATTTTTGCATAGTTTGGAACATACACCCAAACTATACAAATGCAAACATCCGCAAATGCAAATACAACCTATTTTCACATCCAGTCTCACTTTAAAACCTAGTAACGTAAAAATAATATAAAAAGTATATAACCTATGACATTAAAACGGAGAACTGATGATGTCACTCTCACCATAATCAAAAATGTATTCAATAAAATAATTTTATTATAATTATTGCCATAAACATGTCTGGATGTAACCAACTATGCAATATAATTATTACTGACAACACTGAAGACTGTTCCATTTAAAAAAGACGATTTAACTGTATTAAAAAGCAATTATTGACCTTAATAAAACATTTCGCGTTTTTATAATCGTACCTTAAGGCGGACATTATTTCACTCGGCTGTGTTTGGGTTAAAACAACTCCTTTTTTAAATTCATTAAAGGTTTGGTTTTATTAAAAAGGTGTAAGGAGTTGAGCTACTGTATTGTTACGATTATCATAATGCTTTATTTTTCATTAAGATTAAGTATGAAGTAAGTGCAGAAATAACTTAGTTAATCTTGTCGAAACAAGAATAGGGCCAAATATAAAAATGAAGTATGCCAGTTTTCGTAAATATAAACTAGCTAACAAAATTACAAGTTAAGTAAGTAGATACATTGAAGAATCTTATTCTCATATTATATCATTTGAACTATATAACTTTTCTAATTATAATCTACACTATCTTAATATATAAAATCCTTGCGTTACTGACTGACTGACAGACACACTACAGCCGAAACTATTGAACGCAGGAAGCTGAAATTTGGCATGTATGTTCCTTGGGGACCGTAGGGGTGCACTAAGATGGGATTTCCCGAAATTCCCACGGGATCGGCCAAAACGGGTAAATTTAAAAAAATTGCAGGCGTAGCTGCTGGCGTCCTCTAGTAATATTATAAAGAGGGAAAATTTGTATTTTTGCTTGTTTGTTTGTAATGGATAAACTTAAAAACTACTGGACGGATTTTAATAATTATTTCACCATTAGAAAGCTACATCATCTGCGAGTAACATAGGCTATATTATATTTTAGAAAAAATAGGGGTCCGTAAGATATTTGGGTATTTCGGGTACGCGAAGTAGTTCCCTCAGGACGCGGGTGAAACCGCGGGAAACGGCTAGTAATATATAAAAGGGTTCCTCAACAAAATAAATATTGACGTTAAGAACCATGATCCAAATTATCTAATGCTTTGTGACGCAAAGAGAAGAATACCACTTTTCAGCAAGTAATAGGAAAGTTTTCCTAAAAAGACTAACCAAATTAAATCATGGTCATTTATACGGTATAAAAAACCTCACCTCACCTGCTGAAAAAAGAACGTCTGGTCGCTAGGTAGGTTAGCGTGTATTTAAGTCAAAGGTAATACTTAAATATTAACACTTATTCATACATAACCTTGTTATTAATGTGCCACAGTTCCATATTAGGCGTGCTGGTACTATTTTGCGCTACTTATTTAGCGCAATTAAAACAACAATAGGCAATAGATCTTATCGTTAGTCGTACATTGAAAAAATAGTGTTTAGATACCATGGTATTACCACATACATACTCGTATATTGTGAGTAATTGAAGTAAATGTAATGTGTGACTGCTAATCTTGAAGTGCTTGGTTCTGTTCCTGAAAAGAACATTTTATAAATAGGTACCTATGTGTTTCCGACGCTTCGATCGTCTTACACCGGTCGTCGTCGCGGAGTGTCGCCTTCCTTATTTATACGTTAAATAAGTTAATATTACGCGATTAAGACGCGTTGAATATTTTTGTGTCATCTAATCAAATTTGTAAACAGATCATTGCCTATTCCAAAAGTAATTATAAATACTTGGCAGTTTATAAACAGGAGCATGCGTACTCTCTAATTACGGAAGAAATATCGTGGTCAGTTGAGAGTCAGTGATGCATTCCTGCTTATAGCATTAACGTTAAGAAAGCAATAAAAATTATTAATGTAGGCCTCATAAAAATTCTGCGTAAATGCAATCTGCACCAGTTATTGAGATCACCCTCTTAACACACGGTAAAGGTCACACGCGAATGACAAGAAAATAAGATTGTAATTAAATTTGCAACCGGACGATTATTATTTTTAAAAATAATTATCTCGGAAAGGCGTAGTTTCGATGTCGGGGTACCTCTGATAAATTTGAAGGAACAATTAATGACTTCTTAGTCTGTGTGCGTAGCGTACCGCATAATAAAGATGTGTGTGTGTATGTATGTATACAACATTGTGTCGGCACACTTGTGTGAGTTATTATCGTTTCACGACATATGCGTGCAGTATTTATCGTAGCGTTAAGGGTGCTAGTTTAATTTACATATTAATTGATTTACTAAGAAAACGTAAATAAATTAACGCGTCCCATAATAACGTTCTGCCAAAATAGGATAACAAGTGGTACTTGTTCATAATTAACTACTGCTGATCATAAGGGTCCTCAGTATTTATAGGCCATTATGTTATGGAAGAGAAACTAACCATAGATGTTTAATGTTGATCACTTCGCGGTAGAGAAAATACGATAATCCTGAAACCAAATTGAGTGCTCGATTACAGCTCCTACAAAAAAATCTCATTACCTTAGTCCAAATTAAAGCGAATAACTCGTAGAGAATCATGAATGTGTGGCGGTTTTGAGAACAATAAGCAACATTTATAATGATGAGTAGAAACTACAAAAAAAAAACATAACATACCTAAGTGCATTGCCAGCAGGATTATACATTATACATCAGCAAAAAAGAAATTTCCACAAAAAAAATGCATCAACACTGCAATCCTTACGTGAAAATATGAAAACGAGTCACCGTACCACCCGTATCAAGTGTTGGTACACAATAAAAGTGTGCATGTGTGCGTTTGTTGCAACGGATGAGGCCCTAATTAGCCGGCAATTACCGCTAATGCCGCGCGCACTTAATGAAGCGCGCACCTCATTTGTACACCGCGGCGCACTTGTGAGAGACACTCGCAAACGCTATTGTTGTGTACCTACCATGTTTTACACGACAGATTAGCTAGGAATTTTTATAGTCCCGAATATATATTCAGCTGTATGGTCAAGCATTGAGAAAACAAAGTGTCAGTAGGTACCCTATTTATACATATAAAGTATACTGAATTAGGACCTTTATTCGTTTGGTCGAAAACAAAATGTCACTTCCCATATCATCTCGTGAATGTATGTAGTTGGTAAGAGGCGACTTAGGAAAATATACGCTAGTATTTTCTTTGGGAAGAGACGGAAAACTTGACATCAAATCATATAAACCTGTCTGGCTAATTCACAGTAGGCTAAATCCTTCTATTGCCTCATTATATTATTACGAAGAATGTAATTTGGATAGGCCTATGTCTAGAAGTGGACAGTCCACTTCCAGACATAGACAAAGGCTGTATGATGATGAGGACCGAATTATGGCCCGTGTATGGGTGTATGCTTTCAGCAGACGCAAGACAAATCTATTGTTTAAACTTTCAGGTTAAGCAAAAAACTGTTAATAAATATTGTCATGATAATCATGAACGCACTTTCAGATTTTCATACTAGGTTCCGCGGAACCTAAAGAAGTCGCAAATACAGTCTAGGCACTATGAACTTTTGCACGTGTACTTAAATATAGTATAAAGAACGAACTTAATGAGCCATAAGCTTCGTCTGTATGCGACGCACTTACTTGAGACTTAATTGTTGAACGATACATTACACCGTATTTACATGGTTATAAGATATGAATAAATAATTATAAGATATTTCCACGCGCAAGTCATCATAAACATAAATGAGGAATGCACTTAATGAAGCGAGCCTTATTTGTATCGGGCGGTTGATTATTTGACCTAATTATTGATATGCGATCATCTTGATAGTGTCTTAAGTAAAATTATTTTGCATCTGTGTTGGTTTCTTTAATAAAGGCAGAGACAGTGTGTCATCATCAAGGCTGCAATATTATTATAATTTTACGAGGATGGTGCAAGTATTTTACCGCGTGGTGATACAAGTTACTACACTAGGCTGTGATCTTGTGTATTTTGAGGTACAGTCGAACAACTTCCAGCTAGACCACCATAAGGGCGAAAATCGCTGAGCAAGATATTGTCGTTTCCAGTGCTTCTTTACACTCGTATACAAAACCAGTTTCTAGTGTGCCTCGACTGTATGAGCGAGCTAAGAGATTTTTTTTCAAACTGGTCCAGCGCCGACTTGTTTGATTGTACATCACCATCTATGCCGTATATAATCTTAATACATAAAATCCTTGCGTTACTGACTGACTGACAGACACGCTACAGCCGAAACTATTGGCCGCAGGAAGCTGAAATTTGGCATGGGGACCGTAGGGGTGCACTAAGAAGGGATTTCCCGAAATTCCCAAGGGATCGGCCAAAACGGGTAAATTTAAAATAAATGCAGGCGTAGTTGCTGGCGTCCTCTAGTAGTATATATTTGTAAAAAATATAAAGTTATTGTTGCCCAAATAATCTTATAGCTACGACGCTGTTGGTACATTACAATGCATTTACCATTTTTAGCCGCTGCACTATCATGAGATCATCCCTGAACTACTCCTATAACTAAACTCGATCGTTTTGGAATAAAGAATGGCAGATATATGTGACATAATTAAACAACGGTACCGTTACTGTAGAATATATATGAAATACCTTGTCCTGGCTGACATATCTCAGAGTCTAAACTACCGAAGCTAGAAACATGACAATTGGACAGTGGGTTCCTTTTATCACGTAGGCGAGCAATAACGAAGGATTCTTTAGTTTTTTTTTATTATTAATAGGAAAACTTACAGCTACACAGTTAATACACAAACTTATAGCATAAATAAGGCCAATTAAAAGTATTCTACCCTTGAGTGTCAAAATAGGGGTTCAATACTTTTATAAAGAAAGTACCTTATAAAGTAAATACAAGAGGAGCCAACATAAAAGTAATTTTCCAATCACGAGTCACGAAGGCATTTACGTTATCTGAACGCTCATCGTGAGCGATTGAGAAAAATTAGCTCCCATTGTTCTAGATGACAGTGAGCCACTGGCGTGCCACTGTTATAACATTGTGCCCCCATTTTAATTATTTTCTAAATTGGATTCACAAAATGAAATTTATATACGTAATCGGAATTAAATAGGAACTATTTTAAAAACAATTAAGCAAATCTGTATAATATTTAGTTGTACCTATTGATTGATAAATACATATAAATATATGTATTTATCAATAATAATAATTTAATAAATACATTAAATGGTCTTACGCTACACAATTCTGTTCCTTTGGGTCTTAGAATTCGTAATTCTGTTGAATGTTCGACCCGGCAGTCGAACTTAGAGCCTTACGATCAGCTGACCTCTCTTAACCAGAAACTCTTTCTCTTGTTACGTCTGATCACCAAGAAAGTACGTTTTAAAACTAGTTTACATAATAATCTGTACACAAAACATCTTCTTACAATTTAAATACGTCAATCTACTTTATTCTTCTAAATGTAACTGAGATAAAAATACCAACATCTAATTGACTTTAACTAACATTTGTCTAAGATTACCTTAACTTAAGATACGGTGCGGCCTTGTTACGACGAATTCTAAATTCGCGAACCGTCACGGTATACACAGCCCGCCTGAGACCGGTTTCAAATCCCATTCGACACATGTACGGTGAAACTATGAATGATTCTATGAATGGAGTATTTAAAACAATAAATATAACTTTCTCTTCCGTAGTACAATTGATCATAAAGCGGTTTGATTATTATTGCAAGCATGTTCACGTACACGAACGCCTCCAAACTGATTACTTTTATAACATTGGAGAAGAACAATACTCGTTTCAAAGCATGCTATAAGAATAACTCAACAAACATAGTTGTTAACAAAAGCAGTTTGTTACTTAAATTTGAATAGCAATTATAACTACAGAAGCCGTAAACACACACTTCCACAGAACATTAGAATGTCTGCATGACTATCAAAAATCATTAAAATTTTACCCTTTGTTCATTATATCACCCTATTTACATATTATTAGAGTGCAATGACGTCATATCGCTTATGTTACGCAGGCTGGCGGCGTCGAACGGTGAGATAACGATCACGACGTCCCACAACGCTAATGCCGGGCCGGCTAGTAGCGCCGGCAGTGCCGGCTCCGGCCCGATCCCGTCACCGCACGCGCCTGTGAAGATGTCGCCTGGATCCGTGAAGTCACCCTCCCAGGATGATAGCGATCTTCTTGCTGATTCTCCAAGTAAGTACTAGATACCTAATAGTTTCTTTACAATTTTCGGTAACTGTATATGAAAAGAGTTGAACGCTCAAACATTCTTACCTCTTGAACAGATTTCTTCTTGATTTCTGAAACAAACATGTGGTCAATATATAATTTGATCGTCTTTATAAGTTAACTCTCCTTTATAAGTCCAACTCAGTCAGTTCCTTCCTCGCCATCTAAAAATGCGTAAATAAACCTCCAAGCTACCGAAGAGATTGAGGGTAAAATAAGAACCACAACTAAGTTGTGGTTCTTATTTTACCCTAAATCTCTTCGGTAGCTTGGAGCTTAAAAGTTAAAAGTTCTAAAAAGTAACATGTTATGTTAAGCATACATTATTTTTAGCATAATATCATTTCCATCAAGCATTAGCATCAATAATTGGCTGTAAATTTAAATAAATAGTCATAAAATCTTTAACAGAAAATAATGGAATTTCAATCAGGCAGGCCTCTGTAAATAACAGTCTAGTTAATAAATTATAAAACTAAATTACCATTGTAAGTTACTTGCAAAAGCATTTTGACAAACTCTCGTTCGCTATTCCAACACAACAAAAGCAGAACTAACCGGCAACTTAAACGCTATTTTCGACACAACTTCTAACTCGATTCTACTTATCCATAAAAGTTTCACGTTCTAAGCATAGAGGCGATCCATTAGCCCGGCGAAGTCTAACAGTGTCCTAGGAGCTATTTTACCTAATACTATAAAGAGTTGTTGTAGACTGTCCGTCCGTTGTTTAGAAGTTCAGAGTGCGTTCGGTGACAGTCCAGTTAAGTTGATTAGCTGGAAGTAGTGTCGCGTTTGAGCGCCGCGCCGCCCGGCGACCGTTCGTCGTAGGCGGACGGCCACTCCGCGATCTTATCAGAACATTGTAAAGTTAATTTGGTTGCGTTTCAAAAAAAGGTTTGTTTAATTTGATTTTTAACTTGAACAAATCTAATTATATGTTCAACGGAGCGCTTAAACATGATTTTCTCAATATTCTTTCTGATATAGATCGTGTACTTACATGTAGTAAAGTATAAAGTTACTATTAATATCTCAACTTAAATTGTGCCTGATAAGTATCTTGGACACTTTTTATTCGTTTAATACATTATCGATGTGTATACCGTAATGAGTTTTACTCGAGTGCATAAGTCTGTTCGCGTCGGACGATAATGAAATGTCTTACAGCTACTTGTAACCTACTTAAGGATGTGTATGTACGTGAGTTAATGGATATCTGCATACCAAGATTAAAACAAAACACCCTACTTCAGAGTACGTTTTCGAAACTTCTCAATGTTAATAATCACACACGATTGTAATAAGGCGGTAAAAGCTATAAGTTTGACATACTAGCCGGATAAAAACTTCACATGCATTTATTATAAACATTTATAACAGAAAGTTGGTCTTGCGGCATAAACGTGCGCGTGGGATTGGAAGGTCTCGGGTTCGATTCCCGGGTCGGGCAAAGTGTTATTGGGTTTTTCCGTTAGGAAATTCTCAGTAGCAGCACGGAGTCTGGTAATGTGCCCGGTACGGCAATAGGCTCGCCCCCTATTACGTGGGACTTAAAAATGCATGGTGAAATGTGGGTGTAATATTACCTCTGCTTACCCCTTCGGGGATAAGGCGTGAGTCTATAAAAAAAAACAGAAAATATTGTACTGGAAGCTGTTTCACCTCTATTCGTGTGCTGGGTATCTATAGTCATTCTTAAAGACGTCAGGATGCTTCATTTAATGCTTCTTGTGACAGCCATATTCACGGTACTGCAACTATGATAGACGGTATTTAATAATATTTCTATAGAGTAGGTGCCTAAATAGTATTTATGACAGGATACCTGTTTTTGCATGCTTCTTGATATAGGCACGTAGGTACTAATTTTGTAGCCTTGTATTTACAAAATAAATCACTTTTATTCAATTTAATTTGGAACATTAACGAAACATATTTTTGTAACTGAAGCTTAATCTAATCTAACCTAATCTAATACAAAAAACATAAAACAAATCTAAAAGATGAAAATATTTACAAGCGTCGTAAAATGCCTCCGCATCAATGTCATCGGGTAACGTGCCCAGAAGGCTGGCAGCATTGCCACGCTGGATGGCAATGCTGATTCTTTGAGCAAAGAATAAACCAGCCTTCTGGTCACGTGAGACGTCGATTAACCGTTTCGCAATTTTCCGGAATAGAGAACGAGCGCTCGGACCCCATGAGCCTAGCGTTTCCACCTTGTATTGTTCTTTCAAGTTCTTTTATTTATTATTTCTTGTGAGTGTGAGACAAGACCCAGGACCGACAGCTTTACGTGCCCTCCGCAGCACGGTAGCGCTCTGTTGTAAATGCCACACGTGGTCACCCATCCAAGTGGTGCAAGCGTTACTTAACTTTGCCGACCTCCTACGAATGGCAAGCCAAGTTTCGCTTGAAACCAAAATTATAATTTCCAAAAAGTTATATACAAAAAAACTTCAAAGAAAACCTCCAAATCACATCAAAATCTATTTTCATCCCTCCATATTTCACAGGTTGCAAAATCTTTCACGTAGCAATAGATATTTTTAATCCAATAGATTCCAGTACAAACTTGTCTTAAACACACAATTTAATTGAAACTAATTCCGCTATCCGCCCAAGCAGACGAAACCAATTTATTTAAGACAAAGTTATTTTTATTGGCCCATTTCATTCAGTTTTAGAACGACTGCGCGGATGATTTTTATATGTATCAAGCATTTTAACCTATTGCAAGAATCTACGTCTAGGCTTCTAGACTAGACACTAGACAGGGTATTTTAAGCCCTCAGTTCCACTTATACTTAGTGAAATACGCGACCTGCTTCGTTCTAATGTTACACAGAGAAAGTCAGTTTTATTTTAAGTTGTTATTTGTGGATGATCATTGAATTTGTTTTTAGATTTAGTATCACGGTGGCAGTGATGTATTTTGGGACTGTTTTGCTATAATGATCGATATTGTCTGTTAATTCGAAGAAGCTACTTTCGGTTTCGTTTGTGGGATCATGTTTGAGTATTCTGTGCGATACGTTTTTTCAGATCGAAAGTTTGCCTATATATTACTGTGCAGTAAATTATGTAATAACCAAATGAAATGACTTGAATCGTAAGTAGTAATACACGGAATTTAATCACTTTTAAGTCAGTGCAAATAACTGATACAAACTCAAAATTACGTTTATTTCTGTAAAAGCAATACTTTCTGTAAATACAATATAGAAACAATAGAGCACATAGCTGAGCATGAAAAAGAAAACAACATAGGTTTTATTTTTTACCCTGATCCTTACATATAGTGCCAGATAATATCCAAACCAGTACATCGAAAATTTATTTGCAGTCTGCCTGCAATACGTTTCATAGCTACCACATTTAACAAGTTCACAAAACAATTACTCGTTTGCAATGGAACGGCTCGTTCAGAAATAGCAAGGAATCGATGGACTCATTAACAGACAATTAACTGAGTAGGTCGCGTCCGTACGTAAGCCAAGACACAGCTTAAGTAAAGTCAAAGTATTTTTTATTAATAGCTGAGAGGTTAAGTGCTGATCACTTGGTCTGCAGCTTAAATGAGCAAACGGCGATAGCCTAGTGAAGAGAACAACAGACTGCTCAAGTTCATACCAATGCTCACTGCTGACTTTTGAAAGTTATGTGTGTAGGGGCAAGTGGAGTAATTGTTCATTATCGGTTACCAAAGGGTGAAGGCAAACATCGTGAGAAAACCTGAATGTGTAAGAGTACTATTTATATTGTGCATAATGCTCTCAAAAGATATGTGAAGCCTGCCAACACGAACGTGGCCAATATGTGAAACGGTGTGGACAATAATCTAATCCTTGACACAGAGAGAAGAAGCCTATTTCCAGCAGTGAGATAGTTTAAATACAGTGCTGTTACAATTATATACTATTCTTTTAAAAAAATAGTGTCAAGGAACTGTAAGAGCTTCCTTTGAATTTTAAAATTACAATATTTTCTTCTCATCTTAAATAGATTATGCCGTCCACTTCTAGATACAAGCTCCTTATTCAAACCAGTGATCAAGCCAACCTCATCACAATCAACCGTGTGTACTTTGAGAACTTGATCACTGTATGCGACTCTATAATTCTTCTATTTGTAGGTAACTTTTACAACATTTTCTAAACTTGTCGAGCATCTGTTGCATCAAATATCTTTACAAGAAAGAGATAGAGGTTGTTCTCTATCCGCAGAGCTGTGTCAAAAGTCTGTGTCAATAAGAAGACTAAACTTAGTCTATTTTCTGCCCAGAATCCATTGTTCAACACAATATGTAGTTAGTCTAATCATAATAATAATCTGTAGATAGGAGTGTCTGCAAGGCGGTAGCGTAGCTCAGTATATTTTTGTATTAGTATGCATGTGGTCGGTGCACCATACACGCATTACTATTAATTACTATAAGCTCCAGACTAGATTATTAGCTACCGTTAGCCTCGCCATTATTGAATGCACGCTAGTTTACTCTAATCTTAAGCGAAGCTCGCACAGAGGCAACAACTTAACACCATTGTAGCACGCCTTGTTGCTAGTTAAAATAAAGAAGAGGTTTGCGATTCTTGACAGCGATTGGTGTAAAAAGGTCTTTCTAGAAATAGAAAAGCGACTTTAAGATTGTATTTCAGGGCTCTATTTTTGATCTAGTCTTTGTTTGAATTCGTAGTAAACAAGCTTATATGTGCATAGCTTACGATTCTAGCACCCAAAAAGAAACTAATCTTATCGAAATCTTGCAAGGCGTGTAAATACCAAATGGTAGAACCGCTTCACATACCGATAATAATATGTTCATACAACTAAACAGTGTAAAAATTCTTATAAATACTGGTTTTTTAACACGGCAACAAGGTAACTTTGAAAATAAATCTTTTCAGTACAATACACCATGACTGATTCGATTCTCAACTATAAAACTGGTGACATTATAATCCAAAACGTATTAACATAAATTAGACATCAATTTTGGCTGAAAATTCAAGCAATGAATATTATAAAGACGAGAAAGTCAGTGTACCGCAGAGTTACGTAAAGCCGAAGGTATGGCAATACATCTAGTGAGGCTACATAAACCTAAACACGCAAAATTAGGCCCCAAACTTTAAGCGTAAGTACCCATTTAAAACAATAGCCTCGCAAATCCATGCGTTGCTTTTATATTATCAGACGTTTATATAATAACTCTTGTTATAAGCCAGCATATTTCTGAACTTTAATCGGCGAAGATGTGTGTTTTAACGGACGCTGAAAAATCTCCTGCAGAGGGGTGAAATAGTACCATCTACAAAAAATTGCCTACATTTATTTTACCAGCAGAAAAGGCGTGCATCAATACCAATTACGTTAGTCTTCTAACTCGGTTAATGTTCCCCCATGTGTGTTCAGATTCTAGAATGATAGAGTATAAAATATGCTGTTGCAACCTTGTCATTTTTACCTTTCGTCGTCTCAGCCGAAAAATGTCCACTGTTGCACAGAAGCCGCCCAAGATTCCACATAATATGCGGATCTAGAGACGGACACGCGAATCAAATTTTCGTTTGAGCTTTCGAATTATTATCCTATTGAGATCGGGTACATTTGTAGACACTTGGTAAAATCGCAAAGGTTTGATAGATTTTTTGTACCTATACAGTATATCTTTTTATCGTCTTATCGTATCGTGCCCGCACCGTCCTCACTAAACGCATAGAGTTTCGTGCCGGAGCCCCAGTTCTATTGATTACTATTTAATTCGTTGTTAGTGGATACAATTACTAAATTACTCAGTTCCTCTCAGCAATGGTTTGTACTGAACCGTCTATATATAAATCTAATATATATTTTCGGTAAACACATGTCTGGGATAAGTTGTTAAAACAGCGGTTAGGTAAGGTTATAATTATTAAATAGAATATATTAGGTATTCTTGCAGAATGAGGACTGATTGAAGTTCGGAGCTCAGCTCCAGTTCTAGCCGTGTCAAAATTAATTTACATAAACTAATGCTAGATCTTTGTTAAGACTTACAATCTTTATATATAAAAAGACGTATCATAGACCCTAAACCATAGTGTAATAATTACACTATGCCTAAACTATTGAGGCTGGAATGGAAACATGCAGTTTAGACCGTGTGGGTGCCTTTTATGATGTAAGCACGCACCAATGAAATATCTTAATATTCCATCCCCGAGGGGGAAAATAGCAGTTGAAGGTTTGGCAAATTCGCTAATATTCAAGCTAGCCACTATTAAAATGTGGGCAAAAACTGTAACTGTACTGTATCTGACTGTGATCAGACTTGTGCTTTCACTTGTATTAGAACATCGAACATTCGCCATTTATATATTTGTCGGTCTGAACTACCTTTTAACTTAGATAGGCATTGATCACACCAGATGCGAGTACCCCGTGCGTGACGTCATAGTACCCCTCATCCGTCCCCTTCTTTCAATTATACGATAATTTATAGTCAATACCGTTCGGCTACTAGCCTACTACTAATGATGTCCGATACACATCTACTACTCCGTTACGACTAATGATGGGGATCGACAGTTTATAACATTCGTTTGAAGTACTATAATATGGGTAAATTGATGTTCGATTGTAATTGATCTTACGATTACATTACCAAATAGGAAAACAATAGAGACTCGTATTTTTATCAGTTACCAACTGTTTGTCAGTTCTGCAGCTGCTGGCTATGACTGGAAGTAAGCAGTTGATAATAGTGACCAGTGAAGAAATCTTTCAAAGGATAGACACACATATGACGTGTTTGTTGGACATACACATATGGATTTATGAAACTCTTTGTTACCGATCCGGGTGATAATAAAAAATATAGGTAGTAAAGTAACGCACTATAAAAGGTGGTTTTATCTCTACAATTATTTTTTTATTCCCACCCACCTATAGTCACAGAGGGTGAATTCACCAGTTAGTGTCCTGAAACAAAAGCGAAGGCAATTTCGCGCACTTAATTCGAACACCGCAGGGCATTTGTCTGTGGAAATGATGGAATAACATTTCTTACAAGTACAAACGGGTTATTAATTCATAATTACACATAATTCCCAGTAAATATACAGGGGCTAATGACACTAAAATGTACAGTACAAAGAGCTGTGCCCAAAATAAAGGAAGTTAACGTTGGCATCAAAGAAACCGACTAACGACCGTGCCAGCCGGCGTACCGAACTAAATTAATTAATTAACTAATTAAAATCCATTACAAATAATTAACGTCGTCGATAAAATTGAACGCAATCGATATCGTAAGCGAAAACAAAGAGTTGAACCACGGAGTGGCTAGAGCCAGCGCGCCGATAAATAAGTGAACTTTTCAATTAATTGGCATTAGCACAAAATGTGGAGCGGACCTATTATTGTGCTCCTATTGACGTGACCTTTTCAAACGCACAATGAGATAATGGCGTATGTTACTAACATAGCCATCGTATTAACTCTTTGGTGTGTATTTTGTTATTCAATACAGATTTGGGATATTAAGCACACATTTATAATCAAAGACTAAGCATTATTGTTGCCTTACACACACATTACTGATTAGCAAGCAAAACAATCAGCTGCTGGCCACTTTCGGCGGTAGGTACGTCTGGCAAAACGACTCTCTGCCCAACATAAGAAAGAAGGTTTTAGACTGCGAACAGTGTTATTCAATATCATCATCCTCGCTATTTCCCAGTTATGATCTTGCACCGGAATCAGGGGTCCGCTGATATACATATCAGTCAATATCATTCAAGTAAAATGTAGAGATGTTGCAAGAAAGTCTTCTGTCTACTGGAAATCGAACGAACCGACTGATCGCACTCCATGTCCTCTAAGCTTTAAACAAATGCCACTAAATGGTCCATGACATCTAAATGTCAATATGGTAGTACTTGGGCAAAAATTCGTCAGAAAAACCATACGTGCTTAGTGATATACACAGAACCACGATTGTATATCCTCATAGTACTACTATTATAAAATCGAAAATTTGTCACGATGGATGGAGGTTTCCTCACTCAAAATCTCTTCTTTCTAAATGGATTTTTATGTGATTTAAAGTAAATAAACTATCTTAAGTCGCGATAACAGCGCCGCGTGCAGAATCTAGTATTTACATAATAATACAATTGGCTGGGTGGAACCCTCCTGGTTGGCGCAGGCATACTCTCAAGCATTATATTTTTATATAACATTTTCCGATCCGAAAAACAAAATAATTTTGCTCTACACGTCAGTCCAGCGCAGGACAAGTGTATCCACAAATATTCGCATACGTGTCAGTACCGACTTTCAACTCATTACCACATTAGTATATAAGTATATTTTATATTTATCCTCGGTCCCATTGGTAGCGGGACCTGTTGATTCGGACCGGTGGCTACCCGTCGCAAATGCAGCGCGGAACTAATGTGGTGTAACGCTTGTAGCAAAAAGTCATGTTAATTATGCGACGGTTTAAGTTATGATATTCCAATTTGCCGCGCCACTGATAAGTAGTCTATGCTGTTAATTATTAACTTTTTGCTCAGATTAGTGCTATTCTACCTTAGAATTATGCACGCGTGGTTTAGTTGTTAAAGCGGCTGTCTCGCCGTTTAGCACTGCGCTGCGTGGCGTTCGATTCGATTCCCCACGAGACAAAATTTTCTGCTATCTACAAATGTTGTTTCAAGACTGGGTGTTCTTTGTGCCCTTTGATTGAATATGTGTAAAGTTCACGCGATTCAAGATTTATTAATATATTAAGAAAACATGAGATATTCGTCAATATTTTAGTCACATGTCTGATCCCTTTAGAACCTAGTTTTAATCGAAAGGGGAGCAGAAATATATTCATAAGTATTTATCAGCAGAGACAAGTATGTGGTGGACTATTCTCGCATTACTTTATTGCAAAAGCTTTTTCTATATGACTAATAATAAATCGTCAAAGTTCTGTAGCTGTGTAAAGAAGGATTACAATGTCGTCCTACTTATGTCACCTGCAGATATACAAAATATATATTGTAAAATTTACGGCATTTCATAAAAGATCATTATAACTGTCCTTAAACAACCGAGATACAAAACAAAATGTATTGCTTAACAATTAATATAGACATTCCGCAGACAGGCCTTGCTTAATCAAATTAATTACTTCAAAAGTACAAGACCTGTATTATTAATAAGGAAATCTTTAAAATAACAATCTCATTTAATTTAATTAACGCTTTTAATTTTCTTACGTGTTACCTACAAAAATGCTTTTAAGAACTTGATATGGTAGCAACCCAACTAATATGAACGTGAAGTTTGTGAGCATATACATTTGTTGGTTATTCTTTCACGTAAAAACTACTACCTACAGGGGTTTTTATGAAACTTTGCGGTAATATAGCTTAAACATCAGAAAAGAATATATAGGTGACCGCAATAACACACAGATATAATAACACACAGATAATATATGAAAAAGACACAGACAAAGCCGCGGATAAAGACTAGTAGGCAATTATTATAAAAGTAATAACTAACCATTATTTTATAATTTGAAGGTAAGTTATACTTGGTTTAGATTTTCCAATATCTATTTACTTAATTGTCAAGGTACCTAATATCTTTCCACAAAATGAGTTTTTAATAACAGGATAGACAAATGAAAAGCCCTCGATGATATTAAAGAAAAGCTAAACTTTTACCGAACAACGCTTAAATTCTTAAAGAAACTTGTTCAAAAGTGCTTATAACAGTTACTTTAATAATACGCGTTAATTATAATCGATAACGTATTCGATTCTACATCGTAATCGTAACATGAATCGAGACGATTCGGCGCGCGTAATTTCACCCATTATATGAGCTCACAAATTTATAATTTGCGTGTCCCGACATGGCATTTATACGATTCTATTTCTTATGTCATTGACACAAAGAGTGGTTATTCGAAATTGATGTGAAAATAATATCTTTATGTGTACATGATGCGTCTAATCACTCGACATTTTTTATTAAAAGTAATGCAGCGTTGAATGTAAAATGTCCAGAATAGCGGCCCGTTTCGATTATTAGTTGTGTCGAATTTTTCATGACGATATCGCATTCGCTAAGCAAGTGATCTGTTTTATTACTTTAGATAATTTGATGTCTTCTTATATTTTTCTTTTGTAGTGTATTGAATAAGTAATAGGTTACACTGCACTATGTAGGTACCTACCGCTAACTCTAAAGACAAAAAAATATTCTAATCTGGCTATGTTTAGAATAATAATTTACATTATAATCTTTCTAATGTTTAATACTAATGTACTGCATCCAAGACTTTCGCCTCGAGTTCCCTTTCTAGTCCACTCCTTTTTTTTGGACGCATGATGGAAACCAATCTATTTACGGGCTAGACCCCCACGCAGGGCTCCCTAAAGGTGCTCAGGCTAGGGAGAGTGTGGGACTCCCCGACGAGAAGCGCCGGGACTACCCACTAAAACCACCATGGTGTTCCTCTATCCGATCCCACTGAATGGCGGCGTGACGGGAACTACGTTAGCATTACTGCCGCGATCCCGCCTGATTTCTAGTCCGCCCAGATTTGATCGGATGTTACTTTTTCTTCAGAGAAACTGCCTTAGACCTCTGCATCCCGAAGGGATAGAGATATGTATTTTGCATTTCTTAAAATACAACGCAAGGGAATATGCAGAAAACTGCTAGTATCCAATAGGTACTTAGCCATTTATTAGGTAGCTGGTTTATTTTTCAAATGGTGATAAATAACACTTTCAATAAAAACACAAACTATGTATGTTAGTTATTTATCATAAAATAAAAGCAAATAAGTTACAGTACTAATGGAAACACTTAGGTACACAAAGTTTTTAATGTTGGGTACTTACTGATTGATATTCATAGCTTCACATACTAGAGAATATTTGGAGAATTTGATTCTTTTCAATTTGCATACAGTTAGCATGAGAGAAGCACATTAACAGCGTAAGCAAACGCAAATCTGATATTAAAGGATCATTTTCTTTAGGAAACGATTACAGAGTACAACGATAAGAGAATTTCGGTAAACAATGAAATAAATAACTGTTGAATAAATCAAGTCTTGAATAATGTCGGACAAAATTAGTTTGTGCTATTCGCTCTTAATCTTTGTGGAATAATCTAGAACGTTTTAAATTAACGCTGTGGATTATATGATTAAGTGGAAAACACATTTAAATGTTCCACGGAATAATTAAGCCGCGAATTACAATAATTACTTAGGTATAATTATGTGCCCATAATTATGGTACTGATAATGTTTTATTACACTGTTTCTTTTAATTTTATTTGTGCGGCTTCGCCTGTATGTTATTTGATAAATTGCAGTTTTCAGAAGCGAAAATAGTTTTCTTCTCTTTTTCCAACAAATTATGACATTTAATATTTGTTTAATAAAGATTATTAAGTACTAGAGGACGCCAGCAGCTACGCCTGCAATTTTGTTTAATTTACCCGTTTTGGCCGATCCTGTGGGAATTTCGGGAAATCCCTTCTTAGTGCACCCCTACGGTCCTCAAGGAACATACATGCCAAATTTCAGCTTCCTGCGCCCAATAGTTTCGTCTGTAGCGTGTCTGTCAGTCAGTCAGTAACGCAAGGATTTTATATATTAAGAAGATTAATAAATCAAAGAATACGTTTGATGAATACAGATCGTTTTTTCTTTCTAGTGTGGGACTCATGTTTTACTGGTATATTATATACAATATATCCGTAAATATACCTATAGATAAGCGCAATACCTTGTTCTCTTAACCTTTCGTATGCTTAAGAGCAGATCTGCACGAGACACAATAGATTTATAATTATGTCTGGTAACCCAGCATACGAGAGGTTAAAAGTGTTCTGTAAGCGAGGATAAAGCGTGGGCATGCTGTATCTTTTTGTATAAGTGTAATAGTTAAGATGGTCAGAAATCTAGAATATATGACAAGAAAAACTCGTAATTCGTTCACACAATGTTGGTCTTGAAGTTTTCGGCAGTTTATAATCATATTTATAATCATCCATATTTCTATGTATAATATCGAACTCTAATGTTAGAGGTAAAATTAGAACTAAAATATGGTATTTACCGAGCTTTATATACTATTTTCTCGTTATGGCTATAGGTAGATATTAGCAAGGACCTGACTCTATACCTACTCATGGGCTCATATTTTGTGCCTGATAGAAACAAACAGCAAGCAGCACGCAACTTGCACAACTACACTTCGTTTTCCAGATACTATCCTGATGATTATGATGTCGAGAAATTCCTCACAAAAATTCAATAGCATTTTTAACTAAAGATGTTGAACGAATTAATAAATATTTTTCGTTACTTCGACGGTAAGTAGAGCTTTCATAATTTGCTTATAAAAACATCATCGCGTGAACTTTGATAAAATTCTAGGAATTTAAAAGTATTGATATGGTCTCATCCATCCAAAATAACCTAAAGAATACAAATTATTTATTGACACAAAATATATCTGCGAAACTATATCTTACTTTTTCGGAATCGATGCGATTATACTTCTGTAAGGGTACCTCTGAAAATTTTAAAAATAAATCGTCTGTTCGGTATAATCTCCTTGGAGCCGGCAACATTAAATTAAATGTAATTTACATTGAGCTTTTAAGCATAAAGGGCGAACACAAACTAAAAAAAAAACGCAATATCGACACGTCATTGTATCTACATATTTTTTCTTCTATGGGATAGGCATAGGTTTGTGAGTCTTCCGCCACTTAAAGTCGAGTTCAAATCAGAGTTAGCCTGGAGACTGTAAGAGTTCCGAAATAAGTTGACCTAAACATTTTTGTGTAATCATCGCTGTTTTACTCGACAACTTGGTTTCAATCGACCATAGTATGCTAAAAACCACGTTAGCTTAAATTTACATATTAACATAGTATCGCGATCCCATTGGGTGTCGATCAGCGAATTATGGACTAACAAAAATAACATAAAAGAAATATGTGAAGGTTTATGGAAAGTAACTGATCAGGAGAATTTATTCACCATTGGGCATGAATTTAGGCACGTTAGTAGAGTTGAAGAAAACTTTCCTACAATTGCGCACCAGTATCCTAGCTAATTCTGGCGCCGCCAATCTTGCTTAGTGCAACCACGATTAACTCCGGTTAACTGAAGATCACTTGTCGAAGATGTCAATTCTATCCCACAAACACAACAGCGATTTATTTGAGTGTTCCCAAAGTGGCAGACTTGTTGGACCTCTTGGTTATCTTTAATGAACTAACTTTTACTTGGCGGATAGTATTTCGGTGGCAATGCTTTTAAGTTTTGCGTTGGTATTGTTGTATCTGTTTGTGCGATACTAGTCGTGAGAGCTTCAGTTCGATTTATATGAGTGTGTTTAGGATTATTTGTAATAGAGCGACTCTACTAGAAGGTAGTAAGGGAAGATAAATGTATTATTATGTGAATATTTCAGTCTTAGGCGTATGCACCGTTGACCTCTACACACAAAAGTTCACTGTGCAGCAGCAAAAGTAGCCATGTTTTTAAGAAGGAACAACGCTGGACAATTATTACTGTTTGATTTTAAACGATTGAATTATTTTATCGTTCTAGAATAACGACCCTTACACCGATGAACTGACTCCTCAATATAAGACGAAGATAGAAACGCAGTGCGTTTGAACGCGTGGTTGATTACATTACACGCTAGCCCTTCACCTTTATCCACTAACTACCAACACCCAGGCATTTATAAATAAAACGCGTAACATACGCAGCAGCAAGTACTTACTCGACTATAAGGTAATTACAACAAATTACCGAACCGTGTGACAACTGAGACAGACAAAAGCCACTACCCAAAAAACTGATAATAACCCTACATAAAAGCCACTAGAACCATTATACGTAGAAAGCAATACTTAATCGGCATAACAAATTTGTTAAAAGAAAAAGCAGATACACGTAACAGGTCACAAACACACAGACACGCGAACTGTAATTGTTGCTAATTAATTTATTACATGTATTAAACAATTAAGCGTTATCTTGATGTATTGTTATCGAATTCAGGACGGCATAGTTATGGAGACTCTTTGCCCAATTGACTTATCTTTGAAGGTAATTAATGTGAGTACTCATCACGCGATGCTCTAATTGGCCGACGAAAACAGACGTCATATCGACGTTATTACTTTCCATTTCACAAAAAGGATACAGTTGATTGGTGATAACAGTGATGGCAACTATGATGATATTATCACTATCATGACCACTACAAAACACTTAAAGCTTATCATTTCAGTGCCGAGTATTAATGCAGCAGAAATACCAGCTCTACAATATCTACACATTGTTCTTAGTCTATGTATTGTCGCAAACTCATTTAAGATGGTGGTTTTCCGCTTTTCCCAAAGTGAATTACAAAATATGTTGCATCACACTAATTTGTTTCAGTAAATAATTTCAAACTTTCCTGATTTATACAAATACCATTGCGAATATCAGTGACAAATCTATGGTCAAAGGGTGGCTCGTCCCTTTCCCGTTACACAAATATACCTAATTCGTTTCATACACTACATAAAAGGATGCTGCTTTGTTTCGAGTTGAAGACTTCAGTATACTTATGATCTCTTTAGTTATCACTTTATGGTCAATTCTAAAAGCTACGAGTAACTAAGACAGACTCAGTCTTAATATGCATACATTTACTTACCTAAGAATATTAATATGAAACTACTCTAGTTTTGTACAGATAATAAACTTTACACATGAAAATGAGACAGCTTAGCAATAAAAACTTGTACAACACCGCTCCGAATGCAACACATTCTAACTACATTCAAATTACATTTCTAAAACAGACTAAAGTTAGTAGAAAGCCATTACAATAAGATTTATGCTATATCCTTCTGGTAATAACATTATTTCCTCATTCACATCGTTCATTACACGATGCATCAACAAATTTATATAGACACAAACAATCATAGCATCGGATATGGATAATATTACATTAGCTTCCCCTAAAAATCACCCCATAACCTAATTATGTTCAGAAATGAGATTGGCCGAACAAACACTATGCTCACGTACATAACAAAACGAAATTAGAAATCGTGTACGAACACCGGTAAATGGTGAAACGATTGCCAATTTACCAACCCTACCCTGTCTTAATTGACGTAGACTACTCCTTAAACTAACGGGGGTAGATAGCGAAAGTAATTTGTCATCGGTTAGCTAAGCATGGTGGGGTGGCACTCGCGAGCCAACCTCCGCGGAGGTAGCACGTCTCCACACTAATGACATCCCGCATAATTAGGAACCGCCACCATCTACTAATTACATAAATTGCCCACTAAACTTGGCTATAATTTTGCTTCGCGTTTAAACGGGGTAACTGCTTGAGAGTTGGTACGGACTGGTTAAAATTATTACAATGTAATATACAGATTTAAGTACGTACTCGTATGTATGTTCAAATTTATCTCGGATCAGCCGACACCTACTTAACTAACTCTGAGTTGCTTTACACACGGTTATAATACATTCTGATACGGTTGCCGTGCTTCGAATTTGACATCATAAAAGGGTACTCTTACCGTGACTGCTAAATTACAACAACGTAAATACAATATTTCGAAAGGGACTGGATAACTACGTTCTAGTAGTAGGCCCCACGATATCGCTTTTTTTTCTTTAATCGGCTTTTGAGCAATATCTATATCCACACTCAATCATCACAAACGATTCCAAAAATAAGCCCAAATGTATTCACAATGTAAATAGGCAAATAAGGATCATTTTTATAGGTAATAGAGCCTTGCGGTTTTCAGCATGAATGGGCCGTCTCGACCGGGGAAGTACTACCCTCTCACAGAAAATCGACGTAAAGTAACAGTACTTAAACTGCTGCGTTTCATTCGGTGAGTGAGAGTGCCGGAGGCCCTATCCCCTATTCCTTCTCCCTCATCCCATTCCTCATCCCATCTCTTTTCCCAACCCTAAGGGGCGGCAACGCACTTGTGATTCCTGTGGTGTTGTTGGTGTCCATGTGCGGCGGTAATTGCTTACCATCAGGCAATCCATCTGCTCGTTTGCCGCCTATAACTATAAAAAAAATATATATATAAAAAATTGCCAAGAATTGGTGTTCGCTGTATATGAAACAAATTTTCACAATATGTAAAGATAACATTTTTCGGGTAAAAATATTTAATTACTGTTCAATTAATACTACACGAATTAAGCGTAATATAAATTTCCCAGAAATATAAAATATTCTACTATCAATAACCAAACGAAGTGTGGTATTAGTTTGTAGCTACCTACATAAATATGTTACATAGTTTCATATTTTTTAACACAGGATGGTTTTCTGTAGGTTTTGTTCAACTACCCCAGATTCATGCAGATATCGCCAGAATCCATCGAATATCGTCATGATCAAAATAAAATTATTTTGCCACAAATATAGAGCCAATGTCATCATCATCATCGTCCTAACGTCATCCCTTTTGTCTCCAGTGTTGCCAACTCTGATTTTCAAAAATACGTAGATCGGAGATAAAAAGTACGTAGATCTACGTACTTTTAATAATATCCTAGATAAAGGGAGTAAAAAATTGTAAAACTTGTGTTTCAAACATCGATTCGAGTATGTAAGCAAATATTATTGACTTAAATTGATCGATAAGTTTTTAGTTTGTACTTGTTAAACTAATTGGGTACGAATAACCATGCAACAAAGTATTAGATACGTGTATTATTACGTGTGGTTTGGGTTTAATAATGCTTCTTTCTCAGTAAAATATCGTTATTTTGTTAATTTGGTCGTTTGCTGCAAAATACGTAGATTCTGGGCCTGAGTACGTAGGTTCGCGAGAAGGGTCTAAAATACGTAGATCTACGTAAAAAGACGTAGAGTTGGCAACGCTGGTTGTCTCCAAGACTTATGCGCCTAGGAGCGCGGGGTCCGCTTACTGGTCTAACCAGATATGACAGAATATCAGCTTGTCCACAGAGCGACTGCCGTCTGATCTCCACAGCCCAAAGAGATAGCGATATTACATGGTTAAATATAGAGCCAGTGTATTATTGTTTAAAGGATTGTCATCTACTACGGTAAAGAGATTAACAACGTCCTAGTACGGAAATCGTTGTGCTACTGCATTGACTTATCTATTAATAAATCAGTTCATAAATAGGTTTTGTAAAAACACTTAGGTTATAATGTTGTACGTAATATTATCATAATTAACACGTTTATTTGCCAAACAGATCAGCCGACTATTAGTCAGTCGTCCAGCAACGTCGTCGATGGAATCAACTTGGAAGACATCAAGGAGTTCGCCAAGGCCTTTAAACTTCGGCGGCTTGGCCTAGGCCTCACTCAGACACAGGTCGGCCAAGCCCTCTCTGTCACCGAAGGTCCCGCATACAGTCAAAGCGCGATTTGCAGGTATAGTCTTAGCATAGTTTATCTGTTTTGCAACTTATGGTCATCGTTTTAAATCGTCATGTTCCAGTTTTTGTATGGATCAACATAATTATGTATGTTGCTGGACTACATAACGAATATGTCACAGGTTAATACACCTTAAATAAAATCACCGCTAATGATGAGTCCTATAATTCATTATCGTGTAAAGGACAGCAGCATACGTGAAGAAACACATAATCTTCCTTCATTTGTTTTTCACTAAAGTTAAGGAAACAAATGAATGAGTAAATGAATTTTGAATAACGGACAACATAGCTCAATAACAAATTTGAATTATCAAATTTATGTATGTAACCGAGAATCCGAATTTGAAATTCTATAGAATACACGACCACAGCTTAATAATAAATGTTGCCACTTAATTGTTGTTGTTAATACAGTATCTAATTTGTCAAACAAGAAGGAAAAATGTAAAAAATACGATCTGATGATATCTTACTTGTAACCGAGGGAGATAAAGTCGCACGCTTGTCAAAATAATGTGACCGTTTGCTGGCAACATCGTGGAGCTGACAAAAAAAGGTTCAAGAATCGTTTTTATAAATGTCGTCACGCAGGCCGGCTCACAGTTATCATTCCCAACTTTTTAATATCGTTAATTGAAGTGATTTGTAAAACAGCATGACTCCTTTCATTGCTTACAATTCGTTTAATTAATTACCATTCGGGTGGCTTCCGTTCCGGCTCGCTGTCTCGTGGCTTACACCATTTTTTACTTGGCTAGGCGCGGACGCGTGTTTTCTAATTATTATTTTTTTCATTCAGAATCAATTTATATCTTGCCTAATATCTTTCAACAATGACATGAGAAGACTCCCAGCGAATTGAAATGTGAGAATATCAGTAATGACATGAGTTTCTAGAGTTTCTCAATAAATAACATCACGAAGCACCAACTCAATTTTCACACTCCATTACTTTTATTATTCTTACCATTCAATATTTTTAAACGAGTAATCGATAAAGTGAATACAATTATTTTATACGTTCAACTAAACTCGAAATGTAGGATTTCAGGCTTTCTTAATCGATCATCCTATTTGTTGCAATTACATCACATCTAACAAATGTAAGATTTTTATGTTCAAATTGCTTCAACTACAATTATACAGGTTTGACGGCCGTTCAGAGTTGAATATTATATTCTTTTTTTCTTACGTTACCTACACTACGTAAATCGACAAATTAATCACGCTTCAACACAGCTTTACGCTCATAATGTTTAATTGAATCAAATCACTCGAAACAACGTTGCCCGTGAACAAATCGAATTTCGATGCAAAACGGAATGCGACCGGCACAAGCCGAAGGAAATTTCAATTCCAAGCCACCCCCTAGACGACCTCCTTCGTATAATAAAATCATTAATCGTTACTTCTGTTCCAGTTAATTAATTATCTTGCCGTAATTACTTTTTTCGTGTAATTAAAAAGAGTAGAATTCCCCTGTCTTTGTTCTGTCGTGATTTCATTTCCCATTAATTTTTCTTTCGTCTCCCTCCAATTTGGTGTCGTGACGTCGCTACATGGTAGTTACCCCTTTCATTATACTGGACTTAATTAATTTGCATTTTAATTAAAACATATTATTGTTTTTGAGAAAAGAATTCCATTAGTGTTTCACGTTCCGCGTCACCGCCGCTTTGTCTCCAACTTTACAGTGAACGACACAATGGTTTTCAATCATTGCGCCAAATTCAAGACGTTTAACACCGAACTCGAAAATCAAACAGACCTTTAATAGGAAAAACCTCTGCTTCATACTTCCATATTTTGTTCGGTAAATATGAATTCAACTGAATATTCGAGATGACAATAAAAGTGTCACGGCATATCCATCACGTATATCAGGCGCATGGTCATTGCCACTTGGAACGATGTCAATAACAAAAAACTGAATTAACCATTAACTCCGGTCCGAGAGCATTACAATTTCATAAGTAACTCAATGCGTCAGGACATCTCATACAAGCTAAATAACTTATATGTACAAAACACGTCAATATCCATTACATGGCGAACCCTAATTCACCATAAATATATTTTGTTTTAGAGTTTACTACTATAGTCATTATTAAATTTTACCAAAAATATGAAAGCAAAATTTTGTAGTGTTTTAGAGCGTGCGACTTTGTTCCTATCCTTTTAGATTGTTGTGTGATGTTGCTCCCGCATTCCGGCACGAGTTGCCGAGTCGGAGTACCGTCACGTCACTGGATACGACATCTCTAACATATTATTTGTTACCGTCCCCAGTGCCCTGGCTTCGCAGATGCTAGCAGCTCAGCTGTCTTCACAACAACAAAACATGTATGTGTTTTGTTTTTTATCCCTACACACACTATCTCCAAATTTATCTTCATCTAATCCTGCGACCACATTTCGTATTCACTAACTTTCATTACGGAGCTAAGATAGTGGAGATAAATTCGAAGATACTTAACATACATTAAGTACACGCTTTGGCTCACTTATATCGGCCGAGTCCACACGCAGAATGTCTTTAAATCAAAATGTTTCAACGCTGTTTAATGTAATCTTATCTCGATCGGCGATCCATGCATACCTTTTGAATGTATGCCGTATATAATTATTTGTAATTACCGGTTTTGACGTTCTTTCTTTTCCTTTTCACACGTGTACGGTATTTGCATTCGGGTAATTACAGCTAAGGCGCCATACATCATACGGCCGACTTACATTTTGATGTTAAGACAAACGCGCTACACTAATGCGCCGGCTACCAAACCATGTCGATTCGACACTATGAGTAATCGCTGTGAGAACTTTATCACTTTTATTATTTGTAACATCTCGATGAGTAATATCTAACTTTCCATCTAATATAGCATGATGTATTATTTTCATTACTCTTATTTTTATTAATATTCATTTTGCGCAATTCAAAGCCAGGGCATTGGCATACGTTACCTTTCGTTTCTAACTGAAATTGTTGTTTTATTGTTACCTCGTTCGGTATTAATCAAACTGATTACCTCGGCAGACTAAATTGCCTATTGTTTTTTTTCTCTCTTTCTAAAATCGTTAACGCAATGTCAATGTCCTGTGTTTATGCCTCTGTTAATTTGGATCGGGTAAAGAGTCGGACCGCGTTATGTAAACCGTGCTTCGCGTTAGATTTTCATTTGACCGGTGCTCGCATAGCAAAAATCTAACATTACATTTATGTTCGATACAGATTTGAGAAATTGGATATAACACCAAAAAGTGCGCAGAAAATCAAACCGGTGCTCGAACGTTGGATGAAGGAAGCCGAAGAGAGGTAAATATTTGTTTGAGTGAATTATGTTCGTGGTTATGTGCTACACCGTGATCGTGAAACATTTGGCCTATAATGCTTAGCAACGTTGTGAAAGACATTTCTCAAATCTGGACTAACTAATGCTTTACGGCTAGGCTTTATGTTTATTTGTACCCGCAATACGACTAACATCTAACATACACATGGCCGTTTAGGAATAACTCATTTCTTTCGCGGCTATTACAGAAATCGGTTGTTCCTAGTATCGGTGCTTTTATATCATACACGTACAATGCGTTATATGTATATACGATGCATGTTATACTATAAGTATATTTTTATTATGGTGCGGTTATATTGGCGTTTCTTATATATGTATGTAAGTATATTACTTACAAATAGATGTTGTGGTTTACTGACTATCGTTAGCAACTCTATTGGTATTTCGTTTAGTTTTAAAGCAAACACTATATTATTATCATCCCTGTGTGTTTATCTAGCTTTAGTAAAACCTTTGCAGCTTTAGAGTAATCAAGACTGACACTAACCGGACCTTCATGCGGATTATATTATCACATCGGGTTATGTGGTAATCAGAATTCCGAAAGGTAACACTCTTTTTGAAGTTCTGAAGATCATAGAACAATAATTGAACGCAGTGTTCTAAATGACCTCGACTATTACGACACTAAAACGTAAATCTTTGATTTGTTTCTATCACAGTTATCATTAGCAGCCACATAAGCAAACTTTCCAGGACCACTGACTTGTTAAAACGACACTCTAAAATCCCTTCATATGTCAATGAAAACCGTATCGTATTCAAAAGATATGTAAACCGTTTCGTGCGTACCGTTCATTGACCATAACACCGGAAAACCAAAAAACAACAACTTATCCAATCAATAAGACCCTTTTTACCATAGAATTTAAAGTAAACCAGGTGTCACTTAAGTCTTCACCACGTTTTAATGTAAGATATACCAGCAGGACCCATCGATTCGACATTTCGCATCATTAAAATGCATTATCTTGTTGCAACGGTACAGTTTAACATTGCAAATAAGAGCATTGAATTTGCAATCGGTCCTCTCTTGGTGGTAATTTTTAACGACCGTCTCTGTTCGTAATAGTCCTTGAATTAATGTAGTAACTTCGGGGATCTCGTTAATTTATTATTAAGTACGAGTTACATGTAAAGTTTGCGGTACATAAATTATGTCTTTGGTGAAGACTTGGGGCAGGCCGTTGAGGTCGGAAAAACAAGCTCGAAAGTGGAAAAGCTTCAAAATTGAGCGCAGTGAATTCCACAATTTTGGCTTTAGTTTTCTTTTACTGCGTGCTAAGATTTAATAATATCTCTATTTATCGATAGTCCACCAAGTAGGTGCCTTAATACGCCCAATCTATTTTTTTAACGATCAGGTGAGTTCGTTATATTAAAAGTATAGGTAGAGTCGGCAAGAATCAGTTGTTAATTTTTTCGCGCACTTTCCGTTCTTATAGACAGTTCATTGTTTAAATCGTTCATTCTTATTATTGTTCATTCTTAATACTACCAATATTAAAACTAAATCTTAGAAGAGTCGCTTTTATAGCCCGTCTCACTCGAAATTAATGTACTTATAGTCTAACCCTTAAATATCTACTACAAAGTATAATATTATGCTCTTTAAATAGACGTCATAGGTACTAAGATAAATAATATTAATAAAAAAACATTTATGTAAGAGTATTCAAATGACATCGGCATTATGAAACTAGAGCAAGGCTTATTATTACCATCAGACGTCTCATATTACAATTTGTACTTATACTAGCTGCATCTCGCAGTTTCACCCGCGCTGCTTGCTCTATCTGTATTATTGGCAACGACTCTACTTATTAAGTCTGTGAACTACGGGACTAAAAAAATTTACAGTCTCTACTAGGGCTGTACAAATATTCAAACACTAAAAAAACACAATTTGTGGATCATATATCTTATACTGTTATTAGTTATTACATATATAAAGCTGAAGAGTTTATTTGTTTGTTTGGTTGAACGCGCTAATCTCAGGAACTACTGGTCCGATTAAAAAAAATATTTCAGTGTTAGATAGCCCATTCATCAAGGAAGGCTATAGGCTATATAACATCACGCTATGAGCGACGGGAGCGGAGCAGTAGCCTTAAATAATGCGGGTATAACCGTGGGCATCGTAATGGCACCGCATACTAAGTCTGTTGACTAGTAAAGAGATAGTAGGAGAAATCTCAATGATACGAAGGACCTACAAGTATTTAGTTAACAAAATCAAAGGGCACCCAGATAAAGTTGTTCTTTATGGATTGATGAGGTGACCACTGAATCTACTGCGGCATATTTGCAGTTTCACATGATTGCAGCATTATAACATTTTCTC